>OY744476.1:112630040-113316707 GCA_963556175.1 Tipula confusa
TTTTGTGGTAAGGCTATGGACCACATGTGTCTATGCGTCGCCCTTGGACGGCCACCTTAACCTAACCTAGTACCTAGAAGAAAAATTATTTTTCATAGATATATGGAAAAAAATCTGCTCAAAACTTTTGGACACCTTTCTGCCGCTAAATCAGAATTTAGTTTTTTTAATGTTAACATCGCTATTTCACAAAGAAACAAAATAAAAAAAAAGTAAACCTAACGCAATAGACTTGTTCCTTCAAATACAGACCAATCATTAAAATAACGTGACTTATTATTTGTATACATTTGTACATAACATCTATATACCTATATTTATTTATTTTTTAATAACCAATTATTTTCCATGTCCTTGTGTCCTCGAGACATACTACAATAACAATTTTGTTTTATTTACTATTTTGCCTTGCCATTAACATTGGCAGTTGGCATACATCATATACCGTTTTAAAATCAACCACAAACGTTACTCGTATAAGAACCAAATTTGAGAACTTTGTTTATGTAACGCGCTACTATTACGTACGAAATGGATCAATATACACTATGTGAATTGAAAATTTCTCAAATTGTATAAAAACAAAACAAATCTGGTAACACTTGAAAACGAGCAATACATATACATACATGGATGTATTTAAGATTGTATACGATTTTCTATGTATGCTCAGTTTTGAAGCAAAAAAAAAAAAAAAGAATTAGGGTAGAACAAATAATTGGGTCATGAGGTCAACAGGGGCAATATAATTTATGCATGTAGTTTATATACATTTTGTTTAAAAATAAAAACGAGTTGATATACAATGCATAAACATACTATATCTACTTTTATATATATAAACATATATACTATGTAAGATACTTATGTAAGACATAATTTATGTTATGTAATCGCAACGAAAACAAAGCAGCAAGAGAATTGAACAAGAAAACATTGTAAATAATAATAGTAATGATAAACAAAAAGAAAAATGTAGCCTAGAAAATGGTTAAATTATGCCATAGATCCAAAGGGGAATTTTTTATTTATTGGCATTTTGCATTTTTTTTTTTTGCTATGTATGTAAATTTATGTATATGTACATGTGTATATGTATGTTACCTGTTGTGTAATTGATTTATAAATCTGGTTACGAATTTTTGTATTACGCTTTAACGTTGACCGATTTAAACTATAATATTTTGCCATGCTATTGACCTATTTTTGTCAAATAAAGTGTGAAATCGAATTTAATTGTTGGTCCCTTGTTTTGATTGAGTATAATGGCCTAGTTATTTGTAGTGTTTATTATGTAATTGCAAACAAAGAGCTTTCTAAACTACTGTTTGGGATATTTTAGAAGATAAATTACTATAAAATACTATAAAAGCGATCAATGGTCATAAAAAGTCGGACTGTAAACTGGCACTTCGGGTCGAGACTGCAACGTAGAAAGTAAATTTAATAACCACCACTATAAAAGCATAGCTCCGGTTGAATAAATACGTCAATCGTTATTGTATTAAATTTTTACAGTGTACAAATCGATACCGTACTAAAAACCAGGATAATTTAGTTGTTGTTGGTGTGCGTTCGACGTTTAGTGGTTTTTAACACATCTAGCCATTTGCGATTTTTTTGTTGACATATTATTTCACAAAGATGACTCTTTGATTCGAAGCCTCATAAAGGTTTAAAGTATTGAGTTGCGCATACTTTCGTGGATCCTCATTATCCTGGTGTAAAATTCTAATTAGATGATGAATTTTCCCGTTAATTTCAAAATAATATGGTCTATAGGCAGATCGTAGTACAATTTTATCAAATATTTGCTATAATATACAGTATTATGTTGTTTTGCAATCACTAGATCCATTTGTTTGGTTCTTTGTAGGCGTCTCACTGCCATCGAACTATCTACCATGTGACGTATCTCGGTATTCTCATGTCGAAGGTGTGAATCTTGTTTGGCCGCATAAACTGCAATTACTTCAATGATGTATTCCATTTTGAAGTCTCGATGCAGGACTTCATTTCGAATGTATAAAGTTCGTCTTCCTATAGTACAGCCCCAAAGCTGTATTCCGTAAGTCAACACAGGTTTTAGAGTTTGCCGATATGTGCCGATATGTATATATAGTTTAGAATCTCTACATATGAGCCAATACATTTTCCTGTATTCGATGTTCAATTCGTTCTTTCTTTTTGTTTTGAGTTTTCTTTCCATTTAATTTTGACATCTAGCCTTATCCCTGGATATTTTGCTGTTACATAAGGGACCGATTGGTATTTTGACATACCTTGTTTTATTAGTAAAATTCACATGAACTGGTTTTGTTTCGTTGAGCTTAATTCTCCATTTCTTCATTCAGTTACTAACTGTATTAATCGATGCTGTCTTGCAAACAGATCTTAACAATTTATGCATGTTCCTGCAGTATTTCTGTCTAAGCTACACTTGTTTGGAAGATTCTTACCAGCACATTTGACACAACTTTCATCACGCCCGCAATATTTCTGG
Source organism: Tipula confusa (assembly GCA_963556175.1). Taxonomy (NCBI): domain Eukaryota; kingdom Metazoa; phylum Arthropoda; class Insecta; order Diptera; family Tipulidae; genus Tipula; species Tipula confusa. Next base: position 112,632,544 of record OY744476.1, read on the forward strand.
GTATTATTATTACTTTGACATTTTCTCCATTGACCTATCTTTAAGTATTTTTCCTCATTGGCTATATTCTGACTCGCATGTTTTGAATTGCCTGAATATTATATATCTTTTGGGTATTTTTTTTATTGTCAAAACGTAACCATAAAAAGCGGGTATCCCTTTCTACCAGGTCTTTTCAATAATAATATTTTAAGGTTCTTTTTTAATAATATTGACAGTATTCTGAATATCTAAACCTTTATACTGCAACTCCGCTATTATGTCATTGCTTTCACAGGAATGGTGTAGCCCTCTAGCCATAACTTTAATTGGTTTAGTTTGCTTATCTTCATAAGTATTCCACTGAAATTTTTCAGCGTTCAGCTTCATGGTTAGCGTTCGATATGTTTCTGAGTCTGGTACATTTAACTTCCAGACATCGTTGTTTAGTGCTACTAGCTTGTAATTCTTAGCCTTTAAGTTTTCATCAAGGCATTGATAGCAGGGTAATCTTTGACACCAACTATATTAATAGATGGTGGCGGTGGCTGATTTATCTTCTGTGTTTTAGGATTTTTATTGCACTTTGGTGGCTTGACTTTGTCAGTAACTTCTATGCTTATGGTTACTCTTTTTTTAGATTTTTTTGTCACGAGTGTCCACTGAGAACCACTTTCGGATTTCTTATGTATATATATATATATATATATATATATATATATATATATATATATATATATATATATATATATATTCTTCATAATGGATTATTTTGTTCCCACCCATTTACTGATTACAAAAATATATTTGTCCATGCATTCAGTAATGCGATTTTCATTTTCAGTTACGACGCCTGGAATTATAGTTGAGTTTAACCGACAAGGAATAACAATTTATCTTAAGGTTGACAAAATAACAAAGTACTTGTTCGCAAAAATTATCAAGACCCATACTATCACAGTTATTATCTGAAAAAGAACACAGTTAAGAATAAGGACACTAGTTAAACAAATTGAATGATTAAAATTGTGACTAAGAGAAATTGTCGAAGCTTCTAAGACTAAGAGAAATTGTCGAAATGAAGTCCTAAATATTAAGTTAAGATTCAAGGTACCTAAACTAAATCCAGGTGGAGAAAACTAATGGTTTAAACGAAAACTTTGAGTTTCCTTCATTTTTAATGTGTGATTGAAAACTTAAGGGACAGTTGAATTTTCCTTGATGTCAAAGCAAAATACGCAAAAAAATAAAAGTTTAAACACAACATGGACGTTTATTTCTTCTAATTGCTATATTTCACTTGTTCGCCTGTTACGAGTTTTAGATTAATTTATAGATTAATGGATTATGCCCAAAAGAAGCCCAACTCTTACCATGAAACATTAACTCACTCTATAGATAATAAAATTATATACTACGAAACAAAATCTATTTCTATCAATTTGTGTCTCACCTAAAAGTTCATTAAACCATTGCGACCGACAACAATTTACTAACCGCCCGTTACTTACCAAAAAAGTTTTAATTAAACATTTCAGTTGCAATATAAATGTATTAACTAATTAATCTAATTACAACACGTGTTGTACCAATAATTTTACATATTTGTAAATAGATTTTGTTTTTTTTTTGGCATTTAATAACATAATGCGTATTTAGTCTTGTTTCTAATCTGTCTACCGTACCAAACTACCACTACTTAATTTTACAACACGACAAAACCAAACAGAAAATAACACACAAAGGAAAAAAACGAGATAATACTATCAATATTATAAAATTGCGATTTATTTTTCTTAAACATATATACGATTCTTTCTAACCGTCTCAATACACTCCATTAATTACGAGACAAAAGAAAAATCAATTTTTGGTTTTGTATAATACTCGTTTATATTAAATTTAAATATTAATTTTTCATTTTATATTGCAACAAATTTTATCAAATCTACAATTAGATGTTCATTTTCTATAAACATAGTTGAATTTATGAGATAAACTAAAATTGTAAACTAATTTTTTAAATTAGTAAAAACGAAAATAAAAAAAATAAAAAATGAAACAATAAATTTTTCGATATTTTGTAGCTATCTCTTTTCACGAGAGAATAAAATAATAATAACAAGAGCTTTTGCAAGAGCATAATTTGTTTAGTAGTATTGATATTTTTCTATGTTGCTGTGTTGCAATTTGCCTTTATCTAAATCAGCTGTTTTGTTGAATTATATTTATTTACAAACATCTTGTGTTATAGAGGCCACCGAAGTAACATTGAACATGCGTTTAATATATGAAAACTTGTGTACCTGATATTGACAAGGTAATTAAGTTTATTAAAGCATTATGAGCTAAACCACACAAGTATTTTATTTAGAATAAATTTAACTTATGTAATTAAAATTTTAATCTACAATTTACCTCTTTCGTTGCCAAAGTCCCTTCTCCCCTAGTACGTAATAAATAAAATGTTAACATCTAATTAAAAATAGTACATATAAGAGTATGTGTATTATGCAATTAATTAAAAGCCAACATGAACATTTTCACACACACACACACATATTTGTAATTTTTTTAAGTAATCAAAAATAAATTTAAAATGTCATCTGATTTGTTTATTTTTTTTTCGAAATTAACGAGTTATTTTTAAATTTTTGGCAACAATTATTTACATGTATCGTACATAAACAGTCATTTTTTTTTAATTCCGCACTATAAACGATAGTAATGACATCTTTGTAGCTATTTTAAACTAACATATGAATTTGTAAATTTTTCAAATAAAATCGATTGTCCTTTATACCGTTTTTCGTTTACGTTTTATGTTCAAAACAAATGTCGTGATTTCAAGATTTTTTAAATTAAAAAAAAATACGGTTTAAAAGAGCAAAAACGTAATAAAACCAAACAACTGTGCGTGTACAGTGTTTTTTTATGTATATTTATTTTCATGTTTAAATATAATAACAATAAACAGCTGACATGTACAAGATACTACAATACACTTACAAAACTAAATAATATATGTTTGTCTCTTTTTAGAAGTCATAAAGAAAACAACCAAACAAAACAATAAAAATAGCTAAACGGTATAGGGTCACCAATAAAAAAACAAAAGTAGCTCAATATTTTGGACATAAAAAAACAAAACAAAATATTATCGATTGTAAATTTCATGTTAAACCAACTAAGCGTAGACTGTGTGGGTGGTTTAATATAGTAGGAATAAGAAATATTATATCTTTATATGTAAGTACTATCATATAATACAGTGAGAAACATGTAAACGATTTCTTTTTTATTTATCAACATTTTTATTCCTTTAAAGCCTAGGACACCACTGATAATTAACAGACCGTAAATTGCGTAAACTGCGATGAACTGACTATGTCTAGCCAGGGCGAGGCGACAAAATAATTATATCTAAAATGAATACTACGCCTAACCTAAACTAACTAAATAACCGCGCCTTGGATCATGGAGTGAAAGATTACATATGCAACTGCAAAGGCCAAAAATCTTTTTCTAAGAGTCTAGTTCTAAGAGTCAACTTACTTCTAAGAGTCAATAAAAACTTGACGACCCTAAAAACGCGATGCAACCAATTTTGCATAAAGCTTCTAAGCTAATCTCAATGAAAATCTCTTCGTAAAGGTCATTACCAAAAGGTTCTTATTCAAATAAATCTTTGATACTCTATCGTTCCCAATAGTTAGTCAACCCTTGTCAATAATTTGCTCCTTCTCATAATTTAACCACGACGAAAGTCGAAAAAAAGAAGATGCAAATATTGCAAAGTTGCGATCATGGCTATACCCGAAGTAAAAAGCACTTGCGTTTTTCTGCTTACCTAGAATAATAAAAACAACTAACTCGAGATCGAATTCGAAGGGGCGGATTATTTATTGAACGGGTCGGCAATAAACCATATGATATTTTGTAAGAATAATGAGTGTAACAATAAATGACCAGGACTAAGATATTCGTAAAACTGGTATTTCCAAATTTTTGCTGAAGTGCACGCTAATTTTATTATATTTGAAGTCAAATGTTGGGACGAAGGACCTAGTTTGTCAGTTTATTTTATTTAATTTTGGTGTTAAATAATTTTTTTGAATCTGTAATTTTATACATTACAGCATTTTGTGTGTATTGGAGAACTCGTCGTATAGTGATGATTAAGGTGTTGGCTAAAATCATTCGTCGGGCAGATCATTAGGCTGATAACCAATTGTAAACATATGGTCTGAATGATCTTGCAAAAGATCTCAGTATTGGGTCAACTTTGGCCTGTTGATTATTTGGAGAACGGTTATTTTATTTAATTTTGGTGCTAAATAATTGTTTAATTGAATCGTTTTAGAACTTTGTGTTCATTAAGTGTATTGGTCAGTTATTTTACTGTTACTTTTTGATTTACTAACCAAATTGAAGCAATTCTGAATGATATTATGTTTAATATAATGAAGTCATTATTCTGAGAGTCATTATTAGGAGAATACAATTTATGATGTCGTCCTTTGGCTTTTGTGTTATATTAAACGAAGCTACTAATACTAATTTTGTGGGTAATTCTTCCACTTGAATTGACTTGATGTTTACCAATTTTCCAGCCAATATTAAAAGATTCACACACATATCAGTGCCGAGTATTGCTACTAGTCATGACATGATTTATGAATCCTATGCTACAGTTACTGGCAATGATAAAAAGCAATATCGGTTTATTAGGAATTTTCGAAACTCCTTACATTGGTCACATCTTTATTGTGTGTGTGTGATGTAAATGGGCAATTATCCCTTCTTAATTATTTCATAATTCACCTCCTTGATAGATTTTCACCACTTAAAAGGGTTTTGATAAGACGTAATGTAAAAAGCTTTCGTTCCAGTTCGGTAATTCTTCGGTATCGTAATATTCGCGACTATTTATACGAAAATTGAAAGCGTCATAAAACTAAATTTAATCGGCTACTATATGTCAGAGCTCGTAACAAAGTAAATGGTATGATTAAAACTTCAAAAAGGCAATTTTTTAAAGAACAATTCGGGAATCGAGTTTCTAGTAAAGAATTTTGGAAAAATTATAATACGTATATAAATCCTTCAATTGCTGAAACTAAATGTAAAATCAGTTCTAGCGATTTTAACGTAAATTTTGGTTCGGTGTTTTTACCAAAAAATGAACAATATCATCCAAGTACACTAGAATATTGCTCTGAAGATATTGCATTCTATTTTCATAATGTTTCGGTAGATGATGTTCGCATTAAACTAGACAGTATTAAATCTAACGCTGTTGGAGCTGACGGAATAACTCCCAGCTTTGTTAAGCTTTTATTGCCAGTCTTGCTACCCTTTATAACATACGTATTGAATTCAGGTCTTACTAAACCTGCGTTCCCAGATGCATGGAAAATGGCTCTGGTTACACCATTTCCCAAATTACGACATCCTGTGTTAATGATTTTCGCCCGATTAGTATATTACCAATTTTGTCAAAAGTATTTGAAAAAATTATTAAATCTCAAATTAACACTTTTATATCTAAACAAAATTTATTAAACATGTATCAGCCGGGATTTCGTGTAAACCATAGTACTACTACAGCGCTGTTGAAGGTCGTTGGTGATATTACTTCTAATATCGAAGATGGAAAAGTTGGTATATTGGTTCTCTTAGACTTCTCCAAAGCATTTGATAATATTGATCATTCTCTTCTAGTGGCAAAGTGCTTGTCAGTTAATTTTCTCGTATTTATACTTATGACAACAATCGGTTTAATATTATAGCAACCTTAGCAACTCCACACCTATTTCATCAGGTGTACTTCAAGGTTCTATTTTGGGACCCCTGATGTTCTCAATGTATATAAAACTAAGTGTGTCTTATTATTGAGCAGACTAAAGATACTGGCTATCATCTCTATGATGATGGCTTACAATTGAATTCTTTTGGTAAGCCAGATGATATGACCTTGAAAATTGTATTTGATTGGACATTTGCACATAAACTTCAAATAAGTCCTGCAAAATCTTAAGCCATTATCATACCAAATAGTATTCGAGTCAATGTATTAACTAATCATCTCGTAGTTGATAATCATGAAATAGACTTTTATGACCACGTAAAAAGCTTGGGTCTGACTATTGACACTAAGTTGAACTGAATAGCTCATGTAAATAATCTATGTAGTAAAATTTACGGTATATTAAGTAAGTTGTGGAGTAAATCAAAACTTATTGAACATAACGTTAAATTACACATTATTCGAACATTGGTAGGGCCATTAATATTGTACTGTGGTATCAATATACTTAGAGTGCTCCAAGAAATCATTTAAACAATTAAATGTTGATTTTAATGCTTGTGCTAGATACATATTTTCAAAAAGAATAGGTGATTCCATATACTTTCTAATATTATATTTAATATGAGCTTAAGAAAGTACCTTGAGTTCTCGACGTTAAGTTTATGTTTAATTTGATACTAAAGAAAAATCCAAGTTATCTTTACGAAAAACATAATTTCAGCTTATCACAGCGTACAATCAATTTAAACCTGCCAAAGTCATGCAGGTTGAAGTAAAGACGTCGTTTCTTTTTTGTTCATGGAATAAAACTGTAGAATGGTGTTGAACCAACTGACAAAGCTGCGTCTACTTTGCATAATTTCAAGAAGCTGTACTTGGATAAGCTTTTTCATATTATGATTTGATTTGATCAGTCCTCGCTCTTCTTTTCATTTTGTATATAAGTGTTGTGTATAGCTGGTGAAGTTCGATTTCGTTTGTGTATTGTAAGTAACCAAATAAATGTATTATAAAATTGTTTTATTGTTATAGTATTACAATTACCCCAATTATGACTGTCGAGTGTCAGATGTATCATTGCAGACTGGAGATGGTAATAAAGAGGTTACAGAATGCAGAGTAACTGATTATAAATTTGATTGTCTAGTGCTAGTTAATAGTAGTTTGAAATTTGAATAATGGTTATCGGAAAACTGGTGCAATTATGTCACTATTGACAGATCTTTCTTATCCTTCCCCCTTAAAAAATATAAAAAAAAACTAACTATTAAGGTGTCAGTAAACTGTAGGTCTACTGCGTATTCAGATCTGAAAGTTCAATATCGTACCGACTTTCAGTTAATAATTTCTGAAAGTCGGAAAATATTTTTGATAATCAAAATCATTTCGAACTTTCGTATTTTTTCGTACTGAGTATTCTGATTTTCATAATCAAAATAGGCGGAAATCAGGAAAATTAATCTGAAAGTTATCAGAAATATTTTCGATAGTCATAATAACCATGATAATAAAATAATTTAACCAAACAATTGGCGCTGTGGTTAAAGCTGCGGTGTTTGGAACGGGAGGTACCGGGTTCGAATCCCAACGGGGGATGGTTGCAATGAGATTTTTCATCACCTGATTACGATCGGTGATGACGATGAACACAACTATGACCCGCTGTTGGAGTGCAGAATCCATGGGCCGAACCATCGTCAATGTCAGTAGTGCAGGCTGGCTCAATACGTATGTTATATAGGGTCCAGGCTGGCTGGAGCAATGCAATGTGCAGATGGATTTAAAATCGAACCTGTATTCGTGCGTCCTCGATTTAACTAGTGACGGCGTAAGGTAGGACGTTAAAAATTAACCGCGAACGAGTTGGAAGACCTTCGGCCCCAGAAAAGATTGCAAGGTTCAGACACAAACAAACAAAATAATGTCAGTCCATTTTTTTAATGTTTATTGTTAAATAATTTTTCTCAATTCGTGCTACAGTTATTGCCCATATTATTTATATTTTTAGAAGCAAAATGAATACGAAAGAGTAATAATTTGTGGTTTTGAGTGGGTATCGTTTAATGTTGCTTTTGCACTTCCACCTGGCACTATGGTGTTAATAGCCACGGCTTAAGTGGGTTTCCTGAATCATATGTTAAATTCAAACAAAATGAAAGTTCTGTTCACCTTTTGTGTGGAAATCTTGAAAATACAATACCATTTGTTGAGTGAGGGACCATACAAAAGAATTGTGAGACGGTCCACCAAAACGACCTTCTACGGATTTAACGGTCGTTTTATGATCACATATCTAAAAATAAAGTATAAATTGTTTAAACTCGCAAAGTTAAAATGCATTACTTTTTAAATACAATATTACCACCGCTATCGTTGGTACTTATGTTTAAGTTCTCAATTAAAACCGATTTTCATTTATGTGTGACCGCTACAAAATTGGGAATTCTACTTTTTTTTCATAGAAATGTCTTTAACTGATAACGACCTTGAGCATAGAAACTAAGTGCTGCGGCCAGCTCTAACATGCGAGTGGAATGACAGTTGAACTATTTATAGAACCCAACTGGTCTTTTATTTCTCATAAAACATAATAAAACGATTATTTTAAATAGTTTTGAAAAACTGGAACCGTCTATTGATTAATAATTTAAATAAACTTTACAAACCTAAAGAAAGTTCATACATGTTGAATTGAATTTCCAAAATATTTGATTTGTCTCTTAATAACTTTCTTTGCAAGGCCATCGAAACATTCACAACTTTCACTTTTATAACACTACTACTTTGTATTTGTTCGCAAAAACCTAAGGAACAAAAAAATTTGACATTACGAATCAGAAGATCTGAAAACATTACACAGTACCAATTCATATTCAAATCATCTTTTACTTTCAGATCGGAACACGCAGTAGACCTGCTGGTCGAGCCAGTCATAGGCAATGTTGCCTCACCATTATTACCGAAAATCTGTCAGATAATGCAAAAAATCCTGAGTTAGGAGCATTAAACCTGTATTTAGATGCAATTAATAAAAAAACGGACAAAACTTAAAAAATGGAAATATTGAGCCTTTACCCCAAACATTTACTTAAATTGAGTGATGTTGAAACTGGCTCCTAAATCAATGCTACTTTACTCAATTGATTGAGGCTCCTCGCTTTGAAATATTTGCTTTATTTTTTAACTTAAATAACTTGGCCTAAAATATATTTAAACATTTTTAAAACCCCATATTTCCACTTTGTGTGTTTTGATTTTAGTTGGGGTTCGTAGGTCCAAGTTTCTCAGAAGTTCCCTTTTCCTACGTTCTACCCTTCCTTTTTTTTATAATGTGTGGGCGATTTGTCCTCGACGTCGATCATGGAGCAATACTGCTTCCGCCATGGAGCGTTGACTTCAGAGTGTCTCGTGATCGACATTGATATACGATCCGCATGCTTGTTAATTCCTTCTGTATCCTTCCTTTTAAATGGCCCTTTCCTTAAAAGGGCGTGAGGTTGCTCGGTTATTGATTTACTTGTCAAGTGCGGCAAAATTAAGCAACCGTGACAAGTAATCATCACATCGCTATGTTTTTTTATACACATAAATATTTTTTTGTTCGTTAGTTTTTATGCCTGGTTGTGAGACCCATCTCCTGGGTGTGAGTCGTCTCCACGATGTAACGAGCCACCCTTTTGGTGCTCGTTTCTTTGTGAAACACGTGTCCACCACTGAATTTTTTTTTGGTTTGCTTAAATTATTTTATAATTTATTTTTTTTATGTTGAAAAAAAATGCTGCTCATTGCCCCTACATTGTTTGTTTACAAATTAAGTAACGGGTAATGAGTAGGTATATAAAGTCGTGTTTTGTGTTATTCGGGGGTATCGGATCAGAAATTTTGATCAGTAGTTTATTGGACAATTTTGAGAAAGAATTAATTAAATTATATATTAAAAAAAAATAAAAAATTCACCGAGCAATTGGCGCAGTGGTTAAAGCTGCGGTGTTTGGGACGGGAGGTACCAAATCCCAATGGGGGAGGGTTGCAAAAGGGATTTTTCATCACCTGATTTCGATCAGTGATGACGACGAACACAACTATGACCCCCTATTGGAGTGCAGAATCCATGGGCCGAACCATCGTCCATGTCAGTACAGGCTGGCTGGAGCAATGCAATGTGCAGATGGATTTAAAATTAAACCTGTATTCGTGCGTCCTCAATTTGGCTGGTGACGGCGTAAGGTAGGACGTTAAAAATTAACTGCGAAAGAATTGGGAGAGCTTCGGCCCCAGAACAGATTGCAGAGTTCAGAAACAAAAAAAAAATATAATTTTACGAAGAAGAATAAAGATACTGTACTATAAAAAGATATGCAACAACTATCTTGGTCTAATATAAATAAATTTGTCTCACGGAAGACCAACACCAAGAATCGACGATATGATGTCACCAAGATTCAGAACGTGATTTATTAGACTACGCCAGAAGCGTAGTTTTTACTGAATGTTAGTGTTTTTACTGTTATCTGATGATATTTATGATAAAAGAGATGCAGAAGTTACACTGGAAGCCGCATGTATGTGCAACATTTTTAACCAAGTGAGAAAGAAGATGATCATGGTCTTATTTGTCATCATGTTGTGCAACAATAAATATTGCGTTAGGTTTTTTAGTTAAGTTAAATTTTTCTTATTTTTTATTTATTGTATTTATTATTTATTTGTGTGTGTGTGCGTACAAAAAAAATGTTATTTAAGTTCGTTTTTATTTTGTGAATTCAATTAAGATTTAATTAAGAATTTATTTAAGTTATTTAAGATTTTATTATTATTTTTTCTCAAATTCATTTCGCTTGTTTCTCTATTTATTTATTTATTTTAATTAAAGTAACTGTTAAATTAAAATATTTATTTTGTGATTTTATTTAGTGATGTGATGGTTGCGAGTCCGGTTGCATGCCGAGACTTGTAGAAGTGACCGCAGATTCCCATCTGTCTGTTTTCTTGGGGTTATTCCTGCTCCCAAGCACGCATTGCAAACCCTACCCCATCAGCTCCTGAGGCTATAGCCGGCTATAATACCGCAGCAAGGCATCTGTTAACGCCATCCGGGTGCATATCCCAAGGGTGTAGTTTTAATGCCACTTATGGGACTCGCACCTTGATCTGTTACCGTGGCGCCCAAAGTGGGGCTCGATACCACGACCCTGAGAATAAGTCTCATACTATTTAAAATTTCAATAGTTTTTTACGATGAATGTACCTTCTCGATATTTTCGTATGTAAAAAACAGTTTAAGAGCATTAATTAACATCTAATCAAAAGTTAGATGACTGTTGCTTTTACTAATAAAGGTTTCAACGTGATTTATATTTTAGAATGGCTTGAAATTGAGCGAACAAATAATCTACTATTTTGAGATTATTTTGAATAAATGAATGAATATCCCGAACACATTCTTCGCTTTACTAGGGTAGAAACCATCTTATGACATATCTTATGATATATCCTTGTAGAATTATTTAAGTTCGGACAGCCATTCCTTGAAAGTGTAGCTAAAGAAATATAGCAAATATCAGCTTTGTTTGAAAAGTGTCCAACAAACCTTATATGGCATTCCTACGCAGAATTCTATTTTTACTTTATAAAATGGTTTAAAAATAATCCAAAGGGCAATAAAAAAGGAAATTATATTCAAACTGATACCGTTTGCAAAAAAATGGAATTTTACCAAAAAAACTGGAAAACTGTAGCCGATAACGAAAAACTGTGATTTACAGGAAAAACTGTGATTTACAGGGAAAACTGTCGATATGGCAACACTGAACATAAGTAACATTGCTATCAAATCCTTCTGTTTTATTAATATTATTACGACTTACGGTATTACCCTGCATTCCAGGAGGTCCTGGTAAATACTTGGCCAATTCAGCAGATTTTTAAGTATATAAACCAAAATGATCAATCAAAACGAAGCTGTCAACTATTCAGCAAATTATATAAACTCTTAAGAAGTTTTTTGATGACCCTCATCTATAATACAACTTAAAAGTTAAACTTAATAAACTTAATAAAACTTTATAAAACTTAAATACAAATATAAACTGAATGTAGAAAGGCTAAGTATACAATTATTCCTAGATAATTTTTAAAATCTTCCGTCGTCTAACTAATAGATTAAGACTCTTGACCTTATGTGGTAGATAATTCGCACCATTTATAAATCCAAAGCTCTCAGTGGCTCACACAAATGTTAATAATCACTTTTCAAAGGTTAGTTGAAATACATTTCTCAATATTCCAAATCATTCTTCAGTTTTAAGAGTAGAGCATCTCCTTGTGCCACTCCAGAGCTACTAACTAAATAGATATTAAGTACTGTATGTTTTTTTTTGGGTCATGGTCATGTAATCATAAAATCAATTTTTTGGCATTTCTTTTTTAGCGCAGGTACCATGACTTTATATAACTGTTATCACAATAAAATATAAATTGAATATTTAAAAGGATCAATACGAAAAATGTGTTTTAAGTACGTTTTCTTTTGGCTTGTGTATGACGTCAAAAGAAATATAACGGAATGTTTTTGTTTTCTGAATATGTATTTAAAATTTTTGATATGACAAAATTTAGATAGGACAATACTATCTAGATAATAAATGCAACGAACTGACATGAAAATGATTGGGGTTTGTTAACTAACACTCTAAATTAAATCGAACGATTAAGCCAATTTTGAATGCTGAACCGAAATTATAATACTATGGGAACAAACAGAAGGGGTGTTCAATAAGTACGGTTCCTTACACTAATACATAATAACTGGTAATACTTATTTAGAAATAGTCACCAGACGTGACAAAAATCAGTATCTGCCTGATTTGAACGACAAAGTTCTCGGCGGCCATCAATAATCAATAAAGGGTATCGTTTTGAACTCGTTGCTCGCCAATAAACTTGATGGTCAGAAAGGAAATTTTTTCTTTATTCTAAGGTCACGGGTAATACGAGGGGTGTTTTGGATTTCAAAGCAATCGATATTCGTATGTGTAAGCTACGATTGCGACGGGCTAACCTGCAAAATTTGGTATTCATGCGCCCATTGATATTAGTCAACTCAAAGATAAAGACACATTTTACATTAATTTATAAGATCTGATACAAAATAGTGATTAATGACTTTAATTCTAGAGCTAGCAGAAAACATTGATTTAAAACGATGATTTACCGATACCGGGGAATGAATGATGCACTTTCAGTCGAACACAATCTCATTTGTCTAGCACATTCTTCCCTCATAAAAACATCTACTTAGAAACATGGACGCACTCGCGAAAGACGCCTGAAGTGATGTGTTGATCTAAGGGACGGTCTCGGGTCATCCAACATTGGAGGTTATATCGGTTTACTACCAAATTCATAAGCAGAGGTTATTAATGCAAAGTAGCAATGGTAAGTATCGAGCAGGTCATGGATCACAGGAAAACGAACCTTACTTTAACTGTGAAGGTGTGAAAACACAATATCAAAATCTTGTTAGCAATAGCATTGAGGAAACCAATCACCATCCATAACGTGAACTCTATTGGGAGGTATTGAAAACTTCAGTTCCACCCAGGCGACTTGGTGTGGCAAAAATTATTAGTTTCATGAGTAATGTTGCTAAGACGCGTAGCTCTAGTATGTGACAAGGGACGTTTTGTCCTCGATTCTCTTTGATCTCATGTTAAAAAGATAAGAACATTCATGATCACAACCAACTGCACGAAATTCAAACTAATAAAACATAATTTGAAACCAGTATTATTCTGCTAAGTACCCTTCCGTTGCATTTGAACGTCAGTCAGCGCAATTCAAAACTAAAGAGAACATGCACAAATGAAATTCAACCATAATCTTCAATCTCCCAGTGTTGTATCTACTTCAGCCATGTCATTGTCGTGCACATGCACATAACCCAATACATACACGCAGTCGAACCACATATAGAGCTTCCAATTTATAGAAAAACGAAAATATTTCATCGAACGAAAATTTCAAAAAACAAAAAAGAAAAGAAAACGTAAAGAAAAATAAAAAGTGCGCAATATTTTTTTTCTCCAAAAATATTTAAATGATTTTAATTGCTTCAATTTTCTATTTTTGAAATAATTACAATGATTGTGTAGTTATCTAATGTAAATATTTAATTAACTTTTTATTTAGAATTTACACGAAAATAAAAATGCAAAGTTTCAAAATGACTTACCTCCTCCATAGAGCCATGCAATTTTCCAATTATTTTTTTGTTTTACTTTAGATTAAGTAAATTGCAGTTTATAGTTAATCCAATAAGATTGTTTTTTGCACACAATTCACACACTACACTAACAATTTAACATAACATAACAGTAAATATGAATAAAAATAAATTGATTTTGTACTTATGTATGTTGAAAACAAAAATAAAATGACAGATTAAAAAACAATATGTATGTCACATAATATTTAATACACAAAAAAAACTAATTACGCCACATTTTTTTCTTCACTTCGGATTTAAATCCTTTCCCGTAAGACGGAATATCCTTTTTGAACTGTTATTGCTAATACGAACAATACGGTTTGTTTTATTTTGCATACATAAATCGCTATAATTTTGTATACAACAAAACAATTAGATTGAAAATTTAACAAAAACACTGAATAAATCCCGAAAACAAAAACTACTGAGTACAGTTATGTATTTTTACATAAATGCACACTAAACTTTAATATTAATATAAATATATGTACACATTAAACAATTTTCTTGATATTATTTTTCATTTGTTTTTAAGATTTTGAAAATTTTTACGAAAATACGCATCCGCACAATTTGCAAAGACAGCAAATAATGTTTATTAACAAATACACGCACATAGATGAACGATTCGCTCACTCTTCTCTCTCTTTTTGCTCTTAATCAAAATCATCAAATTCGTTCAAATGCATATACAATTTCACTTGTTTTGGTTTTAATTTTTGAATGAATTGTTTTTATCTCTTTATTTTTGTATGCTCTTTTATGTCAGTTGTCAGCTGATACTGGATTTTGAACGATTATGTTTATGCAAAACCTTCTCAAATTTTCTCTCTAGAATAATTCAAAATTCATTTTGATGGTATGACGAGGCATCTATTAGATAATAGTGAAACAAATGATTTAAGAAATGAGGTATTATTGAAATAGACGTTAAAATGTTATCTATCGTATGCGGAATGATTGATGACAAATAATCAGAAGCACTTCAAAAGATGTCAAATTATGTCAAAAAAAATTCATTAATCTACCTGCTTTAAAACATAATAATACGACTTATGTTTACTTACATTACTAGATAAATAAATTATGTAATGAAATAGCTGTGATCTTTTGTTGCTGCCAAAGCTAGCGTTTTTGAATTGTAATTTGTTCAAAAATTATGTCCCTTAAACTATGTTTAGTATAAATAAGCTTTGGCTTATTTATACTAAACTCAAACTGAATTATTCAACAAATTTTAATACATTCTAAAAAATCGTAAATAATTTGTGCAATAATGCGGACTTTCTATGTTCAATGGTATTGAGGGCTTTCTGTGTTCATACCGACTTGCAAAACATTTTGGAGTGGTTTCCTTTAAAAACCTTTTCGTTTATTTTTGATTTAAGGCACCGTTCGTAGTTAACGTCAAAATAGTATATTTATTAGACCCATAGATGCCGATACACGTGGTTTTTTTTTGTCAGTTAGAACCATAGGGTGTCTCACTTGCTCTTGTATCTGAGCTAATTGCATACCTTATACTAGAACTAATTGCAAAAAAGAATTCCTGATATCTTGTTCTCATCTTAGACACTGTATACCCAGACAACGCAACGCAAACCATAGGCAAATCATTCTCAACGAAACACTTGATCAGTGATTAACCGATTCGGATGAAATCCTCTTTGGTACTCACCTACGATTTCCTCCGCCAGAGGAGTAATTCTCTCCAATATTATCTATGACATTAATTTGTGTTCTTTGCAAAGGATCTCCGGTAGATTTATACCTATCGCTAGGATAGGTATAACGCGGCCACATGAAAATCTGAAAAAGGTCGAAAAGATAGTTCCACAAAGTATACCCTCCCAATATCAAAAGCTGGGAAGTAACGCAAACAACCCGTTTTCTTTTTCGTTTTTTTGCATTCCAATTGTGCATTTCTCATAGGATGGGTTCTCTATGCACATCTCCGCAGTTCGACTCTGTATTTGACAACTTTCAAATACAGCATTTCACACGAACATAGACTAAATCAGAGAGATGCCAAGTGCCGAGTACTGCAACGGTATTAACACGGACGTTTCCATCCTGGTCTCGACTGGCAATAGACCAAGGCCTGAAGGAATGATGCAGTCCGATGACTTTTTTAGAAATTACGTTAACTGCGCTCATTGCTAAGTTGTACTTTTAAAACTTTAGCTTTTCATCATTCACGTTTTTTCCCTTTACAAATTCACTAAGCGATTCTTTGCAAGAACAATATTCTGTTGCTCGACGGCGAGAAGATATTCATCATCAAACCAATCATCTTTGTACGCATCAGCGTGGTAATATTCCTATCGTTTTGGTTTTTCCGATGTGTATGTCAGAGTAGTTGTGTGTGTGTGTGCAGGCATAGCGAGAGTACGCATCTTTGTTTTATTGCCTCGAGTGTTGTTTGATTCAATTTGTATTCTTTGGAATATCAATTTCACAAAGTGTCTACCTTATGTCGCTTTTATTGATCGTGTCACATACACGTTCAAAATAAACGAAGATTAAGGTTGATTAAGATAATGTAGGTTTTCTTTCATTCGATTGTGCAGTGATGATTTAGAATGAATTTGTCAAGACTGTTCCAGCTACCCATTTAAAACAGAAGATTTATATTTTTTTTTGTTTTTTATTTATTCAGAAGCATAAAAGTAAAAATAAAAATTGAATTCAGCATGGATGTGAAAATGTGGCCACCACCATTTCGTGCCTCGAATTTTGATTTTATATGCATTTATATGATAGCTCGATCGTGCAAATCAACGCTACCCATACCTAGATTATAATTTGTAATCGTTTTTGGTTGTTGCATAGTAATCTTTTTTTTTTTTACAGCTGACCAACGCTTGACTGAATTAAATGATTCGATTGTGTCAAAATTTGAACAAATTGTAACGACACTGTTGTCATACCATTTAACAAAAACTAGACCATTGTTTGCATCATACTTGTACTCAAAATATCCCCGACTTTACCGTTTCAAGTCTTCGCATGATTTCAGAGGACATTTTTTATGCGATTTTCTTCAAGAGTGAGAAGAGATTATGCGAGATGAAGTAATTACAATATATGATATGATGTTTAATAGTTTCCAACAGATCGAGAACAGCTCTTGATCCCAATGCTAATTTTATTTATTTGGCTATTATCAACCATATGAATGTGACTTTAAATTTCCAAAAAAATATTTTTAGACATATTGTTAGAAACGATGGCATTCGTATATTCTCAGAATTCATCCAATACATCTATCTGTTCTCATGGCATTAAGTGATATCCATTTAAAAATATTATACCCAAACAAAAGTTTAGCTCGTCTTCTTCAAACATTCTAAATTAAGCTGGACAACTTCATCATAAAAAAATATCTCAAAAAATTCAACAGGAGATTTACCATCAAGATGTGCAATTTTGTAACTTTTCGGTAAAATTATTTGTAGTATCCATTGACATATCACCGATTATACTTGACCATTTTTGCGGAATATTTGATACTGCACCTAAAGAATTAGACCGCATTCGTTTTCTAAGTTCTGCCAATGGGATGTCGTCCTCGCTGTCATATTGATCTTCCACTAAAAATTACTCAACATTTCCTAGAACATCTTCCGATAGTTGGGCCATGTTTTCATCGTCAATCTCATCCATGTCAGTATTGTAGCCTACATCAAGTAGGATAATTACGATATCGATTTCACCTGAACCATTAGCACGTTCAATTGCGCCTACAGTATCCGCTTGGTTTCGAAATTGTTTCCCATAAAAAATGTCGTGAGAATAGAGGGAAACTCCATTATAGAATAAATAAATTTAAATACAATTTTTTTTTATAGATATTATCATTGTACTCAAGCGAGTATAGACTACTTTAGATGTACGTACATCGGTGATTCACAAATATTATTATTTTAATTGTAACTTGTTTCGCTAACACTGCTGTATTTTAGTAATTTACAGATTATTTCAATAAATTATATGCGAGCACTTTTAATACTGCCGAAATGAAAATTGAAATGAACCTATACTGAAAAAAAACCAAAAATTAAAAAATGAAAATTTACCGTTATGAGTATAATATCTAAAATATGAAAAAACCCTGTATAGAGACCCTCCAGACAGAGACAAAAGGATATTATCAACCAAAAAAAAAATTCAAAATAAAAAACCGTTAGGAGCAATATTAATTTTATAGATTTTTTATACTCATGCGGGTACAATGGTTGTAAATAGGTAGGTACAAAAAATGTATAAAATTAATATTTTCTTTAGCTTCTCGAAGACATTTTTAACTTCTCATTTGATGGATTGATGTTGCTAGTTTCCTTATTGGTACCAATTGACGACCATCTCTTTAAATGTGCTACATCATTTTGTTATGACTTGCTTTTTTTGCTGTTAATTTTCTTACACACTGGTGTAGTGTGCTGGCATGTTTTGGTTTGTTGCGACCTCCTCGGTAGCTTGCAACTCAGCTGTCTGCATATTTTCTTTGATGCGTCCTTGTCATCGTCTTTATTTGATTCGCTATTTCTTCGTATCTGACATATTGTAGTGAAGTGAGAAATTTCTTGTTGACCATGGTGTTTACTTGTACAATACTTGGGCATATTTTTGTAAACTACGGATTTGTGTGGTAAAGAACTCGGCGAGTTTTTACCACTATTTGCCATCTGACTTAACTTTGACCTATCATCTCGATGAGTAGCACTCCTAGCATTTCTCTTAATATACATAATTTTTTTAAATAGAAATTAAAAATTATTTTTAAATATATATATATTTGTTTTTAATTATTTTCATTTAACTTAACTAAAAAATAACATAAAATTTTTCTCATTTTAAATCGTGTATATGTGTGTGTGTTAATCAATTATTATTTTTTTGTTTTTACGTTTTTATACTTAATTAATTATTATAATTATAAATTGATATTATTATTATATTTTTTTAAATTGTTCTTTTTAATTTTAAACAAAATAATTTTGTTTATTAATGTTTTTCGATCATAATAATAATAATTTAGTACAATATACATAAAATTATTTATAATTTTTTTATTTTTAAATTATTTTATAATATTGAATAAAATATTATTGTATTTTTGCATGTTTGTTTCAAATTTTTATTTTTATTTTTTCGTTATAGTATGGTTTAATTAACAGTTAAAGAAAAAATCATAAAACTATATAATTAAATATTAATGCAAAAAAATAATAGATTTATGTATTTATAGGTCTATAGTAGATAAAATAAAAAATAATTTCTGGCAACATTGATATTTTAATTATTGTTGTGTTAATATATAAATGATTGATTTATTTGTACTTAATATAATTTATTTATTTTGCATAAAATAATAATGTATTGTAAATAAAATTAATAAGTTTTAATAATAACAAAAAAAAAAAAAAAAAAAGATATTTGTTTATAGGATTTATAGAAATTGTGTAAATTAATGTATTATTTTTATCGATCGAAGCGACATCATTTGTCTACCACAAAAAACAAATAAACTAATTTTATATTATTTTTTTTTTCTTTTTGTATTTTTAAAATTACTCGTTTTAATAATAATATAAATTTATGTATATGTCTATATATATATATTTATTAATATAGAGCTGCAAAATTATAAAAAAATATTTCCTTTAAATTTTGAAATAAACATTTCTTTTAGTTTTTGGACAAAATCACAAAACGATATTTTGTGAGTCCTCTCTCATTTCTACAAAATATATATATATATATATATATATATATATATATATATATATATATATATATATATATATATAAATAAATATATATATATATATATATATATATATATATATATATATATATATATATATATATATATATATATATATATATATATATATATATATATATATATATATATATAATTTTTATATATTTTTTTATACAAATATTTCTACACGTTTTGTTATTTTATATAATACAAGTAGTTAGAATATAATATATATATATATATATATATATATATATATATATATATATATATATATATATATATATATATATATATATATATATATATATATATATATATATATATCCATGTTTTCATTATATTATATTATATTTAAAAAAAACCTTAATTATATAGTTTATATACAAAATATTTGAGATTTTATTAGTAAATATAAAATATTTTTTTTTTAATGTCACCCTATCTATACACGCACACTCACTGTGGTGACATCTTTTGTTGATTGACATACTTATCGATTTTAATTTTAAAAACACTGGTCAAATTTTAATATATGTAGTAAGTATGTGTAACTTTAGTGTTTCTTGTTTAAAATTCATTATTGTTATATAAACTAAAAACTATTATATATTATATAAGATAAGTAAAAATAAAATAATAATAATTGATAATATATAAAATAAACTCTTTTTTATTTATAAAAATTTTAGAGCAAACCAATCGTAAAAAAAAGACGAAAAAAAACATGGCCATGTTGCATGGAAATGAATACTGAATTCGTGGTGGAGTTATGAAAGATAACGAACGATCTCAAAAAAAGATAAATAATATTTATTCTTGTTTCTCGATAGTTAAGCTACTACCATCGATATATGCACCATTTTCGGGCATTTTTTCGATTAGATAGACTTTCTTCATTTCTTCAGTACCATCCGGATTTTTAATGTGCAACATGGCCATTGTCTGGCCTCACTCGATCGCTTGATGCGAATCCTGCGGAATATTGATCTCGTATTTAATCACTTGAGCAGTATTACCTTGTAATACTTGAACTTGTACAGGTTGATTACTTATTACTAATTCGCGGGTGTTTAGTTGATGATGTTGTTGATTTTGTTGTTGTTGTTGTTGTTGCTGCTGTTGCTGCTGCTGTTGTTGCGATTGATTAATTTGTTGTTGGGTAATCTGTTGTGTTTGTTGTACAGTAATAACTTCTTGAGTTTGATTTTGAGTTACCTGCAAATTCATAGACGAAAAAAAAAAATAAAATAAATCTTGGCAATGTCGTTTAAATATTGCATTACGCTGAAAATGCAATAGAACAAACACGCATAAACTATTAATTGACTAAAAGCTAGGAAGCATCACTATCTTGAAAATGGTGTATAAATCGATTGGTCCCTAAGAATCATCAGGTACAGGGGCGATTAGAACAAAAGTGTTCAAGAATGTTTTCGCGTCTCTGAAGTTGAGTGACAAAATTTTACTTTCGTAGAGGTAAAACACCTCAGGGCTATATATCTTGACTACTTGATTCATTTGTACGATTCTTAGCTTTTGTAGGTTTTAAAAACCACAACACAATGGATTTTTGTGCAGGTGACAAGACAGTAGTTCCGACACCACAGAACTTTGGGGTGATTTTTGTAAGACAAAGAACGACCTTAGGATGAAATCCGATGGATTGGTGGTACAGTACGGGCCAGCAATATAGATAATAGAAAACAGACAACATGACAATTATAGGAAGGTACATTTCGAACTTGTTTCTTTAAGTAAATGATAAATCAAAAATACTCAGCAAAGAATAACTGCTCATATTATAGTTTCCCAATAGATATAAGGCTTTGAAAAATATGTGGCCAATATAAATCATATTCTAGCTATTTTATCTAGATTGAACACTTTTCGTAAAGAAATGAAATGAAGAAATGAGGCCGTTGATTAATTACATGCCAAATAAGAATAAGAATCTTAAATATGATTACTTTGGTTGATGTTGGAGTAAAAATCTAAATCATTCAAATCAAGCAAGCCGATCTTGCTCAAATTGTAAAACTAATCTAGAACTTAAATATCTAAATATTAAATGTGATCCATATGGCTAAAATATCTACTACCCAACTTTTATTGAAATTTTGTAATCATGTCAAAAGCTTCTAATACTACACTCCAATTGGTATTG
Source organism: Tipula confusa (assembly GCA_963556175.1). Taxonomy (NCBI): domain Eukaryota; kingdom Metazoa; phylum Arthropoda; class Insecta; order Diptera; family Tipulidae; genus Tipula; species Tipula confusa. The sequence continues at coordinate 112,654,541 of OY744476.1, forward strand.
CAAATAGTCAATTGAAATTGTTGATTGAAAAACAAGTATTTCTATCCAAGTGTAATATATGCCTCCTGCTCTCCTACTTTCTAACAAAACAACTACTGCTGTAGAAATCGTACGATTCAAATAAATATTTAAGCTTCCAGCAGCAGCCAACTGAAACAAATCAAAGTGATTCGATGACAAAATAAATCATTTCATTGAACTATCCAGCACCAACGGTCGAAATGGAAAATTCCCGGTGCGAACTCATAAAAATGTTGTCCTTTAATATTTGTCATGTTAATATATCCAGTTTAAAATTAAATCTATTTGCACTTCAAATACAATTTTCTCTTCAATTTCTTTCAGATTTTACCCAGTTAATGGCAGGTCTGATAAAAATTGCTAAATCCTGGTCTACTAAATACTACAATCTTCGCTTCATTTGGTCCCTCCAATTATTATTAACTAAGCAATTTGCCTAATTGCCTTTCAATTCTATTTTATGCAAATCCAATTGATATCGCAGCTTTACTTAAAAAAACTGTAGACTGCCTTAAATTTGTTTATGATGATTAATATCTAGGACGAATTAATTCGAATATCTCTCAACAGTTTGTTTGGCCGATATTTTCAAGAAAGTATTTAAAAATCTACCGTGTAGCAATTGTGTGGTTCAATTTATATATGGATATACAGGGATGAAATTTGAAGCAAAAAATAGTACTTCGAGTTTTCAAAATTCGTTACCGTTACGCCATTACAAATCGTACAAAATTAATTTTAGTTAGTTATCTCAGAAATAAGGTCGTTTGGGTATTTATTTTTTTGCTATAAAACATAGTAGTGTTGGCTATAGGAAGTGTGAAATTTTGTGGCTTATGCGGATTAGTAAAGGCATAACAGTAACGAACGTAGAAAATCCGTAGCATAATATTTTGCTTAAAATTTGGTCTTCTATCACATCCGAAAATAAATAGAATTCAGTGTCGAACACTCTGCATACCCGGTTTTATCCCGACCATTTCTGAGACATTTACCAATTGAGAAACAAAACTCTTTTATACTGTGTACGGATCACTGACTGATCAGCTAGGGTATCACGAGCTGAGCAAATTAGATTTAAAACAAGACTCATCATGATTTTTTTTTTTTTTTTACAATATAAAATACTCACCTTTGATGTCAACTCTGCTTCACAAATATTTCAACGTGTCATTGAAATTTTGTTATCTGGATGCCAGAATTGTTTAAATTATATGGATGACGTAATCATATTTGGCGAAACAGAAAAACAACTTAATGATGCATTAGCAGAAATTCTGAAAATAGTCAAACATTACGATGTTGTATTGAATGAGTCCAAAAATTTGTGTAATGTAAAAACAATAAAGGTTTAGGACCCTTTAAATGAAATAATAATTGAAATTTACATAAGATCGTAATCTAAACACATTTAAGGAAAAACGATACAATTTTGGGAAATTTCCTGCCATGTCTTATAATCGTTGTAGTCCACAAAATATGACAACTATAAATATATTCTGGCGCCGAGCGACGTTATACGAACGTGAGAAAAAATAAATAATTGCCTGGGGTATTAAGTGATTGCAGCAATCGTCCCGCAAACTATCTATCTAATAACTATTTGTCACATCACCTTAACACTATCTTACTAAACTCTGTAATTCTGTTTTTAAAAAGTGATCAGTACAAGAAAGTAATCATAAGTGTAAAATATGGTCTTAAATTGAAGAAAATGAAGCATGAAAGTGATATTAAAATTAAAGGGTAGTGAGAACACTGGAACAACAACATCCACGTGCTGGTTCGAAATGAATAGTACGGCGAGCTGAATTATTTTATGACAGACATTATAAAGTTTATTGTCGGTGTAGAAGCGAATGACACTGTATTGTTGATACTTACATCTAGCAATGGGCTTACGTCTAGCAATAGAAACAGATGTAACCTATTTAAATTATTTGGAGTAATGTTCATACCAGACAAACCTATACGAGGAACGACATACTCATTAAACACTTTTTATAGAAGCATCAAACTTCAGAAAATGATGGCCAAACAAATAGAAAAATTGTAGTTGTTCCAAAGTAGTTTTAGGTAAAACTGATTGTAACGCAATGAATTTTGTTGGCAACCCTTAAGATTAAATTAACGAAGGTGCGTGGGATCTTTAAAAAAAATGGAAACATGAGATGAGATTTCCAATATTAACGATAAACGTGTATTACTGAACTCAATCAATAAGACATATAACAATACGTTCGATTTAGTGTAATCCAACAAAATATGGTTATGAGGTTTAACGAACTTTGAATAACCAAAAATTAGTATGAGGCGGACTGTTCAGAGCAATTTATTTGAATAAAAAGTAAGACGTGATGCATAGCTTTTGCACAAATTAATTATCGCTGTACCTGAATTATCTGTAATAATTACATATATACATAATTTAAAAAAAAAAAAATAAAAATAAAAAAAAAAACAAAAAAAAAAATAAAACTCTTACCTGTTGCAATTGACTTAAATTTGGTTTCGTTTCAAAATGTTGACGTTGATGCAACATTAAATGATTCTTTTGGAAGAACGCTTTGCCACAACTATCACACACGTGTTGACGTACCGCACATCCACCATTTGGATGACGTTTACTATGCTGGAAAAGTCCGTGTTTCGATGCAAATCCTTTCGAACAACTCGGACAAAAATGTGTTTTCGGTTTAGGTTGATGGCGTCCTTCGCCGCCACCTCCTCCACTGCCACTATTAACCGTTGTTACCACATTCGTTGTTTGATGCGGTGGCGACTGTACAGGTATCGTTTGATTGACAACTTGACCTGAAGATGTAATTATTTGCACTGGCACTGCGGATACTACAAATTTATGAGCAATCAATATTCATCAGTAGAAAATAGTTAAAGTTTAGCTTACCTTGATTTAGATTTGTATTGGCCAAAAAGTGTCCCGGTAGTGCGGCAGTTAATGCACACAAATCGGTCATTAAACCCTTGTCTCCCGTGTGTAAACGTAAATGTAACGCTAATGCTTCACGACTATTAAAGGCACTTCCACATTCTCGACACGAATATTGTGGCCGAGGTGATGTTTCTGGTGATGTGGCTTGTTGAATAACCATACTGTTATTTGAATTACTAACCAATGTGACAGTTTGCTGTTGTTGTTGCTGTTGTTGCTGCTGCTGCTGTTGTTGTTGATGTTGCTGATGTTGTTGCTGGGCAGCTTGCACAGCGGCTTGTTGAGCCGCCTGTTGTTGTTGCTGCTGTTGCTGTTGTGCTGCTTGTTGCGCGGCGGCCGCTGCAGCAGCAGCTTGTTGTTGTTGCTGCTGTTGATGTTGTTGCTGCTGCTGTTGTTGTTGCTGTTGATGAGCCTGTAAGAAGTTACCCTTCAGGTTTTTCTAAATTTAGACAAAACAAATATTTGAATTAATTCATCAGCTCTATAAAAATTTACACTAAAACAAAATTACCTGCACTGTCTGCTGTATCAAAATTTTATTGTCCGGCGTGGTCACGATCGTAGTATTGGCTGAATTAGGATTAATACCTCCGTGTTGCAAACGATTATGTTGATTTAAATCGGCTTTTGATCTAAAACCTTCTCCACACGCTGTACAAGAATATGGCTGATCTCCAGTATGTAGTCTCATGTGCGCCACTAACGTACGTTTTTGTAAAAATTCTTTGCCACAAACGGTGCATGAATGAGGCACTCGACCATGGATTCGTCCGTGATTAACAAGTTGAAATTTACGTGGAAATGTTGCACCGCAATCGGGGCACACAAATGGATTTAATGATCCATGAAACCGAGAATGCATTACCAAATGTTCTTTCTGGGCGAAACTCTCGTTACAGTCCTCACACACAAATGGACGTTCACCAGCATGGAATTTACTATGCGTTACTAGGTGTCTTTTAAGCGGAAATGATCGACCACATTCTTGACATATAAATGGACGTTCTCTACTGTGGACTCGTGAATGCGTAAGCAAATGATGTTTCAGTGTAAAACTTTTTTTACACTCGTTACACTGATATGGACGTTCGGTCGAATGCAACAACAAATGCGTATTTAAACAGTGTTTATGAGCAAAAGTTTTACCACAGTGTACACAACCGTGGGGCCTTTCTCCCGTATGTACCCGTGCGTGTGTTGTTAAATGATGTTTAAGTAGAAAACTTTTTCCACATTCATCACATGAATAAGGCCTCTCTTTTGGTGCTGCGAGATTTGGTTCTAAATCTCTGTCATCCTGCTGAAACAGTTCAAAGGGCTTTAAATCTAAAATATAGTCTTAATTTACCGATGTTTGGCTTACTTCTAGTTTCGGTGAAATACTCATAACGGGTTCAAGTTTACAATGTGTCGACGATGTGGCTTGTGAATCATCAGCATCCTCTAAACCTTGAATAACCTTTTGAACTTGAACTGATATACCTTTGAAACATAATTCGGTATGTTGTCCATCGCTAGTCGTCGTGGTTATTGTATGCTGATTCTGTTGGGCCATGGCACGTTTCATTAGTATTTCACTATATTCTTCGGCAGTCAATTGTAATGGACCAATTGGACTCATAAAATGTGTAGCTTTACCGCCTGATGTCGATAGTACAGTTTGATTTTTTGAATCAATAATTCCATTTGCAATCGAGTGATTAGATTGATCTGATTGAACTGAAATTAGAGATAACGAAATAAATTATTATAAATAATTACTTTGTTGAAATTATTTAATCCTGATACAAGATCGATTTGTTTCTAAAAATCATGACATTCTTAATTAGTTAAGGTAGTAAAAAAATTAGCATACAAAACTCACTAAAAATTGGTGTTATAGCTGTCGTTGTATTCTCATTGCAATTACAATTTTTATCACAGCCCATACTCAGTACATCATGTTTTTTATGTGTTGTCACAGCTGTTGTGGCTGGTGAGCCTGTTGTTATTACCCTAAAAAATATTGAAAATAAAATCGTAATTAGTAAAAGATGCGAACTAAAATCCAACAATTGTTTTTACATACCTTTGAGTTGTGCCTTGTTGAAATGATGAATCGCTCACATAAACCATTCTCCTCACAACCCCTTTATTTGAATGGGTTATATTCCCTTTTGTTTCCTTCTGTATTGTTATATTATTACCATCAGCTAACTGCAAGTATGGCATCTTTTGAAATTTGTTTGTTTGGGTTGAATGTTAGAAATTTTTTGTTTTGGTTTTTTGTTATTATCATATAGTACACAACATATTTTTTTTTTGAGGAAGAAGTTTTTTTTTTTTTTGTGACAGTGAGAAAGAAGTATACATTCACAAAAAGCGCACATAATATTTTTATGTAATATGTTTTTATATAAAAAAAAAAAAAAAAGAAAGCATGTGTTTTGTGTTAAAATTTTGAAAAAAAAAAACAAAAAAAAAATCATAAATTAATTTAAATTAGAAAAAACAAAGTAAATTGCATGCATACAATTCTATTAACTACCTTAACTAACTTTAAGTAAATAAGCCCATATCTTCTACATATTTAAATTAGATACACACTCATTAAAATATAATTCAAATACTTGCATCCAACAAACTATGCCACAAATTTTCAATCACCTAGCTAGACGTTCCAGTACTTAGTATTATGCTAGCTGAGCAGTCGAAGGAAGCTTTTAACTTTTCTTAAAAACTTTTCTATGGTTCTTCGCACCATTTTATTTTATAGTCCTACTATTAATATAAGTAACAAATGTTCTGGGATTTTGAAAGTTAAACATTTTTACATAAATTGGTCATATAAAATTTAGTATAAGTAGACGTATTGACAATAGATGTCACTAGTATGAATACATAGTATAAGTATTAATGTATTAACGCTAGATGTCTCTAGATACACGTAAAATGATTCAGTAAATAGCGAAGTGTTATTCAAGTTGAGTAAAAAAAAAAAAAAACGAATCCACAAATTATTAGAAGTGGGGTTTTCTGAGATCCACAACAGGATCTACAACGGGATCAAAATTATTAAATTGAAAGCGAATACGACAATTTGATAATCAAAGCGGATCGATAATACGTAAGTGAATTTAATTCAATATATGTACATATATATAAACTACAAGCGGCACATGTGTAACTAATATATAAGACGACATAACCTTAAAAAAAATGGATTGTTGACGTGTAGAATAGAACGTAGATCGATTACGCAGTGAACTTAATCAAAAAGGTTTAAAACCCACTGGAAAGAAATCGGTTAAGGAATGCTTTTCGCCATTACATTTAACGACAATTCAGGAAATAAATTCCATAACAGTAGTAACGAGAATGATAAAACTATCATTACCCGACCACATGTAGACGCGTAAATCGAAATTCGACAAACGTAGCTGCAATTAAAAATGGTATTACATTACCGCAACATCCGCCACCGCTAGTTCCATATCCGGTTATATCGCAACCACCGTATAGTACGCAACATGATCTAACGGTATATAGAAATTATTATGAACAACCAACAAATGGAAATTACGAGGAATGTAATCCAAACCCAACGTTAGCGAGTATAGTCAATCAGGTATAAGATTGTACAACATGACACCATCATTCGATCCCTGTCAATTACGGCTGAACACTTCATAGAACAGTTAGTAGTGTTACAGGATATCTATCAAATCAACGAAACCAGTATATTATTGACGATCGGATTCAAAATAAACAGGGCGGCAAAAATGTGGTTCAACGCAATGAGAATCAAAATACCTACGGACATAAAACGATTTTACACGATTATTCCTGAATGATTTCAAATCATCAATCACTCAAGTTGATGTTCATGAGCGATTACGAAATAAAATCAAGGCATGTTAACGTACTATTACGAAATGCAAGGAATCGGTATAATCATGCAAGCGTTTCCGATACAGCATAGATTCGGTATATCATTAACGGAACTAATTTAAAAATCTAACGTATTATCGAATTTAGAAAAACTACGTGAGAAAATAAAATGGTACGTAACGACAAAACCAATCGGGAATAAGTATAAACAACCAAATAATTTAATAACGTAAAATGTAAATGATTAATTCGAAAGTATTCGAATACGAAAATATAATAAATAGTAACGGTACTTCAAAATAAAACAATCAAGTTGAATTCTATTCCGACGACTGTAACAACTCACAACGTAAATTTACAATCCGGTAAATTGCCCACTTCCTGCACGACGAGAACGATGTACGACATGCAATAAAGTTCATCCTAAAGGAACGACAGTAAATTGTAACAGTAATATTTTAGTTATTCGTCCTGCATATGAATTTAAAGTCGAAATTGATATACAGGTTCCATCGTTAACAATACAAAAATTAACAGCTGTCGATACGGAAAGTCCTGTAAATTTAATTTTATCCAAATACATATCTGCCACTGTAAAACTTGAGGTTACTGACGTCACAATGGATTTTGATTGTATTGCCGGAAGGATAATTTTACGTGATCCGTCGGTGAAATTTAAAATCGAAACGAGTACAACGGGAGACAAGATAATCATCGAATACTCAAAAGAAGCAAAGGAATAATAAAGATCTTATACGATCGCAACGCACAGCAACCTTTTGCAATTATCGATCGCTAGTTCATGTCAGGACTACGGGAGTGTTATATTTGTACATAAATCGGTCTGATCGTAGGCTCTAGTATAAAAGTCACCAATAAACCGTTTTGACCTATCGCCATTCGAGACCAGGATAAAAACCTCCGCGTTAACATCGATGCAGTGCTTGACATTTAGAAGGAGTATTTTCTCTGATTTACTCAATATTGCACAAGTGTTAAATGCTGTATTTAAATGTTGTCAAATACAAACCTATTTCCACGAGGAATTCACACTGGCCAAGAAAGAAAACCGTTCTTCTGGGGCTGATTGCATTTATTCCGAGCTCTTGATATTCGGAGGGGATACTTTAAGGAACTATCTTTTTAACCTTAGTCGATTAGTTCGGCAAAGCGAAGTTATGCCTGATGAATGGAAAATGACCGCGTTGTGCCCTAAACTCCTCTGGTGGAAGAAATTGTATATGTATATTGACTACCAAGAAGGATTTAATCCCAAACGGTCAGTCACTCACTGACCAAGTATTTCCCTGAAGATGATTCTTCCTAAATATCATAAAAAGTGTTCTTGGATTTCCAACAAGCCTAAGTATAACTCAATCTATCGGGGTAGGTTATGATTTGCTTTGCAGTGTCTGGGAATACCTGTCAAATACATGCGTTTATGTAAAATGACAGTAATGCGGTCAACATGATGTGTCAAAGTATCAGAAATGTTTGCAATTAGCTCTGGTATACGGCAAAGAGTTGCTCCTGCCCAAATACTCTTTAATCTCAAGTCAGAATTTATCTTTTGTAAAAGTGAAAACACTCGATAACATATACTGTAAGTCCAACCAGGTTCTGTCATATGAGGACGATATCTCTGTAATTGGACTAAATGGCAACGGTGTCAATGAACTACTGGATTCACTTGTACGACTCTTAGCTTCCGTTGGTCTCAAAATCAATGAGTCCAAAACAAAATATATGATCAAAGGTTTCGAAGATTAAAACGCAATGGATTTTAGTAGTGGTGACTATCCATTTGAAGGAGTGGCCAATTTCCGATACCTCGGATCCCTTGTCATTCACGATAACTATGTGGGAGAGGATAATAAAGTGCGTCTTGTCCCTGGTAACCACTTACGTTAATGCTTTACTTCCATTGCTAAAGCCAAAATACCTTGCAATTGCTAACAAGCTGAAGTTGTTCATTGATCAGACCTATTATCATGTATAGCTGTGAGAGTTCGACTCTGACACTTACCGAGTTTCATTCAACCACGAGATAAGGCATTTAATAAAAATTCCTGACATCGTTCATGAAATAAAAGGACAGCGAGTTGGCTCGGTCACGTTCTATCAGCCGATCCTAAACGGATGGTGCAGCGATTTCTGGGAGGAGAGCCGCCATTTGGCAGACACAGAGGTCGCTGTTAGCGACGATAGCTCCTTGAGAATGACTTGTCTAGAACAGCACGAAAAACTAGCTCGGGTTCGAATCCGATGGAGCCAGACTGTTGACCCGGTACGGGCCAGCAAGGGCCTTTAAAATGCGCCTATTATTATTACATATTTTTATATGCTCTTTACAAGAGAGCAAATTTTAATTGGTAATGCCAAAGTGGCGTTACGATATTACCAAACATGAAAGCCTAGTCTCGAATACCGAATCAGTAATAAACATGTTCAATGTAACAGATACAATACATTCTGTACACGATTATTATATGCAATGGAGTTGGATTTATAAAAATATTTGTAAATTTGCCAAATACTTGATATTTGTAGCAGGTCAACCATGAGTGCTCTATATTGTTACTGTATATATTTTACAAAACAAATTTGGCACATAGCAAAAAATGGCAACAAAAAACCTCATAAAGATAAAATGAAGGGAATTATATTTTATTAAACGATATCGACAATTGGCAAATAGATAAGAATTGAAATAAATTGTAAATTCTAGGTGGAAATTAAAACAACTGGCAAAGACGTGGACAGCACTATATCGATATTTTGTAGCTCGTTCATTTACAATTTGGATGTTATATACACAAATAAATTATAATGAGATCGGCTGTAGGCGTAATTAAGATGAACGAAAATTTATTAAAATATTCTCTTTGAACTCAGCAAATTATTCAAAGATTTGTATTTGGGGAGTATTTTATTTTACAACCGGAAGTAATTTTATATTCATTTTATGCTAGAAATCGAAATAGTACTTAATATATGCATTGTAAATTACTGAACGACAAAATCAACCTAGCCCCACCATTCATTAGTATTTTAGTATAGTTTGTTCAGTTAGAAGATATAACCAAAATAAAATATGTAATTTGATTAAAAACTTTTTCAATGACTTTAAAGAGAATGGCACAAAGCCTAACTCTCTAGATAGCTATCGTTTATGGTTTTATTGTATTATAATATGGTGAAATATAGTTTTAATATTAAAAATCAATAATAAAATATCAAAAGTTGAAAACTATATAACAAAATGTCAATTTATATATATATATATATATATATATATATATATATATATATATATATATATATATATATATATATAATTTGTCTCTACGATGACGGTAACAAATTATACAATTCATTTTTGTTAGAATAGATTTAGAATAGATATATGTATATCCATAGTTATAAGATAGTTTTTATGTTCGTTTTTAAACGAAAACGTAAGACAAATTTACGTTTTATGAAACGATGATGTTGTTATGAGAAAATTTTATTTCTAAGTCAAGATTAATGTAAACCTATCATGATTTGTTATTTATGGTTGACGGTTTTAAAAAAATAATATTTTTAATTTTTGCATTTGGCAAAATTTTACAATCAATTGCAATATTTCAAAATGATACTTATATATCGTAAAGATTAGCGTTTTGGCTAGCGAATAGGGTGTGTATTTTAAGGAAAAACTGTTTCGACTAGTAGGCCACGTACATGAGATATTGAAATAATTATACTTTTGACTGGGAATGGGTGAAAATATTGGATTATGGTAATTATCACTTAACTTTCATATTTCAGGAAATTATTTTCGGAACAGTATAAATTCAAGTATATGAGTGACGTATATAAGCGACTCACAGATCGTACAACAACGAGATGCAGCTTAAAAAGATTCTAAAATGGAAAGAAACTTCCAACATTTGGCTTGTGAAACAAGAAAAAAGCATAGAAGCTCTAAATAAATAATAATATTCAGTTTTTACAGGCCCGTACCGAATCAATAGTCTGGGCCACCGAATGCGATCGTGAGCTTATTTTTCGTATTGTTCTAGACAACCTGAAGAAGACAAATAGTTCTTTACTTCGAGAAGCCATCGTCGCCGTCAACGACCTCTGCACCTGCCAAATGGCGGCTCTCCTTTCAAAGATTACTGCACCATTCGCATAGGATCGGCTCGCAGAACGTGACCAAGCGTACTCGCCGTCTTTTTATTTTATTAACGAAATCAGGAATTATTAATAAATTCCTGATCTCGCGGTTGAATAAAACTCTCGTTTGTCAAACTCTTACATCCATCAATGATTGCAAAATTGCAAATTATTTTGACTTTAGCAGCGGGCGTAAGGCATACAAAGCACGATTGCCAACAACAAGACGCGCTTTAGTATCTCCTCCCACACAATTACCATGAGTGGCAAGCGATCCTACTTATCGGAAACTGGTCAATTCTTCAAACGTGTGGTCACCACTACTAAAATCCACTGCCTCTTGATCTCTAGAACCAGTGATCATATATTTTGTTTTGGACTCATTGATTTTGAGACCAACAGAAGCTGAGAATCGTACAAATGAATCAAGTAGTTCTCTGACACCGTTGCCATTCCAGATATCATCTGCATATGCTAGAACGTGGTTGGACTGACGGTACAAGATATTGTCCTGAGGTGTTTCAATTTTTCGAAAGATAAATTCTAACATAAGATTAGAGTTTCGAAAACAGAGCATCTCCTTGCCGTTCCTCTGAGGTAATTGCAAAAATTCCTGATAGGTAGTTCTCAACTTTGACACAACATTGGGACTGTTATTTTACATAAACGCACATATTTGTAATTTCTTTCCGATGGATTGAGTCATAGGCTTGTTGGAAATCCAAGAACACTTGATGTACATCAACTATTTTGAAAAAATCATCCTCAGCGAAAAAACTTGATCAGTAACTGACCGATTTGGGTGAAATCCTCCTTGGTAGTCACCTACAATTTCCTACGCCAGGGGAGTGATTCTCTTCAATATTATGTAAGACCGTAATTTGCATACTGTACAAAGGAAAGCTATGGTGCGATAGTTTTCGCGTTTTGAGCGATCTCCTTTTTTAAGGTTGGGGCACAATGCGGCCAGCTTCCATTTATCAGGCGTAACTTCACTTTGTCATATTAATCGGATAAGGTAGCTTCAGAAAGTATCGCATCCGAATATCAAGAGCTCGGAATTAATACTCAATTTCAGGGGAACGGCTTCTATTTAGTCTTAGCATGCCCAGTGTGAATTCCTCGTAGGATGAACATTGAGTAAAAAATGCTCATTTCAAGTGTTGAGCACTTCGATATTAACACGGAGGTTTCCATCTTGGGCCCGAATAGCAATATAACTAGGTCTGAAGGTATAATACAGTCCGGTGACTCCTTTAAATAAGTTACAAGGACTGTGATCATTGCTGAGTTGTTTGTACTCTTATGACTTCAGCCTTCCAACATTCACGCTTTTTCCGTCTACAAATTCGCTTTACGGTTCTTCTAGCAAAGGCCCGTTTTATTCTTCCGTATGATTGTAAAATGTATTCGCGCTTCTTTATATGCTATATTCTGTCACTCGACAGCAAGACGACACCCCTTATCAAACCAATCATTTGTAGGTTTAATTTTTACCATACTTCCTAGATTTGCCTGGACAGCATTGACAACCGAAGTTTTCAATACCTCCCATAGAGCGTTTACATTATCAGAACGGTGGATGGTTTCCATAATGCTACTGCTAACAAGATTCTGACATTGTGCTTTCTCATTTTCGTTTATCAGACTTTCACAGTTGAAACGTAAGTTTCCTGCGATCCCTGACTTGTGCGAAAACTGCCAACTTAGCTTTGCAGTGACCAATTGATGATCATTGCCTACAAATTTGGCAGCGACCAATAAGACCTCACATCTTGGAAGACCCGAGACCTTAGAAATTAACACATGGTCAATTTGACTGCTAGACGTCTTACGATGGTGTGTCCATGTTTCCATGTGGATATTTTTATGAGGAAAGAATATGCTAGCCACAATTAGGACGTGCGCGATAATCGCAAAGTACATCATTCTTCACCATTATCGGTCGCTAGATCGTGTCGGGAATACGGACCTATGTTTTCACATAAGTCAGTCTATTTTTGTCAGCTCTAGCATTAAAGTCATCAATTACTATTCTGACGCCGTGCTCTGGTATGAATCCCATCAGATCATGCAAATCAACTTATTTGAAATCTAAAACAGCCTTTTTCACCTTAGGCCCAAGAAGAACACCAACCCTAAGGTGGCCGAGGTTATCTCCACTGTAAAGCAATATTTGCCTTGGGGCACATGATGTTCACTTTGTGACCATGAACCACCTTTAAGATGCGCCCTAGAGACTGTAAGCACGGATGAGCCACATTTTCATATGAAAAACAGAATGCATATAGAAATATCATTCGCAATATTCAAAAAGCGTCTGTTATTATTATTTATTCAATTGGCATGTGCACATTACATTATATGCAGTTGCAACAAAATGAAAATTAAATTTCAAATTACATACTTGGATATAATATATACAGCGTTTTCTACCGTAGAGGGAAAAATATTAAATTGGGAGGAAAACAAAAAGCAGATACGTAGATCTCCTCACTACATAACCCATTTACAATATCGTTTAAATTTTAGACTCTGTAAACAGTGTCGTGTTTAATACGAAAGAACTCTCGCAAATACTGTGTGTATAGCCCTCATGTAGAGATCTACATGGGCATGACACTACTATACGCGAGAGATTTCTCTATCTCTACATAAAAAATTCTATAGTGGACACTCGGCTTAAAAATTAAAACCAATATTGTCTGAAAGGCACATTATTTCAGAGTCTGAAATTCAGCCAACCAATTTGGCAATAAAGTATAATACTTTTAAAAAGATACACTGGTTTTAGATATTACTGATACAGATTATTGATATGAAATGCTGCTGTGCAATCTTTTCTACCAAAGATTTAACATAGGGAAATCTCCATTTGATGATACAATATTCTCATGAAAACGTAGTTTTTCAATTTCAATTTCTTTATTTTAATTGTGCACTGTATTACTGATGATTTCCCCACAGCATAAAGAAATAATAGACAACTTTTTAATTCCACACCACAGGGATCATTTTAATTAATAACAAAAAATAAAATTGAAAGCGCAATTTACAAGTATTTATGTATTAAAAAATACGATTTCCTTTATCGACTAGAATCGAGCGTGCATCATATTATATTTCCATGTTTAATTACGTACTTCCACGTCGTCCACTTCCACAATTTTAGGGGAAAATTTTAATTAAAATTTTTTCATTAGCGCCCATATTAAATAACAAATCGGGATATACATAACTAATAAAAAAAATTATATAAGTTTGTAATCTACTTGATAAGTATGGCAAGCATTTTTTTGCATGCATATCATTTTTACACCTAACTTGTGCGCGGCGATAATAAAATAAAATTAAACTTTACTATCAAACACATGATTTGATTGATATTGTAGAAGAAAATAATATTAAATTGTAAAAATGTAGGTATATATAAGTACATACATATAGTAACGAATTATGTTCACATGTATTGATGGTAAGTATGTGAATTACATCGTCAAAACATTCATTTGGCGGCAGAGAGAAAGTCAAAATTAGAAAATGAAATAGAAAAGAAAAGGAATGAAACAACCGAATAAAAAGAATAATAAAAGCAAAATCATCTCCACAGTCACAAAATTTATATATGTACAAATAATAAGAGATATGTATATAAGTAGGGAACTTTTTATGTAAGTATTATTATATACAAATTTTTCGTTGTTGTGTGTTATATTTTCACTGTTATATATTTTACCACTTGCCAAAACCAACACTAAAAGGTTTTGCACTTGTTAAAAAAAAAAATGAAAACAAACACACATATATATAGCACGACATACATACATCTTCTTGTGAAAGACAACAAACAGGGTTTTTATAAGGTATGCTCGATTTTTTTGTTTTGTTTGGTTCTCATACATAGCAGAAGCACAAGCATATATATACAGAGCTTTACACACAAGAAGAAAAAAAACAAGAATATAAAGTTCAAAATATGTATATAATTATTTGTTTTGATTCCGTTATTTTATTATTGTGTGTGCTGCTGTTGCAGAATACCGATGTAAAGTACAAAAACGTGTTATTAGTGATATGGTTTGTTGATGATGTTGACGGACGTGATATATCAGGGTCGCGAACAAAAATTGACATGTTTTCGGCATAAATAAACACGGGAACGAGTTCTTCCTAATGGTTAAGTCTAATATTTATTAATATATTTTTGAACTACACAAACTATATAGTTTTTTATTTTATAAAACTTTAAAACCGCTTTTAAGAGACTTTTTTAGCTACACATACATTATATATCTAGGTTCATTGTATATAAGGTTTAATTGTTTACAAAATATCAACAATCAGTTGTTGTCACGTGCAACACATCAAACTTGATTGCCGCTAGACCTTAATGCTTGATATTAGTAATTAATTTAACAAAGACAAAAAACTTTCTACTAGAGAGGTACTAGAGATTGGCCAACTGGAAAGTGACTATTGAAGACTGATGATACCGAAAGCTATATCAATTGTTCTGAATCTACGTCTGACTTCGAATTTGATGAAGCTGCTGCACAAAGACACACTAATAATTTGTTCGAGTAGTATGGGAAAGTGAAGTTATTCTCGATTAATGGAAATTGGCCGCGTTATGCTCTGTCTTTGAAAAAAGAGTTCGCTCAAAATGTGAAAACTAACGTAATATTGAAGAAATCTTTTTTTAACTACATATAACGAACATCACGTGACGAGCATCAAGTATTGCTGGATTGCCAGCGTGTATGACTCGATCAATAGGGATAATTTATGGTGTACTTTAAGATATCTGAGAATTTGGACAAACATATGATGTGTATATTTATATGGTTACAGGTTTAAGATACAAATTCTATTTGGACCTTGCCAGTTGAGAGCACATGATAACAATATCCGGAATTGATAAAAATTGTTAACGACGTAAAAAGTCATGGAGTAAACTGGCTCGGTTTTATTTTATGTATCGATTCTAAATGGAGCCGCTGGCGTGGCTGCGTTTAGTAATCTAGAAAAAATGTAAGATCTAAGATTAATGTCATCCAATATAATCTTAAAAAGGGCTTTATTTTTTTAAATAATAATACTACGGTAGGCAAAACAAATCTATTTACATGCTCATCCAAGTTCGATGCCCTTAAGATACACTACTAACCCAAAAAGAATAAAAAAATTGTGAGTTCATCTATATTTGTGTAATCAAACATATCATCATATGATATACATACAGAGACACAGTAGAATACTAGAAAATAAAATCCATATCAAAACAATTTTTGCTATGTATTTTTTTACACATATTTTAAATCTTATATAATAGAGAAAGAATATACAATAATTGATTCAACTACATACTTTAATAAGAAAATATAACCAACCGTTTATTTATAGAAAACATATGTTAAATCAATTAAAAACTATTATCACACACATTACTATATTATGTTTATAAGTGATATATATATATATATATATATATATATATATATATATATATACATAGTATATATATATATATATATATATATATATATATATATATATATATATATATATATATATATATATATATATATATATATATATACATAAAATATTTTATATAAACATACATAGGTACTAACGACACGTGGTTTTGTAATCAATGAAAGTGAGTTAGTGTACATACAACATATTATGTAAGTATAAAATTCGGTGTATTTTATTATTATTGTTGTATTCATTTTTGATATAACATGTACATAGATATATACATATTACTAGTACAGCTGTACCGTACGCTATTGTTACGAGGTATAATAATATTTATGTAAAAACGGCATCGTTAGTAATATTATTAATTAGTGAATCGATGGATTCTTAAAGGTAAGGTCACACATTATTATTTTTTTTTAAACTCGTACAAACAATATTAGTCATTTGTTGTTCTATACTTTATGTGATGACATACTTTCGTATGTGTATTGTGTATCATTTCTATGGATATAATATTATACAGACGATGGAATTCATATTCATGTAATTTACATTTTCTTAAATATTAAGTCTTTTTTATTATTCGTGTGTAATAAATGTGTAGTTTATATAGCTGAGTCAACTTTCATGATGTTATTTTGAATAAATAAATAAAAAAAAAAAATACAATGAAAATCGTGAAGCATGTTCTTGTTACTTGTACGTACGTCCGGTAGATAGTTAGTTACCTGTATCGTGGTAGGTTTGTAAATAGGTTTTGTTTCCATATTTGAATCTACTTAGATCATAAAAAAATATTATATCTCTCTCTAGAAAACAAAAAATAGTAATTTGATGTGGACATGATTTGGTGGCATATTTTTTAAGAATTTGTTACGGCTAGGGTTATTCGAAAACATAAATGCGTAATATCATAAAAGATTTAAATGTATGTTAATTTAACTTAAATATGTTTCATTGAGGTCAATTCACTAGAAACAGTTGTGGTCTGGCGGTCATATAATTAAAAATGATTTATTTAAGCCGTAAATAATGGAAATTAATTAATTTTGAAATATGTTTAAATGTACTTTTTTGTGGACTGATTTGGAGAATATGCTTAATTTTTAATAGTCCTATAGTATTTCGGTAGACTCTTCGCTAAATTTTGATAATGTGATGAAAAAGTCAGCAAAACGTATATTTCAATTGAAACCTGTGCTATTATGCAAAGAACCATCTTTAAATTTGTATCTGCTTGTAAGATATAGATGTGTTTAACAACAAAAAGGGTGTAAGCTGTATACGAACGTATTTTTAACATAGCTGAAAAAAGGGAAGCCAAATGGAGACAAACTAAGTTACCCAAAATTGAAATAAAATCTTCCTCAGGGGATGTTGCCAAATTTCAGTACCTAAAAAATTCTTTAAAAAGTAGTGCTTTTCGAGTAAAAGACTTCACAACTATCATGAGGCTATCAATCTATTATTAAAGCGGTTTAACAATAAGAAGCTGTTTTCTAGGGAACATATTAGATCCATTTTTTCATTAAAATTAATTGCAAAACAATCGGCTTCGCTAACTTATTGATTGCATTAATGCTCATATAAAGTCATTAGCCTCACTCGATAGACATACTCAACAATGGGACGATTTGGTAGTTCATATTATTTGCACAAAAATTGATTCTGAAGCTCGTGCTAAATGGAATGATGAATCTCCAGCTAATCGTTTATGCACACTGGAAGAGTTGTTCATTTTTTTTAACAATCACCGATGCCAGAATTTAGAAGGTAGAACTTCTACTTTCAGGCATATTCAATCGAAAAATATGGTTCATTCGATGCGTCGACCAACTACTCAAACTTACATAGAAGACCAAGTAGTGAACTTACTTACATAGAAGACCAAGTAGTAATATGCCAGTGGATATGTTTTTAGCAACGTCTGTTAATAAGATGTTAAATAGGGATGGAACAGCAATAATTGGCCGATCATTGTTGGACTCAGCTTCACAGTTGAATTTCATTACACAATCATTTGATGCACAACTTAGGCTAAAAATATTAATAAAAAGCCAAACACCTGTCTGCGGTATTGGATATTCAACGGTAGCATGTCATTTGGAAACAGTTGTAACAATTTAATTATGTGTCAATTCATTTTCAATCGAATTGAACATACAAGTATTGCCAAACATAACCTACTAACACCCGTCAATGAGAATAAATACGTCATCGTGGAAACTTTCGACAAATATTTAGCTGGCTGATCCACACTTCGACACTTCTCAGAAGATTGATCCTAATTGGAGCACCGCTATTATTCAATTTACTTTCTGTAGGTCTAATCCAAAGGTCTGAAACATTTATTTCGCAAAACGCCTACCATTGTAACGCTGCATCTATTGAGGAAGCTGAAGTGCTAGTTACAAATAAAATTTTTCAAAGATTCTGGGTCCCCATCGGGCTTAGGTGTTTCACGTACCATGGCTGAAAAACTACGATAAGGACATTGCTGACCATCATTTCGTTTTAAAGCCTGTAAGCACCTCCACAAAACTCAATGAGCATGCCCTCCCGACACGTATGTAAGCTGAATGTTTAACTGTTCTGTCATCTCGTTAAGAGATGGGAGACAGTTCTTGGCTACTTTCGACGTGATAAAGCCTGATACGACAAATGTAAATGTATGTAAATTTGTTGTATGAAGATCGTTAAGAACGGTAATTGTGTGAAAAAGTGCTTGAAAGTGAAGAAGATCGGTTGTTTGGAGATATAAGGATATGTGAAGAGCTGTAGACGTCCACCGACTCTAATTACATTTTTATCGTCTTCAGTTCGAAACTCGGCTACTTGAACTAGTTTTATGATAGTGTAGTTTAAACTTTCATTCTTCTGGAATCAGATGTCCTACTTTTCGGTTGTCTCCATTTTGTCTTTTATGTAAATAACGAAGAATATACGCCATGGCATTCCGCAGCGATATACAATTATTTCTAAATTTGATGCGCTGTAGTATGGACTGGTTGTCATCTTTTTGCCAAAAATGTTTTTACTAACCAAGAACGAAAGTTAGAAGTTCGAAGGAGATCAGATACCGACCTAGTTCTAACCATAAACGATACCACTTCTTTAATTCCATTCCAGCCATGCTTAGCATGTCGATAGTCTGAGATTTAATGCGAACTGCCTCGTTTAACGAATTAAATCCGGTTAGTATATCATCCACGTATACGTCGCTAAGTATTACTTCACTGGCCTGTGGGTAGTCACTACATTATTCTTGTACAAGTCACTGCAAACATTTCGTTGCCAGATATGGCACAACCACTGTGCTATGTGACGGTTTGTAACTGAAACGTTGTCCTTCAGGACAGCCACCTTGACCTAACCTAACCTACATTTGTCTTAAAACAAATCAAAGCAGTATTGAATTCAAGGACCTTAACTCCAAACTCGTTAATCCCAGATTATTTTACAGTAACCACACCTCACTTTCTTATTGGCAGGCCATTAAATGCAATTGTTGGGCCGAACATTGAAACATTTAAACGTTAAAATGATAAAGATTGGTGGAACAACTACATCAGCCTTTTTTGGCAAGATGATCTAAGGAATATTTATCAGAACACCAACATCGACGAAAATGAACTTCGAACGTACGATATGTTATTAAAGGAGAGCTGGTAGTTTTACATAATGAGAACCTTCCACCTGTAAAAAGGCGACTTGGACGAATTATTGCCGTCCGTCGTGGTTTAGATGGAAATGTAAATGTTGACGGGCAGGATGTTGATGCAAGCAGCACCACACCTCATTATTAAACAACATTATTAGCACAGAAACATAAATCACAAAATAATTATAGATTTAATTAAAGAGTTTAATTCAACACACATAATAATATGCCAGCAATAGGAATAAAAATGATCAGTAATAGATTCATTAATTTTCCGACAGCTCAATGTTAGATCTTTACTTTTTAACAAAAAAATAAAAAATATTTAATTATGATTCAATCCTTCTAATTAAATTATAGCTTGATCCGAAATAATTTTACATACATAAACTATTTCGTATAACTATTTTAGCCGTTTACTAATTTACTGATGGAATATATTTGAAGTTCTGCAAAAATATTGCCTAACATCAGAAATCAAAATCATCATAAATTGAGTAGGTTATCTTAAACGGTATAACGCAAATTGGTAAAACTAACTTATCACGGATATACTGTAGTTGATTTATACCGCAAGACTTATTGTCAAATCGCACTAAACATAAAAAAACATTTTTCGAAAAAAATAAACTTATCTTAACAAATAAAAAATATTTTTGAAGACTGATTGAAAATTTGGAGTATAACGACACGATATATTTGCACGACATTTTAAAATAAATATTTAACGAGTCCACGATAATGAAGTAATGATATTACAGAATTAATTAAAATAAAACTATATTTCACTTTAAATTCTATATAGAACCAAATAAAAAATATTTTTATTACTGAATTTTAATTAACGAAAACCTCCACTACTAAACACAGAATTTAAATTACATTAATATGCATTTAAATTCATTAGACACTAAAGGTGACACCGATAATTCTAAAAAAGGTTAAACTTTCATTTCAAATTTAAAAAAACATTCAGCGACGACCTCATATTTTGTTAAAATAACTTTGGTCAATGCGAAATATAACATAATATATTTAACATATATTAAACTCCCCTCAAAAAGCACACACCGAGAAGGACAAATACTAACAAAACTTTTGTACATCAAATTTAATAAATTCATTCATAAGCATTTTATTATTGTTTTTATTAAAAAAAAAAAAAAAAAAAAAAAAAAAAATTCATGAATTAAAATATTGAACAATACCGTCGCACACCAATTTTGTTGTTCTTGTTGTTTTGCTTAACACACAAAGAGATCTTTTTCTGGTATATTATATATAATATATTAAATAGTATGTTCGTAAGTATATAATACCATTATTCCTCTATGTATTTTGTACATAAAAAAAAAAAACACCGAAACCATCGCAAAATAAATAACACATATATTTACTAGTTTTTTTTTCTTTTTATTTCATGTAGATACATACAACAATAATACGTTATGTATTGTGCAATGTATTAATTTTTTTCCAATCTCTTCATTTCATTTATAGCGCAGCGTGTGCCGTTCGATATTGCCGCACATATAAAATTCTGCGTCTGGATACGAAAGTTGTAGACAAAAAATATGTTGTGTATTTGTTTGTATCTCTTGTAAATTTTTATTTTGTATTTGCTTATAAGAATGTAACAATATGATGGAGAAAAAATTAATGATATGTGTTTTCATGGTTTTCATCATACGATGATGATAATGATGATGACGATGATTGTGACTACATATTATTATATTACATATGTACTAAAAATATACATGTATATACTACTACACTCGAAAAAAATTATTATTGGAAATTGGTGGTGATATTCTGTTTCGTATTTTCTTTTTCGGTATAAATAAAAAAAACACTAGAATAATTATGTGAGTGTGAACGACCTTCCCTAATACATATATTATTATTAGTATATTATATAAATAATTTACAACACACTATTTGAATTTATTTGTAAATATTATAAGGTTTATAATATGTAAGTGTATTGTTTTGTACACTACATGGATGCATGAAATTCACGTGGTGTTGTGTATTTCATTTTATTTAACTTTTACTAGTATTTTACTAGGCCAGTATACGGTTTATTGTGTGAAGTTATGTCAAAACAAAGATATTATTATTATTATTATGATTTAAAAAAGCGGGAAATCAATTTAAATATCGTAATATGAAAAATCTTGTTTTTTTTTTTAAAATAAAATTTCTCACGGTCAAAATAATTTTTATTAGCATTTGGATGCGTGACCGGTTTTATGGGTCTTAAAACTCACGTATATAAAAATTTAAAATTGTTTTGCGTACATATATCATTGCGATTTTAATATTGTAATAATTATGTGTACATATCAATGAGGATATTCAGGTCCGCCAACATAGATGATATCGATACTTATCAGTTATCGGTATCATGTTTGATTAAATATGTTGCTAACGATCCTATTTTTATGTAAGATTTACTAATGTATCTATTAGATACGAACACCAATGGGAAAAAATGACAACGGCTCAACAATATTGCCTTATAAGATGTTGCCCACAGTGTTACAAATTTACAGAACATTGTGACAGCAGAAAATCTGAAACCATGTATTGCGTATGACTTGCTGGAAATCTAGGAACTCCTGATGTGTCACGAAATGTTTCGTAATATTTAGAAAGAACCATCTGCAGCGAAAAAACTTGATTACTGACTGACCGATTTGAACAATAACCTTCTTGGTAGTGCGAAAGGTAAACTGGATATTTGATACCTTTCTTGGGTTCTTGGTAGTGCAAAAGGTAATGCAATTAATTCAAACCATTAATATTTTATTTTGTACATCGTGCAGAATGAAAATTCCAAACCAAAAATTTTATCCGATTTTATTAAATTCTCTAGTGGCGACATCATTTTAAATTTCAACCACAAGAACATGTATGTGAAATACCACAAAAAGGAAAGTAGATTGGCGTTTTTCATGTAATGTCTGTGATTCATTCATAAATATATAATACAGAGTGGTGCATAAATAAAATATTCCTTTTCGAAAAAAACAACATATTAGTCATAAACCTCCACACATGTGATTGATATTAGCACACATGTCATACATTTAACTCGTAAATGTTAATTTAAAAAATAAAAATGTGATTTGAATAATACAATTTTTTGAGATACACAACAAAAACTTGCTCAACAATAACCTATCGTCTGCGCCATTTTACATAAAAAATAGTATGCAATGAAAAATGGACGATGAAAATGAAAAAAAAATATTGGGTAAGAAATCAATTTCTTGATTCATTGAATACGTTTTTCAATCAATCATTTTATTTTTTCCACGCTTAAATGATTTTTTTTTTCGTTTGGTTTAGTTTAGTCGAGTGTACTGCTAGTATTTTATATCGTTGAATCGCGTGATTAAGGTTGTCGCTAACCACGAATTTAATTTTTTTATTCTATAATCAAACATAATTGTATAATTCTATAAACATAATTGAGTTTATTGGTTTGATCGCGCGCGGCACATAACTTAAATATAAGCAAGTAGAGAATTTGCGAAAATAAAATTCAAATGTGGTAATATTGTGCAGGGTTCTCTTCAAATAAATGTAATATTTAATCCGTCAACGTCAATTATGTCAATTAAGTTATGTATAATAAATAGCATAAATGTGGGTCGATGACGCTAAAATAAAATAAAAAAAAAACGTTTTTTTTCTTGGTTGACAAATATGTTGGAACACAACCAAAACAGCTCAGAGAGAGGGAGATTAAAAACGGACATCCTGTGTAGTCTAAATAATAAATCCAATACAGTTGGGAGGCTTTTATTGATTTACGTTTTCAAACTCAGATTTATAAAGTTGTACTAACTAGCATACTATCCAGAGATTCTATATGGTATTGAGAAACACCCACCTCTCTATATAATTTATTGATTGCAGTTTATACAAAACCATCATATTTTGCATTTCTATTTTTTTTATGAAACCAAATAACCAACCCACAGATTATTCTCTTTCTCGTGACAGTCAATTCTCTTTCGACTTAAAGAGGATAAGCAAACAGATTATCGATAATTTTTAATTTGCACGACAATTTTAAATGACAATATGTATTTTCAATAAAGAAAATAAAGGAAAAGCTAAAGCTAAAAGAAAATTAGAAACATTAACTTAATGATTAATTTGCGATTTAGTTACATGTAATACTATTTAAAATATGAAGGTTACTGATCTTGGGGTATCAAGGTAATTATTTCTTTCAATTAAATGATCGTGACTCCGAGAGGTTATTTTATTATCTGTATAATTATGTATAAATATTATTTGAATTTGGGTTGCATAATTTTTTAAATCACGTCAATTGCAAAAAAACTTTAAAATAAAAGAAACGTAGGCTCTTAAAAGCGACCTTTTAGGCCACTTATTACTGTTGAATTTTAAAACTTAATTTATTCATTTTGTTGAATTTCCCTTTAAGGAATTTTCCTTTTAAACCAATTTATCATTAGGTTATAGTAAATAATCAGCTGGCCCAGACCAGTGTAAATAATCCAGGAAGGTTATAAAGAAAAAAAAGTAGTAATAAAATGGCAGCTACGTTTAGGTCTATCGAAAAATGTAAAGGCAGAGATAATTCCGGAAAATCATGCTGGAAAATCAAGATCCAAGGTACCGATTATTTTGTTAGTGGGAAGTGGAAAATATGAATTTTTTGCACATTCAACAAGCAAGTATGACTAAAGAACTTTTACATGAACTTCTTCAACTAGACTGGTGAATTGAGGTTCAATGGTATTCAACAAAATTATTATGACCGCTCATAAGTTGAAATGTGCCGGAATGGTAGTATGTATATGATACGTAGGTTGGCTCATTCTTGGTCGGATTGAGTGACGAATAGCCAATGAATATGATGATAGAGTTCTTGGATGATAGAGTTGAGGACTCGTCATCACCCATGTACGTACAACAAACGAAGTTTAACACATTCAAAATGAAGGATGTGAAGATGGTTAGTCATTCGTCTGTTTTTCGTGTTTGCAAAAAACAATCTTCAATCGACTGAATGATATGTAAACTCTAATGCCTCTACATACATGACATGTAAACAAGGTTGGATGAAAAATCTTAAACCCATGTCAGATTTAGGAGAGGCCACGATTGCTAATGAATTGAAAGCTAAATTGCCTCAGTCAATTAGTTGGCAAAGGATTAAATGTCAAGTTGAATATAAACAAATGCAAAGTTTCCGATAGAAAAAATAAGTTACTGATTGAGGCAAAAGTTAATGTTTTACTGAATGGCACAGTCGAGTGTCAGATCATATTTAGGTCACGACAGATTGATAAAATTGCTGAATGGTTTTGTGAATAGGATAAATTTTGTCTGTGGTCAATAAGACAAGTGTAAAATTTGCATCAAAGAGAAACAAACTTGTAATTTTTTGTACGATTTTAACCACAAAATGTCTGTATATTTGATCAGGAACCAATCGAGCACGTTGAATATGTTCAAAGAGTTCAAAGCATTTCCGGTAAATTAAACGGGTCAAAAACTCAAAACATTGGGTTCAGATAATGAGACAGAGTACTGCAACAAACATTACCGGTGAATCGATCACCGTGTCGTGGGGCTATCGACGAAACGCCCAATTGTCTAACTTGAGAGGGTTCGGATGTAAGGCCAATGCTATCGAGTTTTTGATTCGGTGAAATTACGAGTGCTCGTCTTGACTCGTGACACCGTTTTTTTAGATGATCAACGCTGTGAAAATAAGGTAATTGATTAAATGTTTGTCATAACTTTTTCCGCGAGAAGATTAATGGCAAAGTAGTTAATTTCGTTTATTCCAACACAAGCGAAATGTTAGCAGATAGCCTTATCAATCAAGTAACAGCATAGAAACAGAAGTTCTGTTCGATGGGAGTCAATCTTATAAAGAATTGACTTCTAGAATAGCTCGAACGGAGGTGTTGAATTTTGAAACTTTTAATTTATCCATTTTTTTTATCCGCTTGGTAAGAGCTTATTATTTTTTGTCATTTTATAGGTTCAGGGCACTTGCAGATCTTAAAAAGTGCATAAAAACGAGTACGGTATCCTTAGAATACTAAATCACAGTTGAGCCGATAAACCCGACTCTATAAAGTATCAGCCACGACAGAGTGTCGATTTTACTTAGGAACTTCTTTGTAAAAAAATGAGGGCGGTATATCCCGAAGTTAATGAAATTCGTAAAGTTTCGAAAATATTCTAACATGAGAGTCAAGAACTACGTTGAACCACAATCTGATAATGAATCTAATATCTAATGGGTTCCTTGTAGGTAAAACCTAGATCAGCTGAATCCGTTACTTATATTTGACAAGTCAATGCCTTTTGAAACAAGCAAACATCGATCGTTAGTGGTCGTTACAAAGAAATTTGACTATTATTTTAACTAAATCCTGTTGATCAATACTATCAATGTTCAATTTTTAATACAGTTCTTACAAAAATTATTTGTGCATCGCAAAAATTTAATAAATTACTTGAGTAAATTTAAAGTTTTGGGTTTTGACTCAACATTTAATTTAAACAATGAAAAATGATTTATTGAATGATTTAGAAAAGAAAATTTGAAAATATTTATTTATTACATCATTTAAAAAAAAGCAACAGTAAATCACAAAATTATTTGTTCATATGAAGATAAAATCCCCTCGTAACAGGAGTTCCATTTTTTTAAATAACACAAATCTTGTAGGTGGTCCTTTTAACCATTTTCTATTAAAAGTCGATAGTGTAAAACACAGGAATTGTCTTTGGAGGTTTGAGTTGCGATTTTAGTGGTCTATTTAGCCGGATTGCCTATAAAGTTTACACTATACTACTCAAAAGAAGCCGTTAAGGCAAAACTAATAAGAGAGAGTGATTTAAATTTGCACAAACTTACCAGTAAAAGCAAATTTGGTGGACCGATGTCATGTTTTAGTTTGGATGGAACCTCCGGCGAAAAATATATAAATAAAATATAAATATATAATATAATCACAACGTTATTTTGCGAACTCCCAGCTGGATGTATAATAATAGTATGCATTGCTTTAGAATGAGGAAATAATCTTAGGTATAAAACTACGTCCTGGATATATCCACCAAACTGAAAACAATTAAGTGGTAAACTACTTGATGATGTATACAATGAATTCCATTCCCTTCTGTCGTTACGTCACTAAAAAACAAAAATGTTTTTTTGGCCTTTGACGAGTAGTCGAATATACGCAATCAACCAATTGTGTGTCGACAGTCTCGATACATCGAGCACACTACCAATAATTTGCAGAATTTGGTGCAAAGTTTCTATAAATAACCTGTTTTGTATCCGATAATGCTAACAACATGGCTAAATTGAAACAAGTGAATTAATTGAAAGTGAAAATATTACTTACGGATGTGCTGCTCATATCCTGAATTTATTTACATTAGACATAATTAGCAAACTTGGACATAAAGCAATTATAGAACAAATAATAAAATATTTTTGAAACCATGATTTACGTAAGGCTTGGTATGAAGGTTCTGCTCTAATACAGCCTTCAGAAGATAGATTGAAATTCTTACTGTGACATATTAAAATTGTATTTACAGAACTGGTGCCTATTAGCTGAAGTGTCGGAGCAACAACGGGAGCACAAAAGTTTTGATACCTCAATTGGTAAATTAATATTGAATATATAAGCATTAAAAGAGGAGCGGAAGATATTTCAGATTTCTAACACCCATTTCGAAAACTATCGACACTTGCCAAAGCAATAAGGTAAAATTATCAGATTGCGTTCTTGCTTGCAACAAGAAACCATAAGTTCTGCAGACAAGCTGGCTTTTCAAAAGCGATATCAATTTTGTTTGACACCAGCCCATTTTGCAGCGTTTCTTCTTAGTATTTTGACACAATTACAAAAATTAAATTTTGCTTTTACAAAATTAAACATTAAGAATAGAATAAAGTAATGCTGCAATAGTGTCCGCATAGAAGACAATGTTACCTTATCATTCATGGCATTGTTTGTTTGTACTGAGTCTGCTGTGGACATCGCTTAGGTCATTTTACCCTTATGAAATTTCTTGAAGGCAATATAAAGCAATTTCTTCAAATAATCTCAGCTGAATGTTCTACTGCTGATGTCGAAAGAATATTTTAAAAATTTAGTCTGACGCTGCAAATATTTTTTTTCATTCACATTAATCATATTCGTCAAATTATCGAACAAATTAAAAAAATAATCGTATTTAATGCCAAATGTTGATTTCTAGGTTTGTCAAATTAAATGAAACCATTTCCAAATTGAATGTAACTTTTTACAAATTAACAAAAAATTTAAATTTTCATTAAATTTCCAAATTTAATGAAACCTTTTTCAATTGGAATGAAACCTTTTATATTAACTTGATCTCCTTTGAATTTATTACTGAGATTTAAAACGGATAGACAAAGTAAAATAAATAATAATATACAGTAGAGTCTCGATTATCCGAGAAGGTCGGGACCGAAGACAACTCGGATAAACGGATAATTCGAAAATCGAATTAAGAACGTAATTAAGAACTTCGTATTTACTATTGTGAGCCCTCATCAGCGGTAAGCCATAATATAAACTATACACATTTACGATATACGATCAAGCATTTGTTCTTCGAGCCGGATTTACATGCATAGAAATATGCTAGAAATGTGCTATGGGCTGATTCATCATTTTATACTCCTGGTCCAATCGAATTATTATTGGGTGCAGATTATTATGGAGAAATTTTGATGATTAATATAAGAAAAGCCTCATCTGACGAACCAGTTGCTCAAGAAACTAAATTGGGATGGATATTTCTAGGCTGTGCCTCAGTCGATTGTCACAATTTAACAGTGATATAATCAATGGCAACAAGAACAGACTTAGATACTCAATTAAAAAGCTTCTGGGAAATAGAAGAGGTTCCTCATTAACGAACATTCACCAAAGAAGGACTAGAATGTGAAAAAATGTTCCCAACCAGCCACAGACGTCTCAAAAATGGTCGTTACGTAGTCAAAATCCCCTTTGACATTGACTTGTACTCTGCCAAACCATTAGGATGCTCAAAAAAGATTGCAATGGCGCGTCTGTTACAAGTAGAAAAACAACTTGCTAAAAATCGAAACCGGTTTATTCAATATCAGAAGTTTATGGATGAATATATTGCATTAGGACACATGAAGGTTGCTGATAACTAATGATTCTAGTTACTATTATCTGCCACATCATGCAGTTTTAAAGGAATCGAGTACAACTACAAAATTAAGAGTAGTTTTTGACGGGTCTGCCAAAACTACAACTGGAATATCGTTAAATGACGTGATGTTAACTGGCCCTACTCTTCGACAGAATCTATTATCTATACTGTTAAGGTGGCGGAAACGTAAATACGTTCATACAGCTGACATTGAAAAAATTTTCAGACAAATTATAGTTGATAATCATGTTTAGAACTACCAACGCATTTTGTGGAAAGACTCCAGAAAAGGATATTATGAAGTATAAGTTAACAACCGTCACGTATGGTGTTAAATGATACACCAGCTATAAACTATCCAAGGCCGTCTAACCTAGTGTTAAATGATTTTTACGTGGATGATCTGATTTCTGGGCAAAACACACTAGAAGAAGCCTTATTCATCCAAAAACAAACCTTTGACTTCTAAACAGCGGTGGTTTTATTTTAAGAAAATGGGCAACAAACAATTCGATTCTTTTGGAAGCCATACCAGAACATCTAAGAAACCAAAATCGTTTGGGATTCAAACTTGACGATACCATTAAAACTCTTGGACTACATACTGGAATCAAACAACAGATACATTCGGGTTTAATGTCATCAAGGCTAGATCTGATACCGGCAAATCTACCAAACGCAGCCTACTTTCAGATAGCGCAAAGCTTTTTGAGCAATTGGCGCAGTGGTTAAAGATGCGGTGTTTGGGACGGGAGGTACCGGGTTCGAATCCCAACGGGGGAGGGTTGCAAAAAGGGATTTTTCATCATTTGATTACGATCGGTGATGACGATGAACACAACTATGACCCCCCGTTGGAGTGCAGAATTCATGGGCCAAACCATCGTCCATGCCAGTACAGGCTGGCTGGAGCAATGCAATGTGCAGATGGATATTTGAAAACGCTAACCTGTATTCGCGCGTCCTCGATTTGGCTAGTAATGGCGTAAAGTAGGACGTTAATTAACCGCGAAAGAGTTGGGTGAGCTTCGGCCCCAAAACAGATTGCATAGAAATAAACAAAACTTTGGTTGGCAGTTCTGTCTTGGGACGACAATCTTTCGTCGCACGAAAGTTGCTCCGAATAAAAATTTCCTTTCGCTACCTCGACTTGAGTTTTATGGAACGCTGCTTCTCGCTAAACTTATGCATCAAGTTATAGAAGCAATGCAAATTCCGGAAATAACTTCGTTCTTTTGGACTGATTCGATGATTACATTATGTTGGATTTGAGGGCGTCCTCATAAATATAAAACTTTCGTGGCCAATCGAATATCAGAAATTCAATCTTATTCTAATCCAGCACAACGGCATCACGTTGGATCAACCGATAATCCAGCAGATTGTGCCTCAAGAGGTACCAGTCCAAATGAACTAAAGAACAATCATTTATGGTGGGCGGGTCCAACTTGGCTAGAACTTTTATCCGCAAATTGGCCAAACTAATTGTGACACTTGCAACATCAACAATAGTTAATCCATTCGTGCATATAAAAGAAAGATTTTCTAACGTGAACAAATTAATACGCGTTGTTGGCCTCTATCGCCGATTTATAAATAAATGCTTAAGAAAACTGGATACCGGATCTTCAATTTTATTAACTGCCAAAGAACTAAATGAATCCTGTAACGAGATTATTGAATAATTCAACTTGCAGAGATCCAGAATGAAATCAGACAAATCAACAAAGATGGCTCAGTATCAACAAAAAGCAACCTCCTTTCGCTTAACCCGACATCCAAAAATATTGCCACAAAAACATAGATTTACCGAGTTATTAATCAAAGACGCGCATATAAAAACCTTGCACGGGGAATTCAATTGACTCTGTCACATCTTAGAAACAAATATCGAATAATAAACGGTAGAAGTAACATACGCTCAGAAATAGCAAAATGTATCACGTGTCATCGATTCAACGCTTCAACGAAACAACATCTAATGGCAAACTTACCCAAAGAACGAGTCACTCCATCACGTCCGTTTACTAACACAGGAGTAGACTACGCTGGGCCTATTAGATCAGTAAGAGTTTCGAAAGGACGTGGAAATAAATTATACAAGGGATATATAGCGCTATTTGTATGCTTTGCTACTAAGCAGTGCACATAGAAATAGTCAGCGATTTAGCTACTGCAGTCTTTATTGCGGTCTTTAAGAGATTTATTTATCCAAGAGGCTTATGTCAACGGATTTACAGCGATAATGGAACCAATTTTGTGAAGTAGAGCTACACCCTGGTAAAGATAACCTAACTAGGGTAGTTACAATAAAGGGAAGTAATGGTGCCTCATTTAAAAGACCCATTACAAAACTAAGTGCTCGACCGTGTGCAGGGTTTGCATTAATATTCGTCAGTACTTTGTGGTCATTTGTATTTTGTTGCCCCAGCTCACTACGGTATTTTATAATTATAAATTTATAAAAAAATACTGTTTTGGTTTTTGCAAATTAAAGTGAGCGATTTTGATCATTTTAAATTATACCAATTCGAAAATAAGTGAAATTGAGGATTCGTACGTTTACGATATCATTTAACGAAGATAATTGCCTTATTCAATTTATTGAGAAATATGAGGCTTAGCTTGAAATTTGGGATCCAACAAATCCCATAAAATTCAAGTATATAAAATTTATATAAAAATTAAGCTAATGGTTAAAAATTAAGACTATTAAAAGTGGCGATACACGATCCCCGAGAGTTGTGCATCAAGATCATCGCTACTGGCACAACCAAAACCACCAACACAAACAAAAAAAAACTCTAGGTCTATAGGTCTATTCACCTATAGGAGAAACGGTTAAACGCAATGATCTTCTGCAAAAAACCTGTACGTATTTGGAACAAAAAGATAATTATACCAATAATCTGTAAAGCTTGGGCGAAAAACTACTTGGTTTGGATCCCAACCAACAGCTTTTGGCTGACAAAGCTATCAACGATGTACTGTTTGAGATAAACATTAGTACTTTTGATAGATTCCGTCACATAAAATCAAAAAGACAACCGGCTTTGGACATAAGTTTCACAACCAATCACCGAATAATTCAAATAATAATTCAGTGTCGCAGTCAGAAAAAAGGTCTGACAATTCATTCAACCCAAGCACACACACATACAGTATACCACCTGCGCATTGCATAGCTTCATGTCATCCTATACAATGACATGAAAGATAGATCGGCCTTTGAATTCTGCACACCAATAGGTGGTCAAAGTTGCGTTCATTACTATCACCTACCGCAATCAAGTGAAAATTCTCATTTTGCAACCTGTCTCTATTGAGATTCGAACCCGGTACTTCCCATCCCAAGCGCCACAGCTCTAGCCATTGTGCCACTCGTTCTGTAATTCTGGGTAATTCCCAATTGAGAATACATATGTGAAATTATTTAAAAAGAATTGGCGGTAAAAATTGAAATCTTTCCAAATGAATCTTTTGCTGCAGGAAAAAATATTTGGGATCTAATTACAATAGGAATGCTAGAAAATCTCGTGAGTTCAATGACACAGAATTTTCAGAAAGTGATTAAAAATAATTTTTTTGGTTTTTTTTTTTTAAATAAATTAAAATTAAATTTAGGTTTAAATTTTAAATTTACTCGAGTGATTTGATAATTTTTTGCGATACAATTAATTTTGGTAAGGACTGTATGTACAAGAAATTATTTTGTAAAGACACAATTTTGGGTTAGATCGGGCTTATCGAGATTAAACCATGTTCTTTTCTTTACCAAAGACTCATCAACTTCAACAAAAACCTCAACTATTTTCCTACCCAACACTTTATTCATCATGTTCTTATCTTGTAAGTGTTAGGAATTGTTCAAAAACATTGAACAGAAATAAAAGTATCAACCTTATAAAGCTTAAATTTAAAGATTGACGACGCTATGTTGTTTAGTATTTGCTAGGCAGCCATCAATAGTAAAAGCTCCTTGTGAATTTGTAACATAATAAAAAATGATCATCGATATGTGATACAAGTTGGATTCTACTCTGGTTGAGTGTGTTCCTTCGTTTACATCAATCAGTAAAATATTCGATGACAAAATTTAAACGAGTCCATTAGAGCCATAAGAGCTGTGGTCAATCAAATGAGGTGACCACGATTTCTGGCATGAAAAAAATCCATAAAATGGTATTGGAACAAAAACAGCGTCGTGACCAATAAAGTCGAATATTTGCGTCGATTGATAACTATTGAGGAAACATGAGTCCATCACTTGACCCATTTGCATGGGTTAATTTCCATTGATTATCTTCAGAAAGGAAAAAGCAATCAACGGTGAGTATTATTCAAACTTTTTGCAGCACTTGAGTGATAAAATCAATCGCATTTCAGCCCAAAATAAGAATGTTTTAAACAATCGAGACAATGCACCAGTTGACACATCTGTTATCGCGTTGGCCAAAATTAAGTTAAATTCCCGGCTTATTTTTTGTTGCCAAACTTGAAAAAACAGCTCGGTGGTAAAAGATTTGTTATGTTTTCTTTGTCAGGCCGGGTACTTCTGGGACGACAATCCTGTATGGCATTGATTAGTAAAGCACAGTGCATCCTCTCAAAAAAATAAATCGTAGTTTAGATGACTAACTTTTTTAAAATGCTAGAAGTCCAAATCTGGTTTCATAATCGTTTTTGTAGCAATCTAATAGAAGATAACTTTTTATGCAATAGAACGATAGTTCTTCAACTCTGTATCTTTTCAAAATGAACTTTCAAAACTTACTAAGTATTTCGATATAACAATGAGATTTTCTATTTGAAAGAATTAAAAAATTTGACATTTCAATTCGAAACCTTGCAAGATGTGGTTTAAAAATTTTCACTTTTAACTTGCTCTAACCAATAAGTTTTAATAAAGCTGCACAAAGAAAATAAATGTCTTGAATATAGTATTACAAATGATTTTCGTTTTCTTATGAAAAAAAAAAAAAAAAAAAAAAAAAAAAAAACTGAACGTACAATAGCTGGAGAGAGAATTTGAAATATTTTTTTTTTTACATGTCATTGATCACGAATAATATTTTGGTACCTACCATATATGTAAACTAATAACATAACCATCGCTCGTATACGGATAGTCGAAAATAAATTCAGCATAAATACTTAAACCGTTGACCCCTTTTTTATTTATTAAATATTACAATGTTTTATGTATTGGATGGAAGAGAAAGAAGACTATCTGGTATCTAGAAATCAAAGGAATAATGAACGTTGGCTAAAGAATCAGTTGTTATGAGAGACTAAAATCTACGATAGTGCACACAAAGAAATAACTACATTTTTGCAACATGGTATAAGACGAATGTAAGACGACGACGAACTTGTAAATAATAATGTAAACAAACAGTGTTGTATATATGTTTGCATGTAGATACACATCAAGACGACTTTCTTTTGTATACAACCTTATTATCATAAATTGACTTTGTATTGTATTGAGTCTTTTCTATAACATAAGTTAAGTATGTATTTTACGTATATACACTGAAAATTAAATTCTTCCTTTAAATCATATTGTTCGAATCAACATACAATAATCATAATATAATACTAAAAGGAAATTTGTAACACATAGATATATACATATGTATGTATCATTTCCATCTCTTTTCCGAAAAAAAAAATAAAAATACAGAATCCAACATACATATATGCAAAATTAAAAATAAAAATACATACATAAAAGATTTTATGTTTAACATTTTGTTGGTGCTTTATATATTCTGATAACAATTTTTTTTATGCTACATAAAATAGACATAGTGGTGGTGTGTAATTTGATGATGGTGGTGGAATATAAAAAAAAAATTTGTTTTTGGTTCGTGGTGTGCTACATATATTTCTATACATACTTTAGTTTTCTCGGCTTGATTGGTGGTAGAAAATAAAATACAACAACAATAGTATATGTTGATGATGATGATGATGAAAACTAACACGCGTGAAAAATAAGATGGAAAATAAAAATGTGTACACATTTGTATCTTTGTGTATTGAGCGAGTAGCGACAAGAGAAAAGCACATGTGAAATTTTATTGTATTTTCCTGTCGCGTGTGTATGTTATATTATTAGGGGTTGTTATTGTATTGGGGAGCGCTACCAAACACAACAAACAATTATTAGACACGAGGAATAAAAAAAAAGGGTTATCAAACACACAAAGATTTTTTTTACCACACAACTTATATTTTTTTTTTGTGTAGGTACCTACCTACTACGCAAATAATTATGCTGGTGTTTGGTTGGAACAACGACAACGATGACGAGTTCATTCGAGTTTTGAGTACATATTTGTTTTCCATTTACAATTTTTTTTTATTTTTGCAAATGTGTTTTACCGTTTGTGTGTGTGTGTATATATAATTTTTTTTTTCACTTTTAGATGAAAAATTGTGCGTGAGATTTGAATGTTTTCAATATGCACACTTGTAGTAGTGAGAATTCCATAAAAGAAAATTTGTTAGTAGTGTGTTATGTTTTTAAAGACAAATGTGTGCAAAAATTACATACTTATGTAGGTATGTCAAGTGCAAGGTCAATGTCAAATGTTGTATGTATGGATGTTTGTAAAAATGAATATAATAGTATTAAAATGATTAGAGGTTATTGAACTGTAAATAATTCTGTTTAATATTACGATGTAGAGGATATAATTTATTTTGGATACGACTAAAAAAATAACTTTCTCGCACCCTTGAAATTTATATAAATGGGTTTTAATCTAATATCCTAGACATAATTAGAAAAAATTCGTCTACTTTTTGATGGAAATTTAAAGTCTTAGGGTGCTCTACTTTATGGGTTTAAAACCTTTTTAAAATTAAATTCCAGCATTTAAATTAAGGATTTGGACTACATTATTCCGTTACCAGCCAAAAAAAATTACAGTGGTAAAATGATATAGCTTATTGATTTTGTCTTCCAATAAGTTCTTCATCGTCATTACTGATCGAAATCAAATGGTGAAAATTCTTTCCAACGTAGAAAGAAGCGTAGAGTACGCTTGGGATTGGAACCACAGTTGTAATGGTTCGGTCAAAAATGTTTAATAAATTAATTTTAAGATTTGAGGTATATGTAAAGAAAAATTACTGTCAACGCTGTGTGACGCTCATTCCAACGTGAGTTATAGTTTATTATTGTGATATTCGCTTTAATTTTGGTGAGTGACGTACGCAGCGCTATTTATCATATTTTGTTTTTTGTCAAGTTGTTGTTTAGGTTTTTTTGTTGTTTTGATCCATTTTGACATTTGTATCGAACAATTCTATTTGACATTTAGAGAGTTTGTGTGAACGAAATTTCTGATTTTAAGCACAACTTTGATATAATATTTTTACTGTTGATTCAGGATATTTATTGCTGTCTTATCGTATTACTTTATTCGTAAACATGAGGCACGAGATTTAACAAAATTCATTATGCCCGAAAAATTATAAAGCTTACTAAAGGAGTATTTAAAAGTCGATTTCGCAGTTTGTTGGTGGCAAAGGAGCTACATTACAGATCAGGACTGAAAAAAAATAATGAACTTGTTGAAAAAATCACTTCAAGTCATCTACAAATGGTGACAATAAATGAATATTACTTTTATTCGAGGTACTAGTACAGGAGTTCCAGAATTATTTATTGGTCAATTCACATTAAATTATCGTAACTTATGCTTAAAAAGTTGAATATCGATTATGACTTTTCCGACATGACTTATTTTATTTTCCGACATGACTTATTCTGAAAATTAGGTGGAACTCCATTACTCAACACAATTTCAAATAAAATTTCCAATACCGATAAAAATTAAACAAAATATTAAAATTGCATCAATGTCTTGTTTGCTATAAAGTGGATGAGAGCGAAGGCCTAACAGTGGAAACATTGTGTCACATTTATCACTTTTTATCATTAAAATAACGACTTAAACCTGGAAAAATCGGCGTAACTTTTAATTCCTAAGTGACAGTGTAGGATTACCTATATGATGTAAAGGTTACTGTAAAGCTACTATAGCACATTTCATTCAAGTTTGGGATCACTGAAAAACGTAGCAAACGTTTTATCTATATGAAGATTGTATGAATTATACGGTTTTAATAGGCCATTATTGCTGGCTCGTACATTATTAACAATTGGGCTCCGTTGGATTCAATCCTAAGCTTGTTTTTGGTATAATTGTTCTAGCCAAATCGTAGAAGACAAGTCGTCCTCTATCTGAAAAGCCATCGTCGTGAGTGACGACTCATGACGAATCATCCTTCTCTTGAATGTCATTAAACTTTTGTATAATACTAATCCGTCAGGGTCTTCTAACTCTCATACACATACATGACAGCGGGTCTGATGAACACCTTGTATAACTTCAGTTTATTGCAGGCAGCAAGATGTCCTTTTATAACCCAATTATCATAAGTGATAAGAGACCTGAGGTGTCGGAATTATGTGGTCACCACCCACTGCGCCTTAGTCTCTAGAACTAGTGATAATATATTTTGTTTCAGGTTCATTGATTTTGAAATCAACGGAACCCGAAAATCGTACAAGTCCAATTACACAGATGTCATCTATGCCTGAAACCTGGTTGGACTGACGGTACAAGGCGTTGTCCAAAGGTTTTTACCAAAAAAATAAATTCTAACAATGGATTAAGAAGAAGTATCGGGGCCAGAGCATTTTCTTGCCGTACACCACCAGAGTTGCAAAAATTCCTGATAGCTCCTTCTCAACTTTGATACAGCATTGTAACTGCATTACTATCATTTTACATAAAAGAACATATTTTTCAGGTATTCAAAGACGTCGCAAAGCAAACCATAAGTTATCCAAGCACACCTGATGTACGTCACGAGATGATCCATCATATTTATAAGGTGTATGCATTAAAAACTGGAATTTGATACTAGATGTCATTACTTGTTTATGCGTTATAGTACATCATGGACATATATGTCATTTGCAAGCCCTATTCAATACCTGTCAAAATCAGCTAAAAGTTTTTGTTTTGATTGTGTACATCCAACCGATTTCAAGGATGGAAAATTTATCAAATTTGGAAAAAACAGCATTTGCGGGAAGTTTTGTAGTCACTTTTTCGCAAACAAAACTGCAGCTGAAAGTCATCGTTTGCTCGTGGATTTGTATGGTGAGCATGCTCTTGCAAAAACACAGTGCTTTGAGTGGTTTAGCCGCTTCAAAGGTGGTGATTTTGACATCAAGGGCAAGAGCGTCCTTGTCTGCCGAAAAAGTTTGAGGATGAAGAATTGGAGGCATTACTCGATCAATATTCCTGTCAAACGCAAAAAGAACTTGCAGAATCATTGGGAGTTGATCAAGCAACAATTTCCAGACGTTTGAAAGCCTTGGGATTCATCCAAAAGATGGGAAATTGGGTCCTATATAAGTTGAAGCCAAAAGAGACGTGGAAAGACGATTTTGCATGTCCGAAATACTGCTCGAGCGCCACAAAAAGTAGTCATTTTTGCATCGTATTGTCACTGGCGATGAAAAATGGATCCATTACGATAATCCCAAGCGCAAAAAAGCGTATCATCATTTTGATGAAAGCGTCAATCATTTTCCACCTGGAGAATAACGGATTGGAAATTCTCCCTCACCCGTCTTATAGCCCAGACCTTGTTCCTTCCGACTACCACACATTTCGATCCATACAGATTGCCCTATCAGGAATACGCTTCAATTCAGTTCAAGGTATCGAAAATTGGCTCGATTTGTTTTTGGCCGCAGTTTTTCTGGGATGGAATCCATAAATTGTCAGAAAGATATGAAAAAGTAGTAGGTAGCGATGAGCAATACTTTGAATAAAAATCTTGTAACATTTTTTCACAATAAATGCTCAAATTCCATAAATAAATTCCGGTTTTTGATGCATACACCCAATAGAAAGAATCATCCTCAGTGAAAAGGGGGGCTATGCCGTGATAGTTTTCACATTTTGAGTGATCTCCTTTTTTAGTCGATCACTTTCGAAAATGATGTGTTTTATCAATTTGACCATTATTTCATTTAATTTCAGTGTTAAATAATTCAGATGTATCTGTAATTTATATACATTTTAGTGTATTCTGTTTAAAGGATCAGAAATCGGTTTAATACTGGTTTAATCCTTGCTCTCATCTAAATGGCATATATATAAACATACATCCAACATAAACGTCACAAGTATCTCATACATATAAGTAATCTAAAACCAATTTAAAATCATGATGCGGGTTAAAATTATGATTTCTATTATGTATAAAACATTTAATATTACAGTATGAGCCTAATTAATTTTTCTGAGTCACAATCTATTAAAATTCCACCATCATAATATGCCTACTGTGCTGTAATTCCAACCTCGTCTCATATACAATATACCTCAATCAACTAATTTACAGTACAGAAGAATTGCATAACTACAAGCAGCACTAAAAAAAAATCCATCACTTTCACTCTTTTATAAAATATGCAAACAACATTTTGTGTAGTGGTATTATATTGTTTAAATGTCATTTCCATTTCGAAACTATACAGCTATATAAAAAATATGTTTGTATTATAACTGAACAATATTAATAAAATATAAAATAAATAGTGTGGTATGAACAACAAGGTGGTATTGTGTATATTTCTATTAATAATTTATTTCACACACATATTAATTATTTTATAGTATTTTATTGAAACTTTACATAAACATATGATACAAAAACTTGATTTGTTTTGATTCATACATGTTTTTGTGTGGTATGTTATCAAATATACAACATCCATGTGAGATAATACTTATAGATGTAAATACTCGTATATATTGAATCGAATATGTACACACACAATATTCGTATTTCCCAACCTATCAACAACCATATATATACACATGTAATGATCCAACAACCATACAAAGTCAAAATATACAAAAACAATATTACCACATTCAATGATGGTAGTTGAGAAAGGTTAGGTTAGTGGTATTTATTTATTATTATGTAGAATTTTTTTTTTTTTGTTTGTTTTTACATTTTTAGAGGTGTATGATTGTATTTTTATAAAAATTTAGAAAGAAAAAAATAAGTATTTGTGTCATATATGTGAAGCAGTACATGTGTAGTACACCATACACATTATATACAGCAAAAGAAAACTAACAACATAGCCACGTGGTATTTTTTTTTGCCCTTTTTTCCAATACTAATCATTATTCTCTGTATAATATGCTATGGTTGTATATACCATGTTGTTGTATGGGTTTAAAAGGTTTAGTATCACTGGAAAATGTTGTTGAAACAATTTGTTATCAGTTTTAATATCAATAAACAATTTATAGTTTCATTTTGATTAATTGAAAAATAATTCTTTTGAGGTTTCATGATGAAAGCAAATGAAAAATTTTTAAGGGGTGTGAAGACATTTATTGATAGACACAATTAAGATTAAACTAAAATATTACATAGTTTCAACCCGTTATAACAAGCAATTACTATGTTGTTCAACTAGAACAGTGGAAAGAGTAATGTCGATGGCCCAAAACTTAGACAATCGTGCAAAAGTTTTTTGATTTTTTTATATTATGATTCGAGGGGGTTCCAATCTTTATACTATGTACATGCAATAACAATTTTAGAAATAAAAGCAACAAATTTATGTAACAAAATGTCGTGACTAATGATTTGGGTTGGATTTTTGTTTCGTGCTGTTGTTTTACAGTATACACAGTGGACAAACTGTCAAATTACATATTTTCTTGTGTGCATTAAGTCGTAATAAAGAAATGTTGAAAATGTTTAATGTAATTTAGAAAACGAATTACTGTCGACCCCTACGAAATATTTTGTCAAGCTCCATCATGGATGGATAATACTTCAAATAAATTACGGGAATATATACAGGGTGAGCTATTGGTTCGTTTTTTTTTTATTTTGCTTAACACATCATTTAGTACGACGTCGAGAAACTTAATTCAAAATTAATAGAATAAGAATCTGGAAGCCAAAATGATGACAAAAATGTTTACTTTAGAAGAAGTACCCAGACACGACTTGGAAACTGTAACAACATAACACTAACGGAAACTTGACACAAGTTAAAAAGACAAGTAGGACATTGTGTTTTTGCTCGGTTTTTCGAATTATGTCCCTGATGTTGGGGGGCACCCTTCCATGCCACCTTGTCTTGTCGTAGGAGGCGACTAAACAAAGGTTGGATCGCTGGGTTGACTACCCGCATCCGTAAAAAACCCAATTGTTAAATATATCAACAAAAAGAAAAATGGCTACCGCCAAAATTTAAACCGACTCCCGTTTATGTTAACGGTCGCGCAGTTTAGGATAGGTACGTGGATCGTACAGTCGCTAAGAAAATCAGGCGCATTTGATGGCACTATATCAACCATAAACGAGTATCGCTTGGAACTCGTTGCTCTTCAGGAATCTCGATGGCCAAAAAGTGGAGACCACGTGTTACAAGGCTATAATTGCTTCCCAATGGAAATGAGCTTGGTATTGGTTTCCACCTTGGGCTCCAGGTGATAAATGCTGTTTAAATTTCAAAGCAGTTGATAATCGTATGTGTAAGCTACGTTTACGCAGGCGACTAGCCAACCTGTCAATCATTTGTGTTTATGCGCCCACTGATGTAAACCAACCCTTATTCATTTTACAACAATTTGGATAATCTGATGAGATCTGTGGGGTGACTTTAATGCTAGGGGTGGCAAAAAATTAGACTGACTTATGTGAAAACATAGGGCCGTATTTCCGACACGGTCTAAGAACTGAAAATGGGGAAAGAATGATGTACTTTGCAATCGCGCACGACCTTACTATGGCTAGCATATTTTTTCCTCGTAAAAATATCTTGGAAACATGGACACTTCCGCGTAAGACGTCCCGAAGGCAAATTGACCATGTGTTAATTTCTAAGGGTAGGTCTGGAGTCATCCAAGATGTGAGATCTTAACGGTCGACTACCAAATTGTTAGGCAGTAATCATCAATTGGTCACTGCAAAGCTAAGATGGCAGTGTTTGTACAAGTCAGGATTGTCAGTGCTGCCCAGGCGACTCTAGGTATGGTGAAAAAAAATAAACGCAAAAATGATTGGTTTGATGAGGAGTGTCGTCTTATCTTACGGTTGAGCAACAAAATAA
This sequence comes from Tipula confusa, assembly GCA_963556175.1. Lineage (NCBI taxonomy): Eukaryota > Metazoa > Arthropoda > Insecta > Diptera > Tipulidae > Tipula > Tipula confusa. The sequence goes on from OY744476.1 coordinate 112,697,123, forward strand.
AACCTATAAAGAAGCACGAATACGTTTTACAATCGCACAAAAGAACAAAGCGGTCCTTGTTAGAAGAACCGCTAAGCAAATTTGTCGACGGAGTACAACAACTCAGCAATGATCACAGTTCTCGTAACTTCTTTAAGTCACCGGGTTGAACTATATCTTCAGACCTCTAGGTCTATCGCCATTCGGGATCAGGCTGGTCTCTGCGAGTCAACCTACGTGTTAACAACGATACCGTGCTCGACACTTGGAAGGAGCATTTCTCTTGGCAGGAGCATTTAGACTGGTCACGCAGAGACTAAAACGAAACCTTTCCCCTGGGGTTGATTTTATTAACTCCGAGCTCTTGATATTCGGAGGATTCCACTTTGTGGAACTATCTTTTCGACCTTATTCGATTAGTATGACAAAGCGTAGTGCCTGATGAATGGAAAGTGGTCGCATTGTGCCCTATCCTTAAAAAAGGATGTCGTTCAAAATTCGAAAATTATCGCGGCATAGCTCTCCTTTGCACAACATACAAATTCCTGTCTAACATAATATTGGAGAGAATCACTCCCCTGGCGGAGGAAATTGTAGGTGACTACTAAGAAGGATTTCATCCAAATCGGCCAGTCATTAATAGAGTGAGAGTGGTCTTTCTAAATATTACGAGACATCTAATGACGTACATCAGGTGTTCTTAGATTTCCAACGAGCCTATGACTCAATCCATCGGAATAGATTTGGTTTGCTTTGCAATGTCTGGGAATACCTGACAAATATGTGTGTTTGTGTAAAATGACAGTAATGCAGTCACAATGTTGTGTCAAAGTTGAGAACAAGCTATCAGGAATTTTTACAATTAGCTCTGGGATACGGCGAGGAGATTCTCTGTCCCCGATACTATTTAATCGCATGTTAGAATTTATCTTTCATAAACGTGAATCAGCTCAGGACAACATCAATGAGTTCAAAGCAAAATATAGGATCACTCGATTAAGAAACCAAGACGCAATGGATTTTAGTAGTAATGACTACACATTTGAAGGATTGACAAGTTTTCAATGCCTCGGGTCTCTTGTCACTCATGATAATTGTGTGGAACAGGGTACAAAGCGCGTCTTGTCGCTGGCAATCGTGCTTTGTATGCCTTACGCCCGTTGTTAAAGTCAAAATACCTTGCAAATGCCGACAAGCTGATTGCATCCTGACGAATGAGTATGAAAGATGCTTAATGACATTTTAGAGAAGCATCATGCGCATGATATATGGCCCCAAACGCGACAATGAAAGCTCTTACCGAGTTTTATTCAACATTCGTAATCTCTTTCATGAAAATACAGTGAGTACGCTGGCTTGGTCACGTTCTACGAGCCGATGATGCAAAGATTTCTGAAAGGAGACGACGATGGCTCCTCGGGGTAGAGAGCGACTTGTCTTCTTCGGGTTGTTTAGAACAATATGGAGATCAAACAATCGGGTTCAAATCCGACGGGACTGTTGACTCGGTACGTACCAGCAATGGCCTGTAAAAACCGTTTTATTATTATTATTTCGAGTGCTTCAATGGAAGGCGCCGACAAACGACCCAATTAAAAACGCCACAAAGATAATAAAGGAATATTTCAATATCTCGTAATTACAGCACATTTCCAAATCGAGCTAATCGCTGTGGAGTGCACAAAAATGGATTAAAATTAACAACCTCAGATTGAAAAACACTCCTAAAAAAAGCATCATCACTTCAGCTCAATTCTTAAATTTGTAATTCCTGTATAACAGAGAAAGTGAAACAATCGTAAACGTTGGATTCGTGACGATATATGGATGGAGATTAAGGAAAGCCACCAACTAATATTGCAAATGTGCCATTAAACAAGTGGCACATTTACACCACAAAAGCAACCTCAATAATAGAAGAAATATGTAATGTAAAAATTGGCTAGGGATGTAACTCCTTTGACACCGACCGAATCTCACTTGTGATCAATGAAAAATACAGGAACTCAAATGCGACGGTGTTGCTGCTTTATGCAGGAAAGCCACACGTTCGAATTATTCGATATCTAAGCCATACAACGATATTGGCAGCATTGGCAGATGCACAGAAAGTGGTCGTAAACGAACAGCACCATCTAAAGTAATTTTTCAAAAGGTGCAGGCTCTAAAATCCTCATCGCTATGGTAAACAATTGGCTGTGAGTTTAACATATCCAGAGAAGGGATTCAACACGTTCTGAAAAGTGAGTTTAGATTGAAGCCTTTGAATTTCCAAAAGACACACGATCTTACTCCTGAACAGAAAAAATAGACTGGTTAGAGCAATGGCTTCGTTTCCACGCAAGTGGGCTGTTGCCTCATATCGTCTTCTGTGAAGAAGTCCCATTCCATATTGAGCAACATGCGAACAAACAAAATGATCAAATTCATTTACCAAAGAGTTAATGGACAAACATTTCAGCTGCAGACCCTCCACATCCTAACACGATTCTGCACCGTATAATAAAGCGCGATGTAAATCCAATGGACTTCTCTATCTGAAGCATTTTAAAGATTAAGAGTACAAGGCAGTGTTGGGTGTAAAATGGACAACGAGTTCAAAAAAATTGTTTTGTGTGTGTGTGTGTAGTGGATTCAAATGGTTCTACTTTGGCAATTTTTCCGTCTGCCCTTAGACGATCCCAATTAAAAAATTGAAAATTCGTGTTTAAATATATACCGACCAATATCGCTCTTCTTCGTTTTCCCCAAAATTTTTGAAATGGCAATGAAAGAGGAATGGCTAATTTTCTAGAAAAAAAAATAATTCCGTCTTCACTTCAATTCGGAGTGGGAAAGAATAAGAACACAGAACACGCATTTTATCGGTTCTTGAACAGTTTAGTGCATGCATTGATCGAGGAAGTCCTCTGCTCTTCTTGATGGTCGCATCAGGAAGCCATAGCAATAAAGCTTCTTGATGCGACCATCAAGAAGCTTTATTGCTATGGCTTTCGTTAGATAATTAACAGTGATCGGTGATGGGACTTCTCTTATTCTTGGTTCACGTGAATTGTATTTTCAAACTCCCTTTTGCTGGATCCTTTACTCCGTTTGCAGATGACTTCGCGTTTGTCCAATTTAGATTACCTGGCAATTTCGTTTAAAGCTCACATTTTAGGAAAAGTTTGGGTTTGCCTAAAGAAATTTTCAGCCTTTAAATGTGATATAGTTCGAGTCTGCGTCTCGTTTGGCTGCTTTAATGTAATGTGTCATAAACGAAAACAAATACTTAGAATTTCGAATTGGCGCAAACCTAAATTGGAAGTCGAAATCGAAAGAGTGTGGCTCAATCTGTATAGCCAATACAAAATTAATGAACTTATTACCTGGCGCTGCTTCCGAACGAAAGATTCAGCAAAATGTCAATGATGTGGGCCCAAAAATGCTCTATACAATTAAGTAAAAACTAATTCGAAAACTACTTTTTGTTTTCTTATGTTCCAAGAAAATATTCAGAATAGCATACTTCCGGCCATTATAAATATTTTTTTGTAATAATCATCAGAAACGTGACTGAAATCCCCCAATAAGCACCTAATTCGATACTGCTTATATATCAGAAGATTTAACTAAATTCGTCCGGATATTGCTTTCACCAAAAATATTTACAAGAATAAGCCAACGAAAACATAGCGCAAAACATACGAAGGCCATTTGATTTAATTTTGATGCAATTCCCTCCAATAATAAATAAACGTTTCTTACATACAAACATACACATACATATACAACAAATCATTATGAAATTTTTATGTGATATCGTTTTATGTCAAAGGTTAATGAAAATAACCGAGAAGAATAAAAGCAACAATCAAGAAACATGATGTCTGAACAAATCCAAAGATAATAGTACGCTTTAGTATTAGAAAGTAGAAAAAAACTGCAATTGTGTATCAAGATATTATAATAATTTCCAGGAAGTTGAAAAATCAGAGATCGCGGGCAGGCATACATCTTATTAAACTTGTTTACCAGATTCGTTGACCTTTAATACAAAAAATATCCCAAAAATAAAATGTCTGACAATACGAGAGACATAACCAGCAAAGTGGTTTTTATAAAAATAAAATGTTTTAAGCGGTAATTACACACAAACTTAGTTTAAATGTCAAACACAAATATTCTAATTGCAAATATACACGTATGTAATTACACATATTCCTATTTTGGTTTTTTTCTATATATGTACATAAATATATATATATATGTATAAATAAATTTATATATATATATATATATATATATATATATATATATATATATATATATATATATATATATATATATATATATATATATATATATATATATATATAATATATAAAATAAATATACACATTTATATACATATATACCGCATATGCCGATGACGCGCTGGTAAAAATTCTATAAATACTATATATATATACTAAATATATACATTCAAAAAAAGTTTGAGAAACATTGTAATACAATACTTAAAAAAAATTACCATTATAAATTCGTGTAGTATTTTATCTCTTTCTATCGCATACAAATATCGTACCAAATAAACAACGCAAAAAAAATTTCGTTGAAATGGACGAATATATTATATACATACTTTTTATATATAAACAAATACGAATACAATCCGAACTAAATATTTTTTTTTCGATGATGATGATGATTATGTATTTTTCTTACTAATTTATAATTATACATAGCTATTTTCTTAAAAAAACTGTATACATATATTTAAACTATTTGATATTACATATATTTGTATATAATCTATGTATATATACATAATATATATATACGTATCTATCTACACGTATATAATATATAAGTTTCTCTTATGTTTGTGGTCGGCCATGTTGGTATTTTATATACAGAAAAAAATGTTGGCTGGGTGTGTTGTGTGATTTTGTACAACACAGAGACGCCATCTTGATGTATTTCGTTTTGGTATTTCTGTGTTATATAAATAAAACTTATGAAAAAAAAAAAAAAAATGTTAACTTCGTATTCGATTATGAAAAATAATTTTGAGAATGTTAATATGTACACCAAATTTAAGACGAGTTTAACGCCTGTTAGCGTATAACAAATGTACTTTGTTCAGACGACATCGAGGACATACTCAAAACAGGTGAATTCGTTTTTGGTGGAAGAGGCGAACGACGACACCCCAAACCAAGATAGCACTCAGCCCTGTATATGTATATATGCCGTCTATGGCAAAATGTAAATACATTTTTATATCCTTTTACTGCGTTCAACAACAGCAGAAAGCAGTCAAATGTTTGTTTCTCCTTAATTTTTTTTTGTACTATTTGCGTTTTATATGATGGTGATGAGATAACACATCTGTATACATAATAAAATGTATATAAATGTTAACATGTAGATATATATATATATATATATATATATATATATATATATATATATATATATATATATATATATATATATATATATATATATATATATATATACATATTTATATATATATATATATATATATATATATATATATATATATATATATATATATATATATATATATATTTATATATATATATATATACATACATATACATATTATTATATTTGATTATTATTACTATTTTTGACTTAACATTTACTAAAATAAACGATAAGTAATGAGTGTGTTGAATTTTGCTAAAAGGAACGCGGGAAATTCGCATAAATTCGTATTTGAATGAAGTACTACAATCACAATCAATCAAGCAAAAAGACATACTAATTAAAAATTGCGATATGCTTTACAAATCTACTTAATACTATGTTCAAAATGTCTTACCGATTCGGAGACTGAGTAGTTGATGTTCGGTGATATTTCAACAACCGACTCAGCCCTTGAATTATCCGCAAAACTCCATGTGTATCCACTAAAATTAGTTTGCGGATTACTTTGTGCCGCACACATTTTTCGACTTTAATTCGTTTAACTTTTTATAACCACAAAACTTTTTTTTTTTTTGAACGCGTCAATTTTCCTAACACACACCAATAAAAAAGCGCACTTTATAATTATATTAATAATAATTATGTTAAATTATTTAGAATTTTCACGTAAATTAAAATAATAATAATAATAAAATATATAATATTAAGCACTAACACAAATTATTTAATTTTAATTTTTTTTTTGTTAATAGAATAAAATGTCGTCTATGTATAAGTTATAAGCCATCATGTTGATGATTATAGAATGATGATTTTTTTTATTCACTATCGTCGTCGTCGTTCTTTTCATTCGTATACGTATATAAATGTGTATATATATACAATATGAAAATATATACGTGTATATATATATATATATATATAGACACGAAAAATATATAAAGTAAAACGCACACCACTTCAGAAATGATTTCTATATCTTCAAAAAAATTTCATTTTATTTTATATACGAATTAATTAATTACACATATGTGTGTAAAACCAACTATTTAATTCACTACATTATATATACATATATTAGGATATTATATTGTCCACTATTATTTATTTAAAAATTAAACATTTTAATAATTTATATGTTGGGTTATGTATTTTATGTGAATGTGGATAAAGAAACGACACAACGTATACTGATGTGAAATTTTGTAAACCTTTTTTCAAAGCGCGCTTGTTTGGGGCAGTATATACATATACAGTGTATATATATATATATATATATATATATATATATATATATATATATATATATATAAGAATTTTTTGTGAGAAAAGGAAAGAATATCAAATTATATTTGCTTGATAATGACGATTGTTTTTGTAAGTGTACACACAAGTATCGTAAAGAAGAATACAATACAATTTTATACAATATTTTTATGATTTGTAAATTAAAATAAAATGTTGTAAATTGAAAAAATAAACAATTAAGAAAAAATTTTATAATGTTGGTTGTAGTATTTATGTTCTTTATAAATAATGCATTACGTTTATGTAATCATATTGGACTTTTAGTATGATTCTGTTTTAGATAGATGGCATTGTATGCTTATTATTTATATTGGTCGAAGCGTTTGAGCTTAATTTGTTTAGGTTAGATTACTTTTAAGTAGATGGCAGTATCATTAAGTTAGTATTTATTTTATGTAACGCATGTGTAACGTTGTGTTATTAGTACTTAAATTAAATCAAAAATCGTCTGTTTTCTTACTGAGTGAAAAAGAAAGTAGTATGTTGCAATATAGTTTTGAGGCACGTTTGATTAAAGCCAAGTATGTTCGGATAATATTCAAGAGCCGGTTCCTCGAATAAACTAACACGTCTGTCTCATATAATTTCTTTTAACTCGGAATTATTATGTCTGCTAAGTAGACGAGGATTTTGTTATCCACTCACGCATCAAATCGTTCTTCAAACTCTAGGCTTTAGATAATGCATGATTTGTTTAATCTATTCCTAAAGATGGTGTGGTGTCAACATAAGAGAATCGAGTTGTATTGATGAACTTTGGTGATGGTGTAAATTATGAAATTTGAAATGCGCGAAGTCTAATCATTTCCATCATAACATGAAGAGCCATGGAGGTAGGTTATCAACCTTAGCTAGGATTAGATCTTTTAGCCTTTTGCTACATTAGATTTTCTTTTAGTCCATTTGCTTCGTTTTTGTATTATAACTTATATTCGGTTACACAAAGTTTCCAATACATCTTGAGATATTTTTTGTAGAAGATTCCAACGTGTTGATATTTTCGTTTAAAATACGTTTAAAATCATTAGGATCAGATGTCATTGGAAATATTGGTCGCGAATTCAGACATGCTTTAATTTGGCAAACTACTGCAGTCATTTCTTCAAACGTTAAATTATGTTCCACTATTATCCTTATGCAAACGGTGTTTGATGTATATAATGCTATTGTGTACCATCCTTTCCAAGTTTTTCTACTCATTTCGCCGATAGTCGTTTTACAGCAAGCGTGAGCGTAAATGGTAGGTTCGGAGTTACTAAAGCCATTGCAAGATCTCCTATAATTTGTTTTAAAGTTTGCGCGCGTTGTTTGTGGCAGATTATACATCTATTGAAGTTTTTATTGCTAATGTACCTTTAATTATCCAGTACCTTTGCTGAATAAAATCTAGTGAATAAGTGCCTTTCCTCCGTGTTAGGATATCTTATGTGTGTAGTTTATTAAGAGCCATGTGGCTCGTATATGGCAATATTATTGGATGTTGAATATTATTGAAAGCAATTTTGACATTAGACAACTTTCAGTTACTCGCAGAAGCCCATTTTCATCTATTTTTGAATCATGTGACCTTAGATGAGATTCACTCTAGGGTTCTAGTTGGTTGTTTACTATTTTAAATGTTAACTATTGTGTTAGTTGCAATGCTAAATTTTATAACACCTTTCTCTAAAAGTAGTATCCGCTGTAGTATCCTATGATTTGATTTTGAATTGAAATATGTCCTCTTTAGGATTCCAAATGATACCTAAGGTTTTAATTTTTTCATTAATTTCTACTGTATGGGTGCTTACAACTATATGCCCCTTTTGAAAGGTTTCCTTAGATTAAAATCCCCTTGTTCTATCGTGCAGCCGATAATACGACATCAACAAAAAATCTTCAATGAGCGGCCATTATATTAGATCGTTGAATACGATTCCATTTGAAGTTTTTGTGGAAACGTCAAAAACCACTGCTAGCTTAATTGTTAAACTATAGTCTTTCATCACTGCATTGTGTGGCAGAAAATAACCCTTGTCCACGTCAACCTGATTGTTAATCTATAATACGTATATTCGTTCTTCATGCGCATGTTTTTGTTTAACTTCTTTTCTACTTGGATTAGTCGTGCTGCGCGGCCTTCCTCTTTGAGTCACTTAATGTAAAGTTCTCTTACGTAGTTGTAAAATTGTCGCAAGTATTCTGAAACTCTTGTTCACATTTTTCTTGGTCACTAGTAAATTCGTCAAGATTGTTGAGATGTTTCCATCTTTTGATCTGGTAGTAGTTTTGCCAGTTTTTGGAATACCAAAACATCGAAGCGTAGCTCAAGTTTGGAAGCTATTATTGGTTGTCAAAATCAAAATCTGAAATAAGGTTGAAATTCTTTCATACGTCTCCAATGTTCTTTTAGCATTAGTTGTTGTACTGCTTCTTCTGGTATAAAGGTAGATTGTGAGCCTGGGTCTATCAATAGTTAATAATTTAATAGTGAGAACAGTTATGTTGTGTACGAGAGCAGTGCTTTCTTGGGGAACGCTTTTCGAGCATTCTTGCATTGTTATATTCTCTTTCTGGTCATGTATCATTAGACTTTTTGAGCCAGTAGGGTCCTCTCCACTAAAGTGAATTCGTCACTAGATTCCTAGAAGTACATCACTGAAACGCAACATCAGTTAATTATCTGAGGAAGCTACATAGTTTCATTTCATAGTTAGCATCAGGTCTAGTATTTGTGTGGTTCGATTTGAAATTTAAACCTTTCATCTCAATGGGTGTTTGGACAGTCAATCCAGAACTATATCTGAATATTTCTATGTACGAATAAACCGGAACAAAAAGGTGTATGGCCTCAATTATGGTTAATGTAGTTAGGAGCAGAGCACCTCATAGCTCGAGTCGAGGAATGGAAATCGTCTTGAACGATGGTACTCTTGTTTTCACGGCATAATGAAGCGGATTTGTAGAATTCATAAATGCTTCTATTGATCTCAAATACAGTACAGCAGCATAAGCAGAAAAACTAGTACCAGTAAACCCATGAAGCTCAAAGTTGGTTTCATCGGTATGAAACGAGGAATGGTTATTGTATCCAACTGGCTGAAGGCGTTTTGCGGACCAATCCTGTATAGTTGAACGCGGCAGGAAATCATCCCATCCAATATGAAATAGCCATAACTGTTGAAATAACGATATAAATGGAACGATGGCTGGACTAAGCCACCTTAAAGGATCGTAGACGAGATACTTTGGTTAGAAGGCTTCGTTTAGTAAGAGTTCTTCTGGTAGCTCCTTTACTCGGGAATTAAATGTTTCTGCTTTTGTAGCCCAGTGTAGGCCGAAAATTTTATATTCAATTGGTCCATCAAAACTTATTAATGATGTACTTGTTCATTGGTGGTTGATAACGAAAGCAACTATTGCGAGTTTGACCCAAACTTGTGTAATGCAAAGCCCACAGTACTAAGAATATGAGGTCATACATCTTATATGTTATTAGCTAATAGTAATATTGATGGCACCTCGACACCTCTTCAGTCATCCATGAAAAGCAAGATCGGCTGTCGATGTTCCATACGTGATGGTTAGCAAATGGAAATGTTTCAATTGTTCAGTAGGATCGTCAAGCAAAGTTACGTCGTTTTCGTTGACGAAGAGTAGTAGGATGCTTCCTTTGACATATAAAACATCGCCTTGATTATAACCCAAAAAAGGCAGAAACAAATTCAAGCGGTAGATACAAATTTTAGTTTTGTGTTAAACTTTGCATTTGATTCATGTCTTTGAAGCACAGTTGGTTGGTGAACGGACATCCGGAGCTTGTGCACGGTAAATTCGTGCTAATATTTTTGGAGGGGCACGTTTTTGTTGGGAACGCTCACATCTTGGCCATGAGTGATATGAACGCTTCAAATATTGGATAGTCTGCTTCAATACTTTTAATCGCCCATTGCCTTCGTGTGTCTTCATCCAGCTTTGGCAGAAATATATAAATTAGCCATGAATCTCGCCTTTTTGCAATTTCACCCATTGACTTCAAGTCCTTAATAACCTCATCAGACGTATCGCATAGTCTATGCAGTGATTTGGCACATACTTATGACTGCTTTATTAGAAATGTAAACATCAGACTTTGGTTGTAGTACTGCACACATAGATTCTCCCAAGCCTTCGAATAATTAGCCGAAGTGACTTGAAAATGCCGTAATAAATTCGCAGCATCATCGCGTAGCAGTTTCTTCGAGTAATGGATCTTGTGGACGGGTACCGGTCGAAACTGGATATTTTACAACTGGATTTGACGAAATAGGATTTAACGAGATAAGGTACAAAACGAGATATGGTACAAAACAGGATATTTCAAAACAGGATATTTCGACATGTGATTTAAACTTAAAATGATTTTTTTAGGAAAGTTCTGGAATATGGCCAATTAGGAAGGAACTCGGAGAGTTCTTAACCGATTATGATAAAATTCTATATGTAGGATGAGAATGAGATTTTAAAATGATTTTTTGGGAAAGTTTTGGAATATGGCCAGTAAGGAAGGAACTCGGCGAGTTCTTGACCGATTATGATGTAATTCGATATGTAGGTTCAAAATGTGATTTTAAAATGATTTTTTCAGGTCAATAATTATTTTACTAAGATGAGAAAAGCGGCAATTAAGAAAAAACCATTAAGTGAAGGAAAATTCTATCTCTCTGCTTAAAAGTATTCAAGTATGAAACCTTACTGGCCATATTCCAGAGTTTTCCCCAAAAAAGGGGAAAACCCTTATCCCAGAACTTTCCCTACAAATCATTTTAAGATGCCATTTTCATCCTACAAATAAAATTTCATCATAATCGATTAGAAACTCGGAGAGTTTCTTCCTAACTGGTCATATTCCAGAACTTTTCCAAAAAATCATTTTTAAATCCCATTTTTATCCTACATATCGAGTTCCTTCTTAATTGGCCATATTCCAGAACATTTCTAAAAAATCATTTTAAGTTTAAACCACATGTCGAAATATCCTTTTTTGAAATATCCAGTGTTGTACCATATCTCGTTTTGAATTATTCAATTTTGAAATATCCAGTTTTGTACCTTATCTCGTTTTTGAAAATCCTATTTTGAAATATCCAGTTTTAAAATGTCTAGTTCTGAGCTGTTCTGAGCGGTGTAAACATATGTTAGTGATTGGTTGTTATGCACCGATGACAAAAACAGGCCATTTTGAACAAAAGGAATTCGTTATATTTCTCAGTAAAAATCAGTATTTCGATTCTTGGCAGCTTTTTCTCGTCATTTGGAATTACAGAAAAGCTTTGTTTTCTCATTCCCCATGCTTTTGTTTCACTATATATTCCTCGTTCATCGGATTATAACGATATTCACTTCACTTTTATACTCTCAAACTTATTGTTTGAAAATTTCTCCCGGGTTTCGGCAGTAATGTTAAAGTTTGAGCTATATTTTTGAATATTTTTAGTTTGATTTATTTGCTTTTTCTTCACGTTACAGTTTAATATATTTCTATGTATATTATCATTTTACGTACTATCAGAGTAAAAAGACCGAAATTAATTTATATTACATGTATATTATCACCAAAGCCGTCTTCAATTTCTTTTAAGAAGCCTGCATTTACCCGCAATACGCAGACACCATATTAAAAATGTAACTTATTAATGGAGCAAAAATCCATATGAAAAAATTTTTAATTTTGTTTTGAATGACTTTAAATAACACATATACTACCATAACTTCATATAAATTTGAGCTTATTATATACTCGTATAATACATATATACACTCGTATAATCTTATTATTTTATTGTTATCTATTTTTCAAATATTAAAACAAAAAGTTGAAATAAAACAAAAAATATTACATATTCGCTCATTTTTTTTTTAAATTTCCTCTTTAGTTTACTGTTTTGTTATTTTGACTACACTCAAAACCAACACAAATGTATATACAAGCCATGAAGTTGCGATACTTATGCAAGAAAGTGACTAGTATTCCTTAAGTATAAGTGTTGTGACGTAGTATAATTTGTATATACTTTTATTATATGCTTTTGTAACTATACAATAGTGTTGGTTTTGCTACACTGTCTTCACGATCTTAAATAAACGACGACATAATCTCACAAATACATTCAACAGGTTACATTTTGAAAATGTTTTACAGCTTATATATGATTACATCTTGGCTTCCTATAAGATATTGAAGACGGCTTTGGTTACTACACACACATTAAAAATACTGTACTAAATAGTGACACCTAATGGCTAATCAAGTTTACGTTCGTTAATCTTCAAGTATAACACACTAACTAATACTAAAATGTCCGTTTATGTTATCGAAACAGCAAAATATTTTTATATATAAAGGGTGGGCCATCTATCGGTTTAAATTTGAACCACCGGTTATTTCGAATCTGGCAATACTTATGTCATTCTATTCTGTCACAAAATTCAGTATATTATCTTCACTAAACGAAATGAATCGATTTACGTTTGAGCAACGGTGGGATTTATTTCCAAAACAAAGACAATTGGTCGGAAATTGCACGAAAATGTCGTGCAAAATTTGGTTGCAGAGAAGGACCAACAAGGCCCGGTATACGCAAGTTTATTTTTAAAGTTCGTGAAACTGGTTTCATTGTTGATGCGCCAAGACGTGAGCGTGCTCGTACAGTACGTTCACCCAAAAATTTCGAAGCTATGGCTGAGAGTGTGCGTGAGAATCCATCAACATCAACTTATCGTCGTTCTCAAGAATTGAACATTTCACGCATCGTCGAATTTTGCGAAAAGATCTCGGTATGACAAAGTTCAATTGGTTCAAGAGTTGAAGCCGTATGAACATCCGCTTCGTTTTTATTTCGCTAGATGGGCCAACGAGAAACTGCACGATGATGTCCATTTTGCCAAAAAAAAATCATCTTTTCGGATGAAGCTCATTTTCATCTTGGTGGGTACACGTTAATAAGCAAAATTGCCGTATTTGGGGCTCAGAAAACCCACACGTGGTCTTACAGAAGCCAATGCACCCATTACGAGTGACTGTTTGGTGCGGCTTGTGGAGCGGAGGCATCATTGGCCCATATTTCTTTGAAAACGAGGATGGCGCAACCATTACGGTCAATACCTATCGCACCATGATAACCGATTTTTTTGCGCCCGCTCTTCATGGTATTGATGTGAACGATGTTTGCTTTCAACAGGATGGTGCAACTTGCCACACATCTCATGCCACATTCGATTTATTGCGTCAAACGTTTGATGGCCGTTTAATTAGCCGAAATGGTGATGTCAATTGGCCGGCAAGACGCTGCGATTTAACACCATTAGAAATGTTTAATGTGAGGCGCCGTTAAAGACAAGTGTTATGCCGACAAACCAGAAACAATTGAGCATTTGAAGACCAACATTCGTAATACCATCGCCGAGATACGGCCCTATACACTTGATAATTGCTCGAAAATTGGTTCGATCGAATGAGGTACTGTGAGGCCAATATTCCATCTCTAACCGGAACAATTGTACTTCACAACAAAAAAATTAATTTGGCAAAATTTCTTATGATGGTAGTACTTTATGTATTTATATTATAAATATCGTCAACATTTAGAATACATATATGACATTTAGGCGATTATACATATAAACATATTTTGATTATTTTAAAACGATACCAGAAACGACATCTAGCACGTCAATGGGCTAACATACCATGATAGTACTATGTGTATTTATATTATGTGTGCTGCTTGTGAGCGGCATTAGCACGCATAATAGCACTTGGTCAAACATTTTTAAAGCTGTGTTCCTCATTCAATTATTTATAGGTTCATCAAATTGTGTAATCGACATAACTAAGTGGACCACAATTAACCTTTAATCAAGCATATAATCTAAATTAGACAAACCATAACTGCCTAGCAATAAATTCTGACAATCTCTTTCCCATTAAACATAATTACGCGATCGAATTCAATTTCAAAATTATTGCTTTTTTTATCATTTCAAACAAATTTAAATTTATCTATTTGAACTCATAGATCAACTGCATAAATAGAAACTAAATACAAATTGAATACAATTCGATTGGACAGACGACAAAATATCAATGGCTTTTTTTATGTAATGTAATACTCTTGCGAAAAATTTAACATATTTCAACTGATACAAATTTATTGTCGTTGTAAACAAATATTCAATTTATTCTAATTAATTGACTAGACCGCGTAAAATGTGTATAGGGGTAAAGTATATTACAATTTGAAAATCATTGGAAAATTTAATGTAGCTGATGAAAGTGCTCCAAGCAGATACGAACTGGATCTTTACGTAATGCCCATGTCTACTAGGTTCAAACTCGTGTGGTTGGAGGTACTTGCTTGTTGTAGGTGGTGACTGGTGACTAAGCGGTTAGATCGCTACGCTTAAAATTCGCATCTGTAAATACCTTATAGTAAAAAATAACTATAAAACTAAAATTTGAATACCGCTAAAACGATAACCGCCCCCGCTAATATATAAGGACAGTAAGGATGACCTCGGCAATCTTGGATTAAATTTTATCTAGGGCCCTATGTAAAAGAGGCTGGTTTGTATTTCAAAACAGTCGGTAATATTATACCTAAGCTACATTTATGCATGCTACTAGCCATCATCTGATTTACTTAAACTAACGCGCCCACGGATATTAGCCAACCCTAAGATAAAGACTCAATAAACTAAACAACAAATTGGTTGATCTGATTCATACCGGAGCACGTCGTCGGAATAGTGATTATTGACTTTAATGCTAGAACTATTAGAAATCAGAATGGCTTTTGTGAACATAAAGTTCAGTACTCTCGACACGAACTAGGGACCAATAGTTGAAAAAGGATTATGTATCCGTAGCATATATGTCTATACCAAAATCGCAAACGCACTACCAAAATATTGTTAGCAGAAGCATTGGTATACCAAAGAGCATTTACCTCGTCAGGATTGTAATACGTCATAATGTATATGCTTTATAAATAAATGTAAAGTAGTAGCAACACACAATCATGAATTGCCCATTAAAGAACTTGATGAAGCGTTAACACGTCTCATAAGAAGTATACAAAAAACCACTTTTCGGACCAAAAATAAAATTACTATAGCATTAAATAAAGAATTGCCATCCAATAATAAACTTAAACCTTTAATTCCATTTCTCGACAAAAACAGTGTTCTCAGAGTCGGAGGCCGTTAAAAAACGCAAATATGGAATACGACTCTTGTAATACTTATTTTTGAACATGAATACAAAAGGCAATGTCACGCTGGTTCACAATTATTATTATCATTTGTCCCACGAAGATTTTGACCAATAGCAGGAAAGAATTTTGCAAAAATAATCGCACGAAACTTTATCCAAACTACCATTAGTAACCAAATTATCTACTAATTTGCCGATCTACTACTAAGGCGGGTGATTGAAACTAAACCATTCCTAAATTGCGAGGTTGATTTTTGTGAACTTTTGCATTTAGAACCCCAGTAAGTGTTTTTTAAAGGGTTGCTGCTTTGAATAAATAACGGTCTTCAAACTTTTTCCCCATTAGGCAATTGTTGGCTATGTATAACGAAGGCGTAAACAGTTTGCCTTTGTGAAAATTATATTTCACTATTTGCGTTGGCCCTTTCCTAATTATAATATATTTAACCTTTCGGTAAATTTTCCTCATTCAGTGGGATCTGAAGAAATTTCATAAACATAATCATTATTTTGAGAGCATAAAACTATTCTACCACCATGTATTTAACATTATAAAAAATGCATCCTATGATCGATCGGCGCCTGGCGTATTCGCGCCTTTGCGCGAAAGGACTACACGGCCTGATGGTCGTAAAGAAGCTTACTTCAAACCGTGGTGTTCAACTTCATCATAACAAAATTACGTTGAACGGTGTAATTATTTGTATCAACAAACATCAACCAACCACACAGTAATATGGTTGCCATCTATGATAATTGAAATGAACTTACTTTGTATATGGACTATGGACAATTAATGTAAATCGCGTAACCGCCTTCTTTTCTTTTATTAGATTGTATGTATTGATTGTATTATTGGCGATAAATCATCATGTTATAGAACATTATATTTAACCAATAAATTACGTGTATAACTAAGAGTATAAAGGTGTTTATTATTACTTTATGTGGGGGTTAATATTTTACTGAGCACATTAACCCCAACACGTGGGTTCAGCATTCCAGAATTAGAACAATAGGTGAGTTCATGGTTAAAGAAATTCGAACCCGGTATTTCCCAATCGAATTTTAACCAAATGCTATGTGCCACATGCCATAAATTTCGTCTAAATTGCCGACTTTTCTAAATTGTTGATTATTTCGTATCAATGATTCATAGATGACACTAGTTTTAATATTACAAGCTGTGCCTGACTAGTCACGATCTTAAATTGTTGAATTGTTGACTTCTCAAACTTCAGTTGGATAAAAAATATTTTCTTTATGCTTACACATAAATATTATAAATTTAATATATTTGTTTTTAATGTTTGTATTAAATTAATGTTTGTGTAGTTTTAAAACATCTTAAATACAAATCTGTAAACTTTTATTTGTATTTATATGTGCGTACACAAAAATTGACAACTAAAACGAAAAGCAACATCACGAGCAGGCTAAATGGAAAATTCTGATGGTTAATAGAATAACTAATGAACAATTTAGAAAAGTCGGTGATTTAGACGAAATTTTTGGCATGAGGCACCATAAGCATTAATTACATGGGTATTTAAATATCCGTTCGCTTCTCTTAGCATTTGTCTTTTCTGGTTATTATATGTGTGACGTCATTTGATGTTATTTAGGGTCAGCACAATCTATATGTTTTTATGATGTTTGGCTAGAAGCTTTAAATATTTTTTTAGACATTGATTTCCTAACACTTGCAATCTGCTCTTCTGGATTGGCAATACCGATTTCATATTTGTAGCTTGGTGTTAAGTGAATTTGCTGATGTTGGTGACGTGATCTTTGAAATATTCTTTCCATATCTTTAACTTATTAATTGTGCTTTTTGCTATTGATTATGTATGTGCTTCATCATCTAACCAGCACCATCCCTTCTTTGAGTATGTGCTCTGCCATGCCTTGCTGAATTAAGGTACATTTGTACCTTAATTGATGGCGTCGTTCAATTTTCTGTCATACTCATCAAGGTTTTCGATTGTTTTCCTGGTAGCGAAGTACGTCCGAGACAATCTAGATGTCGACAACTTCAGATTGGTTTCATCGTTGTTTACAAATATTAATTAAGGCGTCAAAACCGACGGCTTAATTTATATTTGTGTATATTTGAGTGAGGAAACACTACTGCCCTCTATGAATATCTGATTTGTGATACAGAAGTCTCCCTCCATCATTATTTCCGCACTGTCTCTAACGCATTTTTACCCATATGATGGATGTTAAGTCAGTATTGTCTTTTCCATTTTTGCATTCAAATCGCCTTGTATTATTTTGACGTTCTTTCTGCGCGTTCTTGCTGTTGTTGATTGGAGCTGCTCGTAGAATTTGGCTTTCGCTCGCTGTTTCATCTGCATCTTCGGTTGGAGATCAATGCTTTATTTGCTTTAGCAAACCACTATGCTCACGCCATCTTTATGTTCGTCGTCTGTGCTAGAGAAAATCATGTGATTGTCTTTGCTTGTATTTATTTTAACATATTTTTCCATCTGACGATTAACATCGTATAGCGGTTGATTTACACTGTTGCTGAATGATGTGCCGTCTCTTCTATCTCATCTACTGGACCCTTACAACACTAAAATTACTTGCTTTTAATTGTGAATGCAATCATTTTGGTTTAGAAAACAGTTATCTAAAATACGGTTTATTAATTAAATAACTGATTTTAAAAGTTTTGATTTACTTACTTTTTAGAACTTGACTCATTTCTTCGTCATCTGAACTGTCAATCATATAACATTACACAAAAAAAAGTATAACTCGGTCGTACATAATGCGCATCGTAAGACTTGTACCTCCGTCACATAAGAGATGAATCAACAACATAAATAAACAAATATTTTATGTAAATCATAAATATTTTTTTTAGTTTATGCTTAATTTTTTTTAGTTGCATCACACAAAAACGCAGAAAGATTATAATGTATAGGTACGATGTTCGAAAACACACAGTTTATCTCACATTGTACAGATCATTAATTTCTTCCCTCGCATGTAAATTTTAGTCGTATGTGCAGCTACCAACCGCATTTGTACATTATTCGAACAATGGAATTTCGATTTTATGCAGTTTTATTACCTTTTGTTTGCCGATTTTTATGTATTTTTGTGTTGGACCCGTTCCATCCAGCATAAAATGCTGGTCTAGAATGTCATAGAATATATCTATGGGTTAAGCAAGTTTAATTAAATCGATTGGTTCCATTATTAATTTACCTTGCAAATCCATTAGCTGCTGCCAAATAGATATCCGTATTAGACCCACGCGATCTGCGTGATTTAACATTTAATAAAATAACATACTGATCATTGATTAACGTACATATATATGAATCATCGCGACGCGAGTAATCTTATTCGCGTTGTAACATGTTAAAGTGGAGAGACGATAGGATAGAAACTAAAAGATTTCATAGAATTTTTTGTTTTGGTTTTATAAACACCGCTCAATTCTTAGAATAAGCAACCTCACACAAAATCGATAATCGTACGATCGACGATAGTTTTAAAACAAAAATAGTGTTAATTCTTCATAATTGATTGTACGATCGCGTATAATTTTTTTATTGTAATACAAATATGTATAATGATGACGATGTCGCGTCATACCGCAACCATACCTCCCCATGACAAATTAAAAACTTTGTTGATCAACAAACGACTCATAAATGTCTTCTTGTTCGACTTCACAATATATACATAAATTTAATAAAAAAAAACATCAAAGATTAATTAAGAGATCGATCGTCACATCAAATTTAACTCAATAATGAGAATTTTTAAAGTCACGTGTTTCTAGAATTTCTGTATATAGTAAACAAAACGGAAAAATATGTCAATTTTGTTTAGAAGCGTGGTGCTGTTCTAAAAATAGATTCCGGATGTCATTGTTTTGTGAATGATCGGTTAAGTGGAATTGAACAGCCGATGCTGTGTTATTTTTAATTGTTGATGTTATGATTGTAGTTAATGTAAGTGGATTTTTGTGTTATAGTAAAAAAAAAACAAATTAAAGAAAAAACATCGCCCAACGTGACTTCTTGACTTATATCAGGTGTTTTGGCCTACATATATTTGTAGGCCAAAACACCTGATATAAGTCAAGAAATGTTTTTTATTTAAATCAACGGTAAACTTGCTGCGAATAAATTGCAGCTGGTCTTGCAAATTACGACGGAGCCAGGATTGATGGATGCAATATGCTGTGATGTGCACAGTGAACAATATCAAGTGGGCCCTGCTGCGTATCTTTTACGTTTTTTAATATTGAGGTCAACTCAATCACGCTCACTTTTCAATGATACCATTGTGACTCACAGTGGGTTACCAGAACGTCGATTTTGGTCGCAAAATGAGTCAGGAGTTAAAAATAACTGCAAGTTGATAGTGGTAGTAAATAGAGTGTGTTAGTGAAGTATCATGCGCGTCATTTTATTTTGCTTTTATAATTTTAGACATTTCAAAACAACTTTTAGTTTTCTCTTGTGTTTGCGCTTGTCAGTGTCAGTGAAAATGATAAATAGTAATATATTGTGTGTGATGTATTAAAGCGGTCGACATAAATTTAATTACATCTTATTTGATGATGAATGGCATTATTGCCATTTTTTATTTTTCTTCACTTTCCACTAGTACATAGCAAGTGAGTAGAATAATGAATGAGGCGACTCAAAAAAATAATAACAAAAACATGAACCGATTTGCCCGATTCAAAAATTTGTGTACTACATTTAGTACTTCGTCAGTAGTATTCAGTAGTATTGGTACCATAACAAATAACAAAGCAAAAATAACATAAAAAAACTAACTATATTAGTGTTAAGTCTATATTCCATTATAAAAAATTGTTGTACAACAAATTTTTGTTGGAAAACCAGAACGAGACAAAAAAAAATATGTATAGTTTCATTGTATGAATGAATGAGTTCGCCAACTTTTCCAATATAATTTTGTTAGCAAAATCAAAAGGAAAAAAGTAAATGTAGGGGAAATGTTGCTATAAGTTGCAATACAAAAGTATCGAGTAAAGTAGTTTTTATGGCAACATTTAATACATATATAGTATATACGTAATGTTTGTGTCTCGATGAGTAATATCAAAACCAACACAAATGTATATACAAGCCATGAAGTTGCGATACTTATGCAAAAAAGTGACTACTATATCTAAGTATAAGTGTTGAGACGTAGTATAATTTGTATATACTTTTATTATATGCTTTGATGTAAATAAAAAATGAATAACAATGATGGAACAACAGTATGTTGCGCGCTTTATGACAAAGCAAAAAACTAATTTATTATTTAACGAGAGGGAGAAGTATTGTTATTATTATATACTTCATCATATACTATACTATATACTATGAATTTAGAGCAGAATGGACAGTGCAAAATATAATTTTTGTTTCGTTTTTTTTGTAGAAATGTTATATACTTTGAATTTAGAGTATGGACAGTGCCAAATATAATTTTTTGTTTCGATTTTTACTGTAGTCAAATTCACTAACACATAGCCAATTAGTAGTCATAATATGTTTTATTTAGCCAAGCTTCATGGCTTGTATAATTATACCGAAACCCTCTTTACTACAAGCCGTATTGTTTGCATACTCATGCTATACAAAAATATATACTTTGATTGTATTGTAAGTAAAAATCTTGTTGGGATATGATCGCGATTATAGTATAAAAAAAGAAACATTCACATACCAATATAAAAAAGATTAAGAAAAGAGAGTAAAAACTATCAAAGAACAAAAACAAATTACATAACCTCAACTTTTAAGTTTTTTATTATGTATACACTGTATATATTACTAATTAAACCCCACGATAGATTTTAATAGAAATAAATAATTACAATATATATTAATATAAAAATATATTATATATTACATAAAAATAATTAATAAATTTAACTTGAAAATAAATTTAAATAAAATTTGACGTTTAATACCACAAGTAGAGAGAAAAATTCTCAATTATGGTAATGGTGTGCGTTATTTAAAGTGAAAATTATATTTTTTTATATATGGATTTTGAAAGTTACTAACACATCTAAAGTATATATTTCCACTAATACATTTTAAAAATATATGAGAATATGTGTCAACGAAAGTTACACGACGGCTTGTAGTAAAGCGGGTTTTGAATTATACAATAGTGTTGGTTTTGGTAATATGCAAAACCCTCTTTACTACAAGCCGTATTCATTGCATACTCTCATCTTCATTGATGCTATTTAATCATATACACATGAGAATGTATTGTAATAAAAAACGTGTCGATATATGATTTAGAATATAGTGTAAAATAAAATAAACATTTCCATACTATAAACAAAAGAGTAAAATTGTCAAAAAAAAAAAAAAAAATAAAAGGCAAAATTGATGTTATCTCTTTCCTATACAAAACACAAACACCAAAAACAGAGACGAAACAATTCTTATTTATCCATAAACATTAAATAGTGTGCGTAACTTAGAGATACAAAGGTTAAATAGTGGTAGTAGGAATAAGAAAATTATACATTTTTTGGTATAGATTTTCATAGCAGCAATACACTCAATTGTGTATATAGGTTTTGTTTATCTATGTCAACGAAAGTTACAACGGCTCGTAATAAAGAGGGTTTTGACTATACATCTCGTACGGATACGAAAGACTTATGCCTCATGCCTCATTTTTCGACCAAAATCGACTTTCTGATAAGGCAAGAGGATATATTTTTACTACATTGGAAAAAGGGGAGAGCATTGAGGAAGGGGGCGGTATCGAAATTATTCGATATTAAATTAAGCACAAAATTATAACTCTTTAAAAAATATATTTCAATATTAATATAATATAAATAAAGAGAATACAATCGGAAACCTTGGATCAGTGATGATACATGGCAGAAAGTTGAGGAACGCCGTCAATTTAAGTTGCAAATGTGCCAACATAAGACGGAGAAAGTGAAACGTAGATACGAGGAAACAGCGCGTCAAGTAAAAAAGATGGCAAGGAATGATCGAAAAATATATACAGAAAGCATTCTTAAAGCTGCTAAAGCGGCAGCAGCATTCCAAAAGAGCACTACACCAGTGTGTAAGAAAGGTCACTGGTAAAATTACAAACATACCACCTATAAGGGACGCGAATGGTCAAGTACTAACAACAGATGAAGCGCAGTTAAAGAGATGGAACGAATATTTCGAAGAAGACGTCGTCACCGACCCCGAAAATCTCCAGTCATCAATTGACATCAATAACGAAACTAGCAACACCCATCCACCAACGGAACGGGAAGTATATATAAGAAATATTCAAAGGAGATTCATCTACAACTCCAAGCATATTAACATCGATAATCCAAGAAATCTGGAATTCTGGGAGAATTCCACTGAAATGGAAAGAAAGCTTGATAATTACGATACCCAAGAAAGGTGACCTAAGAGAATGTAAGAACTGGCGAGGTATCTCCCTCCTCAACACAACAATAAAGGTACTCGCAATGATCATCCTTGACAGAATCTCACCTACGATCAATGCAAAATTAAGAAACGAACAAGCTGGATTTAGACCAGGAAGAAGTTGCACTGATCACATCAACACAATCCATATCATCACTGAGCAATCCAATGAATGGAATTCACCATTGTATATGCTCTTCGTCGGTTTCGAACGCGCATTCGATACGATAAACAGGAACGCAATATGGCAGACACTTTGTGAAATGGGCATCCCAAAGAAATTAATTGAACTCATACAAGAAATGTATCGGGATGCTGGGAACCGAATTCAATACAAAGGCAAACAAAGTAAAACATACTACAACACTAGAGGAGTAAGGCAAGGTTGCGTACTCTCACCAATGCTGTTCCTAATCGTATTAGACAGTGTAATGCGGAAACTAGATAACAAGTCCCCTAATGGCATTCAATGGGGGTTAACTGATAAACTCAATGATTTGGACTATATGCAGACGATATATGCTTGCTCACACACAAACACTCCGATATGCAGCAGAAAATGCAATAGCTATCAGATCTAGCTAATGCAGTTGGTCTCAAAATTAATATCATGAAAACCAAGGCGATGAGACTCAACACAAATATAACCACACCGATGCAAATCAACAATTTACAAATTGAAGATGTAAATGAATTCGTATACCTTGGTTGCACAGTAACGAAAACAGGTGGAACAGAAGAAGACATACACAAACGTATAAACAAAGCCAGATATACATTCAACATGCTACACAAAGTCTGGAATACTTCTGTCCTGTCGCGCAAGATCAAGATACGAATGTTCAACTCATGTGTGAAATAGGTACTACTGTATGGGTGTGAGACATGAAAGCATACAGGAAAAATCATACAGAAGCTTCAGGCATTCGTAAACAAATGCCTTCGACGAATACTTAAGTGCTTCTGGCCTAACACGATTAGTAACATCAATCTGCATATAACAACATGTCAGTCAGACATTGAGACCGAAATAAAGCGACGAAAATGGAGATGGATTGGCCACACACTGAGGAAGGCATGAAGTGATATAACGAGGATGTCATTAGACTGGAATCCACAAGGAAAAAGAAAGGTTGGAAGGCCAGCAATAACATGGAAGATAATGATGCTAGCAGAGGCATAACACCTAGGAAAATCATGGGCGGAATTAAAAGCAATATCCCCAAATAGAGTAAGATATGGTTCAGAATAGTGGACGCCCTGCTCCTAAATTGGAGATCATGACACCTTAAATCTTTACAAGTGTAAACAATTGTTAGAATTCCGTCGACAGATTGAAGGTTCAACGTATTACGTTCCTTCGTCCACTATTCTGAGGTCATAGAAAAAACCCTTTCAGTATTGGCGTTTTGCCCCGAAATTGCAAAAAAATATCGACACATTTTTAAAAATTCATTAGTACAACTGTCATTTTTTATTCGACCCATTTCTGGCAGCTAAGTTTATTTTTAAAAGAATCATCATTATTACAGTTAAAAATTACAGTTGTAAAATTACAGTTAAGTAATTTTTAAAATTTGAAAATTTATCGAGCAAAATTGTATTGTCAAAAAATAGTATTTGCGTCCAAAAATAGTATAGCCGTCCGCAATGTTTTTTCTTAAAATACTTTTAAATTTGAGAAGCATGAAAGTTCCTCGGCGTATTTCCTCTAAAATATTTTTCAAAGATGAAAAGATTTCTATTACTTCTAAAAGTGATTTTTTTCTATTTCCATTTCAAGGATTTTTACATGAAAAGTATACATGTCAGAGTGAGCAACCCATAAATAGGCGAAAACCATAAATAGGTGAATTTTCCATAGACTCAAAATAAGGTTTTAGTGGAATATATATTTCAAGCACTCTATTGACTGACGGATTTAGCGACAAAAATCGACTTTTTGAATGGTTCAATAAATGATGATAGTCCGTGTTAACAAATTGTTAGAAATTTCTTCTGTTCTGATTGTGTAAATAGAAAAAAATTATAAATTTAGCTTACAATTGACGGTAAATCGACCTGAATTGCATCAAACCCATGTTGCCCGCAATTATGAATAATATGAACCGGACAGCCAATTCCGATTATGTCTCTATTTGTAAATCTTTTAAATATGTACAGTAAGCATTAGTACCTACGAGTAAAAGTTACAAAAGGAAGTACAATAGAATAAATATATAAATGATTTGCAGACCTTTTCTTTGTAATCCTCCAAAGTTCGTATTGCAGTTGTCAGCAGAAAGTCCAATACTTTTATCTAATGTGAATTTTCATTGGACCAAAAAGATTGGTTTTTCTACCTTAGATTTGCTCTATCCCAGATTTTGTAGTTTAATTGGTGAAAAAAGTTCCTTTTTAATACTCTAGAGCAATTTTTTTGAAATCTAGATTTTTTGCGAGATTTGTTCCAACATAAAAAGAAATGCCAATTATGACAATTCTCGATTTTTAGATCTGTCATTCGTAAATTTTGTCTTGTCGTGGTGGAGATTATATATTGATTTTATGTAATAGACGCCGTGCCATTTGTATTCAAAGTTTTCTTGTTTGTTGTGTATTAAAATTTAAAAATACTTTAAATTTAAAGTTCAAGAACTTTAAAATGCACTACTACAATGACAAAACAAAAGCAATCTTTTTACAATTTTCATTGGAGACAAAATTTAGATTTTTTTGACAGTTTATTGGTTTCTGAATTTTCAACATAACAAATTGAATCCGCGCAATGTACTTTCTAAATATTCACAAATCGTAACGGCAACTTATTTATTTTAATGTTACACTCTTTGCAATGTGGCATATTTGTCTTCTCTAACTACTTAGAACGTTGAAGCATATTTTTGTTGCCGTCGTAAATTGAACGTGTCTTTTCGTTTAGACATGTTATGTCGAGTTTCAAATTACGATTTATCTTAATTCTATAAAGTTACTTACAATAATCATATTTAAGTATTAAAAATCACAGGAATAACAAATTTAAGAGCCATTTTGTGTATAGAATTTATAACACAAATACCCTATCAACCAAACCCAATGAACATAAAGACTTTCTAGTTTATGTTTGTAGGTTTTTTGTTTAACAGCGTTTTCATTTAAATATTCATTGCAACTTTGCAACAGAAAAGGTGTGTAATTGCTAAAAAACGGTGGATTCGATCGAATTCAGTTGTTTAATTATTTTAATAAAATTCTATTTGTAGAATTTTTGGGCAGTGCAACAAATAAATTAGGAAAATGTAGTTTGCAAACATTTTTCTAATCTATATACAAATAAATAAAATATATTAAATAGATAAAATATTTACTCTAAATTTATTAGTTTTTAAGCTAAAATTTGTAATTCTTAGGTTCTTTTAGTTTTGTTGGAGTGAAGAGTGGTTTTGTCTATGCGTAATATTTGGGGTCTGGTCTCTTTTAGGGTTTAAATTAAAATTTAAATGTTGAAAGATCAATTTTATTTAATAAAATGAAGTTATATAAATTATATCTGTACCAGAAAAGCTCTGAAGATTTTGTGTTAAACCCAAAAGAATATCCGTATGCTCAAATACGTGACGTTGTTGGAAGCTATCATTCCGAAGATGATGGATGCCGGCTTCTACAAATTACATGTTTTAACGAAGATCTTAAGGGCCGTGAGTAAGTCTTGAATCAAGTATCGCTGCTGCATTTAACTTGCGTACAATTGCCGATGTTATTTAATTAATTTCGATATCTTTATATTTTATATTTTTATATTCTGTATATTTTTATTTTAGATTTGAATTTTGGTGTTTATATTGTTATATTATTGTATGTTATATTATTTCATATCTTTGTACTGTTATATTATGGTTTATATTACCACTATTGTACGGTACTTAATTAACACTTATTTTTTAGCAACAACGCAACGGAACGAATTTCAAGGGAAACTGTTCAAAATTATTACAGCATATGGATTGCAAAATTATAATTTTATAATATTATAATTAATTAAATTATAATTTCAGATTTAAATTAATTCTATTTCTTACAGCCTACGGCTAAGAGCGATTAGTTCATTAATAGATTTTGTTTTCAGGAAACCTTTGCAGATTACAGATGAATGGTGGCACACTGGAGTTGCGGGATAAGAGATGGCAGAATGCAGAGCAGTACAACAAACATGTGATTGTCCTATACTAACAGTAGTTTGAATATTGGCTACTGGGAAACCGGACCAATTCCGTCATTACTAACATACCTTTTCTTTCCCTACCCCACAAATTTTACTAACTATTTTCACGGTGTTTGTAACCGGGTCGATCTCAACAATTAACTAATATCCTACCGTATCCTTCCAAGTATATGTAAAAATGGGTGTACGGTAGGCCCGGCGCTTTCCGGGAGATCTTGCTTAATGCTTGGTCGTACATTCTAAATCAATCAATCAATCAATCAATTGCAACTTTGCGACAGAAAGGATTTTTTTGAAAATTCAAAAGAAAATTGTAAAATAGAAAAAAAGAGAACATTTTATTAATTATCCAAAAAAGGGAGAGGACAAAAATTCTGGCTTAAAAAAGAGGACTTGTCCTTCAAAAAGAGGAGATCTGATAACCCTCAAAATTTGGGAGGTTAGAATTATGTTTCGCCAGCTTGATTGTATTATCGATTATTGACATCTGGATTTTCATTAATGTTATTAGATGATTTTTGTTATTGTTAATGTTCCCAAATTAGGCTTTGTACTGGTTGAGCCTGTGCTGGTTGAAAATTCCAAACATGTCCCCTAAGATAATACCTGTTATGTCTCCCAAACCACGTTCTTTGTTGCTTGTTATTAGGAGATTATAGTTATTAGGAGTTCCAGGATTACGTCACAGTTTAAACCAGATAATCCTTTGCAAGCTGTTTTAACCAGCGCTTCGATCTCCTCCCAATAGCTCGTTATGTTTTAAAAGATCACTAAAGTCCACTTCATGGCTTCAAATTCAAGTTTGTCTAGAATTTTCAAAATCTGTGCCTGTGGAGTTATTAAATTGGGAAGTTCGGCTCTGACTTGCATGTGCCCTAGTATGCAGCAAATCAAGAGTAACGCTATTATAAGATAATTTACCTTATATCCATGCGTTGCTTGCTTCTGAGGCTACTTTCTTGGGTTTTGGTGGTCCTTTACGGGTGCAGGAGTCACTTTTCCATAGGCGGCGGATTGTTATCCCCTTGCGTCGTTGTTTACCCTGATACTGTTTCGTCCAGATTTTGTGGGTTCCTTTATCTTTAACGTTATAGAAACCATGAAATTCAATTTTAGGGCCGTTGGTGTAATTTATCCAACGGTGAATTCTAATCTCCTCTAACTATGGTAATTCCATTTATAGTTTAACCATCTGTTTGCAAGATTTATGTGGATACCTCTGATAAAATCGTTCGTTTGAATATTATTGTTTTAGCTTCTGGCAAAGATACTTTAAATTGAAAAGTGTCTATTGAAGTGTTCCAAAGAAGACCAAGTGTTTTTACTGTATCATTAAATTCTATTGTATGAAGGCCATTTTCTCTCAGATTTTCGGGAAGTTCTTCTAATAGCGCCTTTTCTGCACTATTTTTTGAGCTTGAAACCTCCAACGGCAAGAATGTTTAGTAATTCCTTTATCACAGCTATTGCCTTTACTAAACATTCATCATAGAATACATCCAATCAAACCATATGGAACTCATTAAAGATTAAATTTTCGACAGATGCTTCTCATGTTTACTACATGCCACATTATTTTGTCATAAACGATTTCTACGTGGGTGATCTTCTATCTGGTGCTATATTGTGTTAGCACCAGATAAAAGATCACCAAAGTAGAAATCGTTTATGATAAAAAATGTGGCATGTAGTAAACATGAGAAGCATCTGTCGAAAATTTAATCTTTAATGAGTTCCATATGGTTTGATTGGATGTATTCTATGATGAATGTGTGATATTTATTCTTAAAGCCTGCATCTTAGGATGCAGTTCTTTTGGTTCTCAAAAGCGTTTTATTTGTTTACCTACGTCTGCTAATTAGACGTAGCTGTTTAACCGAGTTATTTGAATGCTGCTTTTTTGATTAAGACAACCAGAAAATGAACCATCGTAGTTTTGTTCTTTGCGCTATGCACTTATAACGCGGATCTCTTTTTACGCCTTCTTACATTATTTCATCATAAGCGTCAGCGCCTATATTAAATATCAATAGGTTCGGGGGTACCGAAAGGTTTTTTTTAAGTTTGCTTTCTAAACCCAATAAGCTCTTGTCTGGAAGTTGCTTAGTGATAGTCCTCAGAACTAAACTAGCTTGTATCTTGAAGATCGATGGAAATCTTTTGTGAGCATTTTTTTTGCTGATATTCCGAAAAATCAAATTAAAACCCTGGCCTTTGACAGGCCTAGTTGTTGTGCTGCTTGCTCTGTGACAAAAGTAGCTTGTGACTCCGGATCCATTAGTGCCCATAACATGTTGAAACCAATTGAGTTTTCACGTGTAACAAAGTATGCAAACATTTAATTTTACTGCTACCATTTGTCGTGTACTTTTGGTCGAGACAATTTCTGCACAGATTGACAATTTCTGTGCACCATGACCATCTGATTCCTATCGGAAATACTCAGGTCTTTGAAACGATTGCTTCCAAAGATTGGAAACGATTTTTAATTTTAAAAATTGGCTTGTTTCTGAAACTCTCTTGTCTCCAGTCGATTCTACAAATAGCTCAATAATTTTCTAGGTGATCTCTTTTTGTGACCTTTAGGTAATTCATTTAATGCGTTGTGGTAAGCTGTCTGTTGACATGAACTAACCGTTCAAATGTGTCTGAGAAACCTACTCACTTCATATAGTCCTCTTGAAAATGTGGGATTTCTACAGGTAGTAGATGAATTTCCAATGGTTTTGGTTTACATACTTGTTCTTCTTCTAACAGTGTTGATAATTGTATTGCAATATTTTGATATGCGTTGCTTACATTTTTGTAGTGGTGGTCTACCAAATATTTTGTATTAGCTTCCTGTTCTTTAGAAGTTTCCGCTTATGCATATTTTTTCATGATGGTCCATGATTTGTGTCATCACCCTGTTGTACAAAGATGTTCAAGTACAAGACGTTTAAAGGATTCAGCATCGCCTCAACTATGAAGGTTAACGACATCGGCAGAGATAATCAGGCAGGATCAACAAGTAAATTCAGACACAATCAATTACCCGGAGGACCAGAGGTTGAGTCAAACATTGAGTTCAACAAGTTACCAAAATCAGCAACAGCTGAAGCAACAAGACGTCCGATTGAAAAGTTTATATCGGAAAATCCAATTGGCTGACGATATACTGGCAAGTAACAATAGTTTCAGACCAGCTTTAATCCTTAAATTTAAAAAAATGAACAGAGTGATGACACTACTCCAGACACTAACAAATTATTTTCTTGCATGACATGAAAATAACTGGCCACATGTTGCGGTGCCAATCAAAACATTCTTGGAAATACTCAATGGGGAAGTTTAACCCATCCGTCGTATTCACCAAACATTGCCTAGTCTTATGATCACATCTTTCGATCTAAGACGTTATTAAAAATTATAGGTCGATTCATGGACAGCCCAAAAGATGAAACAATTTTCCGATGTGGTATTCGTATGCTGCCTGAAAGATGGAAAAAGTAGTGCCTATATAGCGATGAAAAATACTTTGAAAAATACTTTAAATCCTACAATTGGTAGATATAGATTTCAAAAATGGTAAAATGTTAGAACTATTTCAAATGGTGCAATTGCTTCGTTATTAAAATGGATATTATCCTAAAAAAATTTAAAATCTAGGATCATCACTGAGAAAAAATTAAAACAAAAATGTTTAAACAAAGAACTATTAAAGTGACCTCCCTCCCGTCGACAAAAAAAAAAACGATTAATCATTGTAGGGAGCAACAGAAAAAATCAGTAATTTGGATTACCAACTTGAATCTGATAATAAAAATTCTAGGTGAAAAATGAGCGAGAAGGGATGATGAAAATACTAACTGCTATGACTACTACCAAAGCAAACGATAAACGATTTGACATTAAAACCGATAAATTTGAAATGGAAGACGAACCAAAAAAAATAATGATACAATCGAAAAATCATACACATGAGAAAAGTTAATGATTCTGTCACAACATCAAAATTAAAACCAGAATTAGAATAGTGGCAACACATATAAGAACACAATTTGGGTTAAGCAACCAGCGTGAGCCTCATTAATCAAAGGCATAGCAAATGTAAATGCAATCAAGGTATACCTTGGAGGTAAAATCCAATTATTGTGCTGCTTTTTTAAAATTGCAAAATTAGGCATCATGGTTGACATATTTTTTAGAGTTACTTCTAAAAAAATGTTAACATTTTTCTGTGCAAATCAAGTACTAAAACGTTAAATAAAGTTGTATACCAAAAGGGCGCTGTTAGAGCAATAATATACTTATTTTTTAAAGTCGATTCACCTATAACCAATAATTTACCTGTGTCAATCTTTGCAATCTTTGCAATTTGGCTATCTCGTTAAAATTTTTTAAACTGCCCCAGATAAAGATAACCGTATATTTAATTTACTCTGAACAAACAACCCTGCTACAAACACAAAAAAAAAACAATTTAAAACGTTTTTAAACTCCTTGTGAACATAAAATAATTATGAGGATCACCCAGTACATTAAAAATTAGAAAGCCTTTTATAAATACTCCTATATAAATACGTATCTCATCGATGTGCCTTAAGGGCAAAACTTATTCCAATTTATCCATGTACAACAGCACATAATGAATTCACCAAAAATGTAATAACAATTTAAATTGTGTCTAACGGCGCAACCGTATTCCAACGAAGAATACATACAACTCACACACACTCGGATACACTGAGTCAACGAGCGCAAATTCTAAAAATAACCGTGGAAAGAAAGTTGCATAATTTTTTTTTAATCGAACGATCAGTTTTAGCAACAACGTTTTTGGCTGATTATTTATTTATTTCATGGTTAGGGATTTTTGTTGTTTTTGTTGCTTCATTGAAATATACATTAAAATCGTGAGTTTTTGGTTAAGAAGCAAAATGAAACAAAAAAAAAAAAATATTACCAGACATATCTTTGATATACGAGTGTACATATTGTCCGCGCAGGACCTTATGAGCCTTTGTTTAATAAGAAATTGGTTGGATATTTTTCATAATTTTTTATGAATCGAATGCACATTGCCGTACGTATACGTAACTAACATAATACATAAAACAAAATTAAAGGTTAAGGTTCTTATATACACATACTCGTTTACATATTATATAGGCACAGCATGAAAGATTAATGTCATTTTCTCATGGATTAAAGGTGATTGTAAAATTTACAAGTTTTGGTTTTTAAATATTAATTTGTTCTTTGCGAAAAAATTGTTGTAAGGTGTTTGTTGCGAATATTAACAAAAAGGAGGCGTGCTCTGTTTAACACTGGTTTTGTGCAAATAAACTCTAAATGAAGGGAAGATAGTAAAGTAGATAATTAAATATGTTCATCATTTGTTGTGATTGATAACTTTAAATGTCGTAGAATGACCCTACATAATTAAATATATTAAAAATTACTTTGCAAATATATCGTATTTGAAATTTACTTAAAGGAATCATTCGATTGCCTCATCGACGCTGTACTCGACGTTGTAATGGTCACCGTATATTTATTAGATTAGGTTTGATTGGTGATTCTCCACCCATGATACTTTTTTATGGTATGTGCTAGAATTTATCTTCTGTTAAAGTAAAACACATCAGAGCAGTTTGCAGAAATAAAAGACATCCGAATAACTTGCAGGTGCAACAAAACTAACTTTTTTAGTATGGTTTCCAGCTTCCTTTGGTCTAATGAGTCTAAAATCGATTAATGTCCGGTTTCACATAGATATACACGTCAACAGAATGTTAACTAACTCGTAGGTACAGGTTTTGTAAGTAATATCGTTTATTACATCGTAAAAAATAGTGAGATCTGAGTTATGTAAACTAAGACTGTGACCGTAACCCATGATAATTATTTGTGAATAAAATTTTTGACATTTATTTAAAAAATATTCCCCTACATTTTTTACTACGCAGTTCGAAAAGTATAATAATTGATTGAAATATTTCCCCGCCTTATATGTTTTTAAATTCAGTTTTTGCGAGGCGTTAAACTATAAAATAAAATTACAAAACCATTTCGCGGACATGCCGACTATAAATAGGACACTTCGGTATATGTCGACTCTTCTAACAGACTCTTCTAATTGAATTTTAATTGTCAAATATATATTTATTTAATTACGATCCCAAAACATTAATCAGACTTCATGTAACTCGTATAGAACCGAAATTATAGCATGTGTCATTGTGCGAGCATTTTCTAAAAAAATTGTGTCCGCGGAAGTGTTAATTGTTTATTGAAATTGTCATAGCAACGAAAAAGTTCAAATTTTTCTTAAATGGTTTTTGAATGGTAGTATTACAAAACTAAGTAGTGAATTTTCTGTTTTATTGTTTATATCCGAGTGTGCTACGCGATGAGTTTGGCTTTTATTATAGAAAGTTTTCGTATGTGTCATAAACTATCATAGCAACTGACCGTGATAATTTGGGAGTCTTCGATTTTATGAAGTAAATGTCAAAAATTTGTATTCACAAATATTT
Organism: Tipula confusa; assembly: GCA_963556175.1. Taxonomy (NCBI): domain Eukaryota; kingdom Metazoa; phylum Arthropoda; class Insecta; order Diptera; family Tipulidae; genus Tipula; species Tipula confusa. The sequence goes on from OY744476.1 coordinate 112,731,266, forward strand.
ATCATGCGTTTCGGATACAGTCTTTATTTATACATGCAAATCGTATATGACTTTTATTTATAATATACATATATTAATTTAAATCACAATTAAGGGTACAACATACAAAGTTACAAAATATCGGCTTACTAAATTAATGAGATAATATTATTTGTACACAAAATAATTAAATGTTAGGTGGTAAACATATATTTGTGCATAAAAAATAAGATAGCTTGCACAAAATTTTACAACAAAAATTAAATTTTTGGGTAACAATTTTGTTTAGAAAAAAAAAATAAAAATTGTACATAAAAATAATAAATCGCATAAAAATTTAATATAAAAAAGTTTTGAACAATTGTTTTTCCGCTTATATTTTCTCAGTGCAGTGATCCGTAGCGAATTATTTAATTTAAATAAGCCGCCCATATGTTCGGCACGCAATGAAACATGTTTACTGATCCCGGCTCCAACGTCCACCGGAGTTTTTCTAAAGTTTTAATTTAACTCTTTCGGAGAATCGCGAGGAAAAATCCTGGATAAAAATCCTAGAGTAAAAAAGACGGGCTAAAAAATCTATGATAAAAAATCGTAGAATAAATCTCCTAGGATAAAAAATCTTTAAATGGAATAAAACTTTATCATAACTTTATCGTAATAGAATAAAAAATTCTACATAAAAAATCCTAGGAAAAAAATTCTGGGATAAAAAATGTTAGGATAAAAAATCAAAGAATAAAAAATCCGGGGTAAAAAAACTTAGAGTAAAACATCTGGGGTAAAAAACCTAGGGTAAAAATTCTTACGATAAAAAATCCAAAAATCATGGAATGAAAAATCTGAGATAAAAAATCCTAGGGTAAAAAATCATGTGATAAAAATTCTATGGATAAAAATTCGAAGGATAAAAATAAAGGAAAAAAATCCCGGGTAAAAATCCTAAAAGCCCGCGAGACTGAGAGTTATCATAGCCATTAGCCTCAACAATTCTACATTTTTTAAATGGTTGTAAAATTTTGCGCCTAAATGGTTTTATGTACAAAGTATTTTTTTTTCTAAACAAAATTGCTAAACAGAAAAACAATTTTTGGTGGCAACATTTTGTGGAAGAATAATAATTTTTTTGTGCACAAATAATATTTTTTTTTGTGCAAGAATAGTTATTAATTAATGTATGGTTAAATACTAGCCATAAGCAATTAGCAATGTACAGGAGTCCTTCAGGGGTCTATTCTTTCACCAATCATATCAATTATATATTTACCAATGCTGACTGTGGAACTTTTAAATTATAATTCCAAATTTACATCTAAATATCGTATTGGTCAGTAGCATGTTGGACAGAGATGATGACCCTAAAATTAGAGACGAATATATTTAGCGTATTTTATTGGGCACTGGAATAAGAATTAGAATGACAAATTTGCCCGAATAGCTGCTTCAGTGGGTCGATTATACTGACCATAAAATGGAAGAAGCGCGCGATGAACTTTCTTAATAGAGCACGTATTTTGATAATACAATTCAATAATTTGCAAGCGTTGTTCGTTTGTAAGACGATTCATGCGGTTAAATTATAGACCAAACTGAATATGACAGTGACACAAAACACGAAACATACGTGACCTGTCAAAATCAGTGTTGCCAAAAAGAAAATAGTTAAAAAATCACCCTTTACTATACAAAATTGTTTAAATATCTTCTCTTGAAATAAAATGTAAAATGTATGGTTTATTCCGCTAGATTGTGAATAATTTCGACCATATTTGTTTTTGCTTAAAATAATTTGCAACAAATGAAGAGGTCCTCATTAGCAAGCTTTTACTTACTTTTTGTTTTTGATATTGGTGATTTCCCATTTTTTGATTTGGTCTATAGGCACAAATAGGAATTTTTTTTGATGAGTAAGTCGCTTAAAGCTTTATAGCTTTATTTCGTAAAAAATACAGGTATATATTTCCTTGTGCAAGCCGTTAAACCAAGAAAACTTCGTAACCTGTATTGTCAGAATTGACAAATTTTTAGGCCTCGAATTCTAGTGTCTGCTTAGTTTGACCGAATACCATTAGAAACTATTTGTTCAAGGTATTGCAACTTCCCTTAGTTAAGAAACATTACTTTCGGCGTGTTTAATTATTCGCTTTGATTACGTATTTCTTTCGTCAAACGAATTTTCCGGTATTATAATGTCATCTACGAAAATTATGACTTTATTTTTCTTAATAACCTCCTTGAACACGTTATTTATAAATCGCATAAATACAACAAGTCTGTTGCAATACCCAAACGGTATACTTTTGTAAATTTGTACTGGTTACTGACTAGTGTTACTGACTTAACAAACGCTGTATAATTTCAATTTTCACGATCTTTTTTTACATGAAAGAAACCATCTTTCCGGTTCAGTACACTGAAGACATTAACTGTGCCTAATTTGTCTAACTGAGCTTCCATATTCGGTATTGGGTAAATGTAAACTTTCTGAGCAAACATATTTTGATTATAAAGGACATCATTGTAATCTTGAAAATTTGTTGGTTGGACACAAAAATCAAATAATTCTAAAAGTATATCATTAGGCTCAAAAGTTTCGAATTTCATCATTTGGTAAGCAACCATCAGTTGAGAGGACAAAACACAACCATGTTGCTTCAGCTTATTTTTAACGTCCTACAATACACTGTTATAGGTTAATTCGTCGACGCTAAGAAACAGGTCAAATTTCAGTGACTCATGGTACTTTAACACTTCAACAGTACCTAATAAAAATGTAGTTCTTCTGACTCCCATAAATATTTGAAACAATTTTAAAACTTCATCGACCAGATTTCCATTATTATATATCACCACACATTTACAAAGACAATTGCATTGCATGGTAACAATGAACAAATTGTTCAATTAACCTCTTCGCAACATAAATTGAATAGCGAGCACATTTAACTATTCATTCTGGTTTTCTTTTTTAGTTTTTATCCATTTTCATACTCGATCTAGAATTCCATTAAACAAGTGACTGTGCATAGAAGAACACAACAGTAAAAAAATGTCTGAGATTCTAAAAATAAACTACATATATACATGTTTCATCATAATATACTTAATTTAGCCAATCTCCCCAGCCTCCAAGTCTATCCAATTTTCAAAATGAGTAAAAATTCTTCCTCCCGTTTCATCTTCTTGATCGTCTTAATATTATTATTTATTTGCATTCTTTCAAGAATGATCATCATACGATCATACGATTTTTTATCCTTTAACATATTTTTTTAAAAATTTTATTATGATTATCATTATGCTGTGTATATACGGTAACAAGAATGTACTTTACCCATACCATACTATAATATTTATCAGATATTATAAGCTAAAAACAGCATAAAACATCTTAAGACCGGAAAATGAAAATAAAATGTTGTTCGTTATGTATTCGTACGTACAAATGCACAAGACACAATACTATAATAAAATTATCGTATAACATAAGAAAATAATTGAAGAAGGAATGGTACTCGTATATTATATTATAGAAGAAAGATTAAGATCGCGAAGAATGTAAAAATCAAAAAGTCATGAGAAATTAAAAAAATATATATAAATTTTTATTTTTTATTTAACACATTTGATGGCAATTCTTTTTAGATCGTCATTCTTCACAAAACGAATTTTAAATTTTCACTTGTCTCGATCTTATTTTATGTTAGCTACCTACATGGCTAATTAGTTTACCTTTATAGATGCATGTTTCGCAATATTACATACATATCGTATTCCTATCGTATTGATGGTAGTTTACGGAAGCCGTACTTCATCATAATTTTGCCCAATGAGCGAATTTAATTTAAAAAAAGGTTATTGAACTCGTAATACTAATTATTTTACTCTGCCAGCTAATTTAGTTCATGCTGTATAAGAATCCATTAAATTTTCTAGCAAAGTAATTTATATTTTCATAAAAATTATGTTTAAAATTATCTTTGGCACTCCGATGTTTGAAATCTGGTATTTCGGTATGCTGGTTAAATCAGTATTAAGTTTTTCTTAAAGATAAGCTTAACTATTTCGGTTGTTACGAGGACTAGTAAGTAATTTAATTCTATATATTGTATATTTTACTTTAACTCAAAAGGTTTAGTTCGACTAAGCCTTCTGACAATTTTCAAATTGTCTAAGACGTGTGATGACTTTACATTAGAAAGCATTTGTAGTCTTTTTTAACGATTCTTTGGCCGTTTTTTTGTAATTCCTCTGCAACTGACACAATATTCAAATCTTTAAGGAGATCGCTTTTTCTAATAAAGCATGACATGTCTACAATAATTCGCCGAATTTTATTTTGAACTATTTGCATTGTATCGTTGAGCTCAATCAGACAACAATTACAAATGTTGGCTTCAAGACAGCTCGCATTTAAGTAAAAAATGGATAAAATTTGGGCTAAGCAGCTAATAAATAATTAAGCGTTTTAATTGAAATAAAATACAGTTTATGAACTCAACAGACCCTTGGATGGAGTCTCGGCTAAATGGAATAGACGCATGTTAATCGATGGCGGAGAAAAAATAATTTAAATAGTGCGAGTGTTATTTTTCAGTCAAGTTAAGTGTAATAGTGTACTAAATAATATAAAGTTTGTTTATAGTTATAGTGTAGTGAAAGTGAAAAAAGGGCGAAAATTATTAAAGTAATCGATTGTTAGTATTAATTGATCAGTTTGTATAGCAAAGACACCAGTTTTATTTTTTTTGGATCATCTTTGAGTTGTATTTACGTGTATATGACCGCAGAGTCATGTAGGTGTCAAATTGTCAGATTGTGAGGCACTAATTATTAAATTTTCTTAAGATGTACATGTTTTTGTTGTTGTTATTATAAGACAAATGTAATTATAGACAAATTATAGACAACATTATAGACGAAATAAAAAAAAATTACAAATTCCTCCGCTCAATGAATCGAGTGTAACAATCGGTATATTGATGCAGAATGTAAAATGAACAAAATACCTACGATTACATCGGTTTTTTTTTTGTTCGTTTATGAGTGTAATAAGTCTGAGCTCGGATTTCCACATATATTTGTATCGGTCAAGTATTTGGTTTTTCGGACATTTTGATGAATTCATCCCCGATTTTTTCCGAATATTGTCCAAATATGGCAATTTTTCAATTAGTTCTGCCGATGAACACCAGTTGTATGTTAGGGATAAACAATACAAGAAATGTGATATTCGTATGGGAAATTTACGAAATAAGTTTTAGATTAAATTCGCTTGTTTTCTTGTCATATTTTTATTTGCAAGTGAGTACTAATTAGATATACAATTTATCTAGTTATAGCGTAAAACTAATATAACATCACATAATTAAACTTTTAATACAGAATTTTGAGTTTTTATACAAGTAGTTCTGTTCTGAAGAAAATTAAATATGCGTTTATTACCATTTCGAAATAAACAAACAAAGCATTTAATATGAAACGCACGTTTTATTTTCTTCAGAACAGAACTTCTTGTATAACTACTTTCATTATATGATGTTATATCATTATTACGCCATTACTAGATAAATTGTATGTCTAATTAGTTTTTACTTGCAAGTAATAATATGATGGTAAACAACAACAAAATGTAATCTAAAATTTACATTTTTAATTCACATTTCCTTTTTGACTCGATTAAATGGCCAGTATTTATAATAATAGGCATTGGACCAACAGAAAAAACGATTGAACATTTTTGAATTTAAAATCTTTTTATTTTTAATAAAAAGGCATTTTGAAATCACTCCCACAAATGTTTTGTTTACATGAATAATATGCTTGTTTCTAAAAAATGGTTAACTTTACTGTTGAATTGCGGCCTAAAACCAAACGAAATTACACTTAATTTTATTTAAATATATTAATTAAAACTATTTTCAAGATAAAAACTTATCTGATTAGTTTAATTTTCTTAAATCCATTTTTAATTTTTGTTTTCCACGTTAGGGTAAACATGTTTCCCATACAAAAATATGACATTTCAATATTTATCCCTTACGGTGTTGTATTTTGCGACCACAACTGTAACTAAAAAATTGTCCTATAAGACTGAAATATACTATTGCGTTGTCGCCAGGGATCCGAACATTGGAAGAAGGGCAGTTTGGTTGAGAAATGTGGGGGGCTTATTTCAAATATTTCAGCGGCTTACTTTAACTTTTGAATTGAAAATTTAAAATTGAAAATTTTGAATAGAATCTACAAAGTATGTATTTCCATTTTAATTAATTTATTTTTAGCAATAAATGGATCATAGTGGGAATAAATTATAAGTCTTCATTTAAATGATTGTTTTTGTCGTTGTTTTCGCCGTTGTTTTCAACTAATGGTGTTACAACAACTAAAAGAAAACTGACCGTCTTGCTTTTTGGTCTTGTTGTATAATTCCATACCTATTTGTGGTATTTTTAACATATAACTTATATTACTATAAGGGAAATCGCGTCGAATTCATGTGCCAACATGATAGTTCGTAGAAAAATCATGTACTAGTAGTAGTTGAACGAAATGTTTACATTTTTTATCTACAGTTTTTTATATTCAACGAATTATTAACGAAACAAAAATTTAAAATCTAAAAAAAAATTAAATTTTATAATCGGAATTGGAAATTATTGAAATAAATGAGCTTATATTCATATATAATAATAAATAAATAAAACAAAATTTGTAATACAAAATAATAAATAAATAAAATAATTTTTTTTTTTTAAATTATTTCATTTCATTAAAAAAAAAAATAAGAAAAATTGTTTGACGCGCCATCTATTGTTCTCGTTAAAAACGTTTGCTATGCCATCTAGGATTTTTCTATGAATCAAAATTTAACGAAATCATGCTGTCGTTCGCATTTACTATGGAAATGTTCACGATTTCCCTTATAGTAATATAAATTATTTTAATTTTTAAAAATATATATCGATGTATCGATAACTTTTATTTTAATTTTTGTAAAAGGAACAAAAGTTTTAAAATATTTACATTAGTTTTTTTTATATGTATGTTCATATATTAATAGTAATTCATAACATACACAAATAAAATAAAATATTTAATATTTAATGTCGATAAGTTGTTTTTTAAAAACAATCAAAAAATACTACGTTACATATTTTCGTTGTTTTCGATGTTGTTTTCAGTAAACTGTCATACATATATACAAATATCTTTGGTATTTTTTACATTGTAACGATGCGATTTTAATATAGGAAATACAACAACAAAATTTTGAAATCTGAAAGCAGCGTCGGGTGCAGCGACGGGGACGGGCATGTAAATGAAGGCTAAATATTAAGGATGGATGAGTGTTCATAGATGATTATTAACTTGAATTAAATTAAAATTAACATAAATTATTTACATTATTAATTCTATATCATATAAAAATGTCAATTATTAATTTTAATTAAGCAAAACATAATAATTTAAGTAACATTTGCATACTACCTAAGGGAGCCTTTTTGCAGATTAAAGTTGAAAGGTGGCACATGGGAGTTGCTGATAAAAGATGACAGGAAGCAGAGCAGTTCGTTGAGTTTGCGATTGCCTTCCCTACTTCACAAATTCCAGTAGAGTCGAATTGTGTCGTGGTGATCATGAGATGGCTGAAACCGGGTCGTTTCTGTCATGCATGGAAGTATATTTGTAAGAATATAGGTATATGAAAGTCCCTCCTCTCTTACCGTTTGTTTAATGTGGGAGGGCTGTGGGAGTAGGACCGGCGTTGACCAACACACTTGCCCAGAGCATGGTCTAACAGTCTCATCAATTAACCAATTAATTAATCTGTGCTTCATCAGTTGTTAAGATTTTATCAAAATAGTTGTTACGCTGGTGAATGATGTTCTCCATTTTTCTTTCAAACTTCAATTTTCATAGGCTTCCTTAGTTGCTTTTCTTAATATCGTATTGCTTGTTATTTTGATGTCATTCTGATGCATTTTACTATTGGGTATATAAATTAGATTTTCGGCGATTATAAGCGGTAACTTGATTTGTAATATTTTATCAAATTTTATAAAATCTAATTTATATTATTTTATAATTTTTATAATTTCATATTTTTATAAATATAATAAATTAATTAATTGTAAATTTCAGGCAAAAACTAGTCTAATTTATTTCAGCCTGCGGCTTGCAGAAATTATATTATTATATTATGAATTAATTAATTTGTAATTTCAGATTACAAATTAATTCAATTTATTACAGCCTTCGGCTAAGAGGAATTAGTTAATTAATAGATTCTGTTTTCAGGGCAGCTTTACAGATAACAGATGAATGGTGGCACACTGGAGTTGCTGACAAGAGATGCCCGAATGCAGAGCAGTTCAGTAAAATTGTGATTGGCTTATACTAACAGTAGTTCAAATATTGGCTACCGGGAAACCGGACCAATTTTGTCATTACTGACATACCATTCCTTTCCCTACCCCAACAAAAATTTACTAACTATTGGCCGCCATAGTGTCTGTAACCGGATCGATCTCAATAATTTAACTAGTATTCTGCCTTATCCTTCCAAGTTTTTGTAAAACGGGCGTACGGTGAGCCCGGGCATATAATGTTTGGAGCATAATGCTTGGTCGTACATTCTAAATTAATAAGTTTATGAACTCAACAAACCCTATTCTTGGAGGTATCAATAAGCACGATCAGACCACTATTACAGATTTTGACTTTTTTGATTTAGAGACTCCTCGAGATTAAGTAAAAAATGGATACAATTTAGTCCTAGCAGCTAAGAAATAATTGACCGATTTAATTGAAATATAATACAGTTAATGGACTCAGCGGTCCTTATTCTAAGACGCATCATTGACACCAATCAGACGATTAATCAATCAGATAGATGTTTGCTATATTTGATTTTGAGACAAATCGAAATTAAGTAAAAAATTGTCTATAGAAAGTTTGAATCACCCTATATAAATATCCATGATTTCATGTAATTATTATTACAAATAATAAAACTAAGTTAAAATAGTGCACCCACACAAAACTGGTCACCATTTCAATAGAATAATCGATTAACGATTATAATTATGAGCCACTTTTAAATTTAAAAAACTGAATGTATAAAATCCTCTTCATGTCCCGCTACCTTAGTAATTTCCCGCTCCCCTGATCATTTAAATGGTTTGTGAAAACATAAAATATCAACTGAAAAGTTAATTTTAATTTCAACTATATCTGCGTATTTATTATTTATTAACTATACAAGGTTGTCAACTTTTAGACTTTAAGTCAAAATTGACCTTAACTTCGTCTTACCCGTAGATCCAGTATTACACGAAATAAAATCATTCACTTTTGGTATGCATATCATATCTGTGATCTAAGATCACTTATGCAGCTCCATTGTAATTAGAAAAAATTGTAAAATTCCTCTAAATTATTTATACTAATTACGATTTTCCGTAAACAATTTAATTATACTATATTTTCAACAACTACAACAATAGCAATAAAAATCGATTCCGAAATGAATATAAATTACATTTTAATTGTTCATGTGACGAAACGGGGTACATATAAAAATGTAAAATGTAAGACCGACAAAAAAATTAACCACAATATATGTGACGATCTTCTATAATACTCGTATGTGTAAAACGATCGATCGATCATATAACGCCAAGAAACACAAAATTTATTTGTCACACAATTTAAAAATACACCGAAAAAAAAACCAAATGCCTTGGCTAACCGCATATTTTAGGGTATTGATTGATCGATGATCGATACAAAATTGTTTTCATGGGAAATAAAGAATATGAATGATCGTACGATCAACACTATTTAACGGACTAATTAACTTTTTAAAAAGAAAATTCAAATGATTTCAAAACTAACGGGACCATTTACGAAAACATTTTCATATTTTACAAAACAAACCAAATTTTTTTTTTTTATCATGGTACTTAAGTAGTTTGTAAATATTGACCAAAATGTCATGTAAAATTAGTTTTCAATCATATGAAAGTGATTTCATAAACAACAAAACTTTAGAAAGAAATTTTAAGCCACTCCGATTCCGTTTTGTTTTGATCTTTAAACAACCGACGACGTAAGGTAAATATTTAAGTTAAGTGTTACTTAATTATGTTGTTGTACACCTTTAAATTTACTGAATTAATAACAACAATTTGATTAAGGTAGCTGTCTAATGTAATACATTAGTGTTTAGATAGGACTAACACAATATAATATAGGGGGCCCACCCATATTTGATACAATTTTATTAGCTACTAATTGGATATGCAATTCTCGGTGTTTTATGTGAGTTAGTCTACTTATGTGTGATGAATTTTTCAACTTTGACTGCGAGATATGTTTTTTTTTATTTTTGAACTTTCCCCATGCCGTGTTAAAATAGGGTTGTTCATTTTTTGGAAGAAAGATGATAAATCTCTTATCGTGGAGACATATTTTTTGGTTTTCATATACCTGGGAGACTAAAGGATCCACTGTTTATTGTAGCTATAGTAAGAAAAGTGTATTATTAAAGTTCTTTTTTTAAACATTATTTTATAGTAAAAGTTCTACTTTTTGGCAACCCTTCCTTAATATATGACAATTTATTTGCCATTATTGTAAAGCATTGCTTTACAATAATGGCAAATAAACCAGACCAGAGGGTCTGGTCCTACGACTCTATGTTGCATAGTTGCTATTCTTTGGGGAAAACCTAATAAAATTAGTCCTCCTTAGAGTTAGATTTACAAAGATTTCTACTAGAGTACTGCCTAGATATGAAGAAACATTTAAATATAATTTTCTTGTTAACTACTTCGCCAATGAATGAAATAAATTCACATCCTTAAAGTAACAAGAAAATTAAGTAAGTTGTACTTGCTAACATTTAATTATTTCTTAATGTTAAGTTAGGAGAATACCTTGAGTTGCATGCACAAGGTAATATTTTATTTTTTCTCGCTGTTAAAACTTGATTCAAAAGTATACAGTTTAAAAACCGCATTAATAAAATGAATTGGCTATTAAATTCCAGATCAATTTTAATATGTAATTTAAATTATGTATATATAGCTAAACTACTGCTAAAGATGCTCGACGATATGAAACAGTCATTATTTTTACAAGTGACTCTATATTTTCGCCCTCTGCTGCACATGACGTCTTCTGTGCGGTTTAGTTAAAATGTTGTGTATTAAAAAACCATGCTTTCGATGGTATAAAATGTATCAGGTTTAAAAAAAAAATTATTTGCTTGTGAATATTGTGTAACCTTAATAAGTATAAATATAAGGAGTAAATTGCTTTTTAAATTTGCACTATTATTCCTAGTTTCAGTTTTGAATTAAAACCGTGACTCTGGTTATTTGCCACTTCAGTGGAAATGTTGTTAATTGTATTGTTTGATTGCAGAATTTTTTAAGATAAATCGAAATACTATCTGAGCACAGCCTTTTCTAAAACAATCGAATTCTTACTGCAGGTCCTAGGTCTAATGTGTGGTATACATATGGATGCTCTATAATTTGGAATTTTGTATTTATTTATATCTCCTAGCTTATAAATGGAAGAATTCATCGAACGTGTTGCGGATTACATAAACAATTAAATAAACAATTAAAATCCATTCGTTTAACATAGCAAATATAGCAGTTATAGACTTTTCTCAATATTTTTTATCGTAAAGTTAAATCACACCGTCAATTAGAGGGTATACTGATGACCTAATATTGCATAGAGATGAAAAGAGCGGTATAATGGCAGCATACGACGATGCGAACTGGTAAAAGTACTGAATACCCTCACCCAGCAGCGATGTCAAAAGTACGAGAAACAAACATGTAACGTACAAAACAGAATCTGAACATCGATTCTGTACCAAAAAATGTGAGTGCGGGTAAAATAACAGGAAAATATAGTATTGGTTAGTGTTAATGTATAGGTGCGCCTGCACATTTTTATTTAGGTAATTTTTTTTATAATGTATGCGCCATTTTACCTATTCTTGTTGTGTGTTTAGCTTTTTCGATTTTTTCATATAACATCAAAAAATTGAAGTTTTAATACAGAATTTTGAGTTCTTATATAAGTAGTTATGTTCTGAAGAAAATTAAATCTGCGTTTAATATTATTTCGAAATGAAACAAACACAACATTTAATATGAAACGCACGTTTAATTTTCTTCAGAACATAACTACTTGTATAAGAACTCAAAAATCTGTACTAAAACTTTTATTATTTGATGTTATATCATTTGTACGCTATAACTAGATAAATTTTTATATCTAATTAGTACAAACAAGCAAACCAAAATGACACGGTAAATAACAAGAAAATGTAATCTAAAATTTATTTTTTAAACAAACCATTTTCAATCAAAATCAAAACGTTTATTTTTTTCAAAAATAAATTAAACCACCTAATAAACTATTTACTCTTTATCAAACTGTTACTCTATTATTATTTTTTAAAATAACACTTAAACTAAATTTAAAACACTAAATAGTTTTGGTAACACTTTTAACTTTTTATTAATAAAGTTTATTAATCACACAACACTTTAGTTTATTATATAAATTACTTTAAAATCACAAACGTTTAACTTAAATATGACAATATGGCGACTCATCATCAAAATAGCAAGTGAGAAAAATAAAATATGACGAATTGCAAGACTGTACAAATATAAATGAACCGAATCAATCATTTTTGAACCGCTTAGGTGTTTACCTTTGAAAAACAAAAGTGCGAGTTGTCGTATACTATGACAAACATTTTTTTAATACTATCATATATATGTATATTATACTTTATATACGTATACGAAAACTCACGTTTTTTACTTGCATAATGTGAGAAATTTGGTACAGAGTCGACGTCCTGATGTCAGATACAACACACACCAAACGAATAAAACTCTTACCAATAACAAAGCATGCTACTAACTACCACATCATTGTGTTGAAAAGGAATCACAGTAAGACACCGAAGATTCGCGTGGTTTTCGATAGATCTTGTAAATCAAGTAACAGGTTATCTATATAAACGACAACATTTAAGTTGGACTCTCAATTCAACCTACTCAATGGATAACTCTATCAAAATTTTGCTAACATTACATCGCTTTAGTGGACGACATTGAGAACATGTGATGGTTGCAGAAGAAATCTAACACGTTCAGATGGGTTATATGGCGTAAACAGGACAATGAACAGTTAAAATCATATCAACTTACCACGGACGAATTTATTTTCAGATTAGTAAGTTCAGCATGACAGCACTATATCAACATTACAAAACCATTTCCACAAGCAGCATAGAAAATCACCAGTAATTTTTATTTTGATGATGATCTACTTACGGTTACGGACACAGAAGAAGAGGCTCAAGACTCAAAATAGATTAAATGGATGTCAAATTCAACGAAATTAACAGATGCAGCAATTTTAAACGATATGATTCTCGAATGCAAAGCTATAACGCCGCGTGAACGCGCAAATACTCTGCAGTGGTATACTGCCATTCTGCAGATGACACGGGTTCTATACATATCAAATTAGTTGCATTCAAAACTAAAGTTGCTCTGATAAATCCAGTAAATTTGCCTTGGCTGGAATTATGTGGAGCTCAGTTCTAAGAACGCAGTTAAAGACGTTATAGCAACCTCTAAAAAACTATATTTATGAACAGATTCAGCGATAGTTCTCGCGTGGTTGTTAAATCATCCATTCAAACGGAAAACATTCGTTGACAACCCGACGTCCGAGCTATTAGATTTAATACCGAGACAATGCTGGAATCACTTTAAGTTCGGTCAAAATCTAGATAATGCTCTATGGGATAATTTTCAACACAACTACTCAATTTGCAGCAGGGATGGAAAGAACCAGCTCATCTACGACTCACGCTCCACACAATAAAATTTCGGTAGACGTCATTGACAAGCATACAGAAATTGCTTATTTATTAAGCAAATAAACGAGAATCTTTTGTCAAAAATGTATACCCGCCACTATCCGTAACAGAAATGAAACGCTCAACCAAGCAGGCAATCAAACACATGCACATCCATGAGTATTATGAAAAAATAAACCAATATTAGAGATCAACAAGCAATTAAGCATAAAAAAAATCTTTTGCCTCTCACACCGTTCTTAGATGGGAATGAAATACTAATATTAGAAAGAAGACTAGACAATTCAATCACCCAAAGCTCACATCCGGAGTAGAATGATAATCTCCTTAATTCACAATAAATAACGGCATCCTGGGACTTCCTTAACATCTCATATTATTTATCAAATATACTGTATAGCCCGATGTAGAGGACTTGTGAGATATAAATTTAACAAGTGTATTAAATGCTTCCGACGAAGAGCTACAATAGCAAAATGGCTGATGGTAAACTTACCTGGCGTCAAAATAACATAAGCAGAGCCATTTGATAAGTGCAAAATAGATATGCTGGCTCGATATCTTGATCCAACAAACAAAAGCAGATCCAAAAATCAAAACAAAAAAGATGCATCACAGAATTTGTTCGTATGGATGGTAAGGGCCATTCATTGCTGTAACAGACCTTTCCACAGACACACTTATTGAAACATTAAAGACATTTGTGTCTAGAAGAAAACCTTTTAACTAAAAATTTTCAGTTACAATAGGACAAATTATATTGGAGCAAGATGACAACTAAAAGAGGTATACAAATTTTGCGACCAACATATGCTCGATTTTTATAAATTACGAATATGCATAAATTGTGCAATAAAACACGAAAAAGTGGTCCGATTTTGATGAGTAATTAAAAGCCTTCGATATCAGCATAAATATTGCCAAACAATATTGGAATATTGTTGCAGTTCGTTTCTAAGGTTACAATAAATATAGAATGTTAAACGTAGTTCTGTTGAACAGAGTTCACAGTTGATCATCCTCGATAGCATATCAAGAAACCTGAAAAATGCACTGAACATAGAAGTATAGAAAACGTCTAATATTACAAGAATTATTTTAATAATTCAAGAATTTATATAGCTTTAACGGCAGCAACAAGTATTATCGATATATCAAATTATCATTTAATCGAACAATTATAGCACTGACTCTAGATTTGGTTCATAAATCAACTCAATGAGTCCAGAATTATGTGAATGTACTTTGGACAGTAGAGAAGCGCCAGTTTCATGATATCGTATCTCAAAGTATATGCTAAAATAGTAGAGGAAAATATTAAACTTCTTGGATATTGTACCAGTTTTATTTACTTATTTACGCGAGACTAACCTACATTAACCAATAGTATAATTTGCATTAGCGTAGGAGTCGTTTTAACCAATATTGAACTTGTTACCAGTTATTTCACATAAATTAATCTAGTCTTCCACAAAACTCCCTAAAACAGTGATATTAAAACACAATTAGGATTTCCTGAAGAGCATTGAAAAACAGGCAGTAAAAATAAAAAAGCACATGTGATCGAGCGATACTAGCAAAGTGTTTGATTTAGAAAAAAAGTTTAAATCTAAGGAGACCGAAATAATTATTAAAGCTCTTTGTCAATTGATGTTGCGCCGCTTTAAACTAACATTAAACAAAAACTTAAATTTTAAAGAAAGAAGAGCTATACCGCGAGACTTATCCCAATGCGATTAATTATTTCTGTTAATTTATTCTATGGATAGTTGTAATTTTAAAACTTGGATCTTTCACCATTTTTGACTTTTCCGTCTATTAATCTACTTCACTTTTTCTCTGGTTAAAAAATTTAGTTTTGTCTAATTGATCTAGAAAATAAAGTATGGTACAATCCTGTATTTGAAATTTTAAAACTTGTATCTTCTATACTGTTTCCCGTGTCAATCCGTCATTAAATGTTCGGTTTATTCTTTATATAGATTTATGTTTCTTATTTGTTTAGTATCTATTTAGACACGTTAAAAGTCAATCATATATTTTGAATTATTCCCATTTCATTAAATGTGTTAAATCCAGTGACAACACATGACTTGCGGCTAATGTGCACATAATTAAAATAAAAAAATCTTGTGTATGAGCAGAATGCGATAGTAGTTAGATTTTCTTTTATTTTCAACTAAAGGTAGAATTATCTTGGTTGTAAATACATCAATTATATCTGATAAAAGTGATTATTCTGATCTATTTTAAATGAGCGCTCACAGAAATTGATTAACTATGATTATCTCTCGATCTAAGCTCAACAAATCTAATCACTAGCTAATTGCTCGGTGCTCTTGTAATGAGTCAATGAATATTTATTAGTATTAGAGTTGGTAGCTAATATCAGTACATCAGAGGAAACACCACCAATATCTTAAAAAAAATATGAAATATCTTAAATATCTTAAATATCAAAATTACAAAAAGCAGTGATGGATTATAAATACTTCAGAAACCATACGTGAAAAACTTATCAAATTGAATTAAAAGGTCGCTAGTACCAAAACTTAATGAACTGCTCTGCATTTTGTCATTTCTTATCAGGAACTCCAATCTGCAACCACTTTTCTGTAATCCTGCAGTGTTTCTCTGGAAAAAAATCTATTGATAATTTCTGCAAGCCGTAGTGTAATAAATTGAATTAGTTTTCGATTCAAATTTACAATTAAATATTAAAATATAAATAATAACAAATAAAAAATCTTAAAATTAAAATATAACACAATATAATAAAGTTAAAAATAAAAACAATTTAAAAATATAAAATATATAAAAAAATATAAAAAATTTAAAAAATATAAAATATATAAAAAATATAAAATATATAAAAAATATAAAAAATACAAAAGATATAAAAAATGTAAAAAGATCAAATTTATAAAAATATGAAAAATTTAAAAAATATAAAAACTACAAAAAATATAAAAATTATAAAAATAATTATATATTTTAACATTTACATCCCCCCTCCCGCAGAAACATACCCAAGCCATTTTTATCCAGAAACGAACAAATCATCCCTATTGTGTCCAGTCATTGATAGATCTGCCTGCCTCAAGAAAAAATTTCGAATGGACCACTCTCAACAAAAGAAATAATCAGTATTTTTGCATTTTTGTAATGTAGAAACTTAATAATTGCTAAATAATTGCTGACTATTCTTTAGAAAAATTAAACATTTTAATGGTACATTTAAATTTTTCTGGAACATTTTAAATAATCATAAAACAACATTGGAAAGTGCTGATTTGCAAGAAAGTTGTCTCGGACGCCAAATTAAAAAGTAATAAACCAAAATTTTTGCTTACCGAAAACAAAATGATTTAAATCACAAATCATGATCTAATTTATTCGAATATGCGGTTCAGGCAATTGTGTTGGAATTTTTAAAATATTTTTCAATAATTTATTATGGCTAATTTAATATTTTGACGGCGGTCAGACTAAATATGTATAGAATTTCGTATATGCTTGCGTAAAACTTATTTACATTTTATAACAAGTGTATGTAAAGGAGTTTCCATTAAGGGTGCAACAATAAATAATAACAATAGTTTTAACTAACAATTAAACCAGCTCAAAAGGTTTGTTTTTCAGCATGCGCGAAAATTCCTTGAATTTTCTGGATTTCAATTGAAACTAGATCCACTTTAAAGTCTGCTATGTAGGTCGCTATTTCTGTTGTGCCATGGTGTATCGACGATGTTCCTTAGCTCTGAAATATTTGTAAGATCTTAACGTTGCTTGATTTGGTACAACCTCAAAGTTGTATACCATAAGTCTATATATTGGTTTTAGTATTTGCTTATAAAGTAGCATCATGTTTCAAATATATGATGATAGAGAAAAGTGTCTATGCATTTTTCTATATTTGAGTTATGTTCCTTCATTTTTATTCTAGTCAATAATAGTTGATTGTATTTTTTGTGTTGGTGCGTCGTTGCTTTTCTAGTAGCTAGGATCGCAGTGTCATCAGTAATATACTGCCTTGTGGTACACCTGCTTACTTTCGATTCAGAAAAGGTAAAATCAAATTTAATTCTGAAGAATCTATATTTCAAGTATGAGCAGACTTTTTTTCTCACATTCGAAGTGCTTTCTCACATTCAAACTGGTGATTTGAGAGTAAGTTATTCCTTTCGATTAACGGAATAAACAATTTAATCAGTAGTTTATCAAAGAGTTTAGACATAACTGGCAACAGTACAATTGGTCTATTTTGTGTGGGGGTTTTCCAGATTTTAGCATCATGTTTACTTCTTTAATTTTCCACAAACCGGGTACACAATTGTTTCTAAATGCTGCATTTGATCAGTTTGACCACAGCAATGTGACAGCTACTGCAATTTTGCACTGACTTATAATATATTTTAAATATTTTAATGCAAACCATAGAAACTTCTAGTTGATTTACTCTTTTTTAAGGGACCGGTTCTTCCCAATACTATTCATGGTGATAATTTCAATGTCAGAATTGGACGCAGCTATTTTTGTTTAAGTAAAAAAATAGACCTAAGTACATATTTAAAATATGGTTAGCAGCATCATATGAAGGTTTGATAATCAACGTACCAAAAACTACTAGAAGTTTTTAACTCTTCCATATAGTTCTGTCAACATTTTGATTACTAACTATATTAGCCATGATTATCAAACCTTCACAATAAATTCTGTAGCTCCCTATGGTGTGATGTTGTTCTCATCGTAGCTTGGCTGATCCCTTCAGTGGGTATTATAAACCGCACCTCTGAAAAACTTATGTTTTGAAGTGCTATATATAGTATACTAATGTAAGCTGCTCTTTTAAAATTACGAGCACACCATATGAATTCCCCTCGACACAGCGCTTTTATTATATAAAATGACAAGAATAAAATATTACATTTTCAAACTATCATGACGTATTTAAGACTTAAATAATAAATAAATAAGATTTCAAGGTTATTTTCATCTCACGTGTTTATAATAATTTTAAATGAAATACGACGGACGTCATTATAACAAGCCTCTCAAATCTTAAAACAAAAATTACAAGTCGTTCGCTTTATTATAAAATTGACTTCGATCAAAACCAATTAACGTCATCTTAATGATCTGTGTGTGTGCCCTGTACGTATACACGGCCGCTCTATAAATACATCAAATTTATTATTTGAATTATTAATTAAAAATCTTTTTTTTACGTTACTATATATTTTCTTTCTAATTAAATTTAAATTTATGTTTTTTAATTAAAAAGATGAGAAATTTCTTTTTAATTTTTTTTTTTTTGGTTTTGTTACAATCTTCTGTTTATAACTATAACTTTATATACGGCTAATTAATGATGGAATTTTATGAATGAAATCCAGAACTTAAACTCAATTTGTTAATTTTAGTTTTGTTTATGTGTTGATTTGTTAGATGGGTAGTCAGTAATTGGCTTAATTAGATATGCGGCCGCAATTTGTTGAAATAATACACTTCATATATATAGGCGTACTAAAACTGACTGAAATAAAAATAGAATCGAATAACGGTTAGATCACTGAGCTAACGACTAACATGCGTATAAAATAATGGTTTACCATTATATGGTTTATCAATAATGGTCTTGTTGTCGACTGAGATAATATAGCGAACACTGCTTTTCTTATAGAATGACGTTGGAAAAGTTTCACTGTTCGCTATATTATCAGTTAATATGCTAAACGAAGAGAAAATAACCACTTTATGTCCTGTCCTTAAGAAGGGATATTACTGTTTTGTGCGTTAAGAGGATGAACAGACTCCGATACTCCTTGTCTGATGAAATTTGTCGTTCGTAGACGTGGTACACTTTAGGTAATGAACTAATCGCAATATATTTTAGTAATGGTCCAACTAGATTCTGGCGTATGCATATGATACATTATACAATAAACGACAGCGTGGAAAAAAACTGCGGTAGTCAAGCAAAAGCTAAAACGGTAATAATAACTACTTAGACTTTGTCTGAAATATTTGTGAATACAAATTTTTGGCATTTATTTGAAAAATATTTCCTTGCACTCCAAATGTTTTATTACGATTCCACTATTTTATTTAGATTCTACTACGTCCGTTCGATTTCCTAAAATACAATACATCTGCTTTGCTTGTCAAAAATTTAATTTTTTACTGCACAAAAATATGGATTATGAAGAATTCAAGCACCGGTAACGGATTCATACACCTTGTATGTAATTTAAGATTTTATGGTTTCAAGAAATTCCTGATGAATTTCCTAGATGAGTTTAGATCTTTTAAAGTTATGTGGACACTTGTTTGTAAATTTTTCTGGTCTGTCAATTACTATGTCGTCTGTAAAAATTTGAGTTTGAATTTAGTGTCCTCCTCCGTTCATTGTGTTCCATTTTTGTTTTTTCATACAATTTGACAGTTCTCATCAAACGGAGCGGATGGAAAGTCATTCTGTTTGAACCTTAATTGTTTGAAATTTATCACCGCCTCATATGATTTTGAGAAGTTAAAAAACTATGAAGAAAAATTAAATTTATAATTGTGTGCATTATTTATTGAAATTGTCATAGCAACAGAAAAATTTAAATTTGTCTTATATGGTTTTTGTACTATTACGAAACCATGTATTGAATTTTATATATTTCATTGTAGATATCGGAGTGTGCTACGCGGTGAGTTTGGCTTTTATTATATAAAATGTTTTGGTATTTGTCAAAAATTATTATAGCAACTGTCCACGATAATTTTGGTGTGTTCGATATTATCAAATAAATGCCAAAAATTTGTATTTACAAATATTTATCATAGGTTTCGGACGCAGTCTTAAAACGAAAAAAATTCTTATTAGGGATAAGACATGGGCTCTTGCCCATGTCTTATCTCTAATAAGAACATAAAACGTTCCGAAACATTTGACTTTCGTTTAAATCTATATCATTCAGGCTGCTCTTGGTACCTAAATTATGAGCAATGGTCAGAGTGATGATGGTTTGAAAAATTACTATCAAAGTTTTTCTAACGAAATTATTTTATTTTTAATCATCAATTTGGCTTTTACAATAAGAAATAAACTATCGACCAGGTTCGTAGAATTACAATTACCGCTGAAAAGTTACAATAGCAGTGAAAAATGTCTGTCCACTATAATGGTCCACTGTATATCTCGATGTGACCCTACAAATGGAACTGTTAACATGACAGTCAGTTCTTCTTCGATTAATTAATAACCAAAATATACTGTTATTAAATGTACGCTAAATTTTACTGGAAAACTCATGCCGAAAAGAAATGAGAAAAACTTGGATCAATCTATAAAATTTATTTAAATTAATGGCTATATTGGGAAGGTCATCCATTATATAATCTACTACTAATTTATAAGCAGTAGCTGTAAGCTCTTACCAAGTATAGTTTTAGAGAAAAATACTGCATTTGCTTTAGAATACGTTTATAGTGAAGGTACATAAAGCATAAAAGCCTTTTTAGGCTAAACATTTGTTTTGTTTGCATAGAAAACGCGTGACTGTTTGTTGTCAACAAATTAAAGAATTATAAAGATCGATAAGTTAAACGTTAAAAAAATGTGATTAAAGATTAAATACGAAGGCGCGAGACTATCGGTCCTCTTCAAAATCTCAAATAATTTCAGCATACTCCGATTATTGTTGTTGCATTAGAAATCTTTAGTAGAATGACTATCATTTTTAATTTTCCATATTATATATACCTTTCATGATAACATTGCTACCTACATATTTTGACATCAATGAGTTGCATCGGGAAATACTAAATATCTCTTATGTACCAACATTATAAACAAAAATAATAATAATATAAGTAAACATAAAACGTCAACTTATTGATGTACTATATATTGGTAGTCACAATCATATGTGAACATTAATTATTTTTTCTGAGATATAGGTAAGTTTTGAACCTTCAAAATAACTACATCATATAATTTAAGATTGAACCTGGTGGTTGATCATTTGTTACGCCTTAATGATAAGAGGTAATCCTTGTGTCATGTTAGTCTTGTCTTGCTTTATGTTCTATATTAATCTCTATTTGTAGTAGGTAACAGATCGGTAAGCTAGCTGGGAGGAGTCTGCATAACCATGTATTTCAATTTCATTATTTGTAACTGTCATGAGTCGCCTTGGAATTTCGAAATGTTCTATTAATGGTAAATTTTCCTTAAGTTTGAACCATTTCTTTAATTGATCTTTTGGATAAAATATCATCTCAACCGATATTTCTGCAACCATAGAAATCGTCCGTTGTTGGTTTTAGTGATATTGGAGGCAAAACAGTTTTCGCAGGCTATCACTTCTGTAAATTTTAGTTTGAAAGGTAATTCCTCCGTTTCTCAAAATCTAATAAGAAGTCCAAATCAATTTTTATAAACAGGTTCGTCCCTCAATATAATTCGATCTAGTATCGTTGCTTGATTAAATTGTCTGGCTATATCCCAATCAACAATTGTGGATTGAGCTTGTACGATTCCGTGACTATTTGTTATTTGAATTGGTAGTAATATAATATAATATGAAAAAGTGTACTGATCCAATTAGAATGTCAATTTTTCCTGAAACGTGGAAATTTGGATCAGCAAATTCTGATATATTCAAATGGTTCAATTCAACGGTGTATATTTCAACTAATGGAAGTTGTGATGTTACTTTTGGAAGAACGATGGCTTGCAGATCCAATCTGATGCTAGCGTTTTAAATGGCAGTGACAACAACATTTGTGATCCTTGTAGCTACTATCAAAATTTAATGATCCTAAGCCAGTGAGTGTGAATGTTGCTCGTTGCTTTGGCAAACGTAGTCGTCTGAGACAAGATACGGTGATGATGGGTAGCTGCGATTTTAAATCTAAAAGGCACCTGCATACTTTGTTATAATCGAAACCATTTTTAACATTGCCCAACACTATTGGGAATAAAGCAATTTTTATTCTAGATGATTTGTGGGCTTGCAACAATTTCTGTGACATGTAACGTGCTACTGATGATGAATTCACTTTGCATTGGTGATCCCAATCTTGCAACGTTTATTTTACTATTTTTCAAGGTTTCTTGGACTGTGTCGCGTTTTCTTCTATGTGTAACAACTCATGATGTCTAGCGCGGTATTTAGAATGTTACGTTGAACCTTTTGTCTAAAAAACTTTTATCATTCATCAATGCTTAAATTCTGAAATAATGAACAGTTGCACAAAAGCTAACCTTGACCCTGGCAAAAGGAACAACCTTCGACGATAGTATCATTGGAACTCATATGCAGTCACTTAAGTGGATAAGTTCGGTGACTTGATGGACGTGACTATGATTTGAAGTTTCCTAAGTCATCCCTTCTGCTCGTCATACATTTTATGAAGTCAACAACCTTTGGGAAATCATTGTTTACGGAATGCAGAGCCCATAATCAGTTGCTTTCTTCATCCAAATTTGTTATAATCAGCTTAATAACTCCACGAGTCCCTATTGCCTTTAACGCTCGAAATACTTCATCACATTGCTTTGTGAGGCTAGGCAGTGTAGTTGGTGTCACTTGTTTGACATAAAGAATATCCAGATACATCTGAATATAAGAGTTTATTACATGCTTATTTTATCGTATCTGTCCTTTAGCTTTTGGAAGGCCTCCATGTAGATGGCTCATCTAGTGCAAAATGCTTTAGAAGTCTGTATGCGTCTCCTTTTAGGCAACCCTTTAATAATTAATAATTTTCCACGTTATAAAACTTTACTGTAGTGATTATCATTTTTCATTTTCCATATTATATATAGCTTTCATGAAAACATTGCTACCTACATATTTTCACATCAATGAGTTATGTTGGGAAATACTAAATATCTCTTATGTACCAACATTATAAACAAAAATAATAATAACAAAAAAAATAATAAGCAAACATAAAATGTCAACCTATTGATGTACTATATATTGGTAGCAGTCATTTGTGAACAATATGTCACCCCTTAGCCGGTCTCATTCACTTTAATCACAGCTGTGTAATGACCTTTCAATTGCATCCTCTGAGATTTTTGCACTGGTCTTAAACGATCCACATTTTAATAACATTAGACTGTAGGTACAGTTTGAATATTTGGACGTAAGGATTAATTGTCTTAACCACGTTTCAATTTGTGCCAGTAACTTTAGGTTGTATTCCTCGTTGTGAGGATTGCATAGTCTTTCTTCCGTAGCAAATTCGGGATTCCGAAAATAAAGTTGCGAATATTTCACTTCAATTTTACTTTGTGGCCAAATGAACTTTTTACTGTTGCATTAAGATCCAAATATGCTTCTGTAGATTCTTTTCTCTTGCAAATGTCGAATTCCGCCGTAATTAAATTCATATGTTACCCAACAAATGTTCATTAGGATTATTTTTGACATCTCGACCTTGTCTTCGAATTGCTTCCGCCCGGATATATTTTGCTTGACGTTGTTCTGGAGCCATATTTTCATATCTTTCACGATATCGTTGTCGTTTCTGTTCGGTGTGCTCTGAATTGAATAAAAATGAGTTATAATAATTAAATAATTAAAATAAAGAACTAGTTTACACATTTTTCAATTCCAAACAATTACCACGTCTTTTTGTCAATGACAATTTATGTTCAACTGTTTCAATTTATAAAATTGGTTGCATGCAGCAATCCATTTTAAAATATATTTTTGAATAATGAAGTTCAACCAAATTTTTCTTTAAAGTAAACACAATCGAGGTTGCATGTGAGATGAAATGGAGGAAATACGGATATCGATTAGCCAAGAGTAAAATTGCTCTAAATCTTTTTGAAACCCCTACATCGTAGTGCTTTTGCCTGAAAATCTCCTCCTCTGATTGTTTTTAAATGAATAAAAGAAATTTCAAAACATCTTTCATTGTTCAATATAAAAATTCGACAGGTAAAAATACGCTGAGTTGTACTGTCTTGCACGTCAATTAGTTGATGAATTTGAAGAAAAATTATACTTTAATCTAAGTTCGTAAGTCTATTGCCATTACTTCAACTTATAATGGTTTGTGTTAATATTTTTGGTCAAGTTCAATGGTATGAACCCGACATAAATTTCATTTGGTAAAGAGTATTATGAGTTTATGTAAAAAAAAGTTATATACAATTCGATGTTAGATTATCTAAAGTGTTTAGTTATGGGAATCCCATAACATAGAGGGCAAATAGTACTGAAACGAAAGGTCAGAGTATTTTGTTATTTTAATATTATCGTAAAAGTTTTTCAATTTGCAGCACAAGGTCGAGTGTGAGTGCGAACTGATATGATCATACATTGACAGATAATGTAAATACTTCTTAAGCTTTTCTATTTCTAATAAATATTCTTAAAAAATGTTACTGATTTCGTTATTCCATGTTAGATTTAAGTTAAGGCAGACGCCAAGATATTTTATATGATCGACAATTTTGATCATTTTGATAAATTTTGCTGTCGATGAAGAAATTCAGATTCTTGATGGTTATAGTTGCGACGCTTTGTCTCATTCGTTGTGGAACCTTTAACTGTAATGCTATTGATCAGCACTGATTCTGTCTTTTAAAATCTGGGTTGCCTATCTGTGTGTTTATCTAATAAAATAACTGCGATATTACATATTTTCGTAGCCTCACTCACTATTTGGATCTGGAACATATGTATAACCCTTATAAGCTCAGCATTGAATACTGTATATTTTTTAAGTATAGTCATACATAATGATCCCGTTACATAAGTAGTCATCGATAGTATTTAACAAGTATTGTGGGACATTTGCTCGACATAGTTCATCAAGTATGCATATTTATCTTGCACTGTTGGATCCACTCCTTACATCCAGTGTAATAATTGCATAGTATTACATGTAAACTCCCTTCCATATACTTTCGATAGCATGCTGCAACTAAGTTAATGGTCTGTGCATAGTATATTTTTCCGCCGCCCTTTTCTTTTTGGTAACAGCTTAACCTTTGCTTTTTGCATTATTTGGAGAAAAAACACCAATGCTTAAGCTTAAATCAAAAATATCAGAAAACAGCTCGATTATCAATAGATATGTTATTTTAAGTGCTAAATTCGGTATAATGCCAAACCCAGTGCTTTAGGACTGTTTACTTTACAGGAAACCTTGATCATGTAGGCGAGTTAAAATGAATACCTCTAAAATGTCTGGTAAAATACATCTAAAATGTCTGATGGGTTTTGTTCGCCGTCTTCCGACTTCCCAATAAATGCCGTTATTAAAAATTCTGCTTGTAACATATAAAAGTCTCAAAAATGCATTCGGAAGAGCATTCGAGAGATAATAATAGAATAATTAATCCAACCACCAATTTGATGGACATCGTGAAAACAAACTTGTGAACACTTGTGTTACACATTGAGTAAGCGGCATCCCAATAATTGCCCATTTTAGATGTTTGGGGAAAAAAACGTCATACAACCTTAATAGACATTTACAAGGATCGACCTGTCATTGCGAATTAAAGTTAAATCAGGCAATTAATGGAGATTCCTTCCTAATATTGAAAACAATTCATAGTTCGAGTTAGTTGACTTTGATTATCAACATACACATACTCTCATAACTAATTACTCAATATTTGATCAAAATTCACAATATGGCATATATTTTTAGATTCTGCTTCACAACTCAACATACAGATATACGCATACATGTATGATTTAGCAAGTTGTCATGAAAACAACTACACAACAACAATTAAATACAAAACCAATTCCACATTTTGTTGCGAGAGTAAAAAAAAAATCGTACGATCGATTTTGATCATTGATGGTTGGCTGGTGAATTAATTATTATTGCTTTTCTTTTCATTTTTGTTGTTAATACATATTTCTACAACAAACAGCATAGCATACAGACATATCACTACCATGTGTTGCTCATTCCAAGTATTAGCGCAGAACAGAAAACAAAACAACAACAACAACAACTAAACTAAGATATCATACTCATAATATATCAGCCGCGGTTTTGAAACAGAGACGCTAATTAAACGCTTCGGGGAGAAAGTTAAATATGTAACAACAACAACGTATCTATGTATGAATCGATAATTTTCCAAATGAAGGTACGAAAATCAATCATCTTAATTTTCTAATTTTTTTTTATATTGGAGATGTCATTGCGACGAAATTAATTCATGTCACGTGAAATTTGTCACCATTATTATTTTAAAAATATTATTTATACGATCGGATCGCAGCACTATTCGAAAATGTAAACAAAATAATGAAAATATGTTTTGACAAAAGTTTTTTTTTTTATACACAAACTAAAACCACCAACGGAATATTTTGGCATGACATAATATAAGTTAAACTATATCGTATGATTTTAGCGTACCGACAGTAAACAATTTTCCGCTATCCTACACAAAGGCAGACATAAATAAATCGAGTATATAAATAAATCGAATGAGATGAAAAGAATTTCCCGTCTTTATATGATTTGTTCGAAGTTAAGTCACGATCATATAAATGCAAAACCTAAAAATATCATAACACCGAAGATCAAATCGTAATGCTGGTATGATATATATTTAGAAATGGATAAGAGGAGAGACGGTGAATTGTTACTTTTACCAATATGCAACGATCGTTGGCTAAATTCAAATCACTCAAATTTAATTTAAGGAAATATCGCGATCATACGCATTTACTAAGATGAAACAACAAATCCTATATATGTTTGTAAATATTTACGTGAATTGTGATGACTATCGTCATGAATTTTAAAAATATTAATTGATAAATTTACATTTTTGTAATTTAATTCATAATAACAAGAATTTCGTAATCGGGCGACAGTAAAATTTTGTTTTTGCCATCCATTATTGATTCTATTTACCGATTGCGTCATTCGTGCTGATATATTAGGCGAAACTTGCTAACTGTGTTTAATTGCTTTAACTAGTGACTAACCTATCAATGATAGCTTACATCATTTCTTGACTATCTCTTCGCTTAAGTTTAGTTTAACATTATCGTCTATATGGCCTAAATAATTCAATGAAAACCAACTCTAAGTATAAGAAGTTCATTTTATTAGCAACAGAAACTCCGATAGTTTTAGATGGAACTGTAAAAAATATTAACATCATAATGACGTCATGATCACAACCATATTCTCAATTTTGATAGACGCCCCAAAGACAGTTAACCAGAAGTTAGTTTCAATCGTCTCGGGTAAAAAATCACAAATTATTTTAACTTATATTTGGCTATGTAGAATGTGCTTAAACAATATTATATACCTTAAGTCTACTATTAATGGAGCTACATACAAGTTGGTTCGACCACGTTATGTATGGTGTCTATTTGGAGTTGAAAGTCTATCCTCATGTTACAGGTGGCTGAAACCAAACCTGGTAGTAGGTATAAAACACTAGGGAAAGACTCCTTAGTAAAAACCAAGAATGAAGAAGAAGAAGGAGGTAAGATACTATAACGGTACTGGGATTCGGAACCCTAGCTGTGGTGGCTTTGCTTTGGGAGGTGAGCGAGCAGGCTTCCAGTCGTCAAAATTCAATGACCGCAATATGCCAGCAATGGGAAATTTGGCTGTTTAAACCAAAATTGTTACAAGTTGGTTTAGTTTAGGAGTATAAGAAGTGCAATGAGCGGTCAAATTTAGATCAAGTTATGAGATAAGTAAGAGGCTCGCCTACAGAAACATATATAACTGAGACAATCCCACTTTTCGATCTAAATGAAGACCAGGTAAAAGAATGCCACAAAATTGAGTTCGAAGGTCCGAGTATTTCGAAATTATCTGCAGTAAAAAAGCAGATAAACAACCTGTTCGAATATATGAAGGAAAGGAACAATGTGCATGAAGAAATCAAGAGGATGGTTCGGTGATTAAACTATCTTTTAATGCAATGGAAAAGGAGTTTAAAGGATTCAGTGAGATATTGGCAAAATCCGAATTGGCTCTAAAGGAGGATTGTGAACATGCTGGTCGGTAACCCAAGACGCCGGATCTACACGTAATAGCGTATAATGTACGCTCCAGCTTGTCTAATCAAGATAAAGTGTTAAACGAAATTCTGGACACTTCTAACTCAGACACTACTAAAAGGAAGAGAGATTTACCGCCCAGACTGATCATCAGTTTGGCAAAAAAACACATTACAACAAATATGCTTCCTACCACAAATCAAGAGCCGGCCTTAGAACCAGAAAGAGAACTGGAGAAAGAAACGGTAGGCAACAAAGCAGAAAGCCAAAACTTAGCACCAAAACGGAGGGTAAGGAGAAAACGACCAACTCGGCGGAATACGCTTTTTATTTAAAATGTGGAGAATGCGGTATGCTAAACTGCTAAGAAAAATGAAGGTGGACTCAGAACATACTGGTCTGGAGGAAAAAGTTATTTATAATTGCAAATCTACCAAGGAAGATCTTTTGCTAGAGTTGGAGATCACTGGGAACCAACCGAAAACAGCTGTTTTCCAATCTAAATTGAAGAACAATATCGGTCAGGAAGATTATGTAAAAGTCTTGACACAGAAAGCCCTTGTATAGAAATAAGGAACATTGATATAGTGACTACACAGGACGAAGTCTTTTGTGAATCGCTGGCAGTCCAAAACAAAAGCGTTTTTATATTGCCTCTACAAAATCGTTAAAAGCTTTTTAACACAAATGGCTTCCAAGCCAAAAAGCAGAAAACGTCATATCCAAAGGGAAAATAAGCATTGGTTTGGTGATTTGTCGAATTCCACAAATAAACGATCCCTTAAAATGTTTTAAATATTTCGAATATTGTCACCAAGCTCAACAATGTATAGTAAAGTTTAAAGTATTTAAAGGAATTTAGGATTTAAAGGGTGTTTAGGTAGGGTGGAGAAGAATGATAGATAAAAGGAGGTAACAGACATTCCGATAGTAGTTTAAAGTGTCCGATATATTAGAGGCACTGCAAATGGAGCGGAAATGCTCATCATTAGATCCAAGTAAATTTTAATCACTGTAAAGCTGCGCAAGACCTGCTACAGTAAACAGTATACTTGATTTGGACGCAAATGTTGATAATGCATACGAACTCAGGAAGCTTGATTAGATTTGGGCAGCAGATTTCTCAAATTTCACTAGTTTTTGGGTCTGTGGGAAGTTACCCTTTCAAGAAAATACTAGCGGTGCTGAATACTATAGTGGCTTTTTAATGTTTAAGATCGATGGAATTCATATCTTTAGCTGCTGTGGTCATGCTAGTGGAACCATAGAGGAATTCAAAATTTTTCTGGATTATCCAATTAGTAACGCTCGCAATTATATCTCTTTTGCGATTGTGGTTGATTTTACGGCTTGGGCCGATGAATGTGGAAGCCGATAAAAAAATAAAAATAAATAGTGAAGAACAAAATACGAGTTACGTCAACAATTTTGTGCTTCTCGCTCAGTATTTAAGAATTTTATCAAAGCAACCAAACAGCGATCTTTCAAGAATTGAATGGAGAGCTAGACCGTGATCCTTGGACAAGCCACATAGAATAGTTATGATAAGATTCAAGAGTATATACAATACATGCCCATCGTGCCCAGAATTGTTGGAAAATATTGTCTCTATATTCGTTATTTCCACAACATCGTGAAGAAGTTATTCTACCACTGTTAAAAGAGGTTTAAGATTATGTGGCAAAGTGGGAAACAACAAAATTTCCAATCCTGATAAAACTCCCAATATAGCGTTGACAATTTCGGTCCAAGAAACACAAGGTATCGGCTTTGCGGATGATGTAGTTAGTTGTTGTACTTCCTTCTCTATACATATAGAGAAGATGGAAGAGATATTTACTTAGAGTGTAAAAGTTATTCAGAATTAGTTATCGTCTATGGATTTCCAGTTAGCGGAATAGAAGAATGGAACCACATTAGTAGAGGTTTGTGTATTTAGAATAGTCTCAGATGTGGTTGGACTCATCGACTAACTCTTTCGATGAATAAATGAACTAATATGAGATATGAAGAGGTGGTTTTCTATTGAGTCAGTTCCTAACTAGGCATGATTATTTTCGTGCTTATCCATATAAGTTCAAGTACTATGATTCTCCATAAATATTATTGACAAGAATTAACAAATATTATTGACTGTATGCTGGATTCCATGGGAAGGTGAAGAATGGTAGTATTACTACACTAATTATGAAGAAACTACGATACTTAGAGAGCATTAGGAGGAATTTTAATAATTTAAAATTTTTGCAGCTTGAGCTGAGCAGCCCTCACGAAGTAACACTGGGGGCTAGGATTTAGTCGGTAAGAATATTAAGAAATGTAAGTTCTTTGAAGGATCCCTCCTCCGCTGAAAAAATACCAAAAAACGGTGTGCGTTGTGATCTTACAACTGCATATCAATCTTTAAAATGAGGGCCATTATATATCGTAGGCGCATAGGTTTCCATATTCATCAATATGTAAAGCACGATTTAGCTGATTCTGGTTATTTATATATAGTGAATCCGATTAAATTCATTTATCGGATTGTTGATTTAGCGAGATATAGCAATGGCCTTTAAAACCAGGCTAATACGATTATTCAATAATTAACATTATTTGAGGTTTAATTTAATTATTTCGTTATTCAATCTTATCGTAAGTATGGAAATTTCCTAACTAAAAATCACCTCGGAAACATTCGTATGTGTATATGCAGATAACAAGTTTCGCTTATAAGTAAAATCCAAACATTTTATCACACCACCACGCGATTCAAAGTAATCAAAAACATATTTTAATTTTCGATACATCACACTTAAAATTCTTATCAGTAAAACAAATGAATCGTTGAAAATACGGTGTATCTTCGAACATACGATCGAATTCTTTAAACAAAATTTTTTTACCTTAATTCGTTATCAATCAAATTCACCAACTAAACGACTAAATGCCCAATTACACATTAAGCGTAAAACAAAAAAAAAGTCCCCTACACAATTTTTTTATGTAGTACACTATATACAAATACATTTAAGTGTAAGATTATAGATTTTCTTAGACATAAATTATTGACCTAACCCTACTAAAATTTAAAACCAACTAACCTATAAAAGTAAATCAACGAATAGTACAATTTTCATTCTGGAGGTTACCGGTTCCATTTCCTTATTTCTAAAAAATTTTTTTTTATTAAAAGAGAGATTTGATAACTGTATTCAAATGCGGTTGTAGTAATGTAGCGATTTAAGATAAGTTTTATGTGTACAAAATAAAATTTGCGAAGTAAGCTTTTTATTTGTTATGACGATGATTATTGTAATGAAGAATAATAAGACCGAAACGAAGTCAAATGCGGGCTAAGAAATGTGACCTTATCGTTTGGCAAAAATGCGAATTAATGAAAAATTTAATATTATGAAGTGAGGAAAGCAGTGATAAACCCGATTGGAATTGGATTAAATATGGTAGATATAAATAATTGTGTGTGGTTTAATTGGGGGCGAAAGAGCGGATGTCTGTACAGGAAATAAATTTGATAAAAAGTTTTTATAATTTTTCTAGGAATTTAAAATAAAAAGTCCAGCTTGCGAGTTATATGTATAGGTGCTTAGTTAAGGGCGATTGAACCTTTAAACGTATTTACTATTTTTTAAGGACTCGCACGCAAAGGGATAATGAAGATAAGCACTGTTGATTGAAGATCAACATTTATATTAAGTTGAAAAAAAGTAAATGGTTTATTGAGCTGTCTAAAGCAGCTTATTTATATAAGAAGTTAATTAGTATCTAAAAATAATTTATAACAAGTGGTTTAAATGGCCTTTTTAGGAATGGGGTAAGGAACGTTTCTATTTAAAGGTTTTCATTTTAATATTCAATTGATTCTTAAATTGTTTGCTAAGATTGTCGATTCATGCTTAAGTAAAGATCCAAAAAATGGAAAAAGCAAAGTTTGGTACGGTTGACCGGTATGACTTTTAAAACTATAGTATTAAATTTTTATTCATATTTAAATTGAATGACAGGAAATTCCCATTATCTCCGAATAACTTTGTTACATTTATGCTTCCCCTTTCTTCTTTTAAGGTAACTGCTTCAAAACTTATGTGTTTATTCGAATTCAAAATAACATAAGTTCAAATTAACTCATTTGATTTAAGTCATAAGCAGTCAACTCGCGAATATAACTGCCTTCTATTAATGAAAAATCCTTTAGTTAAACTTGCACATAAGGTTGTAGTCAGACAAAGAAGTCTCAGATAAAAGCGCTTTTTATGTTACAGCAGATCTTTAAAGATTTTATTTTCCTATATTTTGTTCTCTGTTTATAAGGGCTGAGCCCATAAATCCCATTTCGGTCGATCGATGGATTACCACCGGGTGTGAACATCATTCTTTTAAATTCTATTAATTTTTAAAGTTTTTCGAAGTTCTGCTAAAATATTTTTATGACAAATAAAACCAACTTATTCTGTTTAAATTGGAGCGCGATGGTTTAACTGATAATATCTTATGAGTCAGTTAAAATAAAAGAAAATAAACTAAATCCTTGCAGTAATTAGGCATACATCCACTTTGAATTCGATCATGATTTAAAATAAACATTTATGTATATAGTGATACAGAATGCTTACAAAAAGTATCGAAAGTGGTTTGTAAGATTACAAGATTGCAATTTACTCTTTATGCAGTTCAGTTCAAATTCAAAACCACATTTCGTCATAAACTTGAGCTTAGAGGTAAACTAGATATGTTAAATATATTATTAACTGTACGCAGTTATTAAATAAAGTTGTATATGCACTCATATACTGAAACGTAATTTAAATATACGGCCAAGCCTCCATGTACGAGTTAACATAAATAATAATAATAAATAATTGATGTAATCGTATGTAACGTCGTATATTGCATGTAGACATCGCTTATTAAAAGAAACTGCTATGTAATATTATAAAAATAGTAATTATTTTGCTTGGTAGGAATGTAAACACATTTAAATTGATATAAACAACTAAACAACAACAAATTACGCCATTAGTCGGTAATTAAAATAAAAATCGTTTGAAGATATGCACATAAGTATGTATATATAACAAACAAATAAATTGGTTACTTAAGTAACATGTGCAATTGTCTTTTAGTTGCGTTTGCGCATACGCGATGACATATTACATTACAATATAATATTACGATTGTATGATAAATATTTAGCCATAACAACAGTTGGCACTACTAATAATAAATCAATAATACCGAAGGCTTCTGGCCAAATCAAAGGTAAATGCTATTTTTACTTATTTTTTAACAGTGTATTAGGTAAATTCATTTACCGTACTAAACAAAAAAATAATTTTTTGTTTTTGCTGTTTTTTTGAATGTTTTGTTTTTTAAATCAACCGTTATCGGCCATTACATAATACATATCGCAAATATGGATAAAACAAAAAAAAAATTATTCTGAATTATGTAAGTTGATTAAACTTTTTTTTTTAAATAAATATAATTAATTTATTTATTTATCCCACCAACAAATTAAATTGATCATAAACGTTTGACGTTTTGTTTTGTTAGCTCAGTTGATTTAACCCGTAAAGCAAATAATTTCTCCCTTTAAGCCGTTTTGGAGAAATATATTTACTGCAGATTTGGCTCGATTTCAAAGGTAAATTGTATTAATATTTTAATTCACCTTACCAAACGATTTACCTTGGATTCGGCCCGCAGCCATCGTGTCCAATGTTGTTTACCAAACATCAAAATTTCGAGCTGTAAATATTGAAACAATTTAGAGTTTTGTTCATTTCCATCTCACTTAGTATTTAACTTAGTAAAATTTTACTTAGTATTACTAATTATGTAAATTATTTAAAATGCACGAAAGAATAGTTGGGTTTAAAAAACCCAACTCGTTTGGTCAACTATTTAATATTGTAAAAACTCAGTAAACTTGAAAATCCTTTGTTTTAAACAACAAAAAAAAAAAAAAACGTTTTTTATTTACGATTTTTAGATTCAGTTTTCAGTTTTCACCACGCTGTAAATGAAAATACATGAAAAAAATAAACTTGTTCTTTTAAAATTTATATCGGATTCTCAATTAAATTGTGTAATGTAATTAGTGATTTATTGTGATTTGTAACGGAATAGCACGTGAATTTTTTTATTGTTATTTAATTAAAATTTGAATTAATTAAAATTGAAATTTAATTAAATTAAATTCTTTTCGATTCTTCTGAGCCTACTAAATTGATATTGAGTTACTATTTAGAAATTGAGTTATATTTTTTAGACTATTGGACTAATAAAGTGAGTTGAGTATTCGATTGGCTTCAGATACATACTTATACTTATACTTTTTCAATTTATATTTTGAAACTTATTATTTGCTGTTTTCATTTTATTTTATCTAAAGTTTTTATTAAAACTGTTTAGTTTCTCACAAAAAAAGTAAACAAATACGTAAGCCTAAATAAATGAAAAATATCAAAAAATAACAAAAGCAATCCATTCGAATTTATTACAGGAGCAAAAAATACAATCAGATAATTTAGTAGCTCAATTTTTTAACTGAAGTGAAGAAACGCGAAACAAAAGGCCGATTCACATCAGTTTATTTAGAAGCGTACCACCTTAATTCAAATAATTCAGTTAATTCACCACAAACAGACTCGCTTAAATATGCTATTTATCTCTTTAACAATGTTTTCACCCTTTTCGGATAGCACACGAAAATTAAGCAATTCCAAACATACATGTTTGAAAATGGTTAGTTTTCGTGTGTACAAGCAAAACTTGTATACCTCCTATTGCTAGAAAGTGATAAACAATTTAATCAAATGAGAAGTATCGACTACTTCGCTTATCGACTACTTTTTATTCAAGGTATATAGAATAGTATTGTAATATATTGCGCACGTCTCATTCCTTCTCTTTCTCAAAAAGGACGTCACTGAGGAAGTAAAGCCTAAAAGCATACAATATTTAGTTGAGTTTTCGAATTTTTAAAAGGCTTTACGCACTACATAAATTTATTTCCTAATTGCCTATACTCTATTACCCTATTATTCTATATACCTTGCTTTTTATTGTACTTCGTATGGTATCTTAGGTGTAACTGGGTGGGTGCTAATATGATCCAAGTCTTTGGGTTTTGCTAGTGGAGGTATTTTACCATAAAATTTAAAAGGTGGCAACCGTATTTGTTCTAATGTTAAACAATTCTTTACAGTAGGACAATATAAATTATATGCGGCAGGAAGATCCATATAATTGCATGACGTCAGAATAGTGTTTTTGGGCTTTAATGCTGGAGCTGGCCAAAATCAAACCGTCTTAAAAATAAAGATACCTATAACTAGCAGAATTTATGAATGATACAGTATAACGTACATTTAGAAGTCACATCAAAATGTTATTTTAACAATCGAATGGGCGCAAACAATTTTGCATAATTTGTAAATAAAATATCTAAAAGTTTTCAGTGACAACTTCCTTAGAAGATTAGTGTCTTTTTTCACAATTTAAAAAAGAAAAGTAAAGTAAGAGATATAGCTCGATGAGGTTGTTACTGAAAAGATCACCGATTTAAATGTTTAAGAAATCGTATAAGTCAGAAAGGATCTAATATCATTTCCTGGTTGTATTTTTACTGGTCATATATGACTCTCATATAACTCTAAAAATAATTAGGCTAAAAAATACCAACATTTGACATACATATTTGACTATAGAGTATCTTTAGCTTATACTTTTTCGTTACAATTAATCGCAACAATGAAAACATTCAAAAAGCAACAAAACATGCCTATTAAAATTGTATTATGTTTATCTGAATAATTGACCTGTGTGTAGGGTGATAAGATTCCATGTTCCAAAGTAATTTTAATATTTTAGAATATTCTAGATTTGCGCACTAATTACTCAACAAACATGTTATTTTTTGTCAAATTTCTATTTTTGATAACAAAAGTAAACAAACACCACCAACTTTAAAGAAGTTGAACTCAGATTACGTATTTATAGAAAACGTTACACAAGCCGATCAAAGTCTGTATGCGCACGACTATTATTAAATAGAATTTGCAAAAAATTGAAATTCACCAAGGGTTTGACCGAATACAGAATTGCATGCACTTATTATGTTTTTGAAATATTAGTAAATTGGATGAAGTAAAACCTATAATTTTGCTATATACAAACAAGTTGCAGATTAATCTAAATATTAAATTTAATCTTATATCTCGGATATGTTGCACTTCATTGATCAAAAAGAATGCGTTGACCGTTTACATTGAAAAATGTTATGAATGTCATTTCACGTATGTTGCTATAAAAGAGTTAAATATATTTAGAATAATTTTTGTGTAGTGTAACAAGAAAAAAATTCGGTTTTGACATTATAAAACTAAAACCTAGACGTGCAAAATCCTAAATTGCTTCTAATATTGAAATTTATCGCCTTCGTACGAATTTAGGTGTTCGTTTTGTCAAAATCAATTGGTTTCGATGGTACGATTGATAATTAATGAATGTCGTCGAAATTTAGCTACCACTATTTTCTGATTGTTCTTTTTCTACTGTCATCGTTCGAAATTTCTTTCACAGGCTTTTAACTAGAAGTAATAATGAACAAAGGCGATCGATATCAATAGAAGGGCAAAGCTTTAAATCAAAACCGAGCTTTCATTTCAACATTCTCAATACACCTAATCAATACATTCAATCAAACATTCTAACCTTTAATCAGATAAAACAAGTCACAACACCCTCAATACTCACAAAATTCTAAAATGTATATGACAGATTCAAAATAAACTATTTAGCACGAAAACTAAATGAAATATTCGTTTAAAAGACAAAACACGTTGCAACACTCTCAATACATACCACAACAACCAATACACATATTTCTAAAAAAAATATTGATTTCAGCTTGTTTATTACTTTGTTTGAGAATTTAATCACGTTAACAGCATAGATGTGGATTCGGAATTGATGATAACGTATTCATGGTAGAATTTGAGCAGTCAGTTGTATTCAAAATGTCGTCACTTGTTTTACCGTTTATTAAGCAAGAACAACGGTGAACAATTTATGGAATTTTATGGAATTTAACATTACGTGATGAATGTAATGTTTATTGTAAATTACATTCATTCAGTCTTTAAATTAATTATAATAAAGGGTTTTAACCCACCATGTTGCCGTGGCGTAAGCCATTAAGGGAATTATCTCTAGGCAATGTGTTAATCTAAAAAAAAAAGTAAGCCATGGCAACGAAGCACGATTGGTGGAAAATCGTTTTTCCATAAATTCAGAGGCTTTACATTTAAACGTTTTTCCTATTTTTAAGGCAGTCAGTATAAATGATATCGCCTTTCTTACATAAAATGGATAGATGTTAGCCTCACTAAATTCACACCAATTTGAACCCACGATAGTTTATTACTATATCGTGGATTTCCTTATTTGGGCAACCTGGACGTTTTCTTCACAAATATGATCGTTCGGTTTAAATTCAGAAGTTCATGTTTTTATTATTTCAAAACAAAAAAACAGATGGTACAGGGTGTCCGCCGGGAAGGTATACTACATTGTTTTGCCGCCATTTTGGTAAACGTTAGTATTGACAGTTCATATTTGGCAGTCGTGAAGTAGACACGTGGCAAATTTATTATGGAAAAATATTCGATAAACCAACGTGTTTTAATAGTTAAAACATTTTATCAAAATCAATCATCGATTACTGTGACGATGAGAAAGTTACGTGAAATTTTTGGGAGAAACAACGTGCCAACAATACGCACTATTTATCGTGTAGTGAATGATTTCGAAGAAAGAGGGTCTGTAAGTGATAGGCCCAAGCATGGGCCATACCGTACTGCAAGATCGGCTGAAAACATTACTGCTGCTCAAGAAAGTGTTCAAAACAATCCATCAATCTCAATTCGACGCCGTGCTCAGGAGCTTGGTCTTCAAAGAACAAGTTTGGCCACAATTTTGCACAAGGATTTGCATTTGTTTCCATTTAAGATTCAGTTGACACAAGAGCTTCTTCCACAAGACCATTTACGCCGCCGTACATATGCCAATAGGATGTTACAGCTCGCCCATAACAACCCCGATTTTCATGAAAAAATCATAATGAGTGACGAGGCACATTTTCATTTAAATGGATATGTGAATAAACAGAATAGTCGGTTCTGGGAAATGGAAAACCCTCAAATTATTCATCAGTCACCTTTACATCCATTCAAAGTGACAGTCTGGTGTGCAATTTGGTCAGGAGGAATCATCGGACCTTACTTCTTTGAAAACCAAAACGGCGTAACGGTAACTGTGAATGAGGAGCGATATCGTGATATGATTGAAAACTTTTTAACGCCACAACTGCATGCTTTAGGCTTGATTAACATGTGGTATCAACAAGACGGTGCCACATCGCATACAGCCAGGATTACAATGGAATTTCTGCGAGACCTCTTTCCACAACAAGTTATTTCAGAAAAATGGTGATGTTGATTGGCCTCCACGGTCGCCTGATTTGACTACTCCAGACTTCTTTTTGTGGGGATATCTAAAAAGCAAGGCTTATGCAAACAAACCAGAAACACTTGAGCAACTCAAAGAAAATATTCGTGATGAAATTAATGAAATACCGCGTGAAATGTGTGAGAATGTAATGAAAAATGTGCTCAAAATGGCTCGCATTTGTGAGGCTATTAGAGGCGGACATTTATCTGATGTTGTATTCCA
The DNA here is from genome assembly GCA_963556175.1 of Tipula confusa. Classification (NCBI taxonomy): domain Eukaryota; kingdom Metazoa; phylum Arthropoda; class Insecta; order Diptera; family Tipulidae; genus Tipula; species Tipula confusa. The sequence continues at coordinate 112,770,944 of OY744476.1, forward strand.
TACACAATTGCCGACATTAAATAAAACATTTATCAATATAAGATCAATTCTCTTTCATTTAATCAAAAATTATAAACAAACAAAGTAGTATACCTCCCCGGCAAAATACCTGGGTGGGTATCCACCCATGTACAGTTCCGTTTAAATCACTTTTAAATCTTTTCCAAAAAGGTGAATTCTGAACAATTAACTGAACAATGAAGCTGACTGAAAGTTTTGCAGTAGATATTAAAAAGTTGATTTTATCTCAAAATATTATTAAACCAAAACTGACAGCATTGAACGCAATTGCTCTTAAAATTTGCAGAATGTTCCAGATACTATTTGAAAGTTCATGATCACTTGACATCGTACGCATAATTATATCACAAATTTTAAATACAAAATCAAATCATGGGATATCCGTAGAATTCTAAAATAAACTTTTTTTTTCTGTGTATGCGAGTATGATAAAACATTTTTTTTTTTACAACGTCACCATCGTATGGCGATCACACCACTTTTTGCTAATTACGAAATCATGAATATGTGTGTTCGCGTAAAGTGAATGAGTACATTAACCAAACGACTCGTATGTTTACAATAAATGCTAAATTATACACTATCCGATTGTAAATTATTGAGAACTCGTTGTGTCATTCGATGTTCGTGCGGCTCTAACTGACCGCGCATAAATTCAATATGATTGATTGTTTCGTATGAGTATGTATTAAGGTTTTTTACATATCAAACCAACAGTTTAGATAGATTAGGTGGTTAGTGAGCGTATATTAATTTTTTACTACCTAAAACTAGTTTTAGGCTTTTGAATTAGAATCAATGAAGTAAAAATAAATAAAAATACGCAATTTAATTTAAGTAAAGACGTAAATTAAAATTAATAGAATTTATATAAGATCATTGTAATTTAGACAATTAATACGTGTATATTGTATTTTTAGAATATTTACGCGTTGTCGTCATTTCAATTAGACGGTTCGAATATGTCGGGCGAGTGATAAAATTTCAATGCAAATCGAATAATTATGATATGATAATTAGCAGTTTGGTACAAAGTATTTAAGTCCACCTTCATCATTTCACTTCTAATTTATGTATTGTAAGTATAAGGTTGTGTAAATAGATGAGGAAATTTGTGATAATTAAATGAAACCATTGCTTTCATTTAGTTTCTTTTTGTGACACGAAATCTCATGATCATTCTTATGATATAATTTGATGATACTTTCAAGCAGGCCAAGCTAACAAATTACATCTTGCAAAGGTGAAATAATTAAAGAAGAAGGATATATATATATATATATATATATATATATATATATATATATATATATATATATATATAGGGTGTTTCCCAGAAACAATGGATAAGCCTGAAGAAGAACTATTAGGTGCACCAAAAAAAAAACACAAAAATAAATATTTTCCATGTAGTACCTGAGATAATGCAATTTTTAAAAAATGTCGATTTTTTCACACTACTTTGCGTTTCTGTAAACCATGGCTACAAATAAATTAAATCCATCAGGTTTTCGGCATTTTAATATTCATCATATATATATATATATATATATATATATATATATATATATATATATATATATATATATATATATATATGTATATATATATATATATATATATATATATATATATATATATATATAGGGTGTCCCAATAACCGGTTCAGATTTGACTTATCGGTTATTTTGGCTCTAGCAAAACTAATGTCATTCTTTCTTTGACAGAAACTCAGTATATTATTTATGGTTAACGCTTCAACAAAAGTGGGAAATGTTAGAAACTTACTTCCACAACAAAGACAATTCGTTCGAAATCGCAAGAAAATGTCGTACAAAATTTGGTCAAAACACGGGACTCACACCCAACGGTATTAAGAAGTTTGTGCATAAAGTGCGTGATACCGGCTACCTAGTCGACAATTCAACGCGCACCCGTACTCGTCGTATTCGTGGAGCCGAAAATATCACCGCGGTTGCCGAAAATGTGCACAACGGAAGATGAGGCCGGCACGATCGTTACGGTTAACGGATTCAATTACCGCCACATGTTATCATCGTTTTTGTATCCATATCTTGAACATATTGCTTTGGACGACCTTTAGTCCCAGCAAGATGGTGCGCCATCCCACACATCGGCTGTCACAATAGTAAAACTGCGTCAAAAATTCGATGACCACATTATCAGTCGAAATGGTGACGTAAATTGGCCGGCAAGGACCTGTGATTTGACGCCTTAGAATTTTTATTTGTGGAGTGCCGTGGAGGACAAGTGTTATACGAATAATCCGCAAACAATTGGACATATGAAAGCCAATATTGAAGCAACCATTGCCGAAATAGATCCGCACATAATTCAAAATGTGCTCAGAAATTGGACCGGCTGAATGGAGTTCGCCAAGGCCAGCTGCGGCTTGCATTTAAATGAAATCATTTTCAAACAAAAAAATAAATTTGGAAATATATTAAGCCGTTTTTGTTTCTATTAAATTTTTAAACCTGAACTTCCTTATACTTCCTTACCTTTTTTATATGTTCTCTTTTTAATCAATTGAAAAATATACTAATGCATTGTTGCATGATGGTCTGAGAAATGTGAGTATTAAACAAACTGGTCTTTATATTGTTAATCCATTATGTTTTAATTGCAATTTATGCTTTAGTGTGGCCAATGTACCAAACGACTTAAATGAAACTATTATTGTTGGTATAACTGCATCACTGTGGTATTCGTGGAGTAGTTTTGAAATAGTTCAAATCGTATCGCACATAATGGTTTAGCGATTTCTTGTCTATCTCTATTGGTGTCCCGCATTGTTCGGATCTTGTACTTATTTTGTTCTTTATCTATTAAATTTCCTTTTTAAGATTTAGCTTCATAGTTTTCCTGTAGTATTTGCCGTTGACCCGGCTAATGTTTATAGTTCAAGTACCTGGTCTAAAATATTTGTATGTTAGATATTTCAGACCAGGTACTTAAACTATATACATTAGCAGTGCCATGATCTCGAAAAGCTGCATGGTAATAAGTTCAAAGTCACGCTTTTTGGTTTTTAATTAAAGAGCTGTTCACAACTTTGTAAATCATTTAGTTTGTCATTCCTTAAAGTTCAAAGAGTATCCAGTTTTAAATACGTAGAAGTTGATAACATTATGAAAGGAATGCATTTTTCCCTTCGTCAATTTTATCATATACGAAACATATGCCCGTAAAACATTTTGAAACTGCTTTATTTTAGAATGTTTAATTCTAAACTTGAATATGGGTTGGCCGTCTGGGGAGGAATTTACTATCAGGATCTCCAACCTGCTAATATGTTTCAAAAATTAGCCATTTATTTAATGTTTTCAAAGACCATACAGTTTCCTTATTTTGATCTTTTAGTGCTTTTCTGTAATAATGACTTTACTAATATTTAATAACTTTATTAAAAATAATTAAATAATTTAATATAGAAAAAAAGTTAGGTTTGTTTTAAATACTCCAAAAGCTTATATTAAAGAATATACTAATAATTTAAAGATTTATAAATTTCTATAAATCTTTAAATTATTAGTATATTCTTTAATAGAAAATACTGTATCGGCAACATTGTCTATATGCTGAGTTACTGAGGTTGAGCCTGGATTATATTTTACTAAAACGCAGTAGAGTCATCGTGAAGTTAACTCAACACGACACAAACCAATTTTGTTGCTTTGAGCTACCTCAACTTTAATAAATCAAAAATATTAAGACCCAATGCGAATCAAAACACACTCACAACTATAATATCCAAGAACACATTTCTACTACTCGTACAATAACAGTTCACCATTCCTATTTATGAATTAGTTGAATATTTGTAATTTGTAATTGACCCAATATAATATCATCCATTTAATTAAAATATTCTCCTTTTATTAGTAAATTAATTTTTTTCCCCTCTGAAATTGTGATTTTGCCTCATAATACTACTTTATTTAAATAACCGTTTCAACATAAGACATTTATATTCTATTAAATATTATGGGCATTTCAACTCTGCCTAGAAGAATCTGCTGGTAGAATGTCCAGGATGCAGTTTATGATATAAACCTTCCATTGCAATATATTATGGAATTACCTAAAGAAGCAGCTCTTCTAAATTGCAAGTATATTATTTTAGTATGATATTATGCAATATTATCTACAGTATAGATCTGATCAAAGTAATAATTACTGCAACTAAACTCCAATCAAGTTGATATCTAAAAATTTCCTATAAATTAAACATATTAAAAATTGTATGTCATAAAAATTTTCAAGTAGTAAGTTGTAATAAATTAAATTTAGTTATCACCTCTTAAATATATATATAAAAATATCTAAAATATATTTAAATTACAGATACAAAAAAAAATTATTTAACATCAATAATTAAAGGAAATAACCGTTAAACTGGCAAAACACGTTAATTTCGCTTAATTTCAAATAATCCTTTGACTTGATTCATCGAGAGTTTATGGTAATCATACCGAGATCAGCCAATATTATAGTGTCTCTGAAAAGAGTGCTTTTGTTAAAAAGATACAGAAAGATTTTTTCAGGTCTACTTATCTCATAACTTTAATCAAATTTTTATTTGTTTTGTCTTTATTATTATTATTATTATTAAGATTACTCATTGTTATGTACTTTGGTCATTAATATGTAACTGATAATACATATCATTCTTCACACATATATGAAAAATTATATACATATAATATGTATTACTATATGTTTATATAGTAATCCACTGAAATAAATATTTTTAATGTTTGTAAGTCAAAAATTTTCCTATTCCTATAATGTTGATAAATGATATAGCAAATTGAAATTAATGCCAGAATAAGGCCAAGAACACTGCAACTACTGATTGATTATTGGTACTTAAGTATTGTGTATTAATAGTTAAATGTCTTAAAGGATTTGCTTATTTTAGTACGAAACACATGCAAATTGTAATTTTTTGAAACTGTAAGAAAATATCTGTTATTAGATTATTATTCAAAATTAACGATATTCTAATTCGGATTTTAACCGTTATAAACATCACGTTAATCCAGAATGAGCTTTATTAGACATTGTCTTATTTTGGATTCAATTATAGCCGGTACATATTTCTATTTTAAGATGAAGAATTGTTGCGAGTCGAACACGCCCTTATCATAATAAACATAAAATATGGCACATTCCAGACTGTCAATTAAATGCCTGTGAATATTAAGAAAGGGATAACTGGTGAAAAACTTATTGTATATCTTTCTACAGAGAGTCACTATCTGCAGAACAAAAAACAAATTGTGTTAACTATAATGAACCAGAATATGCCACTTTTAACGATTTAAAATTATTAACATGTGCAAGGAATGAAAATTTTAGTAGTTGATGGGTATATTTCCGCCCCACGGCATCAGTAGCTTGTTAATATTTTAAATGTGAAGCCATCACTTATTAAAATATGTCGCTCTTCAAAATATATGCTCATATATTTTCTAAAGACGCATTGGTTTTTGGATAAAAAAATAAAAATAAAAATAAAATAAAATAAAAAATTTAAAATGTATCACTCTCATCTCCATGCACCAATTAAAACCAAAACCTAGGTCAACATTAATTACAATCGTCACACAACATCTACATACGTATATTTTCTCAGACGCGGCATTAAATAAATTTTACAGACAATTTGTGAAATCAACATTTGAATCATCTTACAAGAATTAAATATATTATCGTTCTCTTATCAAATATCCATGTCATATTATAATTAAGATACACGACTAATTATAATATCTTCACATATTTCAAAACTGTACACACATATGTACGATTATTTCTACTAAACACTACATCAAGGTTTTAAATAAATGAAAAATTATCATCTCATCTCATATAGGTTTTGTCTAAAAATCCACTACTCTTCATCTTAAAACGATTTAATTTTTTCTTAAATTTTGTGTATACCTGTGTAGTGTATACGAGTGTAGTGTATAATAGTTATGTGTAGTGTAAAAACCATTTCATGGCATACTCTCTTTCGAAAAAATGTGCACAAAAGAGAATCACACAAAATCAAAAAAAAAAAAAAAAACATAAAATTGAATAGACAGAGATAGAATACGAGGCGCTTAAAATAAAAACAACCGAACTTAAAATAGCATTTGATCGAAAAATTCTTATTACACTTTTGACCACTAACGTGAAAGCACATATCCAATATACTCGCAGCTTAATTTTAATAATTAATTTTTTTATGTATTCAATTTTTTTTTATTAAATTTTAAATTTTTGTTTCCTTATTTATTGCAAACCAGAAAAAAGTGTTAAATAAAGTTTAAAGCTCTCGAAAAGTGTACAAAATTGAATTTAAATATAACAAAAAAATAAAAAGTGATAATTAACGGTTTTTCTAATTTAGAAATCTTATTGAAAATTGTGTGCGCGCGTTATACTATTTATTACTTACTATTTATATACAGTGTGGTCTATATTTAATTATTTATTAAAATTATAAATCTAAAATGAATAAAATTAAATTAAAAATGTTCTGGATTAATTTAAAATTACGGCACATTATATCGTACGGATTTATATTAACGGTACTAATATGTGCACAATTTGCGTCAGGATTAACGCCAATAGATAGTAGCCGTAATCAAATTATCGATAGTAATAATAATAGTAATAATAATATTAGTAATAGTACAAGTGATATTATAGTGAATAGTCATAATAATAATAATAGTTTAAAAAATCGTAGGAATAGTAGAAAAATTTTTAGTGATATTTATTTAAATTATGGTGAAAATTTTCTATTGGTGGATTATTTGCCGGATGGTGAAATGGAACGACGAATTTTTTTTAACGGACTAATAGCGAAAGAGACAAGTGTTGGAAATAATTCGCTTGGGTAAGTGATCGTGAAATTGTAATATTTTTAAATTGGGATGTGTGCCAAATTCGCTAGGGTCATGGTTAGAAATTTTGTTAATTCGTTTGACACTGAATTTAATTTTTATTTTATTTTTTCTAACTGTTATCAAATAAATGATTTTTTCGTTGCAAATTTTATCGATATACTCATTTCCACTGTACACAATTTTTGGCTAAAAATGTCGTTTTTATTAAAAATAAATTAATTTCAATTAAAATAAAATAAAATAAAAATTTGACGAGAAGATAGTTAAAACAACAAAAATGTATCCAAATCAAATTTGATCTTTTGTCACTTGATATCAACGTCAATTATTAATATAAATAAAAACTGTGTACGATATATTTTTAATACAGTCTAATTTTATGTGACATATCAAATCAATTCAATCTAATTTTAAAAACTCACTTGCTGCAGTAAGAGAAAGTGCATTTTTATGTTAACATGATTCGTTATATATCTATAAATATATATACACATGATACATAAACATTAATCAATTTAAAAAAAAAAAATATGAAATTGATCATGATCTTCATGTCGAGTACCGCAGCAACGCGCGATCATATCGTGCTACATCACCATCATCATGATCGTACCGTTTTAAAAATAATGTTTAAATTATATAATCTTGCTTGCATTTTTAGATTTATAATTATAAATTTAGTTTTTTTGTTGCGAAAAATAAAACGAAAAGATCACGCCACTTTTTTCTTTCTTTTTGTTTTTGTTTTTAACTAAACATAAAATTTTACGCGATCATACAACACACCTACATTGATTGTTTTTTGGTAGCGAACACGATTATATCGTATATTTTGTGTTAAAATGATTGATGGATTTAAATTTACGATCGTGTACCGATTTATGTTTAGCAAATTTGTACGAGATCAACGAGATATTTCTATACTTCCCTTAATTTATATTTTCATTTTTTAACCCATCGACAAGTCTCTTGGGAATTTCATATCATAATAATAATTAGCAACTTATTATGGATACTTTTATAGTATTAATGTTGTTAGATTTTATTTTTTATATCCTTTAAATGTGACAACGAGTTGTGTTGATATTATGTTGGTTGCAGCAGCATGTCTTAATATTCTTAAAATATAGTAGCATAAAATTGTAATGGAAAATCACGGTTAGTTAATTTTAGACAAATAATAAAGTCGTAATCATGTACACAAACAAAATATCTACACCCTTAACTGTGGAAGAGTATATTATGTTTAATTTTAGGATTTTATACAGTACGGGAAATAATAGTAAAAACGATTTAAATCACAAGCCTTGAGATTGAAGTAATCGCGTTAACGTTAGCAGCAACACCAAGTACCACATTATTTCATAAATATACAATTGTTTAGATTACACAAATCAAAACAATCATAACCGATTACATCATAATGTCGATCATCTAATGAATAATACAAAAAAAGAAAATAATGTATGTCACCTTACCCTACTACCTGCGCTAAATTAAATATTGGATCATTGTCGCACAAATAGTTTGAATACCTCATATGACTTGGAAAAGATCGCGTCATGACGTATGCAAAATTTTTATTTACATATATACGATAGGAGGTAAAAAAATCGTACGATAATTTTTTAAATTTTTTTTATAAACTTTTATTACCTTACTTACATTACCTGTTTCGTTTTTTTACGCGATCATGCTTAGTGTACAGTACAATATATGTTAATATACAAATATTGTAACTTTTATATTAGAGTAGTAGACAAAACCCTTGAAATCATGCAAATTTGGTCGGACGATTACACGGAACTTACGTAAATATTTTGGTCGTGGTCTACTAATTTCTATATATAAGCTACACGCGAGTATACGTTTGAATATATCGATGCGGTGTATTACAAAGCATTAACTTTTTTGTTTTCCTATAATATTATTGGCTATTCTTTTTATAGCTTTTGAAAGCAAAAAAAAAAAATAAAAAATACAAAACAACGATAAAAGTTGGCAAAAAAACTACACACAGAAATAATACCCGATCGTACGATCGAACACGTTGTTAACTTATAATCGTACCTGTAAAATGTAACCACGTCATTTATTTATTTTTTTGAATGAAATATTTGAGTAATTTTATAAACAATATTTTTTGTTTTGTTTTATGACATAATGATTATGAATTAGTAAATCATATTTTGAAAGATTATCAATTGTGCGATGATACGTCAGATGAAAAATAATAACATGCAAACAAGCCCCCTTTTTTTTAATTAAACATGTGTATGACTGTTTGTGTACGGTGTTTTTCTATATCGGTATGTACGATCATTGATCATACACGTTGTACACTACATATTTTTAAATATAGGTCATCGCGTAGTAAATGATTAATGATAAAAAATCTCAACTGACAACTTGTTTTGTTTTAACTTCAAAATTAAATAGATATGTTTATAACTTTAATGTATACACAATTAGGATTTATTAAAAGAGATCAAATACAGATTTATAAAACATTTCTTAAAATCCTTAAAAAAACACTTGTTGAATGGAATTTCGTAGTCTCTTTCTCTACTACGTTCAATTAACATAATATATCTTTGTGCCACACGACACCGACTTATAAATAAAAAATATTTCAATTTACAAATAAAATAATTAAAAAGAACAGCACCCTGAATTTTTCAACCCTAATGTCAAATGTAATATGTATACGCACATTAGACGAAAAGATAAATTCCGACTGATAAAAAAATAACTTTATAAGTTTTTATAGCCATTCTACATGCATATTAGAGGGGAAGAAGTTAGTTTAGTGATTATGATGGGATAACGATACACTTAATGACAATCAAAAGTAAAGAAAAAGAAGATCATTTTACATGTGTACAATACACTGTACAGACTATACATATATTTAACAAAAATGGGGTGGTGTATAATGCCGCGACATGGTTTGGGTGTTATACATAATTCTTTCTGATAAAAAAAAATATTAACAAAAAATGCATTTGCCACCGTACCCCTCAAAACATTTATGTTTTTGTTTCCCTATTTTTCACACACAATGCAATTTTTTTTTATGTTGAGTTGTTCGTTGTTTCCCAAAACATAAACATATATCATTTCAAATTCACTTGTTTTGATGTGATGATGGTTCGGTATGTTTGTATACAATGATGGAAATAACTATTTGGAATGAAATCAATTTTTATTCCATTGCATTTGTAAATAAATGACACCGTCTATTGTGCATAAAACCGATTATTTCAGATTTAAAACTAAAATGTGATTCAAATGTTTTTTTATTATGATTAGACATGTTCTGTCAAAACCGTCGATATATATAGATCAGAAATTGTATTTAAATTTTAAAGTGACAAATGACAAATTTTATGTGGCTCTACTGAAAATCCATGTTCCCCGTTAAGCAGCCTCGAAGGTTAAAATACACAAACTTTTAAATAAAATTTACGGGTTTTCTTCATTAGGCAGAGTGCATCCTTGTAACAAATAAATTTCGCTTTGACATTCACCTGAAAATAGTACACACCAAATATTAATACTTTAACTTATGTAATTGCTTTATGGAGATTTATCTCCATTAATTTTTGCGACACTTAATTTATCGAAACATTCAAATCGTATTTTTATAGTTCGATAAAAGTTTGGTAGTAGAAACAATGTTTTAGAAAATGATACTTTCATGTTAATATTTTAAATTCGATTGTTTTATTTGGAATAAATATTTATTTGGCCTACTATGGTATAAAGTTTATATGAGTATAGCTGAAATTACAAATTATGAAAACACTTAGTTGTTTGATTTGAAAAATCACCTGTCATATTAACCTTTCAAGTATGTTTGTTGTAAATATTTTAAATACAAATATTTCAACCACGGCTCGACCTAAACGGATCTGTAACGTGTTCTACAGATCATACTATAAACAAAAAGTGATAAATAATTAGTTTAAATAAGAAGCGAATATTTACATATATCTAATTTTCATGACAAATAAAATTTCGTTTTACACAAATCTAACGATAATTGAAAAGTAATTATTAGGTTGTATATTTTAGCTACGTAGCAAGTAGTAGGGCTATAGGTACCAACAACACTAAGGGTTTTTTTTAAAAATAAAAGTGGATGGTTTAGTAATAAAAACTCGGTATATGGCACATGTTATATGTGCCCAATTTTACTTGGGCTAGTTAAAACAGAAATTCTAATAAAACAATACACTTTTTTACGGGATCCAAAAATCATAATTAGGCCATCTCTAACCGATATCTTAAGTAACTTCCACTTTCAACCAAAATAAAACTTAAACCACAGCACCAGTTCTCACATCGTACATTGTGTATAAATATCCAGCCAAAATAAATACTCAAATCACCTCATTTACATATACGACAAAAGTTTTGTCGAAAAGCAGCATCACCATAAAAAAAGGACAATAAAAATAAAATTAAAATAAAATACATTATCTTAAAATCTTTTTTTTTCCTTTTCTGTTAAACCACAAAATACTTCTTAAGTCGTTCCTTTTTATTTTTTTGAGGTAATAGAATTATTTTAGTTGAAAAAAAAACTTAAAAGGTATGAGAAAATGTGTGGTTAGTTTCCTTCTGATGTTGCATACGAGTATATAGATAGATAGCATAGGGTTGTATACAAAATATGACAAAACTTACAAAAACAGGAGAAAATCCGATTTAACGCCACAATTTTTTCACATTACTTATGTTAAATTGGTGGCTGTGTCCTTTTTTTTATTATTATTATTATTTTTAAAACGAAATTCTCATGTATGGCATAAGCAATGAAAATAAGAATTTGTAATGCGAAAGATTATTTTGATTGGATTGTAATAAGTTTATTTTGAAATGATTTAAAGGAATTTAAATAAAATAAGGAGTTGGAATAAACAGTAACAAAAAATTGGATTGATTGATTGAACCGAAGAATTGTCTAGACTTAAGATTTTTTAAATTTTTTAAGTCAGTTCATAGATTTAAGTTTAAATCTAACAATTTTCGTAGATTACGCATTTCTTAATTTTTGTAAAAGGATCGTTATTGATCTAAAGAATTGTGAATGTCAAGTGAACATTATTTGATCACTATACTCGATTAGTTTATCTTATAGTAATTTTCATTCAAATCAATCGTTATGCAGTCTTCGCTTTAAATACTTTTAAAGATATTGATGTAGTCAGCATAAATAAGAATATCAAATTAACATAAACAATTGACAACGTCATTTAAGAATACTATATAATGCATTGGGCATATTAATGGGTACTTTGAGAAAGTTGAGAAACTCCCAAATCGACTTGAGTGAGGTGTACCAAAAATATAATAATTGCAAAAAATATAAATTTAAGGAAAACGAACGTGTAATGGCTTCTTGTACAAATTAGCAACATTTTCAGTAAAAAATTTCAATATTGGTGTAGTAACGTTATCATCAACCTCTTAGCAGTTAAGAAATATTTGAACGATTTAAATACAATTTAACACTAGCAATTTTACTCTAGCAATTTTCTTACATTTTTTTAAGTCTAAATATTCGGAAGCACACATTGTTTTTTATTCATAACTTTGTCATGTCGTTATTCATGATTTTAACTGTTTTCATATTCTTAAGACTTTGGTCTTCCACCATTGATACTTTTTAAGGTTTTACACCTTTTTTTCAAAAATTACTTTCGGTAGTGTTATCGATTAATTCTAATAATGATACTGATCTTAATAGTCTTAAGCCAACACATTTGGGTATAAAGTGACCTGTACTGACCTAATTTTAAACTATCGGTTCTAATTTTGATTATATGATCACACGCCTGATGAGTCATCAAAAAAAATAGTTTGAAGTACTTGATTCCCAAAAAGAAACAATAAGGTAAATAATAATAAGGCCAATCAAATTTAATAGTTTAAGAAAAGATGGGTTCATATCCAATATTAAATTCTATACCTTATTGTATTTAACAATAGGCCCTAGTATCTATTCATCCTTTAGCTACACAAAACTACATGTACATAATATAGACATAAAAAAAAATCTCTCTTCTGTTAAATCTTAAAAATAAAAATTAATTAAATGATTATGACATATTTTAAGGTTATGTCAATAACTTTGTTTTATATCTCTACTTCATTTATTTCGAAAATCAATAAAAATGCATTTTCCAATTCAATATATACACATAATTTGTACATAAATATTAGAAAATTAAATAGGGTGCCTAAATAAAGCGGTGTTTCTCCATGTCACACAAATTTATTGATAAAGAAATCTCGGTTGGTTAGCTGCTACTTTTTTTTTTAGTTTTTTTAATGATAATGATAATAAAATAAATAACGCGCCTTTGAAACATGGTGACAAGCCTTAAAAAAATTCTAATATTTATATACTCGGCCCATCCATGTACAATACGATAAATCACAACCATACCGTATTTCAAATGATCATAAATTTTAAGAAAATTCAATATACATTGTGATAACAATAATTATGTGTTTATCAGACACAAACACACTATTTATATGTATATGACTTTACAATATTATTTTATAATGATCACAAACATTTCGGATGACACCTACGAATTCACATCTCGAACAATATATTTTATTTATCGATTAATTTCCCAAAAATTGTCATGTTCCTTTTGAATGGGGACAAAACACCATTTAACATCGTATAATAATATACGATTTGTTATTTTTAAATTAAATTAATTTAATTTATATATATTTTTTTTATTTATCCACAGTAAATCACCAAAACTATTTCAATTAACAAATGGTAAACTATTTTTCCAAATGATATTCACCGATGATGGTGAACTACTGAATTGCGAATATATTCGGGAACGACATAACGTACACGAATTTATAAAAAAATTTCATCACGAATTTAAATCGGTGCAACGACGTAATTTTACGTCAAAACATGCATTGGCCGAATACGATATGCATCGTAAAATAAGTGATCGTGAATTTTTAGGATATTTAGAAAATGATGTACTAACGTCTGAACTCAAAGAAATTGAACATAATATGGATGTACTAAATCAAATACCGGTCGACGATGAATATTTTGGTATGCGTGATTTACACTATCGTAAATTAAATAATTTATTTGAGCTGCCCAATGATTTGCCCCAATGGATGAATGTGAAAGATATGCGAAGGCAATGTGATCGTAAAAATCGTGAATTAAAAAAAATTGTGACCCGAATGCATAGTCGAAATGATACGGATCGTTTGGTGGCGAAAGATCATCTAGAACGGTAAGACTATATATTATATGTATATTCATAAAAAAGTATTGTATAATAGTATTAAATTAAAAATAATTGAAAGACGGAAATAAGTAACAAAAAATATAATTTAAACGCGAGGCGCTAAATTAAAGCGCCACTTAATTAAATACGACCGTGTGACGTATAGCCGGCTAATTTATAAATTATTGTGTACACACTGCCACCAGATTTGCATGCAAATATTCAATATTCATTTTAGGTATATACTATTTCGTGTGTGCACGCTAATTTATAAATTATTTTTTTATTATTTTCTTCTTTCAATAATTTGCTTTAAAAATAAAATAAATATTTTATAAGTATGTTGATAGCTTGAGCCTGGAAAATAAAATCACCTACATGAATGGCCTAAGTTATGAATATACAAATATATCGTATATATATACATTAATTTTTATTGTAGTTTTTATGCACATCATATATAACCATAATTTAATTAAATTAAAACCATTTTATTTACACGCAACGCACAAACACAATTTTCAATTACCTTTCTTGTATTTTTTGTAAAAAACGTAAAAACCATGGTTCCGAAGCAATTCGGCCAGATTATAAATGCACTTAATATTTTTTGCACTTGACACCATACTTAATCGAAAAGAGCAGCGAATTTTCTTTTTTTCCATAATGTCACTAAAATTAATTCAGTTTCCTTTCAACGATTCATTGAAATCTTTTGAAATTTTTTTTCAACTTATGTTGGTTTTTCTTTTTATGTTTTTGTTTTTTTCATGGAGCGGAAATTTCATTTAGAATATTTTAAAACAAAATTGGACGATAATTATTAAATTGAAAATTGGTTTATCATTCAACTAATCAATCATTATTTATTAATTTACATTGCTTTTTTATTTAAATAATTGGGTTCATTCACATATAAATTTATCATCAAAAATGTTATTAATAATTTTATTTTATGTTTTGTTTATAATTTTTTTTTTAATAATTTTTATATGTACTATAATTTATATTATGATCTAATTACACATTTGTATTATAAATAATATATTAAATTTATTTGGGGCTTATATGTAAATAAAAACACGATAGCGTCTTGTGGTTAACGATGTAACTTTCAAAAAACATATTGTCAATAAACAACATTCTAAGTAGCTTACGCAATGGCAATATGGTGAGCAAAACTAGAACTAAGCATCGAACTTATTTAGGCATTTATTATCACCTTCATTGTTATATTAATGTCGAAGTAAGGTCTTAACTATAATATAAATAGCTAGGCCAAAGTACCTACTTTAAAACATCTTATAAAAGTTAATCACTTCATTTAAAAAAAAGCTTTAAAATGTATTCTAAAAATATGGATACCTTCAAAACACTTTTTGAGATGTAAATATGGCAAGCTGATAAAGAAAACGGATTGTAAGCTAGACTGCTATAAATTCAGATATAGTTCACCGAATATAAACAAAACCTCAATAAGCAGAATACTGAAGAGACAATGAGCTAAGTTTTGTATATGACCCTAAGAATACTCTGCATTTAAGACTAATTGCTAGACTAAATTTGGGCCGGAAATACATTTGTAAGACTGCCAAATTTCAAAGGAATTTTTGGAAGATCGCATTTTGTGTATTTGAAAAAAAATGTATTATTATTTTAATTCGATGCTATAAAGACATAGTGTTGGATCTCCTATTTGACTCAGAACTACGATAAATTATGCAAGTTAGATATTTGGAAGTTCTAAATAAGTAAACAAATTAATTTACCTCTATTATGAGTATCCAAAAATTTGCTTCCATTGATGTTTTTCCATATTCCAAGTTTTCACGAATTTGAATATGTATTAAATTAATCTATATCTAATTTGCACTCAGTACTTAAAGTTTTCAACCCTATGTCGCTTTTCTTTAATTTGACACTTTTAATTATAGTAAGAACAGATTCTTTAACCCTTAGATGTAACAGATTATGAAATATTTCAAAAACATTGATCCTAAATGTAAGATCCGCAGAAGATTGAATATCGTCTTTACCTTCAATGTTTACTTAAATTGAGTGATGCTGAAACTTCCACTCATAAATCAATGCTACTTAACTCCTCAATAAATTGATTATCAAGTGTTTTAAACTTTTCAAACTCCTCTTCAATAATAAAGCAGTCGAAAATAGTCAAATATAAAAGGACTGAAATATTTGGTTTAATTTATTAACTTAAATAACTTGGCCTAAAATATATTAAAATTATTTTTTAAATAACACGATTATTTAAAGTTTCGGTAGTTTTTTACGATGAATGTAGCTTCTGTGTAAATAATAGTTTAAGTGCTTTAACGATTCAGCTCAAAAATTGTTTTCAAAACTACGTGAGCAGAAACCGACATGGCTTACATAAAGCGCAATCGAATGAAATGTACGTGAAGAAACATTCAAGTTCAGTAAGCCATTCTTTAAAATGTAGCTAAAAAAGGTTGTAAACCTATAATTTTAGGTGCACAATCTGCAGTAAACACCAATATTGATTAAAAAGTGCTCAATAAACATTACATTGCATTTCTACACTGAATTCTATATGTATTTTCTAAAATGGTTTAAAAATAATCCATATGGCAATTAAAAAGGAAATTATATTCAAACTGATGTCGTTTACTAACCTAGGGTTTTCCCAAAAATACTGGAAATTTATTTCTGATCATAAGATATCAGACCGAGGACTACTCTTTATTTAAAAGAATGATTCCTCAAAGAAAGGTTGCTATCGAAATAGTTGATCGTTACACAAATTCTCGCGATAGCATGGTTTAAGCTTATCTATTAGGGTTTGTAAACCGGATAAAACCGCAACCGATTATCCGGGTTTTTCTTCCTTTTTAGGAAACCTGTAACCGGGGGTTTAGGAAAAAACCAAAAGTTTTTTTGTTGCTTTTAATAAATACATTTATTTATTTATCTATAACCCCACTTATAAAGTCCGTTACTTTGGATTTAACAGACCAAATTTGTTTGCAAGCAGATAGAGATAGTATAACTTATATCAAATTGTCAAGTAATGTAGATTTGCAACCGCATATTATTAGCATTTCCAAGCTTTTAATAAATATCGGAATGTACTTTTCCTAATTAGTCTAGTAAATCGAGGTTTCACTGTATTATTAAAATTGCCCATAATAATTGTCTGGCGACAACTATTTTTAAATATTATTCCTTTTTCTTATATAAGTTTACTTTAATATTTGTTTACATTTAATTGACATATTAAAGCCAACCGAATTGGCAGTAAAATAACTGAGGAAAAACAATTCAACCTTCCTCGCTGAGGACTGTCTACTTACATTTTTATTTATGAACACTACTGTTATGGGGAAATTTTCTTAAAAATAAGAATAATTCTTTAAAAATAAGAACTTGTGGAATACGAAAGATAAGTTGAACTTTTCCACAAACAGACCTAATAGAATTTCCATATCCGCCTAAAATGCCTCCATTTTCCTTGGCAACGAAGTTAGCTGCAAAATTATTAGGTGTTCAACCATTTGGTTAAATATTTGGTGAAGAGAATAATGACGAAGATCTGATATATTTAAAATAAATGTTTTATTGTATATTTAAAGCCATACTCAACGTAAAAACCAGATTAGAACCTGGGTGACATTTATTTATTAAAAACCGAAAACCAGTTTTTGAAAATTTCCGGGTTATTACATGCCGTACTTTATTTCTACTATAAAAATGTTGAAGTACCTTAAATTAATTTCGATCATAAAATATTTTTCCGAACTAGTAAATATTTTTCCAAATATGAGGTTGCAAATATTTGCGTAAAGAATCAGTTTTTAGAAAAAAAATTTTGTCTTATCAATTCCTTGGTTGCTAAACAAAGTTCCAAACTCCAACTCAGTTAAAATAGTTTGTACTCCTTTACTAAATGTTGTCATTAAATCTAGTGTGACCGAAGTAATTTTTTTTCCAAAAAGTTAAGGTATCAAATCTTTGGTATCCTTCGTCTATGTTAAACTAGGCAAAGAAACTTCAAAACAGGAAATTCAATTACAATGACCGCTCAATTATCTGGTACAGTGATTTCGAGGCATATTTCTAAAAAAAGTTGTATAAATAATTTTAGTTGTATAAATAAGTGTCAAGAGGTGATTTAAACTTTAAATATAACAAGCTTTACGATTTTGCACCATAATTCTTGATCTTTCTTAATTGAAACTTGGCAGCCGTGAACAACATTTTTAATTAAAGTAAGAACACATTCTTTAATCATTGAGGAAATGAGGTTCAGATAAAAATGGAGTACAATTCTACTCAACTACTCATTGGACAAAAATGTTCAATACTTTTTTTCCACATAAATAAGTCTATGATATACAAACCCTAGACGCGAACCTCTGATTGGTTTTTTACGGAGCCAATGGAAAACGAAGTGGATATGTTGTAAAAGCTTATAGTAATTCATTTTCTTTAATCCAATATAGTTTTACATTTTAAATGTTAAAGTTTGACATTTAAAATATCAGTTTATGTTGAACAATTCTATATGTGATTTTTAGACATAAAATCTTTAAGTTTGATACAACAAATAAAAAATATCCTTATAGCAATGTTACTGGCATCTTTGACAAAACTCTACCGCAGCTTATTGATCGTTAATCGTTAATCTACAAGAATCTATAATTAAGCCCTAAATAATCCATATGCTTTATAAATACGCTTAACTTTTAATTGTTTTTATTTATATTTATCATATTTATTTATTATTTGTTTATAATTATTTTTTTTATTTTATTTCAATTTTATTTTATTTCTACGATTCGTAATCGCGATACTAAATCAAAATATATGTTCATAAAAAAAAACTAATAGTAAAAAACGGGATATATCAAATTGGTTTATTGCCCCTAATACGCTATGGTGTGGTACAGGACAAGCAGCCGAACGTTACAATGAATTAGGTGGATCATCGAAAGCGGATACATGTTGTCGTAAGCATGATCATTGTAAATTATTTATCGACGGGATGACAACAAAATGGAGTTTTTTTAATCTTTCACCGTTTACAATAAGTCATTGCAGTTGTGATTTAAGGTTAGGATATATTTTTTTTATTTATTTTATAATTTTACTGTTATTATTGAAATTGGTAAGATGGTGGTTTTTCCTTTCGTACCCGGTGTTAAGTGGTGTTTAATAATGATCGCGCGATACACGACAAAAAATACAAAAAAACCAAAAAGGTTATTGAAAAGTGTGATGATAGCGTTTCCACAAAGGAAAACACTTTTCAATAATATATTTTCTTTTCGATTACGTAATTTACAGTAAACGACGCGATTTATCGGATGTACTTCGATTTCCGGGTACAAAATGGTGTGGAAAAGGATATACGGCTGAACGATACGCTGAAATTGGTGGTTATTCAAAAGCCGATCGATGTTGTCGACAACACGATAAAGCGTGTCCGTCTTGGATCGCTGGTTTTGATACAAAATACGGTTTATTCAATTGGCGTGTTAGTACAATATTGCACTGTACCTGTGATGAAAGGTAATTCTTTTATATTGTTATGAAATAATTATGTTATTGTTTATCGCGGTGCGCAACAGGAGGGAGGTCTATAACAATCTACGCTACATATGTATATACATACAACTTAATATATGCCGCCTTTTTTTCACCTACATCCATGATTGCCATGCGCTTTCTTGGCGATACGGAAAATGTAACAAAAATACGTGTATACACGAGAGAGAAAAATTTATAAAAATTTATTCCGCCCCAATTTGATATAAAAACAGAAAATGAAAATACAAAATTCTCTGCTTGAATCGATTTATAATTCTGGAATCGTTTTGCTAATATATTGAGGTGTTGAAAGTGTATAAAAAATAAAATAAAATCGAGGACAAGTTAGGGTCCATCGTCAAAGGGTTCAAGATTATAAGTAATAGTCGTTTAGATATTTTTTGGTTTGTTTTGTGTTCCAATCAAGATAAAAAACCATTTACAACAAAAAATAATATTTATGAATTGGAGGATAACATTAACAACGAATACGATTCTTGTTGAGTGTTATGTCTCATTAATAATTTTATCTAACCATTTTTTTTTCGTTTATGGCTTTTTATCGATATACCAAAACACAAAAGACATAAAAATGTCGAAATCTCGTTTTGTTTCGTTTTCAAAAATTTAATTTAATAAGATGCAATCGAAATATGTTCTCACTCGATCGTTTATATATACAACCATATAGAAACATACTGATGATTAGTATCTTCTCATATATATTATATGGTTATCACTATTGTTATTACTTTATATATATTTATTTAAATTAATTAAGGACAAGAATTCCTATTTTTTATGTTTGTTTTTTTTTTTTTTGTATTGATCACTAGTTTAGTATAACATCAATCATGAACTCGCGACGATCAATATACGACTGGCGCGTCAATCACTCGAACGTCCTCGTATCCCTTTATATAAATTCAATTATAAACTTTGGAAATGAAAATCCAATTAGTATGTCCTGCTGTTCATATATCTTGTATACAAATATCCATGATATATTAATTAGAAAAATATATGACCATTTGTAAGATCAATTCACTAAAACCATATTATAATGATTATTAGATCATTAATTTTTGAATTTATGTATTCGAATAATATTTCAGTTTCTTTCCCTCTGGTTCAAGAAATATTATCTGATAATCATATCCTCCACCCTCGTCCCTTTCAACAACAAAAAACATTGATTGTTTGCAATTTATAAATCTAGTAATTGTAACAAATGATTTTTGGTGTGTGCGATGCTATACCGCACTTTTATATAGGGGTTGATAAGTGTCATGTGTAACCTTAAATGTGTAGTACACAAGTTTAATTCTTTTTTGGTTTTGTAGTTTTTTTTTTTTGTTTGTCGGTCAACCACACATTCACTTTTATCAAAATTGATTTAAAAACGATACAGATTTGACATTATTGGGGTGTTAAAATTTATTTTCTACGTTCGTAAATTCTTTGTTTGCTTTATTTTGTTGGTTAAATGAAATCGAGCATATATGTATATAGAGTGAGACGAGGTACTAAAAGGAAACGTGTTAATTTGTTGATTATGGTAATTTTATTTGTTTTTCCGGGTATTATGTTGGTTTTTAATTGTTTTGATTTAATGTGGTAAATTAAATTGTGATTCAATCATTTAATCATGGTTTTAGAGTAAAGAATGAGCTTGATGGTGTTTAAAAGCTAAATCTTCATACTATTTACAAGAGGAATGGACAATTTTTCCTCAATCTACAAATAAATTTTGTTTTCAAATGGTCAACTCCAGTTTTGGCATAAATTATCAAATATAATTTTTTCAATAAGGTGACGATGGTGAGGAAAGTGAAATTGAATAATGCGCGGTATTTTTAAGGTGCTGATATTTAAAACGAGATAGCAATATGAGTAATAAAATACTATGGAAAATATACGAAAGAATATAGTCAATAATAGCATTCATTTTGGCTTTTCAGAACGAAATTATAACCTGGTTTGTTTTATTAATATTTTAAATAAATATTATACAAAGTGTGAGCATCTTTAGGATTTGCATACATGTTTTTATGTACATTTTTATAATCTATGAAATTATTTTTATATTCTTACCGACCATTTATTCCTCCATTTTATATTTAACAAAAAAAAAATTTTGGTTTTATAAATTCAAACTGATCCTATACATGTTTACGGTGCAATCTAGTCATCATAATATTTTATATGTTGCCTATTTAACAGTGTATCGTCGTCATTTTATAAAATTTGATATCGACATCTTTATTTTTCGGTTCTTTTCTCAATTTTTTACAGAAGTCGTGTTTTCCTTTTTACACTTTAAGAAAGATACAATGTTGTATCTCAAATTTTTGTGTAGACGTTGATTTCGTTGAATAATGAGTGATTTACATTAAACGAAATCGACATCTGCAAAATTACATGAGGTGCAACACAGTAAAATTCAAGTACAAAAAGGCAGTTACGAATTCTAATAAAAAATCGATATATGTAAGTCGAAAAACGAATAAAAAATGAAGATATCGATATCACATTTTATAGCTCAGGTTGTGAATCGACATCTTTTATTATAAACAGACGACGGTACCCTTTAAAATTGGCAGAATATAAAATATTATGATGACCAGATTTCACTGTCAAAAATGTATAGAATCATATTGAATTTATGAAAATAAAATTTATATTTTTGAAAGCAGAATGGAGGACCAAATTGCTAGTTATAATATATATATCATCTTGTAGATTATACAAATGTACGAAAAACATGTTTGCAAGTCCAAAAGATGCGACAATTGAGTTTAATATTTTTTTAAAAATATTATTCAAAAACAAACGAGATTTTATTTTCGTTTGGAAATGCCAAAATTATTGATATAATTGACTATAAACAAATAAAATTTAAAAAAACAGTTTTATTTCTTTCTCATATATTTCATACTATTTTATTTCTCATGCTATCTTGTTTTAAATATCTGCATCTTGAAATATCGTTGAATGTAAATCGCGCATTAATCGATTAATAAAAGTTATGAAATATAGAAGAATAACATCTTTAAATATAGAAGAGTAGCATCTATCAACGTTGATATATTTAAATGTTTTACGCAAGGCTGGTTTAAATTCAGATTTTTTGGGTTGATCAACTGTCTATAAATTTTACAAAATATATTTTAAATATATATAGAGTCCTTCGAAAGCTCTTCCCCAAAGTAACTTTAAACTTTACAGATTAATAAATAATATTTTAGGTACTATAAATTCAGTTACTATAATTAGGAGCAAAACGATTCACATCTTGTGGTAATTTATTCCAATTCCTCTCCTGTAAAAACTTTATTTAATAAAAAAATAATTGAACTTTTGCACTTCACCGGAGTGGATATTTAAAAAAAAAATATAAATAAATTTAGCTGTTATTTAAAAAATAATAATATTTGCATAAAAACCAGGCCCATTTGACAAATTTCAAACGTATAAATGCGCCCGAATCTTTTAAATACAATCAATAGAGACCTGATTCAAGTAACTGACTTCCTAAAAACTTAATATACAGCGTACATAAAACTTTATTATTTTACTTATAAATTAGTTCTACGTCACTAATCAAGAAGGCGTAATAGAAACAATATTTTACATCAGTAAAAATCAGTATGTTAGTCATCGTTGTTATTGTATTACCTAAACATGACTAGTTTTGTAGCGTGATATAAAAAGTTTCATTTAAGGCTGTGTCCGAAATCCATGATCAATGTTTGTGAATAAAATTTTTGACGTTAACGTAGCTTTTTCACACTAAACAAATTTTAGATTTTTTATCTTAATGCAACTATAAAATATAAATTGAAATTGAAACCGATTCGATTTGAGCGCTTAGTTTTGAATTTAATATCTTCCAAAAAGTTCGATGAAGAATTGATTTACCGAACATAAAAGTTTATTAAAGAAGTTTAAACATATTTCCTTTGCATTTATTTGGTGTAAAAGTTGGGTTATTTGAAAAAATATTTCCCTAAATTCCAAATTTTTTATTCGCTGTCCGAAAATCATAATAATTGTTTGAAATATTTCCCCTCCTTATAAGGTTTTAAATTCATTTTTTGTGAAGTATAAAAACTAAGAAAAAAATTACATTTATACATATATAATTGTGTGCATTATTTATTGAAATTGTCATAGCAACGAAAAAATTCAAATTTTTCTTATAGGTTTTAAAGGCGGTACTATTATAAAACCAAGTAGATAATTTTATATGTATCATTGTTTATATATCCGAGTGTGCTACGCGATGAGTTTGGCTTTTATTATAAAAGGTTTTGGTATTTGTCAAAAATTATCAAAGCAATTGACCATGTTAATTTGGGTGTGTTTAGTATCAAATAAATGTCAAAAATGTGTATTTACAAATATTTCGGACATAGTCTCAGTAAATAATTTAGAATTTTAGTGTTTAACAATTAAAATTATTAAAAGTTTTATTGTGACTATAATTTAAGTCAAAATTTAAGTAAAACCAATATCACACTTACATTTCTAACCAATTCTGATGTCAATGTAAATTCTGAAGAAAACTTACAACTATAATCAACTTCATCAGCTAACAGTGCCAGTTCTTTATTGGAAAATTTTACTGTATACTTTTGAATGGTCATTTTACAAATAAACATATTTGGTTTAATAATAGGCCTTATCATACGACTATTTTATTATGATTTCAGAAATATTAAGAAGTTCTTAGGACCAAATCCAAAAAACCATTTTAATAGGTTATATTGTCAAACCATAATCCAAAATAGTTAACTCAGGTATTTTTTCTTTTAGAATAAATCCTTACAAATCAAGACGTTACTGAAAATACCAACATACACCAAAAATATACCCTCAACAATACAAAATATGTAAAGGATTCTTTTGTAAAAATCCATAAAAAACGACCAACAACTAGTACCCAATTTTTCAATTGAAATTGAAACATTTTCAGAAAATAAAAAATAAAAATCTATACCAAAAGTATTATTATTACAAATGATCATTTAATGTTTTTGACAATTCCTGTATACTCGTCCATGTACACACTTCATCCAATTCATATATATATATATATATATATATATATATATATATATATATATATATATATATATATATATATATATATATATATATATATATATCTATATATATATATATATATATATATATATATACATACGTATATTTCGACGACCAAAAAAGAATCATCTCAATATATAGAATAGCCATAGCCACAATAGAATTAAAAATAAAAATTCTAAATGACAATGACAGCAATAATATAATAATGGTACAAGAGAGTGTTGTGACCTACCCCAAAAAAATTTTTATCGCTTTTCTAAAATTATTTTCCATTGTCGAGTATGAGGGAAAATTTATTATGGGTTATATTCTATGTTGTTTGAAAATTTGTATCATCGTCATGTGTTGATACTTGATAATGATGATGATGATTTTATTACAATCGGAAATATTAAACCACAAATTTAGTAACTAATTTTGAGTTTAACACTTTGATTCGTCGGTATATTCAAGTCAAGGGTGGCGGGTTTACAGTGTTTGGTTCAGCAACAATGTATGCGGAAATCACATAGGTAATTTGAGAATTCTCTTTAAAGTTTATGCACAGTCGAGTGCGAGATTACCTTTCACTCAAGTGTTGTTGAATAGAAAAAGGTCATGCAATTGTTTGAAGTGTTTGCAAAAAAAAAAGAATACGTTAGCAAATGACCATGATGGTTCGAGTTGTATTCACTATACAACCGACATCGACATTGAAAACTATTTCATTACAATTTTTTAAAAATGGTTAAGACTCCACAAAAACCAAAATAGAATTTGACCATCAATACAATACAACTATACAAGTAATGATTATATCTTAAGTTAGTTCTCTCATCTTGCCTGTAGTATAATATTGTAATCTATTTTAAGATTTACCTTATGTCGTCGTGTTGATAAAATTGATTGATTTTTATTATCGTTTTCTTAGAATTTTCAATAGAAAAGGACATAAATTATGAATGTTTTGTGAACGGGTGTGAATATTTTTATGTTATCTGTATCCTATTGTAGTTTTGTGCATTTTTTTTTGTAAATGGTGCGGATTATGCATTTTGTTAAAAAGTTTTTAGAGTCGGAGAAATATAATTCAATCAAATTAAGCAGTGAATTGGAAAGTGCAATGATAACATTATACAGTACTGTTTAATGAAATCCGGACAGCTAAGATTTTATAAAATTTCTTAAAATGTAGGCATTTCCAATTCAAATTGAGGGCAAAGGACAAAAAATATTTGCGATGCTATTTTTAGCACGGAAACTTTACTGGAATAGAGATCAGTCTTTAAGATCAGCAATTTAGAGATTTACTCCACTTTAATGCACCCAAATGTATTCTACTTATAGTTATAATTCTGCGTTTAATACTTTATAAATTAAATCCCAATCTTAATTCTATTTTTTTTTTGTTCTTTCTACCGTCCAAATCAACCACATGAAGAAACCTGTTTCGAATTTAATATATTTTCAAGTTATTAAGAGATTTTATTATTCACAATGACACTAAAAAACTGTCATTTATCTCGAGCTAAACCTTTTAGCACATTCTTTTAAATATGAGGTCTGTCAATGAAGTCTGGCATTTTTCCTTTTATTTAGAAAACAGCTAATATTCAAACGGTTCCTAAAAAAGTTGACAAAACCTCCCCTTCCAATAATAAACGGCGTTCACATTAATAAGTCCTTCGCTCGTTCATTCAGTTTTTTAATTTATATTAATAAAGGGTTTTTAACCTGCCATATTGCCGTGGCGTAAGCTATTAATGGATTTATCCCTACGCAATATTTTAATTACATAAAAAAAATCGTTCCTCGTGGTGTATACCACACAGATATATAATCCATTTTTGTTTATAATTTTTTTTTTTGGATGTAATTATATGTTTGTAATTCAGAATTATTAAACGAAAAATTCAACATTTCAATACCACTATTTCTAGATAATATTCTAAAATATTAACTTATAAATAATAATAATAATGACTTACTTTGCTCGGAAACACATTCCATCGACATTGCACTTTTGACGTAACACTTATTTTCTTTCCTTTGTCTTTAAATTTCAAATAGTAAGTTTGAATATTCAAACACAGATGGCAATACTAATAAAATATAATTCAATTTTTTCTTACACTGTTGTGTTTAAACGATAATAGTCGTATTTTATTTGATTTTGGTATTGGAATTGGATTTGGAATTCAAATAAAATAGGTTTTAATTTTTTTGTGGAATTGGATATTATTTTTAAAGTTAAATAATGTTATAATAAAACCATAGTGAGTATTATTTAAATCGTCAATTTCGGCTTAGGTTTAATAACGTACAATCAACATTTGTTAAATACAAATTTGATAATTACAGTTCCTCAAGAAGACAATGGTCTGTACTATTAAAAGTTCATCGTGATCCATTTCAATTATCTAAATGATTTCACTTTCCAATACTAAATAACTTAAGCACTAAAATACTGATTAAATAATCACATTCAAGATTTAACAAATAAAATAACAACAATAACCAACTTATAGAAATCAAAATATGAGATGTAGCGCACCTGGTATTCGAGATACTAACTAAAAAGAAGTATTGGAATTACAATACCATCAATAGAGAAAGATTTCAACCAATTCCAAAAAAGAATTCGATATATGGGATTGTTGTTGTAAAAAATCAAATGAATTACGACTAATTTAAATTTTAGAAATATTGTTGGGTACATATTAGTGAAACTATTTACTGTTCTCAATTAAAACAGATTTGCCCTGTCGTTAAGCTTACTGTTTTCCTTCGGTATGCTTATTAAGAAGTTATTTGCGACTTTATCACATTGTTATAATTTTGTTTATAATTCGTAAACAATCTTATCAAAAAAATCGTGTATATCTTATCATATAAACATAATATCTTACTAAATATTTCACATAATTTTATCATAAATCTTATTGATTTACATACACAAAACCATAATAATATGAATAGAATTAGTTTAAATTAAAACCCATAAAAAACTATATTCTCCAAAACAATAAAGCCCTATCTTCTTCATCTTTATACTATGTGAGCAAACAACGTGCAGCGAACACACATGATCAACATCACAAAACAAAACGATCATATGAGAACATATATTATGGTGCAATCATGATCACAAAAATTTTACGATGTCATAGGATTCTGGGGAGCAAAAGAAAGAGCATTACACGGCATCATAAATCAAAAATATATTCAAATCAAATCAAGATGCTATAAAACTATTATAGATACACAAATATATCGTTGACATTTTAATTTCGGTTTTTATTATCTTATTAATTAAATTAATTTTTTATTTTGTTTTTTGTCTATTCAAATTAAATTTGATATAATAAAATAGTTCTTTGATGACTTTATATTTATATAAGTAATATAATTCGTGTCTATTGTCTATCGATACAGTATTTTATGTCAACCGTCATTTTCATACTATAAATTAAATGGAAAATGTCATTGTTAAACTCTTTATTCGGGAAAATTGGTTTTGTTTAGAAAAATTGTATGACAACCGATCTATATTTGGCTGACATATATTTTAATTATTATATATTCCAATATATGTTTGCACATGGTCGATTCACTCATATGAACGAGATCATTTTGTTTCATATAAACTTTTCAAATCAAAGACATGATGCAAAGACATGGTGGCGTGAACTTAACGTGAGATATAAGTTAAATTGTCATTTCGTCAGGCAATGGCAACTGAGTGCTATGTGTAAAATTTTTAGCCTACATTTTATTATCAGATTATCAGAGTTTTATATAATTCATGAGGACACTTCCATTCATGAGGCATTTTTTTCCATCGTTTTCTTACTCAATAAATTTTCCAACTTTCCGTCTTAAATACTGGATCAGTATCTTAAAAAAAACGTATATTTTCTAAATTACAATCATTAAAACTATTTTAAGAGAACATTGAGGCGAGTCCATATTCGTAATAGAAACTGAGTTACTGAAAACAGTATGATGTGGAAATGACAAATTTATAGACGACCCGAACCTATCATTGGACATATACTCGTATATCGAAATGCAACTATATAAGGGTTAATAAAATTGTAATCATAAAATCGATTGATAATCAATTATATTATGGTTAAAATGTCTTTTTCATAAACGATATGTGCGGACACTCTACACAGTGATTATGTGTGTTATAAATTAAAAACTATTGAAAACCACGACAATGGAACCAATTTTATAAATAAAAAAAAATGGGCACAAAACATATAAACCACACTCGAAATTGTAATGGATTAACTTTTTTTTTATGCTACTACCGCACTAGTCTCTCCCCATCCGAATACCCGGATTTTCTTCCTTTTGACATATACTATGACACCCGAGAAAAATTAGTAATTTTCACTATTTTTTATGTACAAATTTATCTGTGTACAGATACAATATAGATATCGAAATTAAGTGTTAGAATATTAACATCGTCATCCCTTTATATTTTTTGGATCCGACGATAGTATCAAAGAAATTAGTTTGAGATGTAGATTTTGTATTATTATGTCGTATTCGAATGTATGATTGAAGAATTTCGAGATATATAAACTGTATGTCTTGTATCTATATATATAAATGAAGGGGTGCGAGGAAAATAAAAACAAAATAAACGTTTGAAGTGCACACTTAAAAATTCCATATATACACACAATCTCTGTATTTAAATTATTGCTCGATCGATGAAGAGTATTATGTCCAGAAGTCGTTTATATTTTAGGGGGTAAACGTTCTTTCGAAAACACTGGACATCAAAAAATTAAAATGATATAATTGATTAGGTCTATCGTGCAAAAATTAAAATGTTTAACCCCAATTAAAGTTTTTGCGAATAATTCGATTAATAATCATATGTGACATGGTTGGCCCATGCAGTTTCCACAATCAGGTTTCATTGGCCTTAATCACAAACCATCATATTTTACTGTCTTTTTATCGGTCGCTATAGTTTATATGAATACTTGATTTGACATAATCCGGTCTCACGGTGTCACAAGTCGATGACCACATCTTGTTAAAGATGTTAGTAAAGAATCAACTTTCAAAATTCAACGTTCCTTTCACAGTCTTAGACTGTGTCCGAACTCATGATAAATATTTGTGAATACAAATTTTTGACATTTATTTGAAAAATATTCCTCTACATTCCCAATTTTTATTACGCTATCCGAAAAGTAAACTGTTTGAAATATTTCCCCACCTCCTATTTTTTTAAATTTACTTTTTGTGAGGTATAAAAGCTACGAAGGAAAATTACAATTATGATTATTTATTGAAATTGTCATAGCAACGAAAAACTTCAAATTTTTCTTACATGGTTTTTGAGTGGTACTATTACAAAACCAAGTAGTGAATTTTATATGTTTTGTATAGATCCGAGTGTGCTACGCGATGAGTTTGGCTTTTATTATAGAAAGTTTAGGTTGTCAAAAATTATCATAGCAATTGACCGTGGTAATTTGAGTGTGTTCGATATTATTAAATAAATGTCAAAAATTTGTATTCATGACAAATACTAAGCATGGGTTTCGGACACAGTATTAAGATCAAAAATAACGGTTCACATATTAATTGCGTTTTCCGGGAAAACCAAGAAAACTAGTTTTAGGTAATACATTAATTATTTTATCATCTTTAAAATATTTTATTTAAAGGACTTATAAGTTTATAAGATATTTCAAAAATATTTTAAACGTCTACTTGTATTGTTACCTTAGTTCATATATGCTCTATTTTATTTAAAAAATTTAACTTTTTTTTTGCGAATGTATTCGTAAACCTACTCAAATGAAAATATCATTTAAACAAAACTTTAATTCATTCAATTGACGAAAACTCTTATTTTCTAAATATTTTATTTCATCATCAACGTCGCAGGAGCTCACGCAGCACACAACGAAACATAAGAAAAACGATGAAACAGGAAATACACTCGTGTGTATGTACATCTATAGGTATATCAAAAAGGATTTTTATTATACTATTATTGTTAAAAATAATAATAATTTTAATGAAAAACTTAAAGGTAGAATTCAACGATGCATAAGAATCATAGATAAAAACAAAAAAAAAAATCTGTATATGAATGATTCACATATACGTCGTTGTTGTTGTCATTGCTGACGGCGTAATATGAGAAGCGGGGTTTTCTAAACAACAAATAGGTAGTGCTTTTTCGTAATTTTCATCGTGATCGCGTCGTCGCCCTATATGCGGGAAAAACAAATATGTTTATTTTGATGTATTGTTCTCAAACTCTTATGAAACTACGTTGATGATACAAACATATTCGTACGACAAATACAAATGTGTTATCTACATATATATATATATATATATATATATATATATATATATATATATATATATATATATATATATATATATATATATATATATAAAGTAGCAAAGTAAAAGGTCTCTATACCCCTAACCTAATTAGAAAAAAACGTTGATATATTAATTTATTTTTATTAGTTTTATCTCATTTATTTATTACTATTATAATATGAAATAGTTTAATCAATCAGTTTTGATTTATTAGAAATATTATGTTTTGATTTTGTTGTGTTGTATATAATGTGTTTGCGAATAATAAATCATCTAATGGATGGAATATGTATAGTTGTTTTAACCTCGTACTATTCTATAAATGGCTCGAAGGTTAGGAAGCTATTAATTTGCGAATCTAATTGCTCGATTATTTATTCAGATATATAACAAATAAAAAGTAATTGTTGTAAGTTTAAAATATTTAAAATTAATGTATTTTTGAAGGGCGACAACAAATCGCGACCATGATCTAGGGATCTATGTAAATAAAGTACTAAGCTGCACTGTTGTCTGTTCAATCATAGTTGTTTTCGATTGATTGCCTTCAATTGACGAAATTGGCCGATAGGAGAATATATATTTCGGTTTCTCTCCACTTTTTGTATGTGATCAATTACCTGGATTCGTTCTATATCGCGTAATAAACCTAATTAATAAACCAGATAGGTCGTAAGTGTTGAAACTTCAGCTCTATCCGTTCTGCATCTCTATCCGTTCGCATGTATTCTTTATTTAAAATATGTTTATCATATTCAATTTTTTGAGTTTCGCTTATTGGCAAATTATAATTTACACGACTGTTATGAGCTCACACAAATCACAGCGGTCACATAGTTGGTGTCATACGAGGACGTTTGTAAATTATTTTAATAATTCGTTTTCGAGCAATGAACAAAACCTTAATATTAATAAAGTGTGTGTCACCTTAACTGGATATTTCGTACTTTATTATCGATTCAAGCAGTGTACAGTACCAATGATACAGTTATCGAATCTATACTGTTCAGCTTAAATATTTAAATTCTTTATTTCTCTTGCATTCGTGCCCATGATAGCCGTCCAAAATGAAAGACTTAATTTATCGCTAGTCGATTATGATGAAACTATTTACATAATACAGTTTAATCTCTTTCGATCAAAGATGCTCCATCGTGAGAGCTATCAATTGCAGCATAGGTTAACGCCAAATCATCTGCAAATGCTGTCGCCTGTCCTAAGAGATCTATTCCAAAAAATTGTGTTAAAATAGATCAGAAATAACAAGGGATCCAAAACTGATCCTTGAGGGTCGCCACAATTGTTAATTCCTTGGTCCCTTGTGGTTTAATTTATTTTGACAACCTGAAGACAATTTCTGATATAACTCATAAATCAATCAAAAATCTACCCTCTGATACTAATATTGGATATTATAATATATAATAATATCGGGCTGAGGATTTTTGAGAATTATTTGTAGTTGTATGTATCTGATTCATAAAGTGTAAAAGAGTTTCTTCAGCAGATTTACCAGCTATGAAATTATATTGCTGAATATGAAAAAATTTAATTTTTTGGGAATTACAACTGCCATTTTCAAAATATGAAAATATTGGACAAGGTCAAATTTTAACCACTAAATTATCAATTTTATCAAATCCTGCAATCTCTTGCTTTTTAAATGTTTAATTTCTACAGAATTGGCGTAGAATTAATAGGTTGAAAATAAACATAAGGCATCAAAATTCTTCTGAGCACCAAGAACAAATTTGTTATACTTATTTATATCAGGAGTTAAATTTTAGATAAATGAATAGTAAAAATTGTTAAATTCATTGGAAATTGATTGAGAAGACGTAAATTCCAGTCTGGAATTTATAAATTTGATTTACGCGTTTATTATTTGAATTTCGCCCTAGAACGTTGACGATTAATTTTCATGTAGCTAACGCATTTTTCGCATTAAAGCGGGTTTTGGTAGGTTTGATACCCGATTTCACCAGATGGAAAGGCGATTAATATGTTTTCTTAAGTATTATTATTAGGATAACGTCTTAATTTGTTTAAACACTTTATAGTTTGTCAATTTTTCGTAGAACTTTGAACTTCATCTACTCTGCACTACTAGTAATTTATGAGTATATATCTATAAAATTGTCGAAAGCAATATTACAATTAGTTTGACTGAAGACAGATTCCTAATTCTCAAGATTAGGGAGTTGGTCACAAAAATAGTGACCAGCTCCCTAATCTTCTTCTTCAGAAGATTACGGAGCTGGTCACTATTTATATGCGAAATAATTTACCTATAACTGCTGGTCTAATCGAAGATGTAAAAATATTGACTTCAAGTAAATTGTGATCGAAAAGGTGAGTGGAGAGATGGCTGATAGTAATATCGTGGATCCGATCACTTTTCACAAAAACGTGTTCAAGATAAGTTTGCAAGCAAGCATTGTCTGATAGTTGAATGATTCTTTAGTATCTAAAATGTTAATTTTAAGATTTCCTGAAATACCGATGTCCGGTTTTTTAAGCGTGCCTTAGACTATGTCCAAGTCATCGCAAAAATTGTGAATTGTTCCGTCAAAGAAATGATACTTACAAATATAAGTCCAATTTTATTTTGAGTTTTCCATTCGTCTCAGCAATTTTTTTTTCTATTGGCGCAATTAATCAAAAATATCCAGATTTCATATTAAAGGATTAGAGGATCTCAAGGAATATTTCACAAAACTTGTAACGATTTCTTGTTTTTTTCTTTTATTCTTCTGCTTGATGTAACCTTTTTTTGGGTTTCTAATTGCTGCTGAACTAATTTCAGGCCGCTTTCATAAAAAAATTCTGCAGAATTTTTTCAGTAATATTTCTTCGGCAAAACATGACGGAATTAAATATTGTTTATCTTTTTTAGTAAATTCCGAAAGTGTATACCAACTTAAAATTGAATTTTATTATTTATTACTAAAAAATTACTAAAAAAAGATAAACAATATTTAATTCCGTCATGTTTTGCCGAAGAAATATTACTGAAGAATTCTGCAGAATTTTTCTATGAAAGCGGCCTCAGCATTAATTTTCCCCCGGCTATTAAAACACTTCATTTTATTAATTTAAGTTTGAAAATATTTCCTTCCCACGGCATAAAATCTATTTTCCAAACAATAAACAAAACAATAAAAAATGGAAGATATAATCAAGATTTTTTACTGCAACAATGGTTTTATCTAACCAAAACCGACCGAACTATGTAACCTATATATGTACTTATTCTTGGCTTATTTAGACAATTCAAAATAATTTAACCATTGATTTAGCAGATCTTTAGAAGCATTTTGTAGTTATTTCTTATGTTCCAAATACAGTGAAATATGAATTTTAATTCCAATTTATCGAAATTTCTTTACATAAATTAGGATGCCACAAAAAGGTGGAAATCAACAAAAACTCGTACAGTAAGCCCTCCCGACATCTAAATATTTCGCAAATCATTTCAAAACATCTATGGTCCAATTTAAACAAAAATGGTATTTAATAAAAAAAAATTTCAACCAGGTAATTGGTACATTGTTTAATGTTGTGCTGGATTAATTGGATTTGGAAGGTATTGTGTTCGAAACTAAATAAAAAGTAAAATGATGGATAATTTAAAATGCTTGAATAAATTCGTAAAAGTAATTAAAAAAATAAAAGATGAATTCGTTACTTTTTTAAAGCAATTTAACAGTTTTATTTTGCCTTTGAAGGATATAGTTTCTTTGTTCTGAGTCAAAATAAATATTAGAAAATTATAGTTTTTGCCCTATTTAGTCCTATACGCTTTCACAACTTTAGAATAATACCCTGATTTATGTGTGTATCTGATGAAGAGTCGTTTTGCTTCGAAGACACTCTTAACGGCAAACTTTGCTAACAGTTGATTCTCTTCTTAACAAAAAACAAACATAAATCAAGCTTTCCCTAACTCATGAATTTATTATTGAAAATCAAACGGTCTTTTCTAGTCAGTAACATATTATATTGCAAATGCAAATATGAACTCGATTGTCTAAGAAATTAGAAATTATGTTCAAGGTACTTATGTAATTATGTATTCATGACACATGTGCTGTACACATTTAATAGACATTTTTTATTTTATTATGTTCAATATGCACATATAGAAATATTTATTTTTAGGTCAGACTGAAGTAAATATTTTTATGTACACAGACGCAAAATATTCGAAGTATAAATTTATCTACTTATAAATGATGATAACCCTAAAATAATTTTGCAAAATATTTGCAAAAACTACTGTATGCAATAAATTGCCTCTTCTGCTAGATTTTATCAATAATTTGTCTGAATTAATTATTTTAATCAATTACCCCAAAAAAATAAATATCATAGTAAAGGGAAATAAGATAATGGGTACACACTTCAAAGGTATTTAATGTCCTACATACGATACGATACGAGTATAGATATGAATGTTGGTGGTGCGGTTTGATGGAATTATCCTAATTAATTTCTAGCGTATATTGTTTCGGATTATGTGTAACTAATTGACGTTAAATCAAAACACTATAAACGATAAATCCTATCAATTATCACTACTGTATTTATACCATCCGACGTATGTAATCTTTCGTTTATATATATTTATAGATCTTTCGAAATAAATAATAATAATAACGATTTTTACAGGCCAGTGCTGGCCTCTATAGTAATTTCCATCAACTTGTAATTAAAGGGAATTTGGTACATCCCCAGAACTTCCTAACCCCCTGGGACTATAAATATTTTGTTTTGGACACATTAGTTGTAACTGTGGCACACGAAAAATATCTTAGTATCCTGAGTATTGCAATCGTTCAAGCTATATTTCAGGTTAATTTTTTTCTTATTCTTACTAAAGAAACGATGTAAGTTTGCCTTTTCATATATAATCGGTTTCCACAATGTTCCTGCTACAAAATTTCAGCTTAGAGCTTTTTCTCATTTTTGCTTATCGAACCTTTAAATCGATTCAATCGTTAAGGTACCTTCTATGACAAACAAAGAATACTGTGGTAAATATTTTAAGGATATCATGCTCGTTCATATGCATTTTATGAGACATATAGAAGTGCCTCCAACTACACGGGCTTGCCAGGGGAGAAACAACCAACAAATATTATATGCAATGTGTGTACATAAAATAATCATAAATAATAATTTAACGTTATATTTACATGATAATCAAAATTTGACATAGGTATATATCGTACAACATAATCGACGCAAAGTTATTAAATATTTGATTTTTAAATTTAATGTGTACTTCTTCTTCGTCGTCGTTGTCGTTAGTGTCGTCTGTCTTATGTTGGATACGCATCAAATTTTCTTCGTATACTAATTGGAGAAAATTTATTACCATATACATTCGACGTTTTTATTCTTCATTGCGGTTATTAAATCGATAGAGATGTTGTGTATTTAACGTTTAGTCAAGCGGAACATAATCCGATTAAAGTAATGAAACGTTTTATGATCTTGTTTAGTATCTATACACACACAAACACATTTAATGTAATGAACTAATTTTTAAATTTTTGATTTTATTTTTACAGATTTCGTACATGTCTAAAATTGGCGGATTGTCCGGACGCAAATATGGTTGGTAAACTATTCTTTAACATTGTACAAACAAAATGTTTTGTATTGAAACGTGAAAAATTCTGCAAACAAATGAAGAGCCATCGATGTATGAAAGCGGGATACCGAAAAAAGGCACATTTACGAGATAATCGTCCATACTAGAATATAATATACTTAGATATAAAACAAATCATTTAACACAAACACGCAATAGTTAATAAATTACACAAATTACTTAAAAGTTTCCTACTTACATAAATAATACAAATAACACACAGCAAGTATTTAAATTTTTTGTAAATATAAATAAATAAAATCCTATAGAAATATTTTATATTAAATAAAATAAAAAGAACAATAATATTGTTAACTACTTTAAAAAACTTTATAATTTAGTTAGAATTTTAGTAGAAATGTGATTTATTAATTAATAAAATATAAAATTAAAAAAAAAAAAAAAAATCAAAAAATACAAAAAAACTGATCGAATTACAGCGCAATAACTAAAAAAAAACATTTCGTTTTTCCATGACACTCGACATATCTAAGTAATGTATAATTTTAATTAAACATCCTTATATTATATACAAATAATTAAATTAAAATAATTGTAAAAATATATCTAATTATGTAATCTATATATTTATTTATTTAATATTAATTTTTTGTTTCGGATTTAATTAAGTTTGTGCCAAAATTACATAAAAACACATCTCTGTTATACATTTATGTGGTATGTATTTAAAAACTACCTAAATATTATTTTTATAAACTAATTTAATTAAAGAAACAAACGAAATAATCTCAGAGATTTTTTTTTATAATTAATTTATTTAAATTAATAAAACGCGAATTTCTATTATTTTTTAATTTTATGTGTGCGAGTATACATACGTATTCGAATAATTAAGAATTAATAAAATGATTGAATTAATTAATAATTTAAATTAAAATTTCGTTTATAAATTAAAAATTAAAATCTAACAAAAACTTGTAAATAGTATATTTAAATAGAAATAAATAAAAATTTAAAGATTTAATTATTTTTAGATATTAAATAAGTAAACAATGTATTATAAATAAATTTAATTGAATAATAAAAAAAACCAATAAGAAAAAATTATGAGTTTAAAACAATTTAAAAAAAAAATAATTTTTACGAATAAAAATTAAATAGAATTATTTAGAAGACACAGAAGAATTTCAAGGGTCCCGAGGAAAAAGTTTCGCGATCGCGATGAACCATTCGAGTGTAATGGTAATGTATTTCATAGAAATATATATCTTACTGAGGATACTTATGCCCTTGGAAAAAGAATTGTGGTTGCGGTTGATATCTGTTTTCTAACCGCAACAACAATTCTTTGATCCTTCTATTACTTAAAGACTACCATATTGAGTAACTTATAGTGTGGAGATGGCTGCCTAGTCCTACACACAGGGTAATTATTATAAAATGCATGTGCTGCCTTGTATATATAGTGGTATCAATTTTACCAAAGGCTAAGAGAAAAAAACCTTGAAAATAAATAACAAAATAAATATTATGGACACAACGAATAATGAAAATACTGTGACATGATATATTGTGTCATGAACGCACCCGTCAACTCACGTTAAATGTTATGTTACTACACAATTGTTATTGTTACTACTACTGATTAAAGCATTATAAAATCAAACCTCTATCTTGCACCATTACGTTACAAATACTACCCCAGGAGGTATACAGATGGCAACAGTTAATCCACTATTATTTACTGAAAAGGTCGACTCCGTGGATTCTGGGTGGAACCACTTATTCTGTCAACAAACATTCCATAGAAGTGGCCTAACACCTCGGACACTATAGTAAGGAATGTGCAATTCATCCTGCGAAACACAGCCTGAAAAGTCCACTGTAAATTATGGTGTTCTAAGGCAAAAGTATTAGCAAATGGAAAAACTATAAACAACTAAATCATGAAGTTGCCGAATTAAGAAGAGAAAATCATACTTTAAAGAAAGACAAAATAAATTATGAACCGTTATTTAAAAAAATCACTTCCAACCGCTCAGCATGGAAGACCAATTCGGTACTGATGTAATTGTACTAGAACAAGATATCGATTGGATTCCCGAAAGAAGAAAAAGGTGAACAAGCGAGAAAATGCCAAAAGCAAGGCTGAATGATCAACTGAAGTTAAACCAACACCAGCAAATATTGTCGACCCTAGTAAACAAATAGCTCCAAAAGTGCTAGATATGAAGATAATTCCACCTCCTATTAACTTAATAGGAGTGAAAAAATATAGTGACAACCATCAACTACTGAAATCGGTCATAACCAAGGACTATAAGGTGTTATCACTAAATAATAATATCTAAAAAATCAACACGACACAACCTGAAGATGATAAAGCTCTCGCTACTAAATGAAACACCGATGGGTTTGAATGGTATATGTAAAAGGACAAAAATGGCAAGGGAGCTCTACCAATCTTGTCCAAAAGAAGACATTGAAGAACTAATAAGTAAAGGTCTTAAATTTAAAGAAGCAGTCAATATCATCAAAAAATAGAAAAAGCAAAACAAGAACGGAAACACTGAAATTATCAGAAGAGGACTTCCATTCTTCATGTTAACCTTTGACTATAAAGAAAATATATAGAATAAATCTATAATATAAATGTAACTCTCTATTAATCCGAGATATTTGGTAGATTCACCTTGAGGAATTTGTACCCCCTTAAAATGTATAGAGGTTACTATTTTTGTACAGCAACGCATTGTTACATGGACTGATTTCAGCTTAACTAGTAATCAGTCTTCTAGTAAGTATTCAACTGCTGCCTTCTGCGATTTGCTTGATGTCAATACTACAGTGTCTTCAGTAAAGGTTCCGATGAAGGTTCTTTCCGTTGTCGGTATATGGAAAGTGTAGAGAAGATATAGAAAAGGCCCTAATACGCTACTGGGGACTCCTGCTCTGGTTGGGTAAAAGTTAGAGTATGTATCTTCGTGTGATTCTCTAAATTTCCGTTTTGGAGAGCAATGAACTTCATCAATGGGGGAATGTTTGTTCCTGAATCCAAATTGGAAATAAGGTATAATGATCATTGGTTTTAGTCGTTTCAATAATAATCTCAAACAACTTGGAGATAGTAGGTAACAAAGAGATCGGCCTGTATGATCGTTTAACTTTATTACTTACTCGGTTAAACCCTCTTTTGTCGATAATATGTCTGGTTTTATGCCATATATGTCTTTTCCTACGCCTTTTTTTATCAGTTCACGAATCTCCAATGGGTAATTGATCGCTTGTACATCTTTCTCTCTCAATACGGGTGTGGCTTCTTTAACTGCTTCGCATATAGAGTTAATAAAATATTCAGTTTGCACATTTCGAGTTCTTTCTTAGTTTTGAGACAAACTTTTAACTCAATCAGGTTGTTCAAATTCTATCTAAATAATTCCCAATCCGTAAATTTATTAGTGAGATTAAGTTTTTTTTTTTTAATGACTACTGTACTCAGAGTCATTAAGTCTGGTGTGTGAGTATGGTCTTCAATGCCTTCACTTCAATGTAATTCGAGGCTATTCTCTTCGAGACATAAAAATCAATTAAATCAGGAACTTTGTTGATATCTTTAGGCTAATAGGTTGGCTTACGCGATGAATGATATTCACAACCTGACATTTCATTTGCGCTTAGGAGTTCTTTTACTTTTCCTGGTGTTATGAGTCGTGATCCCATGCTGTGTGTTTCCCATTGTAGTCACCTCCTTGTATAATAAACCTTGGTCCATGTTTATTAAAAATGCTAATAAACTGAATTATTACTATATTATGTCTTGGTGGGCAGTACTAGATCACTCCTAAAGTTAGTTCAGCACCACCATGGTTTATCGTTATTATAGTAGCTTGCATAAATGGCTCTTTAATTTTATCTTGTTGGAAATGTAAGATATTTTGTTTACTTAATATTGCTGATCCTCCTACAGCGCGACCACTGAATGCAACGTCCAATAGGCTTTATATCCCATAATTTTAATAAAGTTTTTCTCTGTAAAATGTATCTCTGATATTAAAGCTACGTCTATATTGTTGATTCTTAGAAATGTATCTAGTTCTTGTACTCTTACAATAAGCCCTTTAATGTTCCAGGCTATTATACGTATAGGAACGTTACATTCATTTCATCTGGCTGAAGTTTTGTCTCATTTCAGCCTGAAATTCGGTGAGCATCTTCATTATATTATGTACTATATTGGTTGGCACATTAATCGCAGGTTTCTGCCTGATTTTTATTTCTTGATTTTCATTGTTATTTGTGGTTTTGGTCAGCTGGGACCAGGAGACCCCTCTCTAACAGTATCGTATTGTTTGTTTGGATTTTGCTGTGGCGCTGAACTACTGATATTTTTTTTGGTAGATGAGCATTTAGCTTTTTCTGATATACCTGGATACCTTTGTAACTGCTGGATGACCTTTTTCTCCGTACAGAGCACAAGTTAGCAATACATTTCGTGGTTTTTGACATTGATTTATTTGATGGTTCTCTGCACATTTGACACTTTTGGCTTGTCTATTACAGAAGTTCTTCATGTGTCCTAAATGTTGGCAATTTGTGCACTGAGGTATGTTGAATTTTTATGTACGTTGACATTGTTGGTTACTGTATAACTATGATCATCGATTGCTACTTTGATCTCTTCGCGATCGGTAGAAGACGGTTGGCCTCTTATTACGACTCTTTACCATCTTTCACTTTTAAGCTGATAAATATGCTATTCCATATTATATAGAGTACTATCCTTATTATTGGCTTCAGTTTCTTTTATATCACTAAGTTAATTTTTAATTTTACAGTAGTCATTTTCAGACTGCGATGTTATTTTGATATCATAACCAAGTTTTAAGCTGGGTTTTACAAGATTTATTGAGAAATCTAGAAACTCTCAATAAGCGATTAGATGCACAAGAAGATGGTCTTCAAAGCACACTTGGAGAAACTAAAAAACAGAATATCTAGAAACGCATTTCACAAAATCCTCATGTGGTAAATTTCGTGGGTATACTTTTTATCATGAGCTACATCCTGAGAGTAAAACTAGAAGAGGGGCAGTTATTTTTGTTAAAGATATCCCACACAATAAGGAACTGAACATTGAAAAAATGTTCATGCAATTCACAACAATTAAAGTGCATCTAAGTAAAACAAAAAGTTACACCATCTCAGCAAAATACTGTCCACCTAGCTACAACCTCAAACAAGAATAAGCTGGTAGTAGTTACATAAGTGACGCAAATCAAAACGTTAAACGTATCCCGAAGGAGTTCGTAAAAACTGGCAATGAAATCGAACACCGGAAAGACTGTTTAATAATTTGGTAAATAAATAAATGCTTTAATAAAGGAGATTAAAATACTCTGATTATTCTCTATATGGAAGCCAACCTAGACCCTGAAAAAACCCAACCTAAATTAAAACTACGATACCTGGGCTAGGAATCCCAAACAAAAAACAGATCTGTTTGCAAATCATCAATACAGCAGACATTTCAACTATATCCAAGACAATCTGCATAGGAGGATATTACCACAGCTGACAAAATTGATGAGCACGGAATAAGAGCTATAATACTGCATGAACTAAATTGGGAAATAAAGAATAGCCTTACGTTAAAAAGGCGCCAGGTACTTAAAAATGGGTCAAGAAATAAAAGGCTTATCAGAAAAAAGGAAGGAAGAAATTATAGCACATATAATGAATGCAGCGATCCAATTAAGATACGTACCAAGGAAATGGAAGGTTGCAGAAGTTATAATGATTCTAAAACCAAACAAACATGATGTATGGCATCATGGGTTTGCATCCAAACTGCATCGGGATTTGCCGAAACAAATTTATGAGCTATTTCAGACAGAAATAAATCGTATATTTCAGACAGAGACTTTCAAGTAAAGTATGAGAATAAATACTCTGAATTAAAGAGAATAACAGAACAACAGGAGTATCCAAACTAGTGTGCTCGGTCCCATTCTTTATCTCCTATATATACATGCCCAATACTGATGCAACAATAGCAATCATTTGCCGATGATACTGCAATATTAGCGTCTGTACAAAATATAACTGACTCTACCAATAAACTGCATCGAGCCACAAACAAAATATGCAATTGGACAAATAATGGCACATTAAACAGAATGCATTAATAGCCGATTTATAGCCGATTATCATTCAACAAATTTTTCATCTTGAAAAAAACCGAGACACTAGATTGAAAAATTATGCAAGCCAAACCGAGAAAAAATTTCTTCTTGTAAAAATAAAAGATGAAACCCGAGATCCAAACCCAAAAACTGTTATAAAAACGATATCTTGATTTTTACAAG
Source organism: Tipula confusa (assembly GCA_963556175.1). NCBI lineage: Eukaryota > Metazoa > Arthropoda > Insecta > Diptera > Tipulidae > Tipula > Tipula confusa. Next base: position 112,814,205 of record OY744476.1, read on the forward strand.
ATGAAAACTTTTATATTTTTGTAGCAAAACATAAAAAAATGACAATACATGTATAAAATTAGTTTAATATGCTATGTTTTGGTTACTCACACAAATAAAAACCAAATGTTATTGCAATTTTTGTTTTAATTCCAATTTTACTAAATTGATTTCAAGATCAATTTCTTCTTCAAAATTTGTTGAATGTGGAAGGAACGTATGGGAAAAAGAAAGAAGAATTAAACATCACATTCAGGAAAATGCTTTGGCTTCTAGGGAGATACTTCGAGCTCTCGATTCATAATAAGCGTCTACTATATAAACAATTTCTGAAACCGGTATAGATCTATGACTTACAACTCTGGCTGGGTTTGTGCTAAGAAAACAAACATCAAAAACATTCAAACGCCCCAAAATAAAATACTACAAATAAAATAAAATACTACAAGAAAATAAAATTGTAAATGCACCGTAGTACATTAAAAACGACAACCTTCAGGGAGACTTGCAAATGGAGCTTGTCGCAGACGAGATCAAGTATCATGCATTGAACGCAATCTTTGGAAAATAAACCTTTATTTCAAAGGAGATAAATTTAACTCACAACCTTATTTTGGGAGCTACCATATTCCTTCGCCACTTTTATTTTCATACAACCACCTTTTCTTTTCTGAGCTATGACTGGTGTACTGAAACCTTGGCTTTTCTATATTATTGGTTTCTTTTATTTCTTCGTCCAAAATCATGATAGTAGTCAATTGTCCTGAAATTATATAGATAAATCATGGTTTACACCTTATAAATGTACGTGTTGACTAGTTTTATAACAAAAAGACGTAAGTTTAAATCTTTTTAGTACAAAACCAAAAATGTTGCTATAAAATCATTCTGTTTGTTTGGTTTGTTTCTTCGGTTCATTTGATAATAGCACAGAAAAAATTAGATTATTTTTTCTGTGTCAATATAGTTCGAAGAAATAAATGATAATAAACCTCCTCGTTTTGTCTGTTATTATATTTTAATTTTACATTTCAATTATTTGGCGTATTCCGAATGTCACTAAATGTAAATACAACAAATGTTATTTATTGTGCTAATAAAAATCTATAGCAAAGAAACATTCAGTACTAAAAATAAATATTTTACCCTTAATGTGTGCAACTCATTAGAAGATGAAATTTTCATTGATGATGGCACAACGATTTTGCTTGAAGATGATTGCGTTTTGCAATCATCTTCAAGCAGTAAAAAGTAATTGTTTGTGATTAGATAAAAATGTGAAACATGTCATTACTTACATAAGTTGTTAGTAAATTTTAAGCAATCCTTCTATGTGAGTTTAAGTAAAATTATCTGTAATGAATTGATGGACTTCGCTCGGGACTGACACAATTAGAGCTTTATTATTGGTACGATAACCTGCCAGATCATAGTGTTATACGAGGGCATGGGGCTGATTAACACGTGCTTGGCATTTTCAAGGTAATAAAACATTAGTATTAAACAAAATTTCAAAATACTAGAAAAATAACAGAAAGCCTACTAACTAAAACTTGAAATTTACAGCCCATAAAGGTAAAAACGTATTCTAACCAAGGCAACCAAACAACTGAGAATTTTATTTTATATGTAAATTAACATATTGGGCTTTCGATACAAATAAAATATGAGAAAGATCTAATTCACATGTAATCGTGGCTCTTAGCATAACGATTCTTCATAAAAAGAACTTGCCTAAGCTAACGAATTATAAAAATAACTAAACTTAGCGAATTAATTAGAGAAAACGGAACGGTAGAAAGATATTTGCGAATCACCTAGACCATACATTCTTTATTTTATACACAAGAGATTTGCAAAGTTCGGAAGAAACAAAAATTGTCACAATTTCAAACAATACTGCTGTCCTAGCAACTTGAAACAATATTAATCTAACCGAAACAAAATCACCTCACGTTTACTGTACTAATCAAAATGTTAACTGGACCATTATGGTACTTAACTCACAACAAACTCCACATGGCAATACATCTAAATATTTATGTATGACTCTTGTTTGTCTAATTAAGATTGACTATAAAACCTTAAACCAGTTTCACAAAGCTTTCCCTCCTAATATCCAGAACTCCGATAAACTATTTCAGTCAATCCAACCACCCAATACGATAGCAGTTTTTTTTAGTACCTGCATTGCCAGCAGCCAAAGTAGTATATCTTCGTAGGATACGTCCTCCACGCGTACATCATGACAGCCTGTAATTAACAATTTAGGTAAATACAGTAGTATTTTCCACAAGTTGAACTTTGAGTAAAAAATGTGCTTTAACAAAATGTGCCTTGCCTTTAAGTATCGCTTCGATGTTGGCGCCAATAAATAATAATCAAAATACATATACCATTCCGAGCAAAAATTTCCTTAATTTAAAATTTGTAAGCAACTCTTTTTAAATTTTACCAACCATTTAAAAAACTATCTAAATCTAGTAATTAATAATTCAACTATCACTTATCAAATCGATTAATTAAAATCCCCAACACTTGATGTCCAATTTGATTATGGCGCGAAAAAAATGTTCTTAACCTAACTTAAAATAATTTTTTTACTGATTTACTATTCATTATATGTAAACTATCCATTATATGTACTTAAAACTTTTTAATGATTTTTCAGACAATTTTGGTTCTTGCTTATCTGTGAGAAAAATTAGTACGTAAAGTGTTAATGTCCAAAATTGTAATTTTTCACATGATTTGACACATTTTCTTTTATTTTATTTTATTTTCCACTTCACACATTAAACGTAGATTAAGTTAATTTAATTCTAAACTTTTGAATTATTTTATACTAACTTAACAAATATTTTAAAATTAGCACAACCTCCACTCTCTATCAGTGGTCACAAGCGAGTGGTCACAACTGAAAATTATATCGTAAAACACGACATCATGTATGATACATTGTGTGACCTTACTATGATTTGATCTAAACCAGTGCAAGATTATTGCATTGACTCGAAGCTCTTCATAATTTTTTATTCGGGCAGGAAATTTTATGGTAGTGGCTTTAGTAACTCGTACAAATTATGTATATGACAAAAAGAAGTTATGTATGCCATAGTTATGTATCTTTGTTAAATTAACTCATGGTAAATTAAAAATCGTTTTTTTTTAATGAATAACATGTGAATTCGTTACGGCTCTCTTAATTGCAACTGCTGCAAGTTTCCTTTCTCCGCTTCTTGATTCCGCTTCTTGATTCCGCTCCTTTGTCGTTCCTTTTTCTAGTTTTTATCAATGAGCATGTATATCAACAACTTTCAATTCAATATACTCCTATGTGGATTACACCTCACTTTTCATTGCCTACTGTTTACCTTCTTCTTCATTACGAAACGACGTTTTCTCAGAAAGATTGGCTATAAGGGACCGCCTTAGGCGAGATCTTAATACTATGATTGACTATATCAAAGAGAATATCTTCCTTGAGTTGCTTAACAAATAAACAAAGTAGCAATTTGTGCAGACATATTATAGATGTCTTGGATTTTTGCGACGATGTAAGTTTTACTTCACTTCATTATAGAAACACTTATAATATGCAAGACCTATATAAGACCCAGGTTGAAGTATAATTCTCCTATTTGCACTGGTGCACCGAAAACTCATTTGACTGAACTCGGTTGGGTCCAAAACCGAGCATCCCGATCGAGAAAGTAGAATTATTATCAATCTGAGTTCTCTTTCCCATAGGCGTAATGTGGGAGCCTTATGCGTGTTTTACAAGTACTTTCTGGGCATTGTTCATCGGAACTCTGTGCATGCGCACAGATACAATCTGAAAATTAAATTCGCCAGGGCCAATAAATTGAAAAAGTCGTCTTTTGTTCGCAGTGCCCGAATGTGGAATGAGCTTAATGACAGACGGATACAACCTGGATGTAACATTATCCTAAGTGCTAAGGACATAAAAACCAATAAAAAAAATGTAATCTTACAAAAAATAATTATAGTGATAAAAAATCCTTTCTATATCCCTTTCCATTGGAATTCAAAATCGATTTAAGCTCCGCCGCTTAAACCACAGCGTTAATTATTCGATTCGAATTAGATTGAATGTACTAATATGTAATAAGTATTACAAAACTATTAAAATAAACTCTACTCAATTATCTCTTGTAACAGGACATTATATTTATTATAAAGTTATTGTTGTTGTAATTAGACTTTAAATTTGCATCAAGCAATGTGGTCGCAAAGTGTTTGTTAAGGACAATCCGTGGCATTAAGTGACAAGAATGTGTAACTACTTTTAGGCAACAAATCATGTCTAAGATTAAATTCTGATGGGACGTTTAAGTTTTGAATGAATCAAATCAAGTGATATATAATATTATGTGTAATGAAAAGTGGTCCAGTTTTTAGAGTGTGATTAATAAATCGTAAGCGTCTTGTAAGTGGGTGAAAATACAATTTTAATCGTGCCAAAAAATATCTAGTTAGGTTATCAATATTATGAAAAACTTGTTATTTGGAAATCACAGGTATGTTTATTTTAAGGTACCAGTATTTGTATATAGCTGGATTAGGAAATGATTGCTTTGCAGTTTCGTATTCTGCAACCATAATTTTGATGTTTATTTGACGTTAAAAGCTTCACATCTATTTCATGGGTAGATCGATCAAATTTTAACACTAAACTCTGTCAACACTTAGAGCGTGTGTGCTCCTCAACATTTTTTTTGACTGGCATCGTTAGCAAAATCTAGTCAACGTTATTATAAAAACCAAAAATCGGGTCTTCTTAGGTATGGTCTCTTTGGTTCTATAACGTTTCGAATTTTTAAACGGATACTTATCTTTATCAGCAAATATTTTATTCACTAATAGCCACTGTGTAGAAAGCTCACACATTTCTATATTTGTTTCTTTTTTTTCTCAAAGACGGCATAATTGTAGAATATCTTTGGATAAAAAACAAAACGATCTAGAAAACCTTCGGTGGTTGTGATCTATTAGCCTTACAAATGGATATTATTGGATAGAACTTTTACTCTCAAAAAACTCAGTCTCCATCACTCTCCGCCCTGTGCAGCTCCATCTTTTGCATAGCCCACTTACAATTTGTAGGTCCGATGCTCATATCCAAGTATTTGACACATTTTATCCGATCGTTTAATTACTGGATTCGGCAAATCATCTAGCTAATTAATTGTGCAATTGCTACAACTACTTTAGCTATTTCGCAAAGACGGCGAACTATTGTCATTTGGGATTTTATCGTAAAAAATTTAGTATTTCAATGGGAAAGAAGTCACTTTGTCAATATATTTGATTTAAACCATCGTCTCACCAATGCTTTTCGGTGCCCCACCAAGAGAAATCATTATCTCATTTTTCTTGTCACAACTTTCAGCAACTCACCATATATAGGATTTTGAATGCTGGGTTGTGTTACCTCCGAAGGCTTGAGTAAATACATTTTTTGGGTTTGGAACAATTGTTCCGCATAAATTCTTTCAGGAGTTACTTCTGTTTTGTTCACTCTCACAGTAAGTGACATTTTTTGATAGTTTGATTATTTGAACAGTTTTTCAGTAGCCATTATTTTCTCTTGTTGTAGCGCAAGATTTGGGAATGTGGCGCAGTGGTTAAAGCTGCAGTGTTTGGGACGGGAGGTACCGGTTCGAATTCCAAAGGGGGAAGGTTGCAAAAGGGATTTTTCATCATCTGATTACGATCGGTGATGACGATGAACACAACTATGACCCCCTGTTAGAGTGCAGAATCCATGGGCCGAACCATCGTCCATGTCAGAACAGGCTGGCTGGAGCAAGGCAATGTGCAGATGGATTTAATCGTACCTGTATTCGTGCGTCCTCGATTTGGCTGGTGACGGCGTAAGGCAGGACGTTAAGAACTAACCGCGAAAGAGTTGGGAGAGCTTCGGTTCCAGAAAAGATTGCAGGGTTTAGACACAAAAAAAAATTGGAAGTGACGCTGAATATGTCCTTTCTATTCTAAAACGTATGCGATCGAGCATACTAGTATTTTATTGAAATAGGTCAATGACTCCTAGGTGTAAGTTGTCATAGCCCATAGCAGCCTTTAATGCTCCTTTGGTCCGGCAACCCAGTTTCACATATCTTTTTTACCTGCAATGTTTGTAAAGTTTAAGTTCGCTAATGAACGGTAAAGTTTTTAGCTAAAGTGATAACTTCTGCAGGCACACCAGACGATAACAGTCGAGCTTACAGTAATTGATGATTGATTGGCACAATATTGCCAATCAATCATCATGGTTAGTTTTGACGCTGTGAGAATCCTTCTTGCTGATCTGGGTCAATTTCCAAATTAAAGAATAGAAAGGAGCTACCAATCCAATAATACACAGCTCCAGAACGGAAACTCGTAAGCCGTCAGGTTTAACTCCAATATACATAGAGCCTGTCGGAAGATCTGAGCAATCCACTTTAAAAATACTGCTAATTAAAGAGCAAAATAGTGCCAAATTTTTAAAGGGTCTTCTAATACTAGTATAGGAAACATTTCAGACAGGGGTAGATAATAACGTAAAGAGACGAACTGAAGATAATCGAGATCCGACTATAAGCGCTTACAGATCCGCTTACTTATTTTGTGTGACCGATTAAGCTCAGACTCAATAGGTTTGAAATATTCTGTGAACCGAAGGTATGGACATACAATTTGCCAATTTTTAATTTGGGAACGTCGCTTTGCTATGAGATCCATGTTCCATAAAGTTTTTAAACGGTTTATCGATTGTAGGGAATATGGGTTGTTAAAAGTTTGATTGTCATCTTATGCCGAATCATTAATTGGAAATACGTAACATATTTATTACAACTCATATCGTGTTGTTCTTGATACTCGTAAATTGATTACTGCTTCATACTTTTGTCCCATAGTATGTACCAAGATGTATCATATTCGTCTAATCCCTATTTATTATGCCAACGATTCAAGATCACTAGAAAACCACATGGGCAATACACAACTCCACTAGGCCGATTTGAGTAGCCCCCATATTTTAAAACCCATTCTACCACTATAGAGCTCCCTCAATTTAAGTCCAAACTATTTACCGAATTGAATAAACTCGTTGGCAACAAAAACTGGACTGAAACTGTGAAAGAAAATATGAAGTCCTGACCAGCTGAAGTGGTTTACGGGCAAAAATCAAGCTCCCGGTGTTTTTCATCGTCTTGCACTTGTACCAAATAAGACAAAGTCATCCTTAAAACTTATTTATTTAGAAATTTATGAAAGTTTTGCCCGGTCAGCAATAAGTACACCACCTTCTCTAATAGGCTTAGGTTATTAAAAGACATTCGATTGATTAGTTTACATATTATATTTTCAATATATTATTATAATCTGTTATATTTAGTTTTATACACTTTTACAAATTGTAATTTTAAATAATTTTATTTATATAAATATTGTATAATTCATCATAGTTTAAAAAAGCATTAAAATACAGTAACTAGGAGTAGTAATTTTAGACACTATTTGGAATGATACAAAATAATGAAAATACACTTAAAAAAATCAAAGAAATTATCATGAATACTTTAGTTTGTAAACAGATTTTTGTTTGGAACTGACTGAGGTAAAAATTATTTATAACAGATAATTTTTTTTTTAGTATAACAGTTTTACATTATAAAAGCATTAAAAAATATTCTATAAATAATAAATTAAGGATATGAAGCTTAATATTTAAATAATTTTATTGTTATTAAACTCTTTGTATTTCAAATAGTTTGACATCGGTGTCATACCATATTGCAGGATCAACATTTCGCAAATAAATTACACCCCACATATAAGTTCGGAACCATGCTGTTGTACCACTATTCGCTTGATATTTTCGTATTAATATTGGATGAGGCACTGGTAGCAGGCCAACAAGTGTGCCATGTTGAAGGAATTTTAAAATTTCAGATTCATCGGTTAATCCCCTAAAAAAATTAATTTACAATTTATTATGGTTATAAGTTGCATGCAGCATAATATGTTGCACACGACATACTTATCAATACAAATTTTCTCTACTTGTGGCACTAAAACTTGTAAAAGCCGCATAATTGTTTGCAACGGTAATTTAGCTCGCCACGACTGAACCCATTCCGGGTTTGGTACCCACGATTGACTTACATTCGTATTAGCCGGAGTTACTCGTATACTGCCACGCTAGAATGTGCAACATTAAAATTTAATCAAGAATATTGGCCTGTTCAATACAAAACTATCAAACCCAAAAGCCATTAAGCAAACTAAAAATTCTACAATTTTTGGATAAAATAACAATCGTTTTATAACTACCTGGTTGACTGCCCGTTTAAAGGGGGATGGAGGCTACATTGTATTGCAAAATAGAAAAACATTTACAAAAATAAAAAAAAAAAAGAAACGAAAATAGAAATTTAAGAAAATAGCCAAATCCAATAAAGAGATAATTCAAAATTAGTCGAAATGTTTGTATATTTACAGATTGTTTTGGTTGAGGCTCTACAGTTGGAATTGGTTGGGCTTTTTCCATTACAATGCCCGCTTTAATTTCATCGCTAGGTGTCTGAAGCTCAAATGTGGAAGAACTTGAACTGACGCCACCCGGATGAGCTGATTCACGTTCGGTCATTTGACTTATTTCCGGTGTATCCAAAAGTGTTGCTTTCAGAGTGCCCGGCTCCGCCGGTAAAGCTGGTTTCGAACCTTCCATAACAATTTCGGAAATTTCACTTTTCTCTCCATCCGAAATTTCAATTTCCTCATTATTATTATCGATTTCGTCATCATCGTCTTCGCTCTCTGCTGGTTTGAGATCTTCTACATGATTTTTCGCAATAGTTTTGGATGATGTGGTACTTTTACTGATTATATGCTTACTAACACCACCAGCTATTCGATTTAATTTACGCGAATTTAGACATTTTGATATGCCAGACGCGTCCGATGGTATGTTCGCCAAGGTATGGAAAACATGACGCTTCCGAATTATTGTGTACACTAGATTTGAGTTGCCATCGAACTGATATTGAATTATATTGTTGAAAATTTCTAATAAAAAGAATACTAAATGGTGATTGGACGGTGCTGAGAATAAAAACCATGGTGTGCTAAATGCTTCCAAAAGATGAAGCAATTTTATGGCCGCAACCATCGATAAAGTTTTCAAATATGGCGAAACATTCACCAATATTGTAAGTAAACAATCGAAAAGCGGTTGAAGTCTTTGGTGTCCTGTAGCAATAATTTTGTGAAACACTGTTATCAATAAATCGGCGTGCGTGCCAGTAAATACTGGAATGTCCATTGGTACGGTAGCTGTATATGGTTTATTAAGACGAACGCCGAAATTACGTTCACCCGATAATAGCAACAATATAAATACACCAATATGCATTAGTCCTACACGAGCTAAAATACAAAATTTACCCAATTAATCCATAGTTTAGTTAGCTTAACCGATTTTTACTTACATTGATCGGCGCGTGAGTCATTGAGATGATACAAAATCGGTACCAAAATGTCCAATACATCACTACTTTTTAGAACGTAGTAGAGGAATTTTTTATTGTAATCGCAGAGCTTCCAAAAAAATACCAAAAGCTCTTGGTGACAATGCAAACGTTTCGTCGAATTAGGAAGATAGCTTTGCACTAGTGGATTATTCAATAGCCTCGTTATCCCTCGCAATATAAATAGAAAATCTTCGTCTCGATGTATTCTCGACAAATAGTTGATAAATAAATTATCACCAATATTAGTTTCGTCGAACGTTGTTGTTTGTGTACCACCAGGAGTCGAACTATTTAACGTCATATCGTGATCTAAAGTCACTATTAGAATTTGAAGACATATTTCGACTAGAGGTTCAGTAGAATCGGCAAAAATTAAATGATTATATGGTAATCCCAATCCTACTGGATCATAGGAACATACTGAATTCAATAGCGACGTGAATAGAGGCAATGCATGCCGATTTTCTGCGCTTGTAAAATGTCCAATCCATTTATTAGCCTCTTCACTATTGGTCGGTGCTCGATACATTGTTTCACTAAAACATGTAATCAATAGTTTTAATATTTCTGTTCGCCTTAATTCCATATGCGAATTTTTGGGTGGCGAATGAGCAAATCCTACTCCAGACTCCCATATATATTCACAACTATCAATATTGGTCAATTCTTCAGCTTTATCGGGGCCAGCCCGTTTGGTTGCGACAACCGAAAAATCGGGACAAAATAACAAATCACATAGTGCATTCAGTAGGCTATGAGCGAGTGGTGTAGATGTTTCATCCGCATCATTACCCGATGGGAGCGATGACCAGAAAAAATTCCGCCATTCACTGTCCTCAAAAATGTACGGTAGAATACGTGTCATTAGCCGGACACAATTTAATACGGCTTGTTGCTCCGTTTGTGTCCGACAACTATTATCAACAGCCCTGACCAATCGTTCAGTTGCCTTGTAGCACAAAGTTGCTAGATTCGCTGGATTATCTTCTCGCAGGTTACGTATCTCGTTCGCGGGTACCAGAGCAAATACGTCCTGTACGGCTGTACCATGGTCAGACCAGAATTGTTCCCAAAACGAATCGTCATTGGCATCGATTGTCTGGAATCCAAAGAGAACAACATATGTTAAATCACTAACGAAATATTACAAACCACAAATATGCGCTGATAACACACAACACAAGATTACGTATAATTTGTAATATAAATATTTCCGTAAAACTTTTAAACATAAAAATCGATAAAACAATTTCTCGATTCCCTTCTATTGTGTGTTATAATGTTATTCTTATTGCTGTGTAGGAGACACATTTTTTCATTTTTTTTTTTTATTCCAAAAATACTTTACTTGATTTTTTGCACCTAGCTGCACAATTGCCTTACGAAACGTTAATTTTGTATCAGCATTTCCCATTTCCTTATTGTATTTACGTTTTGATTATAAATTAATTAAAATGCTGGTGTGACACATAAATATAAAATAACAATATTAACTTTAGTTGAAAAGTTTTCTTCACTACACTTTTGACAACACACAACTGTGGCTGATCGAAAGAAAATAATTGCACGAAATGTCATCACAAAAATAAATAATACCATAATTTCCCTGTATTCATATATATTGGGGACATTTTTTATTTAAAGGTTTGAGTATTTGTGAAGAAGCTAATTCAAGTAGAATAAAATAATTTGTTTAGTTTAGACAACAACCAAATAATTATTTTGTGAAGATGGCAGGTTCTGTTTACGAATTGGCTATCAGACTTGATTTGGTTGATAATGAGGATAGGCTTTATTTTTAGCTTAGAATTTTCGCTTTATGACTTGAAATCTCGTACTATGACATTGACTTTGTCGGTTTGTGTATTAAGCATAATGCCAGATGAACTGCACAGAATTGGACGACTTTACTTAGATGTCCAGTTTCTATTGTGTTGTGGTCGTAATTATCAGTCACTTTTTTGACACATCACTTTTTTACACGAGTATTATATCCTTAAAAGACCAGCACAGTGTCCTTATCTGCATCAGTGTCCAGAGGAGATGATTAGACGAATTATGGATAGCTGGCCATACTTCCCGTTTCCTTAAAAAAAACTATTGTTAAACAAAATTAACAAAAGAGAACTGAATAGCGCTAAAATTTAACAAGACCCCAGCCGCCTAGGTGATTCTAGGTATGGCGACAACTAAACCCAAAAATAATTGGTTTTATGAAGATTGCCACCTTACTGTCGAGCAACAGAAAATAGCCTTTAGAGAAGCGCGAATACGTTTTTAAACCTGAAGCAAGAATGATGCTAGGAGAACCGCCAAGCGAATTTGTAGACAGAAAAAGTTTAAATGGTGAAAGGCTGAAGTCTTAAGAGTACAACAACTCAGCAATGAGCGCAATTATCGTAACTTCTTTAAAAAAGTCACTGGACTGTACCAAACCTTCAGAAAAAGGTTTATCCCTGTTCGAAACCAAGATGGAGACCACCGTGTCTATGCAGTGCTCGACACTTGTAAGGATTATTTCTCTGATTTACTCAATGTTCAACAAGTGTGGAATACTGTAGATTAATGTTGTCAAATACCGACTGCGGAGATGTGCATTGAGAATCTATCTTACGAGGAATCCACACTGGCCATGTTGAACTAAAGTTGATTACATTAATTCCAAGCTTTTGATATTCGGAGGGATTAATCTGTAGAACTATTTTAGCACCTTTTTCGATTAGTATGGCAAAGCAAAGTTATGCTTGATGAATGGAAAGTGATCGCGTCATGTCCTATCCTTAAAAAAGGAGATCTGTAAATGGTGATGCAATGCTCTCCTTTGCACAGCATACAAATTACCGTCTTACAAAATATTGGAGAGAATCACTCCACTGGCGGAGAAAACTGTAGGTGACTACCAAAGAGTATTTCATCCAAACCGGTGCGGTTAGTCACTGATTAAGTTTTTTCGCTGAGGATGATTCTAAATACTACGAAACATTGATGCTACTGATATGTGCGTTTATGTAAAATGAAAATAATGCAGTCACAATGTTGCGTCAAAGATGAGAACAAGCTAACAGGAATATCTGCAATTAGCTCTGATGTACGGCAAGGAGATGCTCTGTCTCCGATACTCTTTAATCTCACGTTAGAATTCATCTTTCGTTAAAGTGAACTACCTCAACATCTTGACAGTATCCAACCAGGTTCTGGCAGAAGCAAATGATAACATCATGACAATGGCGACCGTGGCTTCAAGTTCTCTTCAACCACGAGATCAGCAATTTAAATTGTCTAGATCAATACAAAAAACTAGCTCGGGACCGAAACCGTTAGAGCTGGATTGTTGATTCGGTAAGGGTTGCAATGGCCTGTAACAACCGACACAGTGAACTTTGCACCTGTTAAATACTGGTTGTCCTCTAAGCGACCACTGAACTATTCGATAAGGATTGGCTTGCATAACTGTATCTTGTTCTTGTACTCGCTATCATTTTACTTCTTTAACCTATACTCATCCAACTGGGTTCAACTTTCACTGTGTTGACATTTGCAAGGTATTTAGACTTTACATTATTACTATGATAACAAAAGATCCGGAGGTAAAGAAAACCCATCACTCCTTTAAACGTGTGATCACCACTTCAAAAAACCCATTACGTCTCGGGCACTAAATTATGTGATAGTTTAAACTATAAACTCTTTAATTGGGTCTCAACCACAAAAACTGGGAACCGTATAACAATAATGTGAATAACAAATGCTCGTTTATACCATTGCCATTCAATCCAATTACACAGTTACCATCTGCATAAGCTAAGTCCTGGTAAAATTGATATATTTTCTGATATAGTCGTGATATTCTTCAATTTTACGAAAGATGAATTCTAACATTAATCTGAAAGAATTATGGAGACCAAGCTTTTTTTTGTCATACTCCAGAAGTAACTGCAGAAATGTCCGATAGCGTTTTTTCAATTTTAACACTACTATTTAGAACGATATTTTCAATGAAAAAAACTTGGTTCTTGACTGACTGATTTAGAATATATCGTCCTTAATAGCCTTATTAGAACATCTTAGAGAAATTTCAGGCGTTGGTAATGCAAATTAATGAGATCTGCACAGATACGAATCTGACGATTTTTTTAAAATAAACTGTTAGAAAAATTAACTGATGCAATGATTTCAAGGATCCCATCTCTCCAGAGGCGGAATTCTCCTTTAAATTTCAAGTGGTTTGTTAAATTTTCTTCGAGCGTCAACATTGCAATATATTCCTGAAGCAAAAAAACTTATATGAATGCCATGCTTTCCTGTAATAATGCTACAGATAACATTATTCAAATCCAGGATAGTATAAAACACAAAAACGACTATCAAAGGAGGTTGCTACGAAGTCGTATTTCAATCGCTTCAAAAAAATGCAGAGTCATCTCCTAAGGATCGAATACGACGACTGCTCGACGCAATGCTCTTTTAGGCTAAGCATCGGTAACTCAATCAAAGATGCAAACACAAAATCTCCATCGCCCTTTATAGATAAGGACAGCATTATTCGTATTGAAGGTCAACTACAATCCTTATCACTGGCTTATTCAGCGAAGCATCCCATTCTGCTCCGTCATATGCATTTCATAACAAAATTACTAATTATATATATATATATATATATATATATATATATATATATATATATATAAATATATATATATATACATAGAAAGCGTCTGCATGTAGGACCTCAGGCTTTACTGTCAATTGTACGTGATCACTTTTGGCCAATAAACGGTACTGCTAAACGTGTAAACATTGCATCAGAATTCTATAATACCGCAATGAAGTTTTGTGGTCCTGTTTTTGTTAATCATATGATTCGAGGTAAACTGTCAACAAAAATATACTATGCGTTGCATTAATATTTGTGCTCATGAAAAAATTATTTTAGTTATGTTTACTAAATTATAAAATTTAGTAAATTTTTACTTTTTCAAATTTTTTTTTTCAATGTTATTAAGTATTAAATAATGTTGCATCTAGTATAAAATTTATAAAAAAAAAATTGTCAGGATTTACGTATAAAATAATTGATTTACTCTGATGCAAAAGTATTTGTGTTAGCAACATTTAAAAAAAAATCAACAAATGGTGCTTTGAAATCACTCAGCATTTGTTTTTCAAAAATACACATTTTCAAATAATTTTGCAAGTTTCATTGTGTTGTGAGCATTAAAAATCGTGACAATATGCAAAAAACCCGCGAACTGAGTATTGAAACCCGATTTGCAATTGCGGCAGAATACAATGTGGGAATCTCAGCCAAAGAACTGACGACAAGTTCCATAAAAATATCATTTAGTATCAAGTTCGAAAACAACATATTTACGGAACGGTGCAAAATATTGGAGTACGCCAACGACCAAGAATAACAACAGCAAGAGAAAATGCTTACATCACTCGATGTATGCTTACAAATGAACATTTACGTCAACGAGGTCTCGCTAAAACTTTAAAAGATAACGGAAAACTCCAAATACACCATTCTACAATTTCTCGTCGTTTAAAAGAAGCCAGGGTAAAGGCCTATACATGCACTAAAAAGTTTTATATTTCAAAACAAAATAAAATAAAACGGCTGTTGTTCGCAAAGCAGCATCTGAACAAGCCCCCCGGATTTTGAAGAAACTTTCTGTTAACTGACGAATCTTCGGTATCGTTAGACGAATCTTGGGGTCGTAAATTGTGTTACTCGGAGCCAGAAAAGGTAAACAAACGTTGTGTTTATGCTACACAACGTCAAGGCGGTGGAGGAAATATTATGGTTTGGGGTTGTATAACCAACTTCGGAGTAGGACCACTAGCAATGGTGTCTGGGAAATTTAACCAAATGAGCTATTTGGAACTGCTAAATAATGTAGCATTGGTAGCTGGTTCAAAAATGAATGGGGTTGACTTTATTCTTCAGCACGATAATGCCACTGCCCATAAAGGATTTGTTGTGACCAAGTTCTTAAATGATTTGGACCATAATAATTTGGCCACCACAACGCCCGTATTTAAACATTATAAAAAATGTTTGGGCTGATGTGAAACAAAATATACCACATAGAGTTGGACGAAGCAAGCAAGAGTTATGGGATGAAATTGTTGAGGTGTAGAGTAAAATATCTCTAAAATTTATTTCCGAAGTATTTGATAGCATAGCTGGAAGACTAAATGAGGTCATATTAAATAAATGTGGGCCTACAAAATATAAGTTTTTTATTAAAAATGTCCCAACACAAATATTTTTGCAACAGTAATTTGTAACACAAGTACTTTTGCAACTGAGTAAATCATTTATTTTGTACGTAAATCCTGACAATTTTTTTATAAATTTTATACCAAATGAAACATTTAATACTTAATTGCATTGAAAAAAAAAATTGAAAAAGTAAAAATTGACTTAATTTTATAATTTAGTAAATATAACTAAAATAATTTTTTCATGAGCACAAATATTAATGCAACGCATAGTATATCTGGATATTTGTTTGTTTGACTACCAAGCGATTAACATTAAGCTATTTGCAGATCTCTCATCAAGTACATTTCTCAACGCTTTCTCGAAATTTACAATCACTAGGGGACTTTGTAAACACGTTTTCACTCACAGAGGCACAAACTTTGTTGGAGCCATGTCTGTGTTAAACTCAATCTGCAAAATGCTACAGTACAATGCAATTGATTAGGAGATTAAAACAATGTGCAGAGATGATTACATCAACTGGCACTTTTATCATTCAAATTAGCTAAATGTCATCTCCTCAGAGTAATGGCAACAACTATTTTAACTTGTAAGAAATTAAATACCCTTGATCTTTGCAATCGAGATTCGTACTACAAAGAATACAACAGCTGCATAAGCCGATTGGCTTGTATCGCAGAAGCCGTCTAATTCTATTGTGGACCATTTGTCTGCATTTATAAGTCTGAGAATAGAAATTTCAGATTCATAAGAAATTCTAAATAATTTCTTATGGTTGACCAAATTATTAATTTTTCAAAATCTCCAGATATGGAATTCCATATAATATTGTACCACTGATGGTTTTCTATTTCCTAATGTTAAAGTCATAACTCCGCAAAATTGAGGTGATGATTTCTGTAAGGTGCTTCGTAGACAGGAAAGATACAGATGCCAGTCCATAAGGAAATGTTATAGTAGACAAAAAGCGCACTTAATGGTACATCTTCTCAATATCGGCAGAGAAGGCTATCCCATTGACTGTGGCGAAACAATCATTTAGGGACATGCCTGTTGCTGATTTATCGGATACGTCAAATACTACTCTAAGTTAGCTTGTATTTTTTGATTTTTTAAGTATACGCCGAGATAGAAATTATTTCGTGATGCTTCTCCTAAACATATCTCGTTCAAATGGTTAAGGTGGTCGTAATCGATCATATTCATCGAAGTTATTTGCTAATTTCTTAAATGGAAATTTACTATGAATCGGCATAGATATTTTCGTAGACTCGTTTCATTTTCTGTACTCGATGAACTTAGCATTGAAATAAATTCGGGTGTCTCAGTAATATTGGAATGTCCAAAAACGATCCATCCAAACATAGTTTATTGGGACCTAAACTAATCTGTCTACTTTTAAGAACATGGAAAAACTACTCGGCTCCAATATGAATATCAATATTACCTGAGTGTCGATTTTGTACGAAAATTGTCACGTGAGGTGAGCAAACTGGAAAAATATAGTAGTGGTAATTTTATTAGTATTGGTTTACTTGTGCACATGCGCGTTACCTTTGTTTACATTTTTTTTTAAATTTGTTTTTTAGATTTTTTTTAGATGTTTCCAAAATAAAATGAAGTTAGCAATGAAAGGAGTTTTTACTTCAAAAATCTGCTGTTTAGTGCGTTGCAGGTTTGTGATATTTATGAATCGTTTATGCACATATGAACATTTTTAATTATTTTTTTTATTTTTTATAAAAATATACAATGGGAGACCTGCCTAATTAAAGCGTTGATAAAGTAAAACAACAACTGCAAAGAAGTCGGTTCTAAATACAATGGGAATAAAAATCAAAATCTTTACCGACATTTGGAAATTTGAATTTTTTCACCTTCAAATTTATATGAGATTGCAGTGCCGCCAGCGGCACTTTAAAAATAAATAAACGATGGTTGAATAAGACATTTTTTGTTTTTTTTTTTTCAATGATAAAAAAATTTGAATTTAACCGATTTGAACGATTTTTACAATTTATTATAAAATAAATTTTAATTTATAAATCAAAAAACTAAAAAAAAACATCAAAATGAATGGTAATATACCATTAATGTATTATCAACGAAAAATTCAAACTCGTCGATATAACGAGTATTTGCGGGACATAATGGACCCTTTCAATATTTCCGAAAGATGGTAAGAAAATCAAAATTAAGATTTTAATTAAGTTCTATGTGATTATTATTTTAAACGAATTATGATTTTGATTTGAATTTAATTTTTCTTTTAGGTTTATTGACAATTATCCGATGCCAAAAAGTATTGTCATTAAATTAATTGAGGAACTTAAACCATATGTAGATGATTATAGCAATGTGGCGAAAATCCCATTGCATCTAGACGTGTTGGCTACACTTAATTTTTATGCTAGTGGAAGCCATCAACGACGTGTTGGACTTGCCGCTTTCGCCGTTATGAGCCAGTCCAAAATATCAACAAGCATATCGAAAATAAGTGAAGCGATTGGGACGATGTTGGTCAATAAATATGTAGTTTTTCCTAAAACTTTAGCTGCTGCTAAAGTAGAAAAGGACACATTCTCTCAAAAATATGGGGTTCCCGGCATTGTCGGGCTAATAGATGGTACGCATATTGCAATTACGAACAACCCCAAAAAAGATGAGTACGCGTACGTAAATAGAAATTAAAAATTTAATTCGTTGATAATACATTTTAAACGATCCCTACTCGCTCGACCCGAATTATCCTCCTCCTCTTCATTTCGAATGAGAATATTCTCATCGGTTTCATTCTGGATGTCACTAATAAGGTAATTATTTTCTATTAACATATTGTGCAATGTGGCACAAGCATAAATTATATGTGCGCTTTTTGTATGAGAATAGTGCAAGTGCCCCGAAGCTTGTTTTAGGCATCGAAAACGCGATTTCAATATCGCACTGCATCTTTCTACACTGCTTCTAATGACACCGTGCACCAGCAAAGGATTGGATTGTGGCGGAATATAATAGATCGGTTGAACAACATCAATCCCGAAACTCCCGCTCGTTTAATTAAGCAATAAAACAAGGTAGGTTTTTAAATGGACTTTGTGGTCGGATGAGTTTAATGTTAATTAACATTTTTGTATTTCAGACATGGCGAGACTTGCGGAAAAACACCAAGTTTAAACTTCGCAAACTCCGCGAATCGCGAAACCAATATTTTAATTTAAAAATGTTAATTTATTTTTATTTAAATTTTAATATTTTAATTTATAAATGTTAATTTATTTTTAGGGTGAAGTTTACTAAGTGCCAACCCCACCGAGCCCGGAGTTTTCTCCAATCATTAGTCACCCATTGGACTCACCAATGGGGAATTTTGATTCAATGGTAATTTCGGTACCATCACCGCAAGAAATTTCAGTACCCGTAACAGCCAGGACAAGACCAGAGGCCAATCGTCACCGAGTGATTTACCCACAGTCCGATTATTTGGTACATACACTGACGGTTTTGATTACTTCTTAAAACTTTCAAAATTGTATTCATTGTTTATTGTAATTGTTGTATGGCACTTAGTGACTCCCCTTGCACCCTAACAGATCGAATTAGAGGATATGCCTCTAATTTTTGACAGATCGAATTAGAGGATATGCCTTTGGAACGGATATTTTGAAAGTGGAAATCATTGATTCCAGAGTATTAATTCGCCCACTTAGAAATTCGGGACTGGCTAAATCTGCTAAATCTTCATACCCAGGTTACCACACATGTCATCAATTTCTAGAGTAGGATGTAGTTCAGCCTTGCCAAGTACTTGAAGTCGTCGGATAACCTCATCAGATGTACCCATCAAACGTTTAAAATTAGCGCCAGAAGAGTGATGAAATGGGCCTAAAAACTTGGAACACCGTTTTGAAAATTAACAAATTTCTGAAAAATTAAATCCAATTATTAACGAAAAAGTAGACAACAGGCACATTAGGGTAATTCGAAAAGAAACCCAAATCCTTTGCTTCTTTGAAGCAAGACAGAGTTCTAATGAAAATAATAGTAGAAATATGACAATGATTGGAAGAGTAGTTCAAACGACAATGAAGTCAGAATATATCAGTCAATAAAAAAAATTTCTTAGTTAAATCTGATATTTTGCTAACGAGATAAATATCTAGACATACATTTGGGATACAATCATGCATAGAAAACTGTAGTTGAACAGTTTTCTGGCTATTTATCTCTGCGGACATTAAACGGAAGATAAACTGTTGTTTAATTTATGCCAGTCATAGTAAAACACAGCAGAGACTACCTATATGATAACTTAGGATATCTCAATTTATTATTTTCAACGTGTGTCGATCGATTGCTATGGAACAATTTAGAAAAGAATGAAAAGGAATAAAACCAAGGAATGTGGCGAAGAAAATCTGTAGGTGTTTTGCTTCTGTTTTGTAAGTTGTGGAGTCAAAGTTTTTTGATAATACTTTGAAGGTGATTTTCATCTGATTCCGTGAGCGATTCGAGATTCGAATCTATATCGACTTTATAATTAGTTCGTTTCCATCCTTATTTTTTTTAACACCTTTGTTGGTGTAGCCATACCAACAAAGGTGTTAAAATCTTAAACATTATTAATTCATTAGTAGGGTTAACATTACAGTACTTGAGATAAGCACAAAACTAGTGTGGGTCTGCTGGACCAGATTCCAGTTCCCTTGAGATATAATATTTATACGGTTAGTTCATGTAGTTTGATTCGTTTGAGCCGCCTTACTTCGTTTGTGTATTCCAGTAGTTGTACGGCCTTACTGTTGGTGTGGGTAAGAAGTCTCTTTTCACGTTTTATGGCACATTCTCGGAAAACGTCGTCTATCAATTGTAGTTCTAGATCATAGTGTATTTCTCTGTTAGTCGCAAATCAGTAGGCGTTGATGATCGTTCGCAGAAATTTGTTTAGACTATGTTGTATAATGTCTCTATTGGATTTATGTGTACAACCTCATAGCTGAGCACCATACATCCATATTGGTTTGAAGATAGTCTGATTTTTGGCACATGTGATGTTTCCAGTTGAGCCTTGAATCTAAATGCAGACCAAGGTATTTTATCAATTCAGCCTACGGCACTTGCACCCCATTGAGATATATGTGTAGACTGTTATTTTTGGGTCGGAGTGTAAATGGCATAAGGGTTGATTTGAGCTCATTAAACATGATTTTCCACTGCAATTGGTTGTGATTCGTATACTGACATAATTACATTGTCGTCAGTGAACGTGCCATCTAAGTTTTATTCGTTGTAGGTATATCCGCAGTGTAGAGAAGGTGTAAGATGGGTCCAAATACGGTTACCTGCGGAAGTCCCGCTAGCGTTGGATAAAAGTCAAAACATGTTTCTTCATTAATGACACTGAATTGGCAGATCAGAGAAGTATGATTCAAGCAGCTGGCAATAGCTTTGTGGTAGCATTTTGCTCATCTTGAATGACAATCCTTTGTGCCAAATTTTATTCCAGAATACATCCAGAAATATGGTGGGGCAATATTTCTTTTCCTCTAACGCTTGGTAAATTACCGTTGTTATTCGATGGAGTTGAT
Source organism: Tipula confusa (assembly GCA_963556175.1). NCBI lineage: Eukaryota > Metazoa > Arthropoda > Insecta > Diptera > Tipulidae > Tipula > Tipula confusa. The sequence goes on from OY744476.1 coordinate 112,835,546, forward strand.
CCATTGTGGAGTTGTTATTCCTGAATCCAAATTGAAAAACAGGAACGTTTACCATTGGCTTTAGACGTTTTAGTAGTATAGTATTTCAAACAGCTTTGATAAGGTTGCAAGCAGGTACCTTTTTTGGTTAAGATTTTTGTCAATTTCTTCAGCAATTTTCATTGGCGTAATCCTTTTAAAATCTTAGTTGATTTATTTGATAAGCAGGTGTTACTTCAATCTTGGATTGAACGTCATGGAGTTGAAACACTGTTGCTAGGTGTTGAGCAAAGAGTTCCGCTTTTTCTTTGTCTTCTGGTTACTTTTCATAACGAGTAGTCCTTATCCATTTCTGAGCTTAGTCCGCTTAAGTAGTTGTCGAAGCAATCCTGTTTGAAGCTTTTGATTAACCTATTGACTTTGTTACTTATTCGAATGAAAGTTGTTTCTATGCCTTTCTTCGCTTTGTCCTTAAATTCTAGAGTAGCCAGCTGGCGGCCATATGAGTGTATTAAATGAAATTGTTTATTTGTTGTTCCAATTCTTCATTAGTTTTAAAACTAACTTTTAATTTAACTATAGCTCTTCCAATTTTTGAGATCCCAATCCGTGGATCTGTTAGTAAGGTTTTGCTTTTTCTTTTTCTTGATGACTATAGCGCTTGCTGACAACAGTACAGGTATGTGATCAGATGTTACGTCGTTAATTCCTTCGACTACAGTGTAACTGGATGAAATACATTTTATAATGAAGAAACCAAGTATATCTGGTATTTTTCCTGCATCCGTTGGCCAATACGTTGGCCCCCCTGGAGACAAGTATTCGCATTTGTTTTTAATGAATGGCAGTGAATAAAGCATTTCCTTTCCCAGGAGAAATTAGCCTGGAACCCCTAGCTGTATGTTTTATATTATAGTCCCCTACAATAATAAATCTTGGACGAGTTATGTTTGATATCAATTAGTAAAGCTGAACCACCTCTTTCACTATAGGATGTGTTATCCAGTAGGAATTAAATCACTTTATTCTGATAAAGCTTTTTTGAGAAGTGCTTTTCTGAAATCAGTGCAATATCTATGTTGTTTGTATGAAGAAATACTTCCAGTTTTGGGCTCGTTGGTTTAGCCCATTAGGGTTCCATGTTGCAATCTGTATAGGAATGAGTTAATCATTTCTGTATATGCTGTCTTATTTTGTTTGAAGGAAATAAATTATACTTTCTAGTTTTGCCGTCGTTTCTGCTAAGTGACCAAGTCTGTTGAATTTGAGCAAGAATTTTAATAATTTCAAAGTTATTAGACTCGATATTAAATTCTATGTGTTTGTTGTTTTGGTTTGATTCATCAGCAGACAATTTGGTGATTTGCGCATAGGATAATCCAATTGTGGATGGTGTGATTGATGTTTGTAGTCTAGCAGCTTTGTTTTGTACTCGCTGTACTACGCTTATTCTATTCTTCTGTTGGCTTTTAATTTTGTTCTGTTATACACAGCATCCTTTATAATTTGCAGTATGTCCTTGTTGTTGTTGACCTTGCTGTCTTTCACACCATTAGTTGTGACCATTTTGTATGTGTTGGTAATACCTGCAACATCATGCCCCATTTTTTCTAAGTCTGCTTTAATTTCATTGTGACTAGTGGAAGATGGCAAGCCTCTGATTACCACTTTTTAAGCCTTTTCGCTCTTCAGCTGATAAGTGTGATATTCGATATTTTCTAGTTGTTTACTAGGTTCTTTTTTTAATTCTTCCAGTAATTTTTTGACCTTTCTGTAGTCATTTTAAATTTGAAAGGTAATATTACTAAAGGTTTTTATTACTTTTGGTCGAAAAAGCTCGAAATTATTGATATTGCTCACGAAAATGGGCAGAGGCAGTGGTATATTTGTATTTTTCTGTTAAATGTTATTGGTCACTCTTTGTGTAATATTTTTGGGAGGAGTTTTCGTATTTACTTTTCTTAGAACTTCTGTTATCAGCACTGGAAACTTCGTTTTCCAGTTCTTTCTCATCTGTGCAACACTCCTCTTGACTCAGAACATTGAATCTATTATTCTGTTGATAGACTGGAAATTGCCGCAGCAACCAGTTGGGATTATTTGAATGACCATTTTGACTGGATGATGGCTGTATATGGTTTCAAGACAGATTGTTAACTCGTGCTGAACCCTTACTTTTTCTATTTTTACGCTTTTCTTTTAGTTCTCTCCGTTCTCTCTAAGTTCAGCAACTTCATTGCTCAGCTGTGCGATCAGTTTCTCAAATTTTTCGAATTTATTTAACAGCTCTTCACTGTTTATAATATTTGTTTATGCACTCAGTATTTGTTCTGACAATTAAGTTCCTTTTTCATTGGAGGCTCCTTTTTTTCAAATATTTTATTGTTTAATGATAGACCTCCTCCGGAATGAAAATTGTTCCTCGTAACACTTTTGATCGTTGGTAGAATTTTGTAGCAATGTTTGGTCTCCCTAGAATCCATGGGACCGACCTCCGAAAACAGTGGATTTTCCTGAACATCAGGTCTGCTACCTAGGGTATTAAGTTCCTTGTAAGTTGTATTCACTGCGTTTTGTTATTTATAGTGTTATTACACTTGCCTCTAGAAGTTCAGCCGTTGTGATACACTAACCATGCAAGACGCTGATATTGGCCATTGTTTGCACGCTGATATTGGCCATTGTATAAAAGCGTCATCAACCATATTAAAGGAACATTCTGGCGTTGATTAATTCTAGCTTCAGTTCTGATAGTATTCGAAGTGCTTACCTAGATCCATTTTTATTTAAAAATATTAAAGACAAATTTTAAAATTCCTTCTGCAATCAACAAACTACAACCTTGCTTGTTCAACTCAGTGCCTGCTATTCCTAAGGCTTCTAAAATTTGTAAAATTTTACTTAAAGTTGGGATATGATTTTTGGATTGAATTGGTACTATAGGTATAGTAACTTTAAGTTGTGCCCATGTTTTATAGCTACATAATTCTGCAAAACGTCATTTCTAAAATGTGACATTTTAAAAGATTTGCAGATTCGTCTGGTTTCGTTGATAACAGTCGGGTATTTTCCAATAAATACCCGGGTAGTCGTGTACCTGAAATAATCTATAATACTCGATTCAGGATTTACCAATTTAACCAATGTTGTGCGTGTTTCTATTGAGTATCGACAAAAGAAATACAATTCGTTCTCGAGAGACAGTATAATTATATTTTGACTTGCATTTAACTACTATTGAATGGGGTAAAGTTTTTATAAGGTTCAATCTGCGAAAAAATTATTTAATAATCACCGTTGATCGTTTACAAAAAAATCGGAGAAATTAAATTACAACTTATACCAATGATCAAATTGAGTGTAAATAGCGTCCTTTCCGCATAGAATATCCAACGTACACACACAATTCATAACAATTGATTCACAATATTGTTAAAATTTAAATTGGTTGTTAAATTTAAATTTAAGTTGAAATTGTGTTGTTTAGAGTATGATTCGTCTGAGGTTTCTCACTTATGATTAAAACATGTTTATATTTCCGTTACCTTGTTCGAGTTATAGTCCTAAGGTAAAAACTAATTGACAATTTGTAAAAAATGCCTTCGTACCACTCAATAAATAATTTGTATTACTAAAAAAAAGTTTTATTGTAAAAAAAGTACTTAAACTTAACCGCTCACAAAAAACATAAATCATGTTTTATGTTGTATGATTTAAAAAAAAAACATTTTTTTGCTGATTTTAGCAACTTTTGATTATTTTCTTTTAAGTTGGACGTTTTTATTACTCTGAAAAGAAAAATCAAGCAAATATGTCTGAATTTAACAATAAATGTTTAATGAGGTTTTTCAACTCAGAATATATTCCTTCCAATTAATATGAACATAGCTACATATACAGTATGATTTGGAAAATAATTTTCAGGTGTCATCTCAGGCTGCGGTTAACTATAATCGCTTTGCAGTTTTGAACTGATTGCTCATGAAAAATATCAAGAGCAGTTATGATTTGTTAATCCAGTAAAGACACTAATTAATACTTTCTACTAGTTGTTCATGACACCCGCTTTCCACAATGAAACTTTTACTGTCAATATTTTTTTTACTGTGAACCCAGCAAAAATACTAAGTTACTTTACCCGTCGTCTCCACTATGAAATTTTACTGAAATTGGCTTTCATGAAATCAATTTAATCAATGTATGCGTGTGTAAATTGTAAAAAAATGCAAACTTTCGGAAAACATTCAGGCTGAAATTTCTCAAAAAAATTTCATGAAATATCTATATAGCTAGATTTGTTTTTGTTTTTTATTGTTTGTTTATATTTCTAGTTTCTATTATAGGTTTCATGAAATTTTTCATGAAAGCAAAGTGCCCAGTGATGAAATTTCACCGACAGAAATTTACAAATACATTAAAAGAAAAAATACAATCATGAAAAATAAAATTTCAGTAAAGTTTATAGTGGAGATGGCGGGTTAGAGTGACAATAAAGACAATCGTTTTTGTTTTTTTTTGTTGTATCAAAAAAAAAAAAAAGAAAATAGATTAAAACCAAAAACGGTTGTCTTTGTCACTCGAAAGTTATTTAGTATTTTTTTTCCTTCTGGTTTCACAGTACAAAAATACTGACAGTAAGTGTACGTTTCCACTTAAAAGTTGGTTGTTTTTTTTACATCGCACTTCGCACAGATAGTATACATTCTCAAAAAAATTGCGTCGCAACACAAAATTTATTACCTACACATGCAAACAAAAAACAACCGATTTGTAAAAAAACAACCGATTTGTACTAATGAAGAGAACTTTTGCTGTTGTTTTTTTTACAGTGGTACTAAAATATAAAATTTTCTCTAGGAAATTTTATGGTCAATCCTTCATTTATTTGAAAAATGTCATTATCATGTATTTTTGTTGCGATTCAAATTTAAATAAAAGTTATTTATTTTTTTAAAACACTATAAGCCATTTATTTTTTATTACACTTTAAACATTTTAGATTTACAACCATTTACAATACATTTTTATGAAAAAAACCAACGTTAAAATTTAAATATTTAAATTTATGATTCTAATACATAGAATTTCAATACACATACATAAAAAAAATTAAAATATTTCCCTTTGTAAAAAAAACAACAGATTTCTCGGTCGAAACCAAGATTAATTGTTTTATTATGGGTAGACGACTGTAGCGGGTGGACGACTAAGAAGCGATTGACTTCAATTTTCCAAATCGTACTCGATTTGGTTTCCACTTTATCAGGAAAAACAATTAAATGTATATTTAATTGGAGCATAAGCATTAAGCAACCATAACCAAAAGTGGACGTTGGTATAAAAAGTAGGATCTTGCCATAAAAAGATTAGAAAAAATACTTTCGCAACAGGTCTATTGAATCGGTCGACAATAAAGCTTCATTTAGGAGGTTTGCTTGGAAAATTACAGATAGATAAAAATGTCTTATTTTTTTTAATGATTTAAATATGAGTAGGCTAGAAATATTTTGCTTTCAAATGCGCCAATCAAATTGCAGTAGTACGATTAAAGAGCACACCTTTACAGAATTTTAATTCTGTTTCTTTTGTAGTTTTATGGTTCCGTTGGATTCGAATTCAAGCTTGCTCTTTGTACTGTTCTGAACAGAAGATTCAAGTCGTTTACTAATCTGAAAGGAGTCATATTATCACTTCATTCAAAAGTGTGATCAGTACTATTAAAATATATTGCACTTTTGTATAGTGATTATATATTTTGTTTAAGCCACATTGGTTTTGAAAACAGCGCCGAAACCTGGCATTAATACTCGTAGATCCAATAGTAGTTTTTACATAACGTACATTCTGTGCAATCACACAGTTATCAACTACATATGACAGTACCTGGTTGGACTAATAGTATACGAAATTATCCTCACGTATTTCACTTGAACGAAAGATAAATGCTAATATAAGTTTAAATAGTAGCATGAACAAAGCATCTCTTTTTCTACTACGGAAGTAACTAAACAATAGCTGCCCCAATAGCTTGTTCCTAAATTTATTTCAAAAAGTAACTGCATTACTGTTATTTTATATAAATAAAAACTTATACATATTTTTAAGATATTCCAGATATCTTAAATATACATAATTGTAAGCTTTTTCGGTTGGTCGAATCATATACTTGCTGGAAATCCAGGATCATGTATAACGGCCGTCATGAGATGGTTCGTAATTTTAAGAAAAAGTCATCTTCAACGTAAAACTTATAAAATCCTCTTTGGTATAGTTACGTTTAAAGGTAGAACTAGGGCATAATTCGGCCACTTCATCGGACATAACTTAACTTCTCCATATAAATCGAATAATTGCTCAGTGGTATTAACTATTTTCCATGTTTTATGTTTTATGATTCATGTCTTACGTTGCATTCCATTTATTCATTTATTGATTAATGTTGATTTCAATGTTGTTTAAGTAACATGAATAATAAATACAGGTAAAGCTCTCAAGGGAGAATCAAGAGCAAATATTTCTCGTATGATTCTCTGTCGTACGATAGATTTTATTTGTTAGATACTTTTGTAGCATTATACACTTGAAATTGCTTTAGAAAAAATGTATATTGTAATGCCAAGTCAGCATCTTGAATCAGACGAGTTTCTGATTGAGTGTGAGATTCGCCAAATTAAGGGATCACTCTATTATCAGATGAAAGAACTTGATGTCTGCTTCGAACGAAATTTGGTGGATGTTACTATCGTGCCAAAACGATCATATCTGAGAGCTTTAAAGTCTCTTAGGCGAGAACTCTCAATTTGCTCATTCACATTAAAGCAACTCTAATTAGGTTTGCAAGACTCCCTCGCTAAACCTTCAGAGGATTTTAATTATGATGCCGTGTTGTGCCGATTGACTCACATATTTCTGCGAGTAGAAGGAACTTCGTCATCAAAAACAGTGCAAGGGGCTGCGGCTAAATTATCCACAACATGCGAAATTTTACTTACTTTAGTAAATAAAATGAAAATTGCCGAAGTTTCTCTAAGCGATTCTATTACTTCTTTGACAGGCGTACAGTTAAAAGATGTACAAATATCTGAATCGGAAAATGAATCGATTCCTGATACTATCCCTGATAGTCCGGCTAATCCGTTGGATAGGGTATCTCCTGTCAATTTAACTCCAAGTCTCAAGGATTTCCAACCAACAAAATTTAAATCAGATTATGCGAAATCTTTAACTGGAACTGATTCAAAGTGTCCGTTGACCTCATCCGCTCATCGTGTTCCAATTCCTACCACATCTAGCACTCCCACGCAAAAAGTGGCACAGGCTCCACAAAATGTTGGTTTGAGGCGACCGTTCTTTCAAAAGGAACTGTTCCACCAGTACTTCAATCTTCAACTGCAACGTCTTCGTTCATGTCTATAGGAAATAATCCAGGATATCAATACTATCCACTGGTTCCACAACTCTTTGGTCCAACTGCAACTGGTTATCCACAATATGGGTCAAACCCGATATATAATCCTTATGCGTACACAGATGCACCTCATGTACATCAACTGGCACAACCTCCTCTCTACCCTTTAGTGGGAATTGTTAAGGATCCAGAAGAGCGAAATGAAGCAGACCGAAATCTAAATACAAGACGCTTATCTCAATCAATCATCCGACCTAATTTCTCACCAGATATAACCAAATGGAATATATTTTATGATGGTATTTCGTCGGACAGTACCGTTGAAATTTGTTTTCGTGTAGAACGACTGGCAACTACTCATGGCATAATGACATTATGCATCGCTATATATCACATGGCTTAGGGATCCTACTAAAAGGGGTAGCTCGAGAGCATTATTGGACTATAATAGAGAAAAATTCAAAAGGTGGGTGGATTGAATTACGAGAGGCGTTTATTCATAGATTTCAATACAGAAAAACTGATGATATCCAGATACTAATAGATAATCGGAAGCAGAAATATAACAAAGAATCATTTATTGATTTCTATTATGACATCATTGCTCTTTCTGTTCCAAGAAACACTCCTTTGTCCGAGGAAAATTTGATTGATATTTTACGTAAAAATATGTGTCCCGCTCTTAAGTCTCAATTGGCCGGCAACCAGTTTTATTCGTTAGCGACACTGCAATAGAAGACACCTGGCAGACTATTGGACTTACTCCAGAACTTGAAATGAATCTGAGTAACCGTTTTATTCATGAACTAACTCCACCACAGGTCTTAGACTAAACACACGGTTATGTTATAACCGATCTTATAATTCAAGAACAGCCTTGTCCCTGTCCTTTTTAGTCCCTTTCCCGATTCTCCCTTGCTTCCTTTCCTGCGGTCTAACAAGATTCGCTGACGTTTCATCAAACCCTACGCCCTTACTCTGAGCTTTAGCTTGCCCAAAATGGCCGCTCCGAACCTATCAGCGAGTAAATTCTGCTAACAGTTTCCTTAAACTGTCAGAAACGACATTTCCATAAAGCTTTTCCTCTAAAAATACTATAAACTCCAAATAAATGCAGTCAACCATTAGAATGGATTTAATTTATTTTTTGCATAGTCAGAGAGAATTACTTATAGGCTGGATCCTCTATGCTTATTGCCACGGTCTGTATTTGACAACCTTTTCTTCTGTATTTGATACATATTACACATTGAGAAAAGCATAGAAAAGTTCCTTCAAAGTTCGATACTTATCGCATCGATGTTAAGATATAGACTTCCAAGCTAACCTTAATGTATGGGGTAGTCACGTGAATATTTTTAAAAACAACGTAAAGTAAGCTCTTTGCTTCGCTATTGACTTTTTTACTGTCTTGGAATACAGTTTAGCGATCCTTCCAACAAGACCCCGTTTATTGTCTTGTGGGGTTGTAATACGGTTTTGTTCTTCTTTATAAATATTATTCTGCTGTTCGACTACAGGAAGGTATACATCTTATCAGACCAATCATTTTAACTATCTCAAAAGTCACGTATTTATTATTACGTTTTCTAGTAAAGGATTACTATAGTGGCTTGCTTCACAATGCTTACTTGTCTAGCTATACCCTTGTCTAGTAATTTATATGGCTTTTTTACAAATACTCTTTGCATTCTCTTAGAATATGACGCGATGCGACTTAGGAAGTCTGCATAAAGGCTGAAATTCAAGCACGGTTCAATTTGGTCCAATTGGTGGGCTAAAGATAATCCCGGATTTGCGAATCTCGATTCGCCACAACATCTTCCATCGACTAGGGCAGCTTCTCAACCAACCAACAACCACTTGCAAATCAGTCCATGTAAACATTAGAGTTTGTGACATGTTGAGTGTCGTGACGATGGTCCGTGCATGAGTTTTGCTAGAAGTACACTAGCGCAAAGTTTATAACCGTCGCAAGTTGACGGTCTTCAGTGGTGCGACAGTTGTCTTAGATGCTATAGCATTATGATTTTGTCAGAACCGTTTGCCACCGCTGATTAGATTTTTGAAGAGGCGTCGCTGAAACTATAAATTTGATTATCATCGTGGTCCTGTAAATGATTTATCCAGCAGCGATCGGTCCTAAGAGCCTTCAGGGGTTTGAAACTACCTCGATAAGTAAAGCAGCTTTATGCTAATTGTCGAGCTCGTGGATCTGTCGATACATCTGCTGGATGTCTACCACGAGCACGAAGTTTTGATTGTAAAAACTGGTTATCTTCTAAAATGTTGTGCTGAAGTGTAAGACCAATACGTAGATTCTGATTTAGCGATACGTCACTCATTATTTTATGCGATGCATCGAAAACCAATCGTAGTTTTTGTTCCATTCCACCGTGATGACAAAGATAACACATTAGATCAGACGAGTCATTATCGTCGACAATGAGCACTTCTTCTGTGTGGCCCGATTCCAAGTAATCTTGCATGAACCTATTGTATTCTACACGGAGTTGACAATTCTTGGAAAAACGACATTCCATGTGTTGTGATTCAAGAATTGCCGCATCTCGTGATCTTTTAATTGGTGATGCCGTTGAATGGCAGTAAGACTGTGTATCTTTCAACTTCACTGCGATAATAAGTTGACTCCTAGTACCGTTTACATTTTGATTCATAGTGCACTAGATCTCGAGGTGAACAAACATACTTGATCTCTCAAAATGATCTAAGTGTACTGTCAATGGTGTAATAATTCACAATTATCACCTTTCAACTCATCAGTTGGTTGGTTACCTTACACTCCACCTTGCCGCAGATATTGTATCCCAGTTCCGTGTTCTGTCTGAGTAAAGAATTAACCTCTGACACCGATGATGTAACCATCCATTTGAATTATTTTTTTTTTAATTTTAATAAAACAAAATAAGGAAACCTTGTTTTAATAAAAACCAAGAATTCAATATTTCTAGTTTTATATACAAAAATTACAAATTATTTACAGCAAAGAAGTAAAACTTTCTTTAATGTGATAATACAAAATTTTTATATTAATTTTCTATCCGAATTCGGGTTCAAAGTAGTACAGGCTGATGAAGAGGATAGTAATCCTCGAAATTAATCCCGTTAAAATAAAAAGAATAATTATATTATAAACAATTTCTTAGAAAAATTTTTTCTTTTTAGAAAGAATTTGGATAGAAAATTAATATAAACATTTTTTATTATCACATTAAAGAAAGTTTTACTTCTTTGCTGTAAATAATTTGTAATTTTTGTATATAAAACTAGAAATATTGAATCCTTTGTTTTTATTAAAACAAGGTTTCCTTATTTCGTTTTATTAAAATTAAAAAAAGAATAATTTATATTGTGATAAAAGTATAGAAAAACAGTGACAGAATGGTATTCTCACGCAACAATATGTCCATTCGAATTATTCTAATAACATCAGCTCCGAGCAAGATATCAATCCGGTTGGAATAATAGTGGCCAGGGATGCCTGTCGATTGACTAGGATGGCAGCCTGCCTGTGATCTTATTGACCACGAGGGTAATATGATGTGATTTCCAGCACAGACTTGACAAGGGGAGATGTTAGCGTCCCAAGTGACGAGGAGTGAGCGAGCTGATTGTTTCTCCATTTTGCAATGCGGTCGAATGCGTGATGAATGAGATGATGGCCAAGTTTCTAGATTCAAATGTGACAAATTTGATTCAGATCTGGTTTGGTTCGAGCGTTCAAAAAATCGATGAGATCTTTGTATGATGAATATTTGCTCGGGTTATTTACATCTCCCGTTGACGATAAGTTTCTGGATCGAGTTTGTCAGTAATAATGTTGATCAATATGATATCCCATGTGGTCACCGGCCCTTCTAATACCTACAAGTAGCGAACAGTATCGGCCGATACGTCATGGATATTGCACAATCCCAAGGAAGATTTGAGTTGTAGTACAGGCATCGTACGGAACTTTGAAATATGACTGTCGATGATAAACCGACGATTATCGTAGCAAGCTTATTATCTGCATGTTCAAAATCAGGTTGTGCAAGTTTTACAAATTCTCCCCCAATTTCATAAGTACCGCCACGTTATCGATCTACGCTTGGATGTATTCTTGTGTTATTTTTGAAATATTGCTCTTCATCTGCTTGTGCTTTTCCAGTTATTTTGAGAGTCCACTAGCGATGCTTGCTTCGCTCGACATGTTTATTGAACTGTATTGCTGTTAGTTTACAATATGACGAGTTTGATTGAGTTTTCCTAACACTATAAAAAAGAATTCTGCTCAAAGAAACCAACATGTTTTGGATGAATCTGATTTTTTTATTATAATATGTCATTTAATATATTGCGGTGCAACTTGAGTGAAGGTTGATAAACAAAAGGTAAGGATCGAGCAAAAGTGCCAATTTTATTTAAGTCATAAAGTTACTCGTTATGGATTTGGTTTAGGATGTCAACCACAAAGTAGGACTACCAACGAATGTGGGTGCATTCCCCATGTGTGTGAGAAAAAGGGCATTTTAGTAGAAAATTCTAACATAAAATATTAAAGTCGAATGTTAAAGAATGTTTAAATGACATCGGTGAGTATTACACTCTAGACCGTGCTGTGATAAGTAACTATCAAACCCATTACTATACGACAGGTGATATCGCCTATTTCAGTATTCTATAAATCATACTGTAAATTAAAATGTACGTTGCGATGCGGTTATTATGCATCTTTTTGTATCACATTCCTTTTATTTGCAATGGATTATATACAAAACTCGTGTCATTCTAAAAATATGATGTAATGCACAATCTCGATTAATCAATGCTCTATAACATTATTAGAAAATTGTACGTCAGACGGCGAAGAATGCATGATGATCCCAAATCGTTGCCAAATCACAATTTTTTGTGGTTTTTTAGAGATATGCCAATTTTATTAAGTTTTTATTATATAGCATCAGACACAAGCATGGTTCAATGTTAGCAAGAAATTATTATAAGAAAATACTGAATCCAATATCGACTTATAGTATTCAACTTTGAGGTTGTACAAAACCACACAGGTTTCAGAACAGGTTACTAAGAATATTGACCTATACAATATCATAGAGACATTAAAGTGGATCTCGTTTCAATTGAAATCCAGAAAAGGAGGCACAAAGGAAAATTTCAGCAACATTCAAATATCCAGGCATTTTAGCTCTTAAATAACACCAATATTGTACGGACTCAAAATAACCAAACCTTGAGCTTGTTTAATTGTTGGGCAAACAGCTGTTGCTGTTAACTGTTTGCAAATTACAATATTGTTTATAAGGTTTAATGCTTGTTCACGTTTATATTATTTATCTGCCATCTGCTAGTATGGCAGATTAATGTTTAAAGTAATAATGTGTTTATGAAATGAAAGATTTTCCAAATGAACATAATGGTATACGAATGTTAAAATCATAATTACGACTGAAATTTTGTTCGTTTGGTTAATAAAATAAAAATGCAATAAAACATTTTATGATCAGAATCGGCTATAAGCAAACCAACAATTATTGTGACTGAGTTTAAATCATATTCAAAATAATTAATTATTCCATGTTTTCATGTAAAAACAATCTGTACCTTGTCATAAATTTATATAAATTATATATGTATATATATATATATATATATATATATATATATATATATATATATATATATATATATATATATATATATATATATATATATACAGTACATATATAAATACAGGGTGTCCGGGTTTGAGATGCTCTTCCGGTAAGGGGTGATTCCTTGGGTTGGGAAATAATATTTATTTCTATATTTATTTTGGCAATCTAATTAAGGCGTATATCTTTGATCTAGTGTTAAACGTGTTTTGTAAGATAACATGCCCAAATGACAAAATCTGCATCTTCGAAAAAAGTTGCAGTCAAAACTCATTAAATTTTTCATGTTTTTTGGGACCCAGATTTTTGAGTAGTAAATATATCTAACACAGCACATAACCTCAACAAATATTAAATTTGGACAAGTAACAATTTGTTAACAAAAAATAAACAGTAAACATGGAGCTGAATCACATAGAGTATTTTGTTGAATAAAAAATAACTCTATTCAGTTTCGAGTTATTTTTTCTCAATAAAAACCGTATATTGTTGAAAATATACAACAGCAATTACATTGAATAGCTCCTCGCAGTAGCTAAATAACTCCTTAAAAATTTTTGAGTTATTTAGCTCTATTCCAATTTTAGTTATAATACCCAACACCATTAAAATATGGCGTTGAGTATCGCTTGTTAAATTATTTTATTTATATTAAACAAATAAATTTTCTATTGCCAACACATAAAAAAAAATTAACTCCAAAGGTATTTTGTTGAGAAAAAATAACTCGAAACTGAGTAGTCATTTTTTTTAAAACAAAATACGCTTAAAATAACCTTTGGAGTTAATTGTTTTTTTATGTGATTGCAGTAGAAAATTTATTTGTTTACTATTGAGAACTGGTCATAGATCTAGCGGGTGAAATTGGAAGTTTATAGTGTAAATAGAAATATGACATTCGCGATTTGTATATAGACCGTAGTATTATTTATAAATAAAATTTTTGAAATACATTTTAAATGTATTGATTTAACAGATATATGAACACTTCAAAACACAACATCAAAAGCTTTATTCCCGTGATATTTTGTAAAAATCGATCAAAAGTTTAATAAATTGTATGTAAACAAATGTCAAATGTCAAGTGACGATGTTATGTGGATGTTGTAATAATATTAAAATGATAAATAGATGGTGCAATTAAGCATTAACAATTTAAATTTTTTTTAATTTAAAAATTATTTATATTTACCATTGTGATTTGTGAACATTTGCTTGACGCTCTCAAAACAAACTGTGAATGTCATATTTTCATATGTACTATGAGCTTATTAATTCAATTCAAGTAAGTCGTAAAAAAACATCAACAATTTGCTTATTCTGAAAAAGAAAAAAAAAGAAAAAATTTAATTTTTATATATACTCAATTACAAAAATAGATAAAATCTATTAATATTATTAAAGAGGTAGGTAAACTACATAAAAAGTAGTAAACATAATACTTAAAATCAAATTTTTGTGTTTTCAACAAAAAAAGCTAGTGTGAGAAAATATATCTCAATAGGGCGAAAAAAACAAATAAAAGGAAAACCATAAATCACGAAAAATTGATACTGATTACAACAATACAAAAAGTGCCTCAGACACAATAAGCGATATTAGTTTAAATGATCTAATAAAACTAAATACGGTGCTTCATTTGAAGCAGATAAGCAAGAAGATCAGAGTTTTAGACCAGAACCTGAACTTAAGAAACAGTAATTCAATGTCGAACAATACAATTCAAAATTTTATGAAAACGATAAAATTACGGGAACGAATAGCTCATTTGGAGAAAATAACAAACAACAATACCCGAGACACTGGTGAACTATTAAAGGATGTTGCATCAAACAGCAACAATATTACACTCCAATAATTGAGCGTAGAAAATCAACAATCAAGGTCAATACAGAATCATCAGAATACATAGCAAAAAATAAGAAAGCCATAGTTATAAAGAATCATCAACATTGATGATGACAAAATTCTAAATCTCTTGCCTACACATGCCTGATTGCAAGTTGTGATTGCTCCCAGTCAACAAATTTTGGAGGTGAGTAGACGTTTTCGGCCTCTTTCGTCAATATTAAAAACCTGTGTAACGCAACGTAACACATTTTTTTCTGCGTTATCTGGAAACATATTTTGCCATCGACAAAACGTCTCGCACGAAATAAACGCTCATTATAAACTTCCTTTTCTTTTAACAGACTCACACCTTTTCATGATGTTTGGGGTTAAAGGGAATGCTGCATCAGCAACGAAAAGATGTGGTATTGTACCTGCCGTATTAGGAATTGGTTTTGGTTTTTGAAGCTTAAGCTGACCCTTTGCAAGCCGTCTGCCAAAGCTCGTTTTACTAAAAATTTAAAAAAATTAAATATATTTAAATCTTGTCGATCTATGAATCTTAATATTACCACCATCGTGCTGCCATCCATAGGCTCCCACATCTATATGTGTAAACACATCGATGCTGTAAAAGCCTTTGTAGTTATAGAATTGACTTCCAGTGTCTTGAGGGTATTTTATAGCAATGTGCTTGCCATCGATGGAACCGACACAATTTGGAAAATTCCATAAATTGTCGAAATCATTACTAATTGTTGTGATATCAGTGATGTTAGGTTCGCTGACGTACAACCCACCTAGGTTTTTCCATAAAGCGTCACAATTTTCGTAAATGACATTTCTTACTGTCTCTTTCCCTACTTTCCAACTCCAAGCCTATTTTTGGAAAGAACAACCTTGAGATAGATATCTGTAAATGTACATTTAATATTAAAACATTAATAAAGTTGTCCATAAATTATTCACTTACAGCAGAGTTGAAGCAAGGCAAAGTTCGCAGCTCAAAAGATTTCTGTCATTTGTGACTGCGCCAGCTCTAATAGTATCGAAAAAACCTCCCGCGTCATACGTGTAAAAAATTGATGTTGGTCGCAAATTTTTTATTTCTGTATAAATGCAATATAAATATATTTAATAAATACAATATTGTACATAAATTTTTATATCAACATCAAAAGTTTAATTAAATAAGTAAAGTACCTTTACATTTAAATAAGTAATACCTTTGTAGAATTCTCGATGGTGATAACTTAAAAGTTATTTGATGTAATAAGTCAATAAGTTAATTTTTGAATACTTTAAACCATCGTTTTATTAATTTTTAATTATAATATTTTAAACGGTTTTAAACATAAAACAATATGTTAATTCAAATTTAATAATAATAGTATATTTAATTCTACAAGTAATTATAAGAATTTATTTGGTATGTCTTTGGCTTTAGCGTCCTTGATTAAAAAATGTATACAAATAATTTTAAATGCAAGAGTTGATTTTGTACTTTTTGTGCTATTCTTTTAAGTGCAAAGTAAATTTTAATTAAATTTTATTAATATGAATTTTAAAACGTAAGTATGATAAAGGACGCCACAAACACTCCCGTGTTAGAGATCCACTACCTCCTCCTTTCTCAGCGGACGATGATGAGGAAAGAATATCAATTCAATCGGGTAATTTGTTTGCTAACGAACGACAAATTACACTGACACCCGAACAACTAACAAGTATGATCAATGATGCTGTCACCAGAGCTGTGACACTCATTGATCATAATCAACAAGAAACTACACTCGATTCTTTGAATCCGTCTACTTCGGCTGGGTTGATTGCTCGGGTTGCATTCAAACCTCCACAACCACTGTATTCCCAGAATCCAGTAGTTTGGTTCGAAATACTGGAACAACAATTTAAGGTCGCTGGAATTGCATCAGAGGCAATTAAGTACGCTCGTGCGGTTGGGGTACTGGATGCACGACACCACGACACTTTCGCATATCTAATTACTAGTGCGAAAGGTCCTCAACCTTACTCAACATTTAAATCAGAAGTAATTCGAGTACTTGGTGAGTCGGAAAAAACCAAAATTAATAATTTGATGCATGACTTGACTCTTGGTGACAGAAAGCCATCGCAGCTATTGAGTACCATGAAACTGAACGCTGGAGATAATTTAAACGATGCAACCATCCGTCAATTTTGGATGAAGAGGTTACCACAGCAGGTTCAGATGGTACTCACTCCGTTTGAGAATGATGTTTCCTTGACAGTTCTGGCTGAGCAAGCTGACAATGTACATGAAACCTTGAAACAAGCTCAAACAAGCGTACTGGAGACGTCTGCGTCTAACTCTCATTGTCAAAGTTCAATCAGTACGATCGATCAAAAATTATTGGAATTCAAAAAAACTCTTTTAGCCGAAATTTCTGAAATTGTTTAACATAATTCTCGATCTCGATCTAAATCAAATTCAAATTTTTGACACCGTCGCAATTCTAGGTCACAAAATAATTCCAGTAAATCTAGAAGAAACTCACTAAATTATCAAAATTTTTCTGATCAAAATTCCGGTGATCCTTCGGCAGCTAATAATTTTACTTGTTTTTATCACCAACATTTTGGTACCAAAGCTTTTAAGTGTAAGCCCGGATGTCAATTTCTTTGCAAAAATTCTTCAAACACCCCTATTCCAAAAAACAATTAAATCATTCGCAATTGGCTGGATGCAATGATTTATCTCAATCCAGCCGTCTTTCAATTTTTGAAACCTATTCACAAATTCATTTTTTAATAGATACTGGTGCAGACGTTTCCGTTTTGCCTGCTAGTTTTGTTCAGAGTCAAAGAGTCGACCCATCATTCAAGTTATTTGCAGCAAATGGTTCTACGGTAAACGCTTTCGGCACTAAAATTTTAAAATTAGACATTGGACTGCGACGTGAATTCACCTGGGAGTTCATTGTTGCTGACGTGTCGTTGCCTATCATCGGCGCTGATTTTTTGAAGAACACCGGTTTGCTCGTGGATATACAAAGAAAACGGCTCATAGACCCTTTAACGTCGTTTTATTCATCCGGTAGACTTTCCTTCAATGATACACCAACTTTAACAGCGATTGATAGGTTAACGACAGACCCAGGAGTATTCGACATAATCACAAAATTTCCGACTGTCATTCACTGTAACATCAACATAAATAATACTAAACATAACGTGACTCATAAACTCGAGACTATCGGACCTCCAATTGCATGCAAGACACGACGACTGGCACCGGACAAACTCATTATTGCAAAAACAGAATTCGAACATATGATGAAACTCGGGATTTGTCGACCCAGCAACAGTCCTTGGTCCAGCCCTCTGCATCTTGTGCAAAAAAAGAAGGAAGATTGGAGACCGTGTGGAGATTTTCGATCACTTAACAAAGTAACGATTCCAGATCGGTATCCTATACTACATCTCCAGGATTTCACTCAACGACTTGAGGGTTGCAAAATTTTCACAACTATTGATCTTGTTCAGGCCTACCATCAAATACCAATCGAACCGACGGACATTCCGAAGACTGCAATTTCGACACCTTTTGGACTTTTTGAATTTTGTAGAATGACTTTCGGTCTTAGGAATGCGGCACAGTCGTTCCAACGTCTTATGCATTCAGTATTACGTGAACTTGACTTTTGTTTTGTATATTTGGACGACGTGCTCATTGCCTCTAAAAATTATGACGAACATCTCGAACACATCAAAATTATCTTCGCTAAATTAAAAGAACACGGTTTAGTAGTAAATGTAGACAAATGCGTTTTTGCTAAATGAGAAATTCTCTTTTTAGGTCATTTGGTTACTGAACAAGGTATTCTACCATCGACAGAACGAGTTCAAATCATCAAAAATTTCGAACGACCACCGACGGTAAATCAACTGAAACGTTTCTTAGGAATGATAAACTTTTATCGACGTTTTGTTCCTGGTGCTGCTGCCGATCAAGCATTACTAAACGACTACCTAACAGGCTATGTTAAGAATAGTCGCGTTCCAATTCAGTGATCGACAGCAGCAATTGAAGCATTTAATAACTGCAAAAATAAACTTACGGACGCGACCTTACTTATTCATCCATCATCATCAGCACCTCTGGCCATCATGGTTGACACTTCCGATACAGCGATCGGAGCGGTGGCTCAGCAGTTAGTTTTAGATACTTGGCAACCACTTGGTTTCTTTTCAGTACGTCTCAATGATACGCAAAAAAGATACAGTGCTTATGATCGTGAACTTCTCGCGGCTTATTCGGGTATCAAACATTTTCGACACCTTCTCAAAGGCCGTATCTTCACTCTCTATACCGATCATAAACCACTGATCTACGCTTTTAATCAGAATCCGGAAAAAGCATCTCCTCGTCAATTCAGACATTTAGATTTCATTAGTCAATTCACGACTGATATCCAACACATATCTGGTATGGATAACGTCGTCGCTGATACTCTTTCACGCATTAATCAAATTTCTATCCCTGAAAGTATTGATTATGCTGTCATCGCAGATGCTCAGTCCAATGATGAAAAACTTCAAGAAATTTTAAGGAGTAATTCTGTTCTCAAATTTGAGAAATTCCCGGTTTCATTCAATTCGAAAAGTCTTATTTATTGCGATACTACTAAATCTACACCTAGGCCATTCATTCCGCTAAATTTCCGAAAACAAGTTTTCGATGCATTTCATAATCTTTCACATCCTGGCGTCAAATCTTCTATTAAACTCTTGACACAAAAGGTTATTTGGCCATCTATTAATAAAGACGTCCAGAAAATGGCTCAAAGTTGTGTAGCATGCCAAAAGGCTAAAGTCTCACGACACACTAAATCTCCACTCAGTACTTACAAATTAACTTCTCAACGTTTTTCGATAATTCACCTCGATATCATTGGTCCATTACCAGTTTCTGACAATCAGCGGTATTGCGTCACATTGATCGATAGATACACTCGCTGGCCCGAGGCGATTCCAGTTTCTGATATTACTGCAGCTACCGTCGCTTTCGCGGTCTACTCACATTGGATAGCTCGCTTTGGTGTGCCAGAATTCATTGTCACGGACCAAGGCATGCAATTCGAATCACAACTTTTTAACGAACTGGCTAACTTACTCGGTTTTCAGAGAAGGAGAACTACGGCTTACAATCCAAAATGTAATGGTATGATCGAGCGATGGCATCGTGTCATTTAAAGTGCCATCATGTGCTACGACCGAACGGATTGGACCAGTATTCTCCCTTCAATCTTACTTGGACTATGAACGACTTACACTGACGAACTAAAAACCACTCCCGCTGAACTTGTATACGGATGTACAATTCGAGTTCCGGGAACCTTTTTGGATACTACAAACGATCAAATTTTACAATCTGACTTTGTAACGAATATCAAGCGACACTTCGACGAAATTCGCCCTGTTCCAGTTTCTCGTCACACTACGGACAAAACTTTTATTAGCAAAGATCTTCATACTTGCTCACATGTTTTCTTAAGGACCGATGCAGTACGCAGATCTTTACAACCACCGTATCCCGGACCGTATTTAGTTATCGACCGTACTCCAAAATTTTTCACTATAGATATGAACGGACGACACGTCAAAATTTCCATCGATCGTCTCAAACCGTGCTATTCGGACTACCAATCGGACACTCAGACTATGCAAACTAGATTAACCTTACCCACTCATAAACCAGAACTTCCTATTTCGATTGACGGACCTAAATTACCTTCCGTAGAGCCGAAAGCTCGCAAACAGGTTCGCTTCGACTTATCACCTAAATTTATAATAACTACGAGGTCGGGTCGTGTGGCCAGAATCCCTTCCAGATTTACTAGGCAAAGTCGATAGATCTTCGATCTCTCTGGGAGGGGAGTGTTTGTGGCGTCTTCCTTACCGCACAAGAACGCTTCTTTTTTGTTCTATCTTTAAGGTATTTTAAAGATTTTAATCCTTTAAAGAGGATGGTCAATGCTCAATACGCTGACAGACAAATGCGAAAATCAATTAAAAAAGAATCATGTTTCATATTTTACATAACTTTGACATAATATACAATGTTCCATATAATTGTGATGATGATTCTGGACAAGACAATGTTAAGGAAAACAATAATGGTTGGTGATTCCATTGTGGCGTGTCATTAATGTCAAAATTGAATTTTACACGATCATATATTTTTGAGCAAAATTAGTCGTTTTTAGTTTGGTTGCTGACAAAACGGTTACTAATTATTTTTTGGTTCAAGTTTTCTTTTTGTACCAAAATTTTGAATGTAAAAATAAAATTTGAATAAAAAAAAAAAATTCAGAATAAGAAAAGCTGTGATCGAAACATTATGTTAAAAAAAATAAATAAATGGAGATATAAACAATATTAAATAAATGGAGTCAATTTTAAAAGAAATAAATTAAAACAAAAATAATTATAATTAATATCAAAAATAAATTTAATTCAAATACAATAATAATTTTAATACATTTAAACATATATATCAACATTATAATGTTCTTTTAAAATATTAAATAAAAATTATAATAATTTATAATATTTATAATCAAAATTATAATATTTATATCAAATTGATATAAACCATATTCAATAATTAAATTATTGATTAAAAATATATTGGTTAAAAATATAAGAACCATACCATAAACCATTCCTTTTCAAGGTCCAGAGGCCAAATAAATTGAAAAATTAAATTAACTATATAAATAGTTTTCAAACCCCATAGTTAAAAACTTATCTACTCGAATCGAGTACGCATTGTGATAAACATCTAATAATTTTTCGCAATTGTTAATTTTCATTATAAAATAATTTAATTCATACTTACATACTTTTTTTGTGTTATTCATCGTTTTCTGTTTTATAAGTTACAAGCGTGCGTTTTGTTCTCCAAACATTCATTGCTGATACCGTGATAACTGCATTAATTTGTTTAAAATGCATATAGTGATACAATTTCTGAGTTACCAATGTTATGCCATAGAATTGAACAATCAATGAGTAATTTTAATAGCTGTGCTAGTTCTATAAAATTGTAAAATTGTACAAGAACTCGTGGTAAGTATAGTGGCGAATGTACTAATTTGTCTTCTAGTAATGTTAGTGTTACTACAGATGGTTTAAATGGTGTTGTGAACTATAACACAATTGTGATTTTTTGTTAGCAAATGATGCCAGTGCTGTTCCAGCAATTGTAGCAGCAGATCTGGGATTAGTGCAATATCTGCAGAACAAATTTTATGTAACTGATGCTGTGGTTCATCGGTTTAAATATAAAGTACGAGATAATTATAAGCAGAATTACTCGTAACTCGAAATTAGGTTATCTGATACCGGTTTTGAAATGTTGATGGCTTGGACCTCATGGCGAGCTGGGGTTACCGTGAAATAATTCCAAAATTAAACCCGAAGTCACCCTTTTTTAGGGATATGTCAACCCAACCAACAAAGCTTCATAAAGATGAGCTTCCTTCGTCTATCAACTCGAATCGATCAAACTTCTTTATAAAACATCGCAATATTAGAAGACTAAGGCAACATTTTAATAATTTAGCTAACATTGCACAGCTAACATTGTAATATATCAAACTGCCCAAATCATTTTCCTGTTTGAGGTGTGGATTGAACAAAATGAACTTGGTAATTATATAATTTTGTGATTTACCATTTACGGGAAATTTAATGCTATATGTATAGCTTTGGTGGAGTTGTTCTTTACCTATGTGGTGGTTTTATGTATAATACTGTTTCTTGCATTGAAGCTATACTGCTCTAGTCTGCTGACATTACACAGGTAAATTTTATATTTAATACAGGTCGGTTTCCGGTTTTAGTTATTTATAGGTTTAATTTTCTGAATGTTTTTGGCGTTTTGTCGGAGCTTATATTACTTTATCGGGAACTAAAACAAAAAATATTTTGGTTTTTGCTGATGAATATAAATATTTTAGGTCTTCCTTCGTCATCGAATCAATATATGTTTAAAATGTTGTCTCATGGTTTTAGTTCTGATTTAAACATTGCCAACAAGAATGTTTGAGGCAGTTATGTTGTACTAGGGCTTATGATTGTATTATTGGTAAACAATATATTGATAATAATACTTCAAGACATCTATATTAAAAGCTGAAGATATAGAATTATTAAGCCTTGAAATTTATCTATTTTATCTAAAAAATTATCAAAAAACTCTAGTGATTAAAAACTTTTTTTGAAGTTCTCAGTTTTAAATAAAGCTGTTCAACACGAAACGTATAAAGAGAACGTTTAATTCTATAAAAATAGATTTAACACAAAAAACTGCGATATTAAAAATAGCTGGAAACTGATCAACAAGTATAAGGGACATAAGAAAGATTTGATTGAAGAAATCGTCGTTGAAATTAATTTTTGTAATATTTGCTTTTATCCGAGTTATTTAAAAATTAATTTAATTTAAAAGTCCTTAAATGGTCCTTATAAGTCTTTAGTAATTGGAATTTACTAATTTTCTATATAAGGATCTGGACCAGAGAAATTCGATTGGTTCTGTAGATTTGACTAAAGCATTTGATATGGTAAAATAAGACGTTTTATTACAAAAACTCTTCCATGCTGGTTTTCGTGGTGTTACATTACAGTGGTTCCAATCTTATTTTACAGGTTGTTAAAATCAACGACGCTTTTAGTCAAGGTATTCACATTAAAGATCGTGTACCGCAAAGGTCAGTGTTAGGTCCATTGCTATTTTTAATTTATTCAAATTAGTTTTAATTAAAGGTTGATAGCTTTCGCTGACGACCTTGTGTTTCTGTACAATCACCCTAATCGCAGTACAAATATTAAATATATGAATTCGGATTTATGCTTAATAAATGAAAAGGTGGCCTGCTCATTCTATGTTCTTAAGCTCAAAAACTAAAGGTACATTTTTCAAACTGAATGACAGGTGTCATAGATCCTGACATTATTCATTATGATGTACATTGTGACAAGTTACTTGTTTTAAATATTGTGTTCATTCAACCTTTGGAAGAACTATTTGTTTCTCTTCGTAATTATCTGGTATTGGGGATTAGTAAAATATACATTATACGAATAGTAGGCTTTGTAGGTGTTTTAAAAAATATTTATTTTACTATTGTTGATTCAAAATTATCATATGGAGTAGTAAGCTGGGGTTGAACTTAATATGCAAGATTTCAAAACCTTGTTGTATCACGAAAACGTATTATAAGAACTATTTTAAATGTTCTGCGTTTATCTGCATCGTGGCCTTTATTTCAGAGGACTATAGAGATACTTTCTTTAAATAATTTGTATATGAGTATAAAACAATGAAGTTTCAATGTTGAATGCCAGTAATGGTTTCAATTTAAGAAATAAACAGTCTATCCAGCTTTAAAGATTTATAACAAACAATTTTCAAAATTAACATTTAATTTTGGCTCCTAAAATCTTTAATAACCTTTATTAGATAAAGGTTATTAGATTTAAAAAAATTTGGATTTGAAAAATTTTTGGTCCACGTTCCAAATGTGATTCATTTGATGTATTTTCAAATGTATAGTTAATTTTTGAATTTGTTCTAATTTTTAAATATTTTTAAAATTTTTATCTAACATTATATCTTCCTTTTTTGTCTTCTTTATTACTAATCGATACTAGATTGTAACAATCCACAGATTGCATTTTTATACAGAATGTCCCAGAAGTGTTTGATCAAAAGAAGCAAGGCGATAGGGGAGCTCATTTTCAACAAAACAAGCTAAAAAAAATTGATTATTTGAATATTTTGGTTAACAGCTAAGTTCATTTAACTAAAAGCTTTAAGAGTGGTTTCTAAGTGGTTTTTAAAAATTAGATAAACTAAACACTTATAGAGGACTAAACTCCATTTTATTTTTAAAATTACTTTTATTTTTAATTATAACACAAAATTGAATACACCAAATATGATACGAGTGATTAAAACACATAAATTATAAAATTATTATGACGAATTCAATATGTTAGCGGCTAATCCGAAAAAAGACGAACGCTCCTTTTGTCCAATTTTGGGGTGCTGATTGCTGAATAGAAATATTAAAATTGAACGTCCCAATTTTTTTGTCGACATGGTATTTTCTCTCTATTGCACTATTGGTAAATCTTTGCTTTCTCTTTTTAATTTTTTCTGATTTTTCGCCTCGCCTTCGTGGAAATCATACACATAGTAGATATGCTATGGCGAGGCGAACAAATTAGTCAAATTAAAAAAGGAAAGCAAAACTTCTCCATTAAAGCGATAGAGATAAAATACAGTTTTGACATACAAATTTGGACGTCCAATTTTAATGTTTTAATGCATTACGAAATTAGACGACTAAACCGAACAAAAGATGGCATCGGCCGTCTTTTTCGGATTAGCCGCTATTTTTTGAATTCGTCATAATAATCTGTATATGTATCTTATAATTTATGTGTTTTAATCACTTATGTCATATTTTATGTATTCAATTTTATGTTAAAATTCAAAATAAAAGAAATTTTTTAAATGAAAATGGATTTTAATTCGAATTTTTAATTGTTTTTAAATAAAAATTCGGAGTCCTCGATATGTGTTTAGTTTATCAAATTTATTCACCCCGCCATCGTAGAAACCATACTTTATCCGTTTACTTTCATATTAAGTGAAAATTACATGTAAATCATGGACCATAGTCATTTTGCATAAACTCTGTAAAATTTGTTTTACCTGAAATGCTTAATTCCAGAATGAGTATTGTTAAATCTAAGCTTGCACTTTTATTGTAAAATGTTTACGATTCACATCTTGTTTAGGAACTGACACGACCTTTCATTATCGAGAATATTATTTATTTCTGGAAATTAGCTTCCATTATTATAAGATATTGGAAATTAGTTTCCAATATCTTATAATAATGTCCAATCAGCCATTATTAATTTGAACCAGCTAAATTAATGCAACGTTTTTAACATATTTCCATTCTGGTTTAATTTCAATAATCATTTTTTTATTATTAAGCCTTTATTATAAGTAGATCTAACTCATTTGTTGGTATCTTAAATAAACGAATTTATAAATTGATAAAGCTTTTGTGTTATTTAGTTTTCTTAATTTAGGATTTCTTAATATATATAGTTTCACACAAAACTGCATATTGTAAAAAGCTTTATAAAATGCTTGTGTACATTTAACTTGTAAATTTAAACACATAAGACAACTATTTTTGATTTACTGATTTCGATTTATGCAATTAACATTTGTGCAATATACTTTAAATAATTAAATTAAAAAACTTTCAATTATGTGATAAAATATTTTTTATTATTTTAAAATGACCGGTTTCGGAAAGTTCTTACTTTGTCAAATTTTTATTAACAAACGACTATCTTCAAAAAAATATTTCATTGTAGAAAAAAAATATGTTAATATTGTACTTGTCTTGTTATGTTAAATTTACAAAGCGTGTTCTTATTTTTACTTAGCATTAATTAGTTACCTTTAAAGAGCATTGCGTTAACTTCACAAATTTTAGCCTACTAATTAATATAAAAATTGGTTTACCAGTTTGTTTAGTTAATTTAATATATGAAAGCTAGATTCTAGGTGTAGACATGTAATATTATCATGTCTCAATGTTAACTTGACAATTTTTCCAGTTTTATATTTTACTTTTCCAATTTTGTATAATCGACAAAGCATGCGCTAATATTACTTTGCAGAATAAGTTAATTTTACAGAAAATTATGTTGTTTTAATTTTTTTTTTTAATTTTAATTAGCAACTTGCGAGTAAAGTAATCACATTTTAGGTTCTCCATGTACATCTCCATAGTCCGTGTTTGTCAACTTTCACCGGTCGTATATTGATGATTAAGGTGGTAGCTTAGACACAACACAGTCTTGAGTTTGATCACCGTCACTGACTACAATGCCGTGGTCAATTGTGTGTAAAATCACCTACAACGACTACATTAAAAATGTGGTCTGAAAGATCAGTAAAAATATGGTCTGAAAGATCGTGTAAAAGTTCTCAGGTCTGAATGGCCAAAACTTTGGCCTGTTATGCTTTGATTTTTTTTATCAACTTTCATCTACAGACTTTAACACCTCCTAATTGTAAAGTACTGTATCTGTATAGAGGTTACATTTGCACTTCCCTTTAGGCTGCATTCTATTGCTCGATAACAAAACAGCACTCCGCAATCATGCAGAGAAGCTGGAGTTGGGTTGAATTTTCATCGTATCTAAAGTCTCCTGGGCAGAACTGAGAACAGAAGTGCTCAATATCTCCCATAGAGCGTTCACAATAGTTAGGGCGTCTTACACGGATGTGTCCATGGTCCCAAGTGGAATTATTTATAAGAAAAGAACATGTTAGCTACAATGACATTACCCTTTTCCAATTATCAGTTATTATTTTAAAATAACCAATTGCTATTCTGACGTCGTGCTCTGGTAAATGTCTTACCAGATCCTTTACATTGTTGTAAATTGAGTATATTTCTTAGGGTATAGACTCACATCCGCGACCGCGTGAATTTTATTACTAATGATTTATGTAGGTTGGCTAGTCCTTTACGTAAACTTAGATAACATACAGGAGCAACGAGTCTTAAATGATTATTTTTCATGGCTGAGGTAGCACCATTAAACGCCTTTGGTTTTGTTAGTGATAGTTGATTTTTTAACAATATCTTTTTACGGATGCGGGTTGTCAGTTCAGCTTCCTAACCAATACGTTTACTATTGCCTCTAAAAAGCAAAGAATACTGTGGTGATATTCATTGGATGTCATGCTCGTTTATAAATACTTTATGAGATATGTGAGTGCTTTACTAAAATTTTTAAAATTATCCTCAAATTGGGACACTCTTTATGTATAATATCATACTTACTTAGTACCTGAGAGTTTGTCTGTTTATATCATATTGAAATTGGCAACAAATCAAAATTTGGATTTCTTCGAAAAATATATTTTCTTTAAAGCGGCACATAACGGAATAAAGCGCACGAAAATTAAAAAATTCTTAGAATTGAATACATCATTTAGTAAGATTCATGATCTGACGTCAATTACATAATTAAATTAAAATTTGAGGGCTTAATCAACGGTGTGCGGTTATTTATTATTAGATTGGTAATCTAAAGAAGAGTTTCGTCCAATGTTCCTAAATCAGCCATTAGTTGTCAGTTTTCATATCAATGTAAATAGGTAAAATAGAAATAAGCGAAATTTCGAATTAGGCGGGTCTTTAGTAAAACATTTAAATAACAAACGTATATAATAAACCTCTGTTACCAAAACTTTTGATTGAACTAACGAACTTTATTTAAATGTGTGTTGATGTGTTTTATTCGTCAAGTGTACTAGTGTTAGTTCTTAATATGTACGGCATTTATCGTTATTTGGCTAATACCGGTGATCGCGCTGAATCCAACTATAACCCGTTGTCGAGTTGCAATAATTAATAAACAAAGGTATCCTGTATACGACACAGAAGACAATCATTCATTTGTATGATATCCAATTAAATAATCTCGATTGGTTAGGCTACAATGTTGTTAAATAATTCCAAACGCATTTATATTAATATCGCAAAGCGAATACAATACATAGTAACAAGTTGATAATGACAGTTCTGTCATCACACACGTACCTACACAATATACGCAAAATTGCATAATATTTTATATTCGTTTAATGAAAATATTTATTATGACTTGACCTATCTCAATTACTATTTTACTATAAAGATAATGTTTTCATCTGCTCTATTATTCCCACTATATATTTGGACGTTTAAATAATAATTCGCTTGTCTACATCAAGTAACATTATAGCAACGTCTTTCTACCGATTAAAGAATAAAAAAAAGTTAAGCTCTGTTCAAAAGGTTAAACGCGAACCTTTCATGTCTGTGCAGGTTACTTTAATCTTATTATGCACAGTACAGTAACACTGATGGATACTTTATTTATTTTTTTGTCTGACTCTGCAATCTTAATGTTCTAGTCGTACATTACTGGCCACCATTTGCATTGACCACCAACACTTTTTTGCCTTCCGAAGGTGATTTAATGAATAAGTCAGACTTTGGTAACAAGTTGTATTTTCTTCAATGGTGGATTGCTTTGTTAGTGCAAATAGTTGCAAAAACACTTCTTTCTTAATTACAGCTATGTTATGATGAAAGTTTTTTTTGAAAATAAAAGAATTTCACATATAAATTTCATTCCACCTTAATTCACTGAGATTAAACAATTCTAGCTGATATTTCCAGGGGCCAACATATTATTTTCCGTGGTAAAAAGACGATATTGATAAGTTCCGTATATATCCCGTGTCATGTGTGTCATTATTTCGATAATTTTGTTTTAGTTGGGTGGTGATTAGCAAACCACATCCTTGGTCGACAAGAAGCGCTGCCAACCAAGACAGAGACCGTAAAGCTAATATACGGTTAAATCGTTCAGTCGGGTCGCTCGAGGATAATTATAAAGTTTTGTCTTTTTCATTAGCATTTTTAAAAGCCATTCAAACTTTTTTTTTAATTATACAAAATTAATCGTTAAAAATTCGTGGCACGGCCAAACACAGTACAGAGTAGATATAAATAGAAAGGATGGTGGAATAGGGATCGGATGAGAATCTGGGCGGAAGCACGTTCATATAGAAAGTACGGTTGAGTTATAAAACCAATTGTTGAGCAGAAACAATAGTTTTACTGAGTACAATAGGCTTTACGAGAATCTCGGTTACATCAGGGATGTTGGAGTTGCAATATGTCTCGAAGTAGTTGGCCTAAAAGGTCGACGGCAGTAACGGGTTGTTACATATAAGCGCATAATACCGCCAAGCAACCATAAAACAATAAGGTGTTCTATGCAGGTACTTAAGCCCAGCATTTCCAATACATTAAACAAAAGAAAAATATCTCTGTGGAATCAAACTCGGTTTGTCAGAGACTCGGAGTACAACCCATTATTAGCAAAAAAATTTATTTTGCTAATAACGAAGAAGTTAAAAGCAAAATGTGGGCGGCGATTAAACCCGCGACCTATGGATTGGTAATTACGAAGGTTAGTAATGTCAGTAGTAGTATTATAATATAGATTTCTAAGGCCGAAAATATTGAGTTCGTTGTGGGCAACAAAAACTTAAAGAAAACTTGGATTGTAGCTTTGATACCTAAAGAAATCAAAGAAGACCTTAAGCTTATTTTCTCGATCGCTCATTGGGTCATCAAGGGGTCACTAAAAGTCTTTCTGCTTAAAAAAAATTAACAGCGTTACAGGCCAGAATTGACCCTTTACTGAGCTATTTTACAAGATCTTTTAGACCATATTTTTACAATTGATGATCATTGTAGGTACAATTGATGATCGTTGTAGGTCAGCCCAACGATTTTGTAAAATTGTTCATTTTACAATTATCTTACACTTGCGAGTGGTGGTTTGTTGAAGAAAGTAACCGACTGTGCGTAGTAAAATGAAACTGGTATTCAAGCGATCACCGGAATTAAAATCTGAAAGTGCACATAATAGCTTAATGAACCACAAAACAAGATTTACCGATATGCACTGAATCGTGTCAATGGTTCGAAAACTTGTTGATCTCAACTTGATAAGATCAAGTTGAGGTCAGCAAACATGAGCATTTCATAATGCCCATATCAAAAAATTAGCATTCGTAGATGATAAGGTGACTCTAGTTTGGAGGTGACTTTATACAAACCGTTTAGGTAATAAACAGTTATAACCCAGCTTAAACGAACTCTCGATATCAGTGAATGGCTTGGGGTAAAGGATTTTTTGATTAAAGACTCGTTGTTAGGTCACATGTCAAAAGGATTACAGAAAGTATAGTAAAAAATCTTGTTTACTTTGAAACGAGTAGCGAAAGAAACTTGGGGAATTAAGCAAAGCACTATATACGAAGGCCTACTCATTGCACTAATTACATATGCTTATGCTCGGTGGGCTGACAGAATGAATTTTCGCCTCCGTAGAACTTTAATAGGCACACAAAAGGGAATGCTTCTTGGTATTACAAAAAATTAGCTGTCTAATTAAAGGAAGAGTATTTTCAATGTCTAAACCTGACACGATATCAAGTTAATATTAACAGTAGTGCATAGTTACAATTAAGGAGTTCCATTCGCAAAGATTTCCTACTCTTTTGTTGCTTATAAGACTCATGTATGAGAAGCTATATCTAATAAAAGTCTTAGCGCTTATGATACATGATCATAAAGTGATCCTATAGTGCCTAGATTTTTGTATATATATCCAACGAACGGCCACATACTTATTAAATTTTAACATCACAGATTCTTTACCAAATTGGAAATATAGTTTCTGTTGCTGCTGCCAAGTATAGTACAGTAAATGTATCAAATTAAATGAATTGAAATTTACAATTTTAATTTAGAAAACATACGTCCACCGGTTAGCTGTCTGTCTGGCAAACCAAAACAAATATATATATATATATATATATATATATATATATATATATATATATATATATATATATATATATATTTTCTTTAATAATTATAATTTAATTTTAAATCTTAAAAAAAAATATTTATATTTTTTGGACGAAACTCAATTTTGTTAAAAATAAAATTTAATTTTAAACTTGTCCTCAATATCCTTCAAAAATATAATAAAATCTGTCTGAAGACAGTATATAGTATGAATCAACATTGTATTTGATATGTGTACTCGATCTGTTGTTGTGTTGTTGTTTTGGTTTTGTATACAGATTAAATAAGAAACTAAAAATATTTAATTTTTAATGTGCCAGACATTTAGACGCTTTCAAAATAAAAATAAATATTTTTAGAAGACTGATTCGATGTGGGTTGTATTTTGAGAAGGTGCGAGTTGTTATGACGTTATACATTTATAGCACGAGTGATTTATTTTAATTTAATTTTAGTGTAGAATCAAAGAGAATGGCTGAGTAACCGATATAAATAACTATTTGAATTTGGAACCATTATGATGATCTTTTGTCTTAGATCTGTTGATGATCTTAAGAAGTCTTAATGTTTCAATTTCCTAATATATTAATTTGACAGTTTAAAACCCTTATAATTTGAAATTCTTCAAGTAACTCATATAATCATAAATATTATATATGAAAATGAAACTGACCTTCCTCAATCAATAAAACATGGATCATAGAACGCTGTTTGTTTTGTTTTACTTAATTAACTTAATCAAAAGTGACAGTCATCATCATTTCAATCGTGTATTCTTTAGAAAATTTATGCTACTCGTATATGATGGAAAGACATGTTATATATATATATATATATATATATATATATATATATAAATATATATATATATATATATATATATATATATATATATATATATATATATATATATATATATATATATATATATATATATATATATATATATAAGCTATAGATACTAATTAAAGTTTTGCCAAGGGTTAATGGTTAATATTTACTAGATCGACTCTCATCGTATAGATATACACTTTACATATCAGTTGTAGTGCAAGAATGTCGTTGCATATAGTAACAATATGACACAACTCATTAAAGGTACGGTTAAAATTTGTCAGCATCCCAAACAAGGTCAAGCCTTACTATCGACATTGTATTCAGTTTCTTGAGGAAACTTATTAGAATTTTTATTTAAACATCCTTTAGCTTACTGCAATGAACAAGGTTGTCTAAATTAGTATGCATCTTAAATTCTGAACATAACTCAAACTTCTAACCAGAACTTATATATAAGATATCGAATTATTCATTAATTTTAGTAAAATCGCCATAGCCACTTTCTACGACAATTGTAGTCAGCAAAGTAAAGTTGATGCGTGTAACCATGTTTTGTCTATAATTTTATTTTTAGTTTTACGAACTTTACACGCCTACATCAAACTGTATCATTTTAGTCGATGTTTAATTATTTTTCGCGCAATGTCTCTAAAAAGTTATTTATTATAGAATGTGTGATAAAATAACAATTTAAGTAAATAATCTGACATCTAATAGTTATGCATCAGTGCGATGCGTGAATAGAGTTTACCTACTCCTTTAGTTTGTTGTTCATCAGAAAATTAGAAATTACAAATCATCTAGTAATTTGTCTTTAATATTTGGTGTTCAATTTTTGTAGGGATATAACCCATCGGTTAGTCCCGAATAAGTTTATTTTATTTTTGCTGCCCTAGTTCTAGATGTCTCTTTCTAAGGAGACGTCAAACTAAGTTGGTTTTATCCATCATACGACGAATCTCGACATTTTCATGTTGATAATGACGAAGTATGTGTTTCCTCGCGTGCTTCCTTATTTCTTCGTTGACATATTCCGTCTTTAAGTCCTATGGAGATTATCATTTCTGATGTACAATGGTGCATTTACAATACCACGTAACATTTTGTTTTGGAATGATTGTATTATTTTCACATTGGTCTTCTTGGTGCAAAGCTGAATACCGTAGGTCCATATCGGTTTTAAAATTGACCTATATACCTGCAGTTTATTATGTAGTGATAGCTTGGAATTCTTACCTTTAAGCTAGTACATTTTTCTGGATTTGATGTTAAGCTCTTTTTTTTCTTTTTTACATGGTCTTTTTCCCTTAAGCTTAACATCAAGTGTCATGCCTAGATATTTTGCTGAATTTGCAAGTGGAACTTGCTGTGAGTTGATTTCCACTGTATCCAGCTAACTTTTTTGTTGATGAAGTTAACATGAATTGATTTGGTTTTAGTTAACTGGATTCATCATTTATTTGTCCAGTTACTCAATGTGTTCGTGGCTCTTTCCACTTTTCTCGTTACTTCTTCTCTATTGTTACCAATTGCTAAGATTGCAGTGTCATCAGCAAATGTTGCTATGTGAGTTTCATCTGTATTTGGCAAACCTCTTGTGTATAGTATATACAGAATTGGACCTAACACAACTACCTTGTGGTACTTCTACTAATATTTTCGTCAATGAGGAGTATTGATATTCATATTTTACCCTAAAATGTCGACGAAGTAAAATTTTAGAATCTGATAAAACTGCTTTAGTTGATCTCGATGCAGTTTAAATTGTAGTCCTCTGTAATATACTTTATCGAAGGCTTGTGCTACATCCAAGAAAATACTTAAACATATTTTGTTGGTTTCTAGCGCATTTTCAATTATGTCTGTGATTCTGTGAACCTATTCTATAGTCGAATGTTTTTCTCTGAAACAAAATTGGTGGGGAGAAATGAGATCTCTTTGTTCCATGATTAATTTGAGTCTTTTAAGCAGCAATTTTTCGAATAATTTAGAAAAAGTTGGAAGCAAAGAGATCGGCCTGTACGATTTTTTGTCGTTAGGTGGTTTGCTTAGTTTTGGTATCATTATCACTTCTTCCACTTCCCACTGGTGTGGAACATAGTAAAGTCTGAATGCTGCATAAATTATTGGAAGTAGCTTTCGTAATCCATTTTCAGGTAGTGCTTTAACTATTTGTCCTGTAATTAGATCATAGCCAGGAAATTGTTTTGAGCTTAAGTTATTGCTGATTTGAACTTTTAACTCTTGTAAAGATACAGGTTTTTTGCTTTGGCTGTCAATTTTGTTAACTAATGTTATGTTTTCATATGAAGTTTGTATTGGGAGAGGTCTGAATTTATCTCCAAGATATGATGCAAACAAATCAGCTTTTTCCTTAGCGCTTCTAGCCAAAGTACTTGCGTGTTAGGTTTTTTTAGGCTTTTTATTGCTTTCCAGAGGGAATAATTTGACCGGTAAGGCCAGTAAGGTAATTATGAATTGATTCATCTTTATTTTCTTTGATTAAAAGTTTTAGTTTATTACTAAGATAGTTGAGTATCGTTTTACTTTGTGGGGCCCGATTTCTCTGCCATGTTTTTCGTGATTTATATTTGTTTCTAACCAATTCTAGAACTTCCAAAGACATGAAGTTGATATGTATTCGAGTTTCTTTTTGACTATTAGGCGTACTATCACAAGCTGCTTATTGTATAATATTATTAAGTTGCTCTAATTGCTCCTCCAATTGTGCCGAAGGTTTAACTGGCACTTGAAGCTTAATATTATCACTAATTAGTTTCTGGAACAGTTTCCAATTTGTCCTATTGTTTGTTAATTTAGGCAACGATACTTAACAATCGTTGCACTGAGAATCATGATTGGAAGAGAATGAGGTGACGATAGTCCTTCACTGTAGGTGAATTTAGAAATCTGACTTTTTTTCCGTCACGAACATCACGTTATTTTATCAAACAATCAAAACCAATTTCGTTGTCAAAATTCGTTTTCGTCACGAGGGCACACATACATAAGCATAAGCAATTTGTTTCACATCATTTCTTGTTTTCTTTGTGCAATTAAACGCATATCGAGGACTCCGAATTTTTATTTAAAAACAATTAAAAATTCGAATTAAAATCCATTTTAATTTTTAAAATTACATTTATTTTTATTTATAACACAAAATTGAGTACACAAAATATGACTCGAGTAATTAAAACACATAAATTTTAAAATTATTATGACGAATTCAACAAATTAGCAACTAATCCGACAAAAGACGAACGCTTCATCTTTTTTTCGGAGTAGCCGTCCAATTTCGGAGTGCTGTATTAAAATTTAACTTTCCAATTTTTTTGTCGACATCGTATTTTGTCTCTATTGAAATTCTTGCTTTCTCTTTTTATTTTACCTATGTTTTTCGGCTCACCACCGTGGAAATCATACTTTACTCGATTTATTTTTGTGCGCCATTTAATATAATGTATCAAAATATTTTGTATGTATGAATGTGTGACCAAGCTGTAACGAAAATTGGTCGCATATGTAAATCGTTGGGAATTAACCTTAGCCGAATTGAATGTCACAGGGAGCTGTGACGGCAAAAAAGTCAGATTCTAAATTCACCTTGTCTTCTATATGAATACGTATAGTTTTCTGATATCCCTTTTGTTAGATAAAAATCTAGGAGATCTGGAATTTTATTTGGATCCATAGGCCAGTATGTTGGTTTACCTCCAGAGTAAAACACGCATTTTGTTGCTTGACCTGCGGTAAGTAGCTCCTTTATTTTGTGGGTTTTTAGTCTTGATCCCCAAAACGTATTTTTGGCGTTAAAATCACCGCCAATAATAAAATTAAACCCTAATGATTTAAACAACGATGTAGTCCGATGTATATAGATTATGCCGCGGAGGACAATAAATTGAGGAAACATTGTATTCGGTTTTACCATTTAGTTGAACATTGATAGTTGCTACTTGTCTAATTCAACTTTTATTCTTTGTTGGTGTTTAATGTTTTCTTTTACAAATTTACAAATATAGTTGATCCTCCTCTCGCTTTTATCCTGCTGGATGGATGGCCTGACACAACCCACGTATTTTAGCAAATGAAGTTTTAGTGAAATGGCTTTCAAATATTAGGCATATATCTATTTGTTCTGTATTTAAAAATATTTCTAGTTCTGGAATTTATATATAGCCCATTTGCATTCCAGATGACAATTCTAAGTGTTTGATTCATTCCTATATTTTAATAAATCTTAGAAGTGATTTTATTTACTGCGTACATTGAATATTTAAGCGCCTATTTGGAGCTTCTATGCTTTTTTCTTGTTTCACAAGCCAAATGCTCAGGGTTTTTATGCATTTTAGAATCTTTTCAAGATCCTCCATGTAGGAGTGCATTTTGTTGAGTCTCACCACTTTCCGGAGGCGGCTCCGGTTTCCTTTTCTTGCTTTTCCTTTTCTTTATTAAGTATTCTACTAATTCTTCTTCATCAGTAAAATATCTTTCAATTGTGTCTGAGGAGGCTCCTCATATTCTTTAGCTTGTAAAGCCCTTTTAAATTTTTCGTTTTCCTTTTTAAGCAGCACCATTTTGTTGCTAAGCTGCGACGTTACCTTTTCAATCTCGCTTAGTTTCCTTCTTAGTTAAGAAAAATCATTAACTGGTTTAAAAAAATAGTTGAAGATGTTGGTGAACTTGTAAGCTTCTTGGAAATGGATTGTCATTAATCAATAGTTGACCCACCCCAGAATCCTTTGGGCGACCTCTGAAGAAGATGGATTTGTCAGTATCTCTGACCTGTGGTATAAATTCCTTTATTTGTTGTATCCATTGCATTAATTAACTGATAATAATACGTCTACATATCGTTACCAGAACAATTTGGTAGAGGATCGTAGATGAGAACTTCATTTACTAGGTTCTCGGTGGTCGGATATCTCGCCGTGTATCGGTCGCCAGAGCCTCGTTGGCTAAAGCAGGAAGCACCGCGTGCTGGTTACATTGACATTTGGACTGGTATTTGACCTATTTTACCGTTTGTCCCTTATCCCCTAATTGTGCATCATCTCACCAGTGGGACGCGTAAATAGAGTTTACTCGTCTATCTAGGTGTGTTGTTCATCAGAAAATGGCGAGCTATGACTGATCTATCTTATTTATTTTTTGACAATTATGGATGAATTTGAATGAAACTTTAAATAAATGAAATAAATGTTACTGTCTAATACATTAGACTTAATTTAATCTATTTATTGTTGCCATCAATCAAGTTACATTTCTTATCTTAAATACCACTCGAATCCTGTTCTATTTGTCCCAAGGTTTGGATTAGATATACTAAATCTTAATAATTTTTTTTTATTTTGGACATGCGATGGCGTAGGAACCATTGTTAAGAAATATGTCTGTAAGAGGCGTAATAACATGGTGTAAATCATTGGCGTTTTAATAGATTACCCAACCTCCAATCCAGTCTCTTGATGTAATCATTCTGCAACCAAGTTTCTGATAACATTG
The DNA here is from genome assembly GCA_963556175.1 of Tipula confusa. Classification (NCBI taxonomy): domain Eukaryota; kingdom Metazoa; phylum Arthropoda; class Insecta; order Diptera; family Tipulidae; genus Tipula; species Tipula confusa. The sequence goes on from OY744476.1 coordinate 112,873,315, forward strand.
ACAAATTTGATATTTTAATAACTCTCTCTTATCGCTATAAGCTATATAATACTTTGGCACCTGAATGAGTAAACGGATACGTTTCCTCTTCCCCATTTTTTCGAGCATTACTTAATCAATTGTTTTCAAACGTATAGTACAAATCCGTCTCTTAGAGGAAGTTGTGTTCCATCGTCACCTTATCTTTGGCTACGTCGAAATTTCTTCTGTTTTCTAGAATATCGTCAGCAGGAATAAAGTAAAAACCTTTAAGACTTTAAGTGACTCTCGACAAAGCTTATACATAAATGATACATACTTTTTGGTTTAGTTTAGAAAAGCACATTACACTCAGAAAAAATTTCGACTTGTAAATGCAAAAAACTTTGTTTTTAGTTTCCAAAAGTACAAATATTTTTCGAATTCTAAAACGTTTTATTTAATATTTAAAGATTTCTTTGAAAAATAATAATAACAATATTGTTATTAATAAAGGGTTTTTAAAATAATTAACAAGATATCTCTTAATTTCAAATAGATGTTTTATTTTTTAATACCAATAATCATTTTTTTTAAATTTATTCTCTTCCCTGTTTCTCTTAAAAACAAAAAAAAATATTTATATCCCGTTACCTAATTTTTTTGTCAAGTAAAATCATATTTCAAATTTATTTTATGTTTTCGATCAGAGTGACCTTATAAGTTATAAGTTTTGTGTAATTAAATTATTTTATATGCGTATATAAATGAAAACTTAAATATAATTTGAACAGTGTTCTGTGTTATAAAGGTGATTAATCATAATGCGTGTTCACGTAACCAATTATAACACAACCTTACTTACATATTTTTATTTACTGTTACAATTAATAATGTAATAGATTATTATTAAGATTAGTTACCAAAATTATTACCAATGGTTCTTTACATGGATAACTAAAACAAAATGTTAAATTCAAATTTCGCACCAAATTTACTATATTTTTAACTAAGAAAATTATTTCATGTAAATTATTATAGTTAAGCTTACATACATAATAAAAAATTAATGTCATGTCATTCTGGAAACTACGGTCAAAGGAAATACAGTGAACATAAAATTCAAATGAAAAGTTCTTATTTATATACACTTACCATTGTTGCTATCTGGACACCCAAATATCACCCCCATTAATTGATTGACCAACGCTTAGAGACCTGGATACGGAAAACCTAAACTATAAATTCGGACTTTTGCATCGTTTGGGAATTGGATAACCTGCCACCACAAAAATACGACCCAAGCTAGTACACGGACACGACTATCAACAATTTTTTATTTTGTTGATTTTTTTATTTTACTTTCGGAAAACTGAAATGCCACAAATTTAGAAATTTGAAAAGCAGGCACAGTGTACATATTTTACACTAGTACCATCTAAGAATTATTAGCAGAACTTTACATTAATTTAGAAAAGACAAAAATTTATCGGCCGGAGGCACAGTCTTAAAATGATTTTCCAGGCTTTTAGGTTTGCTTACTTTATGGTTGCAACTGACAAATTTTTGTTGTTGATCATTACCTCGCAGAATCATTATCAATAGCCAGAACTGATAGATGTTTTAACTTCGTTGATCCATGTTGTTTCTAAGACAGCTTTTAATAATTTTTATTTACTCAAAGACCTTTCGAATCATGCTAACACAATCGGAAGGTTAAAAAACAATAAAATAACATTATTTACTTCAGTAAAATTACTTTCCATAAAAGCTTATTAGCAAATCTACCAATTGTTTTATAGTAGTTTTATCATTTATATCATTGGTAATAAATGAAACTACATTTAATTATTGTAATGGAAACTGTTTTGGAAAGTCCTCTGAGTAGTTATTTTGTAACTGTTTTACTGTGTTTACTGAGGATTTAGTCAACAAATTTATTGATAATTCAGAGGAAGTTAACAAATTTATTTATATAGAGCTTGGATAATTTTTTGATTTGACTATTTAAAATAATATCAATAGTATCAATAAAAACAAGTTGTTATCGAATAGCTCATTGACCAAAACTAACAAACAAATTAGAAGTCATAGTAGGCTGACATTACCATAGTTGGTATAATTCTAGATTCAACATTAAAAGTTATGTTACAAATTTTAATATTATTAAATTTGCTTCTTAAGAACTATCTTTAAAACTTAAAATTTATTTAATTATTTTTATTTTTTTTTATTTACTTTTATAATTATTTACATTTAATCGTTTTTTAATCTGAATTCTGATACTTCCAAATCAATTTGTGCTTGATCGGAATGGTACGAGAAATGGTCGTGTGTTACCTATATAGTGAGAATACTAATGAGTTGTCGAACAGAAAAGTGTATGTGTAAAATTGTAATTTGAGGTTAATGATAAATTGGGATATGGTATAAGAATATGCCAATGCCGTTGCCCTGCCATTAAAATGCCGTGCTATCAAAAACCAATACATTCGTGGGCGCTTTTAATTTGACATTTTTTGAAACTGTAGAATTTCAAGGAGACTTTTAATCTTTTGGATAGTAAATGAAATCCACATTTAGTGATTGAGAAAAATACAGCAGTATTATCCGCAATAACAACCAATTGGATCAATTTGTGTGAGGGTAGGTCTTTGGTGAAGAGATTAAAAACAATTTAGCTCTTGTAATCTTAAGGCTAAAAAGAATGAAGTTGAGAATTGGTGGGCGAGATAGAACTGTTACGCATTTAGAAAGTTGGCTTTATCGGAACTTGAATACGCTATTTGATTATTTAGTTTTAGTGGTGGCATTTTATTACTTCAGTTTTTTAAGTTCCTAACTAACTTCAAAACCGAGGTGTGATTACGTTTTATATCTCTAAGTTTTTCATCCCAAGCAATGTTAGTGTTTTCTAATATTTTAGCTTTGATAAATTTGATTTCAACTGTGAGGGAAAATATGTTGGTTCATCGGAATTATTTAACAGGTTGTTAGTGTTTGTGGTTATGATATTATGGAAAACGAATCTAAAGCTGTTATAGTCTTTATGCAATTCCAATTAAAGTGTTTTGGATTAAAATCTCCAGTTATGACTACTTAATTATTAGATTTAATTATGAGTTCTACTCTTGGTTGATGGCTTGGATGAAGTATTCGAATTCTTCTTTTTTAGCACTTAACACATTTATTATTGTCAATCGTCATACAATTATGGTGATAACATGCGACGATGCTCATGGCCGCTTCGTGCGTTGACCTTGACTATTTTATGATGCTGATGAGATTTTTTAATTCCTCAAACCTTTCTCTACCCTTAATTTTTGGGGTTTGCTGGAGTTCTTCGACTGGTGCCTTGAGTGCAGCGAATATGTTCCTCGTGTTGAATCTCTTTATAAGTTTTTCGTAGTCGTTCATTATATTCTGTTTCTCAAAAAGTGTTACGTATTTGTTAGGAGTAATTCAAATAATACGATAGGATTTACTTACAGCAGAACATAATGTGTTATTTTCAGAGAATCAAGTAACAAGGAGTAATCGGAAAACATTTTATATCAAAAATTGATCGATTGGTAGAGGTGAATAAATCTATGTAACCGCCGTGGGCAACAAAAATGCCAGAAAACAAAATAATATTTAAGATTTTTTTTTCTCATTTTGGAGTTAATGTAGAAGATAAATTCTATAATTTTCGTCTTCTAAATCAATTTCCAAGTCAAACAGTTTTGTGCTAAAATAAACACCCGCGTTTGGGATGCTATAATCCGTTAATTCCTTGATTCATTCTGAAAAAAGTCGTATGGGATTGGGGGTTCATTTTTGATATCGTTTGAGATTCAGGGTGTTTGGTTTAGAAAAAAAGTACACACAAATATTAAACTATTACTTCCAAAATCGGAGAGCAACCAACTTAGTCTTGTTTGGCTAGTAATGTTAAAGTCCATATTTCTTTTATCTATGTGGTCATTTTGTATCTATATTCCGTTTCAGAGCTATGTTGTTTGTAGTAAAAACAAAATTTGATAAAATACAATTTTTCTAAAAATAATCCGCTATAATATATGTTTACCTTATTCGATTGATTTTAAAAATATTCTCGACAATCCAAAGAAATAAAATTTTTCAAAATCCTAAAAATTAGCTCGAGACTCTTGATTTATTGGTATGAAGTGATGAAAAAATTAACATTTAATTTTTAAATATTTTATTGGGTACAATTACTACATGGAGTTTAAAATGTGCTCAAAATGTCCTCCTTGTGACTGATTACAGGTTAATTTTCATTTAAGTATGCCTTTGGTTATATCAATTTTTGGTAATTCTTCCCTTATCTATTGAGTTGCTGTGTATATTTGTTGTATTAGTTCATCTTTTGTTTCAAATTATTATGGAGTATACATAAGCGCCTTCATTCTTTTCCATACATAAAAATCTAAAACAGTTAGATTGGGGAATTTTGAAGGCCGATAATGAATTGAACTCAATTATTTTGATAATTTTCGTTTAACCAATCCTTAACATTTAAAGCAAATTGTGTTGTAAAAATTGTAAATAACGTTTACTATTTAAATTCTATTGTAATATGAATGGTCTAACTAAATTTTTGTCAATTACACCAGCCCAAACATGTACACTGAAGTAATGCTGTAATGATTTTTGTTTTGTCGATTAATAATTTTCAGCAGCCCACGTGTTTAAATTGTAAAATTTTGGTATAGCATCTCTTTTGAATTGAAATTCATCCGCCCGCATAAAATAAGTTTCACAAAACTATCATTGTCAAAATGCCTTTCAATCAACCATCACACAACTCTAATCTTTTATGTTGTTCTATCGGAAATAGTTCTTTATCTGTGTTGTGTTGTATGGATGAAGATGCCCCTTGTGCAATACTTGTTGAAATCGGGAGAAGGACATTGAACGTCTTGTAAAGCAAACTTCCTTATGCTAGTAGATGGATTTGTTGTTAAAGTACTAATTATTTCTTCGTTGACATTCAAATGATTTGGTGCGACTTAATGGGGCACAACTCACGCATTTCACGTTGTTACGATATCTCACAGGCTTCTATGATTATTTGAATATCTCAAAATTCGTAAATAAAATAGATATCAATGTGCTCCTCAACTAAAAACTGTGCCAACATGATATTAATTTTTTCAAATTATTTACAATTTTTTTAATTCACAACACTAGACAATTACTCAAAACTAATAAAAATATTTTTTTTTGTTTTTTCAACATTTAAAGAAAGGAGTTGATAATGGCCTACTATTTTACTGATCAAACAAAACTATTACAATATAAACACTAAGTAAAAAACTATGTGCCGTCCGCTGTACAAATAATATATTAGAGGATTTTAGAGAAAAATTAAGTTATAAAAAAAACTATAGCTGTTTTTTAGCATAGCCTATATTTCTATCTAAGTAACCAAGTCTTCTTGCGCGGCGGTCGAGCTGTATGAAGCTGTGTTTGATATCTCTAGGTCTTAGGCCAAGAAGCACGATATCATTTGCATATCCAAGAATTTGGCCTGATTTATTAAATATACAGCGCGAAGTTTCAATGTTGTTTTTCTCACTACGTATACTCAAACGCCAAGTTGAACAGCACAGACGCAAGTGCATCTCCCTGTCGAAAACCAGATGTTATTTCGAAGGGGCCTGATACAGCTCCCTCAATTACGATTCTAGATACACACCGAGGGGTTGTTAATTTGCCCAGAGAAACGAGTTTCTCTGGAGTTCCTAGGCATATGAGCGTGGCCCATAAGTTTTCACGGTTTATACTGTCATATGCCTGTCTGAAGTCTATATACAGGTGGTGTATAGTTATGTTGTACTCCCAACATTTTTCCAAGATCATCCCCATGGTAAAACATTGGTCAGTGGTCGATCGGTTGGGACGAAAACCACATTGATAGTCGCCAATAGTTGTTTTCGGCGAGAAGGATGAGTCTGACAAGTACAACATTAGCCAACACTTTGTAAGCAGTGCTCAACAGAGCTATACCACGATAGTTTCCACATTTAAGACGGTCTCCTTTTTTGTGCAGCGTACATATGAGTGCGGTCTTCCAATTCTCCGGGAACTCTCCTTGGTCACAAATAAAGACGTTGAGATCGTGTAGATTTGTTGCAAGTGTAGCATCTCCGAGCTTAATCAATTCTGTGGGGACTCCATCGAGACCGGGTGACTATCCATTTTTTAATCTACAAATAGCTGCATCTACTTTCTCTACTGTGGGATATCCAACAAGGACCTCTTCACACGGAGGAACTATTGCTCTAATGGGGGTCACTTCGTCGTTCCGATTTAGCAGATTTTGAAAGTAAGTTTGCCATACTGAGAGAACATCAGACACGTTTGTTCTCAGCTTTCTATTTCCGCCTTTGATGGCTGTACTTCTTGGGTTGAAGTCTTTAGTTAGATTTCTGGGGTTAGTAAAACAGTCCCTTGAGTTTCCTATTTCCACTTGAAAGCTGATATTTTTGATGCAAGATCTCATATGATCGCGCTTCTTTTGTCGAAGGTATTTAGACGTAGCTTTCCTAGCGCGGAGATATTCTGCTAGAGTGCATTTAGTGTTGCGAGCCAACCATTTTTCACGAAGCTTTTGTTTATTTTCGACGACCCTTCGGCATTGATCATCGAACCAAACATTACGGAACCTCGGAGGCCTACTTCCGATGGAACTTTGCGCCGCGGTGGTTATGGCTGACTGTATAACGTGCCTTTGCTCCTGAATGTTAGGAGGAGGTTCTTCGTTGTTATTGGGCCAGTCTAAATAATTAGTGACAACTGATTGGTAACTCTGCAGTGACGCTTAGTCTTTTAAAGCATCGATATTCCATCGAACGGTCTTTTGTGCTTGTCTGTTTGAACGTAGATGATTTGCACTTATATTTAAATATGACAAGCACATGATCGCTGTCCATGTCTGCATTTTCTGAACTTCTACCGATTTTTGCGTTAAAGTCGCCCACGATGATTTTAATGTCGTGATGCGTTATGTTATTGATGACTTTCTCCAGCTCGACAAAGAAGAGATCTTTGATGTCATCAGATTTATCTTCGGTGGGTGCATATCCGCATGTTGATAGAGCGGAAGTTGATGATATGATTCTTCGTGCGCTGATGGATAAGGAAGCCAACTTCAAATTCTCCTCCATTCTGATGGCCGCTGTAATGAAGAGTGTAACCATTGGTGGTGTTATTGATGCCACTCCCAGACCATCTAAGCCCAGACCATCTAATTTTAATATTATGCTATAATATTAAAAATTAATTAATTTGTGATTTCAGATTAAAAATTAATTCAATTTATTACAGCCTATGGCTAAGAGCAATTAGTTAATTAATATATTCTGTGTTCAGGGTACTATTGCAGATTATAGATGAATGGCGGCATACTGAAGTTGCTGATAAAAGATGGCAGAATGCAGAGCAGTACAACAAAAATGTGATTGTCTAACACTAACAGTAGTTTGAATATTGGCCACCGGGAAATCGGACCAATTATGTCATAACTAACATACTTTTCCTTTCCCTAACACACAAAAATTTACTAACAATTGGCCGCCAAGGTGTCTGTAACCGGGTCGATCTCAATAATTTAACTAGTATCCTTCAATATCCTTCCAAGTATATGTAAAAACGGGTGTACTGTGGGCCCGGCGCTTTCCGGGATATCCTGCTTAATGCTTGGCAGTACATTCAAAATCAATCAATCAATCAAAAACTAATCCAATTTATTACAGCATATGACTTGTAAAAATAAGCTCATTAATACATTTTGTTTTTAGGGATTATTTTTGCATATTACAGTTGAATACTGGCATACTGGAGTTGCTGATAAGTGATGACAGAATACAGAAAATATAGTTTTTTAACAGTAGTTTGAATATTGGCTACCGGTAAACCGGACCATTATGTGTCATTACACACATACCTTTCCTTTCTCTACACCACAAAATAATAAAATACATTTACTACAAATTGTATAAAGTTATTATTATTTACAATAGACTAAACAAAATTATGAAATGATAAACAATTAATTAGGTCGCTAAATAGTTAGTTCATTTGGTAGCTATTTGAAAAAGATTATTCAAAATAGATATGATTTAGTTATATCCTTAAAATGCAGTCACGAGTAACTAAATAGTTAAATTACATGAGTAGCTGCATATCAGATTGACGAAATCTATAATGATAACCTCTGTCTCGAGAGCAATTACATTTCTATATCTTCCTTAACGGACACCGCTTCTTCTTCTCGTTTAGGGTTTTTCCCTTATGCAGCATAATTAATTTATAAATTTAATCGTAGAATCGCGCAGTTATACACTAATGAACTTTGGAATATTTCTCGTACGTCTAATGTAATACGATTTTATGTGACTTCATTTATGTGTATATTTCTTGATAAGCTCGAAATTTTTTATTTTTTTTATTATAATTTCTGATTAAATTCATCTATGGTACAGATTGAGAGAGAGAGAGAAATAAAGATTAATTACATGCTTTTCTTAACACGTGAACAATTTATGTCTGCCCTTATGACTACAATTCATTCATACATTTTATTCTTATCAATATGATGATACTACAATAAGTAAAGATTATAAAAAAAAATTGATTTGCGCGTAAACTGTCTGTAACCATTATTAGAGCCACGCGTATTTAGGATTTTCATATACATAAATCAGTTACCCAAAAGTTCAATGACAAGTAGTAAATAATAGTGACATTTCAAAAATTAATGTCATTGTATTAAATTTAAATAGCATAGATGATTTTATGACATATTTATTTGCTTTCATTTCTTGTCAAATCACTTCGACAAATATATTTTATAGATAATTTATAATGTATACATATAATATTTGTATAAAAGTTCAACTTGAAATGTTTTGAGTACGCATTCGATCCCACTAATTTTGGATCATTTAACAAAAATTTAGAGTTAGAAATAACTAGATTAAGAAGTAAAAAAAAAATCAAAACAAAAATTGTCAGCAAATTTTTTTACAATTTTCTTATCACATCCGAGTTACTACTCTCTTATTATACCAATGCTACTAATGTTTACGAATATGTAGAAAAATACCGTCACGTACGTATTTTTAATTACACATGAGTCATAATTATATTATGTATGTTATCATAACGATTGCTCCTCGAAAGTTTGCTATACTTGTGTATGTATCTTGAAAAAAATAAAAATAATGTCAACCTTCGATGGTGTTATGATTTTTAAATCGTACGTCTTTTATTGTTCTTATTTAAAGCATCATGCGACTTAATTGAACACAAGGAGGTCATACAGCACAATAAGATGTATTGACGTAGTATATACATTCATACATTCAATTAATCGACTTAAAGTTTTTTTTATTTTATTAAAAGATAACAATTTATGTAATAAGTAATTGAAATTGCGTTATCAGAAACTAGAATAATCTACTTTAATAAGGAATCGAAAACGCGATCAAACAAGAATTGTATGGTTTAATTTGAGTTTGTATAATATTCGAATATATTTTGTGCTACTGTTCCAAATGGTTATTTAGACTGAACCTGCCAATCCTTATTCTGTCCATCGACTATTTATTGGGGTTAAGTTGACATACATAGTAAATTGTAATCTATACGTGTCACGAAATCATATCATGCCATAATTCACTTTGTGGGCCGAAATTTTTGAACTAAATATGCCGACTACATATTACATACATTATAATTAATGTAGTACGCGGTATTATCTTTTCCGAATAGTAAACGTGATTATAACGTGATTAAATCCATGTCTGGTTTAGTTTAATACCATTACAGTTAATTTCGGTCGGTATCTTTTTCAATATTATCTTTCACTCAACTTTTGACATTTGATAAGTTAAGAGATTTTTGTTAATTTTTGGTGTTAACAGATTCTCTGCCGATGTATGATTGGTATGTGGCATTAAATAATTACCAGTGGCTATAGTACATCACTAACAAATCATGTTTGATGATTCTAACAATGATTTTTGCAAAATTGTTTGTTGTATTAAAAAAAAATCATATCGTTGTACTCGTATGAATGAATCAACATATTTGTTTGTTTTTGTTTTATTTTTAATAATAAAATTGTTCGAACTTGTCCATTTTTTGCTTTACACATTCTGATGACCTTTTTCAACTCTTGTAATCGTAATTCAATTTAATAGACGTACAAAAAAAAATCTTATCTCACATATTCGGAAAAATTTTCTTTTTTATTTATTTATGTTTATTATAACTTACATATATTCGTTGCGATAATTTATTCTAGTTGATATTGGATTTAAATTGTGAATTTTTTTTTCAACAGTGTATGGGCAATGGAAGAATCTAGTAATCCCTTTAAAATGGATTATTGAATTAAAATGGTTTTTAATTTCGAGAAACTTTGTTCTTCTGTGACTACTGGAACTGGTAAAGATGAAGATGGCGGATATGGGAATGCTCATCTAAACGGTACCAGTGCTTAGTATTAAAATGGTTAAAGAATAAAATAAACAAGTTTTTATTTTTACAGGATTAAAATACTTTTTATTGCTCTCAGTATGGATGGTGGTTTACTACTAACAATGATTAGAAAAAAAATTACAATGCGGTCGCACTCACTTTGCTTGCTGGGCAACTTGCAAATTACAGTATATACTGTCACTGCCTCTTAATTGATCAGTTATCCATTAAGCAAAATGAATAAAACTTAACTATAATTATGAACTCTACGTTAAACGTGTGCTCTAATAAATGAAAATACATATTTCCTTGAAGTTAAAACTTAATTAAAGCATAAATTAAAACTCTTACGATGTTTCTCAAATAAAATTCTTCCGAGTCATTTTGTCTTAATATTCGAAACTTGATCGTTGGTTGAGATGTATTGCAACTTGATTTCCTTGTTGGCGACAGCTTCTCGAATGAAACTATAGTTCACTTCAAGATGCTCATACGTTTATAATCTCGTGGCTCCTCTGCCACTTTGATGCACGACTGATTATCTTCGAATATCGTTGTTGATGATATGCAACGATGACCAAGTTCGTTCATAAACAGCGTAACCATTTTGCTTCACAAATGCACTTTGCCAATGCCAAATATTCAGCTTCAGTTGACGAAAGACTGACAGTCGGTTGCTTTTGTGATAGCCAACTTACTGTATTGCCAAATACCATGAATACATAACTTGATGTTGATTTACGGTCGTTCCAGCCCAGTCAGAGTCAGCGTAAAATATCAGCTGTAGCATTGCGATGATATACCATTTTCGATTCAGGCGTTCCCTGAATGTATCGCAAAATACGTTTCGCCTATATGAAGTGTTCAACGAATTTTTTAGTCGATTTCAAAGCTGTTGTAATCGAATAAAAAAAAATTCGTTGATGCACACAAATCTGGTCGAGTTGTTTGAGTGGCATACGTCAAACATCCAATGAGCTCTCTAAACGGCTGATCAGTCAAGTTATTCTTATCACTGTTTGGTGAACTCAAACCATTTTTAATCGGTGTTGTCGCCGATTTACAGTTGCTCATTTCAAATTCATTAAAACATTCTTCAAATAACGTGACTGACTCAAGGCAATCGAATTATCACTTGAATTCCGTTCAACATGAATTCTTAAAAATAAATCAACTTTTTCCAACATCCACCATTTCGAGCTCTCTTGCTAACCTTGCTTTAATATCGTTGACCATCTGCACATTGTTGGAAATAATTGCCAAGTCATCGACATACAAGAAAATATAACAAACAATGTCTTTTTCAAATTTTATATACAAGCATTGATCCGATTCGCAACGATTGAAACCAATTTCAATAATGAACTAATTGAAACGCTCATTCCACACACGTGAAGCCTGTTTCAATCCGTATAATGATTTATTCAACTTGCAAACCATTGATTTATCTTTCACAAACGAGTCTGGTTGTGACATGTAGATATCTTCCTTCAATTGTCTGTTCAGAAATTAACATTTTATATTCATCTGATGCATTTCATATCCAAAATGATTGATGATTGATAATAAAACTCGAAAAGTTGTTAGCTTGGCCGTTGGTGAATACGTTTCATTGTAGTCGAAACCTTTTTATTGCGAAATACAATGAGCAACAAGTTTTGCTTTGCACTTGTCGACATCGCCATTTGATTTAAGTTTCTTCTTAAACACCCATTTGCAAGTAATAGCTTTACGACTAGTTGGTAACTTACACAGAGACCAAGTGTCATATTTTAACAATGATGAAAATTCATCATTAATTGCCATCTCCCATTTTGGTCAATCAGCACGTTTCCTTGCATCGTTCATCGTAACCGGATCATTTTGCACAAATTTCTCAGCTGAAAATGCATAACCAAGTTCTCGGTTCATATCCGTACCGATCAGGTTTTCTTTTTAAACGATCACCACGGCACAATCCATTGTTGTTAGCCATGCTATTCGAAGTACTGTGGGCATTATCATTTATGTTACCGATGCCATCTAAATTTGCATCGTGATTATGTTCACGTTCATCATCAATGTCATCGCCTGCCACGTCTGAATTGGATATATTGACATAATTCAAACGATCAAAAATTGATTTCTCGTTGAATATCATATTACGGCCTATGACAAGCTTATCATTTTCGATGTCCCATAGTCGATAAGTGTGTGATGATAAACTATATCCAAGCATGTAACACTTTGATGATTTAGCATCCAACTTTGTACGATGAACTGAATAGCATATTCGTCCGAAATTGCTTCTAAATACTTTTCCAGGTCAACCTTCTGTCCAAATGAAAGCTTATAAGTATTTGACACCGGATTACAGCGGAATAGTTCAATTCAATAGGTGAACAGGTGCATTTGTTTAGTGTGAATGTAACATGTGTGATGATTTATTTTCGTTCTTTTATTTGCCAAGTCCTTAATAAATTCTCAATTTTCAAAGGATTTTGCAATTGTTTTGAAACAAGTTTAGGGATTTTTGTGAGACTTTAAGATGGCTGTATCAGCAATATTGATATTATTGCTTCTTTGGAAATAGGCAAATCGGCATATACACCAAATATAAGATTGATCTCAAGACGCTTCATTGTAGAACACCTGCTAAAAGAAATATCCAGTTGATATTTCTTTTCAAGTTGTCTTTATGTTAGTCCCATTTAGTTTTTTTTTATTTGTTAAACGTTTTAGTGCTTCCGTTTTTAGGGCATCAGTCCTCACTGTTATTGTGCATATAACTTTTGTTATAAATCATAACAATTTGTTGCCATAGCATTTGTTCTTGTAATCCCTTTAGTTATACAAAAGTCTATTAGTTCAGGAACATATTTTGGGGACAGTAATGTTTTAGTTTTTCTGGTACATAATTGTAACAAATCGAACCAAAAACCCGAAGTGGCGACAAATCCGGTTTTTTGCCATACCAAATTTCCGCAGGCGCCTTGCTTACAAATTGTTTACCAACAGCCCTTGTTGGTGAACGATTCTTTATATAATTTGTGCACAAAACAGCTTCGTTCCAGAATCGACGACTTAATCCACTCAACAAAAGCATTGTTCTTGCTTTTTTAACCACAGTACGATTAAAACGTTCAGATACTGCATTCATTTCCGGATTGTAAGGTACCGTGAAATTCAGCCGAATACCCTTATTGACACAAAAAGATTTAAATTCTTTTGAGCATTACTCTCCGCCATTATCCAATTGTAATTTCGCAATTATTTTCCCATGTTGCGTTTCAGCCATAGCAACATATTGTTTGAATTTATCGGAAACCTCACTTTTTTTCTTCATGCAGTATACCATGGATGTACGTGAAAAATCATCAGTAAAGCCAACAAAAAACCTCGAACCGTTTTCTTTGACAATTTTACTCTGCAATTTACTTTTATATGCCCTGGCTTTTTACATCTGTCACAAATAACCTTTGAACGATCTGCTTGCATTGCCATCGAATCACTTGATCTACCACTACGTCCATTTCCACACGCAGCACGCTTTCCATACTCGTCTAAAAGACAACTTTTAACAAATTCGAGTGTTTTCTTTGTTGTAGCCATTGTTTCCAGCGCTGTAACCAAGCCATCGAAACTTTTTGGCAATGTTAAAATTAGATGATAGACAACGTCAAGTTCTTCCAATGTGGCGCCATTCGACTTCAGTTCACGCACAGTATGATCGTTTTGCAAAAAATATTCGTTGATGTCATCACCATCTTTGTTTTCGCAACAACAACTGACCGGCAACACTTTTGCGCTCAAACACACCAATTAATGTATCATATATTTCCTTCGCGAACTGTATTTCTTTAATGTACTCCAATTGAGAATCACCAATACATTGCACCGAAATGGATTTACTTAGAAAACAAATGGATTTATGTAAACAACCAAAAGTCATAGCTAGTACTAATTAAGGTGCACCACTATCCAAATACTATCACAATGTATTACTTTGCTTAACTAAGCCGCGCGGTTTAGAACTGTATTAAAAAAAATATGTAAAGATAATTTAGCACTAAAAAAGAACGCTAAAAAACCGTTAGACACGTTCATTTTATAATTTAGTTGAAATCACTTAAACGGAAAATCGAAACAATTAGAAAATCAAAACGTATACAATGTGTTTGGTCTTACGCAGGGTTATATTGAATATACCAGAAAAGTGAATATAGCAGAGAGCATTTGCAATACAAGGAAGTAATTTTTAATTGTATTCGTTGCAGAAATTTTCTCTTTGGTGCGCTGGTCGATCCCCTTAACTGAATAGCATATTCGTCCGAAATTGCTTCTAAATACTTTTCCAGGTCAACCTTCTGTCCAAATGAAAGCTTATAAGTATTTGACACCGGATTACAGCGGAATAGTTCAATTCAATAGGTGAACAGGTGCATTTGTTTAGTGTGAATGTAACATGTGTGATGATTTATTTTCGTTCTTTTATTTGCCAAGTCCTTAATAAATTCTCAATTTTCAAAGGATTTTGCAATTGTTTTGAAACAAGTTTAGGGATTTTTGTGAGACTTTAAGATGGCTGTATCAGCAATATTGATATTATTGCTTCTTTGGAAATAGGCAAATCGGCATATACACCAAATATAAGATTGATCTCAAGACGCTTCATTGTAGAACACCTGCTAAAAGAAATATCCAGTTGATATTTCTTTTCAAGTTGTCTTTATGTTAGTCCCATTTAGTTTTTTTTTATTTGTTAAACGTTTTAGTGCTTCCGTTTTTAGGGCATCAGTCCTCACTGTTATTGTGCATATAACTTTTGTTATAAATCATAACAATTTGTTGCCATAGCATTTGTTCTTGTAATCCCTTTAGTTATACAAAAGTCTATTAGTTCAGGAACATATTTTGGGGACAGTAATGTTTAGTTTTTCTCAACTAACTGCCAGTGTGTTCATATTCTGCATTATTAGATCCTTGGTCCTCTCTATTATTGACATAAAGCTTTGCATCATATCTGTAAGTTTGTTAAAAGCATTTGAGATGATTCCTTTGTATCAACGTAACTATCGATCCCTTTGACCATAACAAATAATCCTTTTTGATTTTTCCGTTGATACTTGTAAAATCGCTTACCAACCTTTTCAAAGTGGTTGATTAATGATCTATAAGCATCAACATAGCACTTCGATTTGTTAAATTAAACCTCTATTTTTTGCTTCTCTCAAATTCATATATTGGTGGTGATTTTAAATTTTTCATCTTACTTTCTGTTGGCGGGTCTTGAATGTTATCGTCAGTTTGTAAGTCTGCAAACGGTTACCCTACACTAACTCTACAATAGTCACTCTGCTGAATTTATTGATACTTGTTAAATTTGCAGATCTTGGGTTTCTTGTACGTTCATTTTACATCAGCAATTACATAACGTCTTAGCAGCTCAGTCTGCTCTCGAAAGGGAGCAAGCCGGATTTATTATTCACATTGTTCGAAAAATCGAATATTAAGAAGTTTGCATACCTGACGGACTCTAAATTATCGATGAAAAAACGAGTGAAACTGTTTTGGATAGTTGAGGCCCAGAAAGGGCCTTCTTTTGTTGTGAAAACAGAGAGGATCAAGGGCTTGAAAAAAAATGTTTTTAGAAAGTCAACATTCCACACTATAATATAACACCAAAAGATATGATATGAAGTTTTGCGATTTAAGAGAATTATAAATCAAAAAACGCAAAAATTGCTGTTCGAGTAATCGAACGTTGATACAAAATACGTTGGTTAACCCAATTAGTTCGCTTACGCATTAGTGCTTAAAAGATCATTAAGAAAATAATTTGTTATACTCCAGTACGCATTACACTAGTTTACAATTTATACTTAAAATGTTTTGAGTACTTCCTTTTCCCAGAGTTCAAAATAACCTTTATCATGATCAAAAATGACTCAAGAAGTGACCCGGTATTTCGGTATAGTTGATGATGGTGAAACTTTTTTCACATGCTTGTTACTCCATATTCCTCTCAATTTCATTGCCGGCAAACTTCGTTAATTTGTTTTACCTTATGTAATCAATAATTGAGCTCTGTACAAAATCACGTTATATTGTTTTATTGTTGCACTATTTAACCGTTTGATCCACAGAAAATAAATAAATAGCCCAAGGGCAACGACTTCTAATTAAAACCCTAAGGAGAAACCTCCTCTAATCTATTTAAGAGAAGCGCCAACAAAACAATTATTGACAATGCTATAAATGCTGAATCAACTACAAATTTGTTTGTTACTCTTATCATACGTGGTAGCGTTGGTGAAACCAGCATTCAATCAAAAAACATCGACGGATACAAAAAAATTGTAACCACATTAGAACAAAATAAGAAAAGCTTTTACACATATTGTTTGAAGAGCGCGAAAGGAATCTCAGTCGAGATAAAAGGAATCGAATCCACCGTGCATCCTAAACAAATTAGCGAAGAGGTCACAAGGTTGAACTTTAAGGTGGAACTGTAATTAATATTACAAACCGCGAGAGAAAACCTCAACAATTGTTTAAAGTTGAGCTAGAACCTGAATTAATAAAAACTAAAGGCAAATACGCGATTTATAATATTAGGTCTCTGTTGTATCGCAAAATAGTATAGTGGAGGAACCGCGCACATAAACGTAATTCTGTTTTACAATGTACCAACTGTCAAGAATATGTGTCACTCGCGAAATTATTCCAAACTACCTGCTGTTTGTGGAATATGTAGCAAATTATATGACACCAGCAAGTGTGAGCTAGATAAAAGCAAACCAGAGGCTCAAAAATGCAGTAACTGTGGGGAAAATCACAGTACAAACTATAGAGGATGTGTGGTGTACAAAGAGATAAGAAAAAAAATTAGTCCACGGCAAAAATCGGAACAACAACCGCTAAACCCAATTTTCAATACACAAACCAATGCGACGGAAATGTCTGCTACAATTAATTCAAAAATCTCCTATGCGGAAGCTGTCAAAGGTAATCTTAATCCATCTTCAAAGGACGAAGGAATTAACAACGAGGGAATTTACAACGTAATAACTACTCTCAATGAATCAATGAATAAATTTCAAATGATGGAGACCAATATGAGTCTCATGCTCCAAAACATGAATACCCTCATGCAACTCCTAATTAAAAATAAAAAATGAATGAATTTAAGTTATCTGTTTGGAACGCCAATGGGCTAACATAAACTAAAAGTACAAAATTGTCTTATTGAACACAACATCAATATTATTCTGATTTCTAAAACACATTTTACGGCTAAGAGTCATCTTAAAATCAAAGGATACACTTTTATGATACTTTTATCACAAGGTGGATCTGCTATCGTTATCACTTAAGGAACAGAATAAGACATTATGAACTCCAAAAATATGGCGAGGAACATATTCAAGGAACTAGCATCTCCAGTAGCTCAGTTTACATGCAAAATATTCCGGCTCTTAGTGATAAAACGGTCAATATGCAGGCAGTGGTAACTACATAGATGATCTACTATTAAAAAAATTATACAAAGCGATAAAAGATCTGAAAATAGACTTGTTACAAAAACGTGATGAAGAGGTTCAACAATGAACTCACAGCCATTGAAACAACAGATCACTTTCTGTAGAAAGCCAAACGTAACTTGAAACAACCATCACTATCATGTTCACCGATTCGACTCTCGGTGAACATGATAGTTGCTGATGGCAACTGGCCAAGAAGTATTGCAAACATATTTGTTCAACATCTTAGTAGAGTATATTTACACCTAACGAGTAAGTCGGAAGCCCTGAAATGTTATCTGATGATGCGGGAGCTTTGGAAATCCAGCCGATTAAATACAATACAAATATACTTCGGGATCTACGCATCAAAATAATAGCAGATATAATCAAGCAGTACAGCAGAAAGTAACGTTTGAAATTAGAATAATATCTCAACGCTTTAGCCAGGGAAATTTTAAAAAAGGCCCACATATTGGCGTCTTAAAAAAAAGATCCTTTGGATCTAGCTAGCTAATTTAGAATAAATTACTAATTAGTGCATATTAATATTAAAAACTAACTTACGTTAAATCTATATCAATTGTATTTAATTAGTTGTAAGATTCGATTTCATCTTTAAGTTTCCTAGACAGAAAAGAATAAAGCTAAAGGCAGTGAAAAAAACGAACAATTGTTAACAATTAAAACTTCACTGACACCCAAGCGTTAGCTTTATTTCGACATGCAGTAAGAATTCTCACCTTTATGGCCCCAATGCTTACACTAGCCTAAAAAACGGAAGATGGAAGTTGTATGATGCATATTTTATTTATATTTTGTATATTCAGCTAGACTTGCTTAATTTTATCACATTGTAATAGCCACATGTGGATTTCCCTGTAAAATTTCTGTTTTTGTTAGGTAGTAGAACCTTTGATTTTAACGATTTTCATTTTATATTCTAGATTAAAATTTAAAATTTTTCAGAACAGTATCACACTGAAGTTAGAATGAGGAAGATGAATGTAAAGGTGAACTGGATTAATTATGCATATATGCGTTCCCTTAAATAAATGAATGTGATTCCGCCCTTACCGAAAAAAAAAATTTTTTCTTTATTACAATTCCACTCGTTTGATAGTCTTTTATTAACTGATTTCATTTTGTCTTTTTTTTTGTCACACTCATCTGTGCGTTCAATAATGGAACTACGGATGAGTGTGTTTTATAATAGTTTTATTCCACTACTCTTTCATAGATGGCACTATTTAACTAACAATAATTTACAATAACAAATAATATGAACTAAGGTGCGTTCAAGGTTGATATTCTTACGGTGGCCGTAACAGAATGTTAACCCTGTTCCGCTTCCTTTTGTAGTAGACTATGGCAGGCTTAAGAGGCGTTAGTCATACTTTTAAGTAGAATTCTTTTAAACTACCTTTAATAATAAAATGGTCCAATATTTCAAACTCGATTTTTGGCTCCTCGAATTGGCTGGCGATGGCGTAAAGTATTATGTTAAATAACCACGACAGAGTTGGCTTAGTTTCGGCGTCAGAAAAGATTGCTTGGAATAAACAAACAAAAAGATTTAATTATTAAGTCCCTACATAAACGAATTTTTTCATATGTAACATTCACGTGTTTATATCATTTTTTTGTTACTTTTCTAGAATATTTTCTTAACTCTACCAATGCTATAATCCCGAAAATATAAACGATTTTCAAAAAATGTCATATTAGATCCGCTATAATAGACAACTCATATGAAAGTTAAATCCCGCAACTTATTTTTTTAAACCAAAATGTAAAATATGATTACTGTCACGTACGTGCGCTAATTAATTCTAAACACGTGTCGATCTAACAGATTTAGACATAAAGTATATAGACACCAACTATAAAATCTAATCTATACGTCGGTGCATAACGATTTATGAACATATATTTGAAAAGTAACATTTCTTCTACCTGCTTTAAAAATTTACAAAAAACGGTCATTTGCTTTTCATTTTTCAATGAAACCGTGATTAGGATCTTTCGAAGGTTAAAATAAACAGTTCTTTAAAGAAAAATAAGGATTTAGAAACAGTTTAACTGTATTGCATCATATACATTAGGTTATTTACCTCTTATACATACATATATAATTTTTGTACACATTTACAGATTTAGGTTAAAATTATTTACTTAAGTATTTTTTAAAGATAGAGCATTGATAAGATTTTTCATGGTTATTCTTGTTATAAACTTGATGGTTTTTTCTTTACGTTTACTATGTAAACCCAAAATAAAACACGTGGTAAAAATGTTTTTATATAATCCAATTGTGAATGGACTTAGACTATACTTGTCTATACTTCTTGTCTATGATATTATTCTCTTTGCTATTATGTTTTTATATTCCAATTAGAGTATTACCAAAGAGAATGATTATTTATGGTATTTACAACAAACTCTATGGTATTACACAAATTTGATTCGTCAATTCAACATTGGTAACTACGAGTATTATCAGTTGTATCAATGTTATAAATTAAAATCTTTTTATTTCTTAATAAATTTTATTTATTATTTATTTTTTATATTCCATTCTAGTCATTGATCAATTTAGTTATGACTTAATTTACTAAGTTAATGTAATTTATCACTCCTACCCATTGGCATTTTAAAGTTTCTGGAGTGTTGAGGTTTATACAGGCCCGGCGTATTGTCTTGCGAGGCCGTGTGCAATAAATTGGCAAGGCTGTGGTTGTTAATTATTTTAAAAAATCAGTTATCTTTAAAGTATTTGTATAAAATAATATAAGTGTAAATAAAATTTATTTTATTAGGAAGGGATGCGGCCATTTTTCAACTTATTATTTAATTTTATATGCAAAATATTTTGAATTATATTAATTAAATTTTTCAATAATTATGTAAAGAAACTTACTTTATGACTTACAATTTAGTATAATGGAGTAATATTTCGCCTTTTTTATAGAAACAACAATTATTTGACGAACTTTATGGCCCATTACATTTATTAGTTCGTTTTGAATATTACGCGGTAAATAATGATTTCTTCGGTTCTGTTTGTTGTGTTTTGTAGTGGTGCATTCTAGATGTTCTTTTACAACTTGATCAAACTATAAGCTCAATTAGCCCAACGAAATTTCCATTATTTTGAATAAACAGCACATCAGAACTACACACGTATATCATACCCTTTTTTTGCAAACACTGTTAAAAGCCAAAAGGTGCGAAATTAGTAAAAATTAATACAAAGTTTGCACTTTGCTTATGAATTGGTTTCTATATAGCAAGCAATGCTTAGTTGTTTTCGGTTATAAAAATAGCAAGCGTTGCTTAATCGTTGTCATTTATACAAATCTGTAATTGTAATTCGTAAACCTTTCACATATTTCCAATCAAATGAAATATATTCTTCAAAATAAAGATGCAATTTCGGCTGAAATTGAAGCCTATTTTAGACTTTTGTGCCTTAAAGCAACTTTTCTAACGATTGTATGAACGAAGATAGAATTAATCCGAGAGTGTAAATATATCGTCAACCGAGGATTCTTTTTTTCAACGATTGTATAAACTAGGATTAGTACAAATTTATAATATATTTTAATATATAAAGTTTATAAATCCAAAACACAATTTTTTTTCTTTCACGGACATGTTAAAAATATAACCACGTACAAGGCGTCATTTGGCGCGAGGCCGTGTTTATCCTCTTTGAAGCGCGAGGCCGTGTGCAATTACACCGTCCGCACCTATACGCACTATTTGCACCTATGCCACACCGGCCCTGGGTTTATACCATATCGTTACTATGCATTTAAATCAGCAAGCCGCAGTTTGCCCTATCAATTAATAAGATTTAACGGTTTGGTTCTTTTGAGTATGTGCATACAATATTGCTGTCGCTTAAGAGCTAAATTGCCACAATATTCTCATGTACTGGAATCTTCCTTCGAGTTTCTTTGCATTTTTCTGGATTTCTATTGAAAAAAAATCAATACCCAAGTTGAATACTAAAAGTTCATATTGCGGTTTCAATTGCTTGTAATGTAGTAGTTATGTGACTGATTTAGTTTTATTTAGTTTAATCCTTTGGTACACCTGCTTTTATTTCTTCCAATTCAGAAAAGGTTTCATCTAGTTTAACCCTAAAGAATCTATCTTTTAAATACGAAAGTTAAGTCGTTATGCCACTATTGTTTTTATTAGTAGTTCCGTTCCATGAGAAGAATTTACATAACAGTACAATAATCTAAATTATGGGTTATTATCTAATTACTGACATGAATCATATTTGTTTAGGCTCTTCATTATACCAGATATAAGAGTAGTATAACCGAAATACACGCGAATGATCGAGCAACTGACTGGAAGCGATGACAATAGTTACTATAGACCATAACAATTATGAGCGTATGATTTGAACAGATTGCAACAACTTCAAACTACATACTATTAAATTAATAAAAAACATAAAATGGAGAATTGCACAATGGAGATCCCTGAGGGTTTCTGAGTTAACTTAGCCATTATCCAATTTACGATAGAAAAATAAGGTAACATTGCATGTTTGAGATGTTGTTGTTTGGAATGTACTGGTGTTCCTCCATTTGTGCTTTAAGTTTGGCAATATTGTTACTTACTGTGTTGAATTTGCAAGTTTTGTAGTTGATGGTATTTTTTTAGCTTTGGTATTGACGCATTTACTTTCCAATAGTTAATAGCTGATGCTGATACATAAACTAGTTTAGGTGTGAGCACTGTCAATTCTTGTTGCTTTATTCTCGCGCTTTTATAGCGTTGGCATGCATGACTACATCCCTGCATGTTAATCGTTGCAGTTTAATTTAGACATTAGATAGATACATCTAGATATAACTACTACGAGATCGAGGTACGGTTGCAGTTTAAAACTGCATGCTCTTAATAATGGCAGCAGAAGTACTAGATGTTTTCTCACTCCTTTACTGCCAATGAGAATAGTGGCCATATAACTACACAGTCGCAAAGCAATCCTAACTTCTCTTGGAGCTCCTTAATATTTGTCCTTCCTCTGGCATACCGCGCAACAAACAACGGCAAGTTTGATTTGGTTTATGTATATGTTTATGCGTACACGTACGCACACCCCCATACATATGAAGGTATAGAGGTAGGAATATCCAGTTACTGACACATTGGAGATCGTATGGCACAAGACAACACAACTCTAATAAGCTGTAATACATTAAATTTAGTGATCACCTGAAAGTTCAAAAATTAAATTTGAGAGTTCGAACAGAACAAGTTCGATCTCTTATAAAAAAAAGTGCGCCGAGTCTCAATATACACACAATTCTAAAATCTATATAAATTTGATAAAAAAAAATATATTTTACACTAAAATTAAATGAAATAACTATTAAATTACGGGTGTGAAGTTTTCGACAAATAACAAAATCTGTATGTGTATTGGTAATTTATTTTACAGTAGGCCAAAAATTAGTTATTTTACTATGTTAATTTACTTAGGGTCTTTGTGAATGTGTTAAAAATGAAAATTTTGGCAGTTAAAGTTAAATATTTTTTTTTATTCACCTCAAAAAATCTATAAAAAATTTAACCGTCTATAAATTTTGACAAGTGAATTTAAAAAATCATAACCTCATTATTTTTGACAAAATCACTGTGGTTAGTTATAAAATAATAAAATTAAAATCATAGTTGGCGTATATTACCTATATTTTATTGGGAATTTAACAACAACAATAGCATTCCGTCTGAATTAATTTCAATCCAACTTTTTGTTGGTTTTATATTGAAATAAGGGGAAAATGTTTATTTTAATTCTTATTCCTGTGCCTAATAAAATACGCATAATATATTTGTTACCGATACATATATATTGTTACCAATGCGATTATTTTGTGTATATATTTGTACAATGTATAGCTGTCAAAATTTTAACTATTTAACATTCACTCGGCAAAATTAAATTTTTAGTTAAAAATATTTCCCCTTGATTATTTATTTTCCCCAATTTTTTTAACTAAATATTTTTAATACATTGACTAAGACCCTAATTCTAACTATCATTAGAAAAAATATATATTCGTAAACTCGAAAAATGTTCAAATCTTATTATTCCTAAATACAAGTAAAAAAAATCACATCTAAAATCAAAAACAATAATAATTCGTATTACTATCCGTCAAATAAAAATTCTTAAGAATATTTAAATACGTCAAATTAAGTGTTTAGTTCAATGTATTAAATATTGGCTTAGATTTTTTTCCAACAGACTTGACATATACGTAAAGTTAGCTTAGACTATGTCCTGTAGTAAAATAATAGTCAATAATAGTCATTTTACGATGAGGTTGAAACTTTTTTTTATTGACGGTGAACAGTTGCATATTTCATAAAAATTGGAATTTAGTGGTTTAGTTTATTGGAGATTGGCCAGCTCACAGAGTTATCACCGGGATTTGGCTTATGTGAGTAACATATTAAGAGGTGTTCTATCAAATAAAATTGGCCACATTTTGATATGATTGATTATGTACCTTATTATTGAGGTCGATAAATGGTAATTTTTATTTTTTATTTTTATATGGATTTAAGTAGTCCACTAGATAGAGGATTGGTCAGCTCACAAAGTGTTTATTTAGAAGAGTTAGTATTAAGGATTAGAACTAGAATTTAGTAGGTTAAGTTGGTAATACTTTTTTTATATATATATATATATATATATATATATATATATATATATATATATATATATATACATATATATATTTAGGTGGAAAAACCTACAAAAGGCCTGGAGCGATTACGGACCACTCAACAGTGTGAGATTTTTACTCACTAAAAAACACCCCCTGGCCACGGTTCTTTATAGACGTTAAAATATGTTGTCTGACTGAACCATAAGATCTGAAATGAGGGCCAATTTACTCACTTCTAGAAAGTTTTTTTCCCCTGTACAAAATGGCTTGCATTGCGACCTAACAGATCATGTGTTCTCATGAGGTTGACTACACTAACAGCTTCTCCACTTTCGAGCCTGTTCGTGCAAGGTAGTCGGCTATCTCAGTATCAGTGATGCCCTTGTGACCAGGTACCCACCACAACCTAACTTTGTTATGGCAAGAGAGAGATTGTAGCAGTTTATAAAAACTTTTAACCAACTTAAAATCCAGGCAGTTAGAAGCCAGTGCTTTCAATGCAGCTTGGCTGTTGGAGAAAATGTGGATGAAGGCGCCTTTAAGACCTTTAGTCAGAGTAGTTAAGATGCAGGTATCGATGGCGAGAATTACGGCTAGAAAAACACGGGGCTAAGTTCCCAGTAATTTCGATATTTTGTGGTTGGGTCAGTATTGTTCAGCTCAGCAGCTGGTACAGTTGATGCTTTTAGAAAGGTATCACACTCTATATTTAAACTTTCTGAATTCATATATAATTTCAGGAGTAATCGAGAAATGGAGGTCACCAACAGCAGAGATCGGTATACTGTAGGAAGGCAAAATTAAAACCGGAGGTATCCGGAGTTAACATACTAACGACTAACCTGCCCCTTAACCACGCAGCTCTCAGCGTATGACCCACCAAAGCTTCGGGCAATGGATTGTCAGCCATTGCACGGTCGTGTCAGTTACTTAGCTACATTCTAGGATGCATTGCCTAGTTGTTGCCACGAAGAGGCGCAACTACACTAGGGAGAAGTCTTATGAGAATCGCGTGTGCCTAGAAAGCTTTGTTCTCCTTCCCATATAAAAAAAAAAATACCATTTAATCCATCATATCAGAATAAGATCAATTTTATTTAGAAGAACATCTTTTATTATCTTATTCACATAAGCCAAATCCCGGTGAAAACTCTGTGAGCTGGCCAATCCTCTCTACAGTGAACAGTATACTGAGTTCTTAAGCTCGAAAATGCGTCGGTTCACCAATGTTTGTAATAAATAAATAATATTAATACGAATCATGAAATATATATATTTTTTGTGCTCGAGGCCATATATTATTTTTGTTATTATTTTTCTAATTTTTTTTTTATAAAGGAAAGTTATTAGCAGTTATAATTTTATTATATTTTTCAAAAGCACGTTGTTTGATAACAGACCACCTCGGCAAATGGTACGAGTAACTAGCAAGCCTATTAAGTCTGTCAAATTCGAATCACATGTACGAAATATACCAAATAAAAGCATTGATTAGTTTATTTTGTACACGTAACTCAACAATGACTGATTTATCAGGCTTGATATTTTAACAAAAAAAATCTCAGTGATAACTTTGTTTAAATGTTATTTTATTTCAATTTACTCATCCTTAATTTACAACATTGCTTTTACCGACTGTTTTACTAATGCATGTAATTTTTTTTTGTTAATTTAACAAATTTCGTATACGTATACGGTTTTGTTATTTTTTGTTATTTGTTGAAAACTTCACACCCATATTAAATTGACAAAATACGTCATTGCAATTACAAGAACACCTATAATTGATATATCATTCCATCCGTTTTTGGCTATTGTGCATTTATTTCTTCTATAGATGACTTTAATTTATATTTATTTACAAATTATGAATATTTGCTAATTAGTACAAAAAAATAAACAGCTTTGAAAGGGTCCCTTTTAAATTTTATCATTTTTTTGTTACTTTTTAAACATCCTTTGACTATATAAAACTTAAAAAATGAGTACGAGGAACAAAGATCTTCGAATACGACGTAATAATTTGATGAAAACTCTTGATATCGTTAGAAACAGTAGATAATCTTGTTCAGTCCTTCAAAACTCCTATTATTATTTGAAAGAAATTTTTATTTGTAATTTATATGAGCATGTTTATCGACAAAATGATAAAAACATGTTTATCGACAAAATGAGTTTTTGCGACAATAATTTATGACAAATTTTGAAATATACCAAGTACCTTATCAAATTGGTTATGAACACTTTTGCCATCTACATATCTTTGAAGTGCTATGAAGTTAATTATAATAAAAGAAAAAAAGTTTAACCTTTGATCCATAATATAAAAGATATCAGTTTCACACCAATTATATTGATAACTTTATTTAATATGTAAATTGAGGATTATACATTTTTTTATTTTTTTTTTTATTTTTTTTTATAAAATATGTATATAATTTCTATTGTAAAATGTTTTAACATATATGTATGCGATTGACTATAATTATAAGAAGAAGGAAGTGAGGTTAATGCCATAATGATAAAAGCAGTTAAATAAATATTAATTGATTAATTCTTTGTATTAAGAAAATAATGAGAATTTATTGTTGTAACATTTTATTGGTAATTTTTTAATTAAAGTTTATTAATTGAAATATTATTGATTGATTTATGTTGCTAAAATAGTTATGTGTATTAAATAAAAATTTGAAGCACTTGCATGTAGGTGTCATAAACGAACCCTGTTTCAATATAGGAGCCTACATTTCAAATTGAATTACAATAAATTTCAAAACATTTTAGGTACCCCAGGGCCTCAACAATTGTTTTAAATTTTTTTAAATTTTCAATAATTTTCTAATTTATTTTATAACATTGTCGTTAATACACATAAAATATGCACATCTGTACAATGTTCTAAAAAAGCAGAGTATCATTTAGTTCATTAGAATGTACGTTTTATCGTAAAATCCCCACTATAAAAATTTATAATCTTACAGCATAGTATTGCAAATCAGTCTACTTTGCTAGGTGTAGGAAGCGTCCAAAAGAGAGTTAGATCGGTGGACTGACTACTCGCATCCTTTAAAAAGTATTGTTAATCAAAATATAAAAAAATAACTGTATATCACCTTTACAGTGGAGATGAATTCTGCAATAAAACATTGACTTAAAAACATTGACACAACTGTAAAGATAGATGTGAGATCATATCGTTCGGCTACCAAATTCATAGACAGTGATCATCAATTGGTCACTGCAAAGCTTCGATGGCGCTTGTCGTACAAGACAGGGATCACAGGAAAACGAACCTTATAAATCTCAAATACTGTAGATGAAAGTTGTCAAATACAGACTGCGGAGATATGCATAGAGAACCCATCTTACACACCTTGCAATGCAGAGACTAAAAAGAAATCGCTATTCTAAGAGTTAATTGCATTGATTATGGCCTCTTGATATTCGAACTATAATTCAAACTATAACTAGAAATTATTTCTAGAACTAGAACAATAACTATAACTATATTCTTGTGGAACTATAATTTGAGGATGAGTCTGAAAGATGGATCATTGTAATTGATTTCCTTGATGCTAATAATACAGTATCATTAGCAAATATCCCTATAAAGGTTCGGTTGTTGGTATATAACCGTTGTAAATTAGATATAGGAGAGGCCCAATACACTACCCTGTGGCACACCTTCTATGGCTGGGTAAAAGTTAGAGTATGCTTCCAGTATGTCTAAATTTTCATTTGTGGCACTAATTTACTCATTTTGAAGATGAGACCCTCATGTCACACTCTATCAAAGCCCTATGATACAACAAGAAACACTGCAGGGCAGTATTTCTTCTTCTTAAACTTGGTCTATATTTGCAGTCACTCGATGATTTAGATCTATGGTGGAATGTTTATTTCTGAATCCATACTGGAAAACAAGTATATTGATCTAAAAGGTTTTAATAGTTTCAATAACATTTTCTCAAACAACTTGGAGATAGTATAACTTACAATACGATACGTTACAATACGGTTGGTCTGTATGGTGTCACTTGCTCAGCAGGAGTGTTTGGTTTTTTTATCATGATTATTGGTGCAACCTTGAAACGTATTAAAGACAAAAGCGAGCATTACATAAATATGTTTACATAATTATTACTATTATTAAAAACCAACTCGGCGAAGTTTCGTCTATTCCAGGTAAATTTTAGGATTCAAATCTATTCCGGGTGAATTTTGGGAATTCTCGGATTGTTAGGGGTATATAGTTGATTTCTTGTTCAAGTTTTGTTCCTAATACAGGTGTGACCCCTTTAGCTGCCTAGAGTTTATGAAATTTTCAACATGCAGTTTGAGTTCTTTGTTAGTTTTACGAGTAATTTTTAGCTGATTTAGGCTGTCAAGTTTCTTTTAATGTAATTGTAATCAATAAATTTAGAATTTTAGCGATGAATTCACGTTTCGTCAGTGCTGACTATATGGTTTGTAAATTAAAGCGAATATATCATTTCTAAAATTTCCCTTGACTTTTGCACTTGATTTTTATGTTCCATGTATTTCAGCATTACTACTACACATAATCATAATCTTTCCTCTACGAATACTTCATTTTGGCTTTTGTTTCATTCAATTGACATATAGTATTCCGACCTAACGCATGTAGAAATAGTGACTTTATAGTAGTGGTGGAAATCTATCGATAGTACTATCGATATATCGTTTCATAATATCGAAAACAATCGATACTTTTTATGTACTATCGAAATATTGATTTTATCCATACATGAGAATTTTGCTATTATTAGATACTATAGCCTCAACTAGAATGTGAATTTGAAGTAAATCATGATGAACAAGCAGGATTTTCAAGGGGATCACACTTGCTAAAAGTTTGGAAGTTTTTTAAACGATCGGCCGATAAAAACTTAGTAAAATGTATTTCTTGTAGAAAAGAAAACATGACAAGTGGTAATATAAGCAATATGGCTGACCACATAAAGAGATGTGCCTCAATAATAAATCTTAAATCGCAGAGTGCATTTCTAACACAACATCCGAAAGGTCAGTTGTAAATTTTTTTAATAGATCAGTTGAATATGATAACAAGTCCCGCCGTAAAAATTAATTAGACCTAGCAGAAACATTAGTCTCTCAACATTGTAGACGACGAAAGTTTTCGGAATTTTGTAAATAAACTAGATCCCAAATATGGCATTCCTAGTAAAACTATAATAGGGGACAGTATGATGCCAAACATGTTTAACAATGCTACGCGAAAGCTCAAACAGTTGATGGATGAAGTATTATTAGTTAAAATTGGTAGTTATTTCTACAAAACCACTTTTGGAATAATCCGATCATAATGCAGAAAATATAGCAAGTTCCGTCAACGCTGTTTTTATTGAGAGGGATATAAAAGGAAAAGTTGTTTAAGTTGTAACCGACGACGCTATTATGGTCAAGGCATGTGATTTCTATGTGTGCAACAATTAGGATGTTTTGCACATTCTTCGAACTTAGCGGTACATCACGCAATAAATCTAGACGAAGTAAGTTCTATTACTACAAAATGTAAAGATATAGTAAGATTTTTTGATAGTAGTACAATAGCTTTAGATATGTTATAAAACAACAAGACACCACCATCGCGTATAAACAAAAAGTGCCAACAAGATGGAACAGAACATTTTACATAATCCAATGAATTCTAAAAGTCATTGATCCAATTGGAAGGTGCCTGCTAAAATCAAAAAAAGCTCCAACACCACTATCGATTGAAGAGGTGCTCATTTTGACCGAGTTCGAAAAAATCCTTTCAGGATTTGAAAATGTCACAGAAGAGATATTCGGGAAAAGCTATGTGACAATTTCGTTAATTATACAATTATACCAATGACCCTCGGTTTATATTTAAACTGGCTACAAATTAAGAAAAATCTTAAAACCGAAAAAAGAGCGAATCTTTTCACTGTTACAACTAGTATTGTATCCATACGAGCAAATTAATGTTGTTAGGGTCGCAACTATTGTAGATCCACGCTTTAAATGTGATGGATTTCTTCGCAAAGAAAATGCAGGAAAAATCAAAACTCTACTGGAAAATGAATTGAGCAAGTCCTGTGATAACCAAATAGAAAATGCACCAATCATCCGATACGGCTACTCAAGTTTCAAGGCACATGTTATCTTTTCTTGAAACAAAAATGAGTGAAAAGCAGCAGATTGATTACGCTCATGTGGCAATAGTGAAACATTACGTAGAATTGCCTATAATTGACAGGAAAATTGTTTTGGAAAGTAAGTTAATCATTTTGATTATTTGTGTATTCCGGCCACACAAATTATTTGTGGAATCCGAACATGTCTCTGGTGTAAAAGTACTTGTCTAAAAACAGAAAATGTTAATATGCTGACTTGTCTATACATAACAACGATTGACTGCTTTAAAATTTTTTATTAAAGTTGAAAACTGCGGAACTTTCGGATTACAATTACTTAATTAACTTTCTCGTTATTTTTTCTTATTTTTTTAATTGAATAAAGCTTTATAAATTTATAATCCGATAGTATTGACACTATATCGATTGTCATTCCGACAGTTATCTATCGATTGTTTTTTATTTTACTATCGAATTTATCGATAGTTGAAATTATCGATAGTTTTCCAACGCTACTCTATAGTTAATTATGATATTACCAAAGAGAATGATTATTCTTCTCTATGCGGTATTACTATGAAATGTTCGATAAATTCTTTCTCATCTTCGTTCATCTTCGTCTCAAAAACCATGAATATGGATTATCCAGGAAATCATTCGTCAAAAACTTTTAGAAACGATAAAAACCTAGTTTTTGATCAATTTAATTTTGAAAAAAATTTTAAAAAAAATTATGAGAAAAACTCAAAGTAAATGTTCAATTCCCAATAGATTTTTCTAGAAAGGGCAGACTTTGACCACTTGCTTGAATATTAATTGATGGTAGCATTATTATATAGAGTAGATTGTATCGTATCATTTACAATTTGTTTTTCTTACAATCTCGATTTTGTAAATTGATGATCGACTGAATTACACTAAGTAGAATTAAAACACAAGTTTCATCAGCATTTAATAAGGAATCATAAACCACCAGCATTGGTTGAGGAACTATTTCCCAAAAAAAAATAAAAATAGGAAAACACATATTCATTATAATTTATCTTGACAGGACAACAATAGATAAGAATTATACAAACATCAAACTACCCTATTTCAATGAAATGCTTTATAAGAGTGAAAGGTGCTGCCATTCAAACTATAATTTTATTGAAAATTCATTATTTTATAATGGATATATGTATGTTATAAATTAATGATGTAACATTTATGTTTTGTTGCTAAGGGCTCAAATTTTCGAAACCCAGTTTTTTTACTAAATGAAATAGACCAATTTGCGTTTGGTACTCCGCCAAAATTACTTAGAAAAAGGTCATCATGTTGATCTATTACATTCGATTTGTACTGCATCTACCTATATGGTTAGTTATATATATGTATATATATATATATATATATATATATATATATATATATATATATATATATATATATAAATCCTACTAAACTAATACAACCATAAATGCGAGCAGACTTGTTGATCGATAGCCAAAATATATAAATAAATAAAGAATAAAAATTCTGAAGAAATCACGGGATCTTACATTTTTCATCTGAAAAAAAAAATAATAATTTCACAATTTTACTAAGAATTGAATGAAAACGTAAATTCTTATGGCGTGACGTAGACCATACATATCCAATACAAATATTTCATTGAATTATTCGTTGTATTTTACTATATGTTCGAGTATGTGACGGCGGCGCGGTAAGAAGTCTATCGATTTTTTCTTTCTTTATAATTTATTTAACTGTAAGAAATAAAAAAAAAGGTTATATTTTATGTTAACTTCTTATCAGTGTTCTTTTCACTGACGTGTAGTCATTTTTATGTATACTGATTAATGATATATTGCTCAATCTGAAATAAGTTGAAAAGTCAATTTTTTTTGTCGTATAGTTTTAGTTTATCATTCTGAGAACATGACATGTAAAAAAAAAGAACACACACAGCCCAGTATTTGCGCTAATTGTAGAGTTTTTTTTTATTTCGTCAAAAAAATGTTTGCATTTTAAAATCGCAAATGTCTATGAAATAATGCATAGTATCTGGTATAATTATGCACTTGGAGATGAATTATTTTTCATACATACATGCACAAACATATGTATCAAAGCTTATCACATAATATATGTGGCCAGGTCAATACTACGCAGTTAACGCATTTTGTTTCATATTATCAAAGATTATTTTAACCGACGATATGACTACGACGGCATCTTATTAATTTTTTTTAAAGATATATGTATGTTTCATGAACTAATTAATTGAACAAAGTCATTACAATGAATTGTAGTAGACATAATCATTATCTTATATGGGTTGATTAAATAATATATACACTAAATGATATACATAATTAATTTAAACATCACAAAGTACACTAAGAGCCAAACAAAGTTATGTGATCATTATAACGGGCATTATAACCACAAAACGACATGATATAAAATGCGAATATCTTTTGCAAAATTAAATTTTTTACCTCACTTCTTAAATCACTATAATTCCAACTTGAATGTTTTTAGCTGTAGTTGACAAGTATAGCCAAGCAAAAGTTATGATCTAAAAAGATTTTATGCAGAGTGCAATTAATAATGCAACGCTATTGAGATTTCAGTACCACAGTATTTCAAATTTGTTTATTAACCTATCCATTTAAAATGAAAAACGTTCCTCACTAAAATTAAAAAAAACTTTAGAAAATGAGCGTACATTCAAAAGAGGGACTCTACAAAACTTGAAAAAAAGTTTTGAAAGTTTCAGTCTTTTTATAAAAAATCTCGATATGAAACGCGACTGACGCGCCATGTTGTAAATTCGTATAGCACTATCTCGTATTCGTTTGAAATAAATTAGGATTAACGCTGAAATATTTGTTTAGTATTTACAAATCGTCGCCACAGTATTTTTATTTTTATTTTTTCAATTGACATATTTATAGTGGTAACTCCCTAAAATCCTTTATTAAAATTTATTTAAAGATGGAATGAATGTAATTTACATTATAAAGATTACATTCATCACGTATGTAGCCGGTTTCAATTTATTTTCTCAGATTTCTGGAATGCATTGATTCTGACTTTAAGGCGAACAACGCACACGAAAATACAACGACCGTCACATTAAAACCAATTTTATCAATACATTATGGTCAGGGAAAACTACATACCCTGATCGAGAAAACATTACATATTGACTTGAAAACAATATATAATCTTCTCGGGTTGCTTGTTTCTTTAAGTAGGCATTTAGGTTCCTCTAGAAGACCTGTAAATATTGTGAGAAAGACCGACGAATTTATTTGATTTCGCAGAGAGATGACTCTAGGGAAAATGAAGATTTAAAATGGTTAGTTCCACATTTAGGTATATAACGACGGTAGTGAAGTGTCGTTATTTTAATTATTCAGATTCGGATGTTGTGCGAAGCAAAGCTCAGTTTCGATCTGATGAGTAATCGTAATAATTTTTGTTAAAAATTATTTGTTATCTCATCAGGCCATGGCGACCGAGTGCTATGTGTAATAGGTACTTTACGCTCTATATATATTTATGTACAGTGTACAGCGTTAGCGAATTATATGGAATTGCACGAGATATCTGAATAATTTTTTAATTATGTATGTAGCGATGGCCGCTACAGGTATATCTAAGGCGAAGCTATGTCATTAGAAATTTAATGAATTGGCATTAGAGATTTAATTTCAGAATAACAGTGACCAAAATAATATTTGTAAAAAAGCGACAAAGCACCTACTTTGCGTCTGTGCTCTAATGGGTCATTTTATAAAGCAATATTTTTATCGTTAATCATATACGAATAACTCTATTTTGAATTCTATCAAGACATTAGAGATTAGATTTTGGAGCACCACCCCAGACTAACAAATTCAATTCCATAATGGGCCTAACATAAGCCTTGTATAATTTAAGAACAATGGGTATATATATATGGGTAAAATACAAGTTAGAGCGTCTAATCATATCCAAATACTGACTAGCTTATTTGCATTTGAATATATATGATCTTTCCAAGAAAGATCACTGAAATTTCTAAACCCAACATTCTAAGAGAGGATCTATTAATTTTAATGCCGTTTATTATGAGTGGATTATAATTTTGAATTATAATTTTGCTTGGAACTTCTGTGGATTTAATTCTACCCGATTAGATTTGCCCCATTCAATGCCCAAGCAAGTCAGAAGTGAATTATTCATAAATTGACGAGAGCAATCTAAACGGGAATTGCAGTTTTGGCTGTTAAAGTCAAGAAGCAGACACTGTAGTATCATCAGCATAAGAGTGGATATTACATTATGCCAATGTAAATTATCATTGATATAGATCAAAAATAAGGTAGGCGATAAAGATGAACCTCGCGATACACCAGCATTGATTTCAAAGCTTTGATTATACTGTCGTAAGTCCGAAATCATAGATTCAAGAAAAATACGTTTAATGTTTAAAGGCGAGTTTGAGTTGTTTATAATTGGAATTATTTTAGTTTAAAAATTTGGTACAGAAGTTTACGTAAGCTCGCAAAATAGTCGTTACCCTTCATTTCTCTTTATGAAAATATGTGTACTCTTTGATATATTAAGATGTGTGCTTAAGAAATTTAAAAGTGCCAATGAGTTTAAGCGATTTCCGTTTAGGGTGTGCCATTTTAATTCCAATTGGGTTATCTCTCATTAACCGTTCTAATATGCTGATTAGGGATGAAGCAATATCATTCCTTGTTCGCATTTTAACCATCTCATGCCATATTGGTCTTACAAGACATTTTTTTGTTTAGATTACAGAAGCCTAACCTCATTGGTTAGTTATATGACTTACAACAAAAAATGGATGACTCTAAAAATTGCGATTTACGACAAAAATTAAATCAGATTGGTCTTAACATTCTAAAAAATTTGTGTAGCTTTCGATTTTGTCGTATCACCTATGGTATCACCAAAGAAAGATGAAAATAATTATTTTTGAAGTATCATGGACTTGCACCAAATTAAAACTCTGTAACTCTAAAGCTATTCTACTTACAACAAAACAGATTAAAGCGTTGAAAAGAGTAGAAAAAATTTGTTGCTCAACCGGAAAAACTGAAAACTGGGTTTTTGGTAATTACGACAGTATAAAGCCATTGCCACATAAAGATACAAACCGAACAATTCGGTCAGACTGTCCATTTTGGCGCCACATGTAAACCGAAAATGTTGGGCGACAAAAAACGTTACAGGTAAATAAAAATTTATTATTTTGTAAAATTTATTACATAAATAGGTAATAAAAATTTATTATTTATTTATTAAAGTGACATTTGACCAGAAAAAAGAATTATTATAAGCAATTTAACCTCAATTATTAATTTGGAGTCAAATTATTCCTCAAATATTTATTTTTTAGATAGATATGTACTGATTAATTGATTGATTTAGAATGTACGCTTTTACCCGACAAACAATTTGAGTCCGATGGGAATGTGTATGTTACCATTAGGGACACAAAAACTAGTAAAAAAGTGTTTAAAAAGAGAGAATAATCTCTGAAATAAAATAATTTTCTTGTTTTATTTTTGTAAAAATTGTGTCCAACATGCGTCTGATAATGTCCAACTAATGTATATAGACATAAAATTGTCTCTGTTGCTAGTTCTCTTTCTCTATTCCATTTGTGAATCGCATTTACAGGTAAAAATGTGGCAAACTTGTGTCCAACTTGTGTCTGAATTTTTTCTAACTTAACTAAATAATCACAAATAGATCTTCTCTCTCTCTCTCTCTCTTTTTTCCTTGCGCTCTCTTCATTTTAATTTCTATTTTAATTTGGCGTTCGCTCGCGGTGTAATAGTTGTTCATAATGGATTCATTTGAGTTTCAAATTTGTGATAATCGGGTTAAAATAATTAAAAGCAATAAGGCCCGATTCTATAAACGCGAGTAAAAGATTAATCCTCAGATTTATCGTCGTTTGCATTCTATGAACGACGATTAATCGGGCGATTTTTTTCTATTCTCTGATTTACTCGCAGTTTTTCGTGTATAAATCAGAGGATAAAACATTTTTGACGTTTAATGAAGTTAGTTTAATTAACTAACATATTCACATAATATATAACTAACATATTTCATTTGTAATTATAAAATAGTTAAAATTAAATTAAATAAACTGTAATTGCACAAAATATCCAAATCAATTTTAATTTCTCTATCTAAAAAAAAATTGATTGACATTTCATAAATATTAACAACAACAAATTTGAGTAAAAACTATAGAAACAAAAAAAAATTAAGTATACGTCACAAAAAAGTGTTACCACGTATACAAAAACTGCAGTAAAACTACAATAAAACCAAGCGTTAATTATAATCTATCGTCGTTCATAGAATCGACGAAAAAACTTATCGTCGGTTGCTAATTAATCGTTACTCTCGGATTTTTTTTTATTTATCGTTGTTCATAGAATCGGGCCTAAGTGTTCTTATCGTGGTTTTATTTTATTAAAAAAAATATAGTATAGCCTTATAGCTATTTAAATAAATGGTAAGTGATTTTGATTTTGGTTAACAAAAATAATTGTGCGAAATTTTTGAAATGGTTGAGGTGTACATGTAACATAGTGGTAGATTGCAGATTACAAAGCATTCTTTTTGAATGCTTGTTTAGTTTAAAACTGCCCTTCAAAATATTAATTTTTTTTTATTTCTATTTCGGAGGGATCAAGAATATGAAATTGCCCCAAAAAAACTTTCATCTTTAGCACGTTATAACTTTAATCAAACTCCACAACCGATCACAGGAAAAGTATGCGGATTTATAGAAGTCTGATAGGTTATAATAAGTATATGGACATACGGACATGCGGATTTAAACTAAATAGAAGTAAGCATATTAATTACCTGCATTATTTCATTATTTTATTTTAATTAATTTTTCTTAAAAACATTTCAGATATAACCATAGACAACTAATATAACCTTAAGAATAAGCACACAAATGAGTACAGACTAACACTAAGGATTAACCGTAAAACTGCCAACATTTTTTTATAAGTTTATTTATAATTTTAATATGATAATATCGTTATGTTTTTATAGTTAAAGTTATTAAAGTTAAAGTTTTTATTTTAAATTTCAGAATTATATTATATTAATATGTATTAAATGTATTTATTTATTTAAAATAAAAAGTAATGAATTTATAATTGGTTCGGTTTTATACATATTAGGACATTCACCCTCGGAATATGCCTACTTTGATACGAACAAATCATACTGTCCAATTTTTGCCGTAGTAAATACTAAAGTAGTTACATTGGACGTACTCTTTGTTTTACTTAAGTTTGACACATGCTAAATGTATAGTGCTGCATAAGTACTTATATTAGGATATACACATATTACACATATTAGGATAAAGAAATTACTGCGGTAATTTCATTTGGATGGTTATTTGTTGCATCTTGTCTAGAACTTAATACCGACACAAGTAGGACTAACTAAAGACACATGTCGTTACATTTTATTTCCTTATTTTTTTATTAGCTCCTCCCATTCGCTCATACAAAGAGAAAACATTAATTACAATTTATCTCTCTATAAATACTTTTTACCTGGGCGTTGTGCACCATTTGTAAGTACTTGAGTCGTTACTTTTACATACTAAGTAGTACATGCACTACTGGACACATTACAGATACAAATCGGACACATTGTTTGTCGGGTTAAGCATTAAGCAGGGTATTTCGGAAAGCGCAGGGCCCACCGTGCACCCGTTTTTACTTATACTTGGAAGGATAAGGCAGGATATTATTTAAATTATTGAGATTGACCCGGTTACAGACACCTTAGCGGCCAATAGTAAATTTTTGTGGGGTAGGGCAAGGAAAGTTATGTCAGTAATGACAGAATGGATCCGGTTTCCCGTTAGCCAATATTCAAACTACTGTTAGCATAAGACAATCACAATTTTACGGAACTGCTCTGCATTCTGTCATCCCGTATCAGCAACTCCAGTGTGCAAAACCTATTAATTAACCAATTGCTTTTAGCCGTAGGCTGTAATAAATTGAATTAATTTTCGCCTGAAAAAAAAACAAATTTATTAATTTGTTCCATTGAAGCTAAAAAATATTGTATGTAATAATAAATAATACAAAACGGAACAAAAAACGGAATAGTATACCAATATAAAATTATAATAACACAATAATACAATAATCCGAAAATATGAAAATATAAAAAAATAAAAAATAAAAATATAATAATATAATAGCCCAACAATGCAACAATACAACAATAAAATAACCCAAGTAACAAGCAAATACATCAAGTATTTACATGAAAAACTTATTTATATTCACTTTACTCGACACAACAACACCGAAATTATTAAAAATAAGATTTTATAAAGATATCAAAATATAACAAATGTAAAGACATAATAATTCAATTAATAAATAATAATATAATATAACGATACTAATATAAAATTAATTTAAATTAGATTTTAACAAAATTGATTAAACATTACAAATCTTAGCGTTTTGTGACAAATGCCATATAATTGCTGAAAATCTATCTATATATATATATATATATATATATATATATATATATATATATATATATATATATATATATATATATATATACATATATATATATATATATATATATATATATATATATATATATATATATATATATATATATATATATATATATTTATATATATATATATATATATATATATATATATATATATATATATTTTATATATATATATATATTTATATATATATATATATATATATATATATATATATATATACCGGTTGATTTTTTTCAGCTGAAACTTTCAAATATCTCGGAATGATAAAATTTTGATCTTGGACATTTTGTTCGCACTTTACGAACAAAATGTCCAAGATCAAAATCTAATCATTCCACGGAATAATAAGTTAGAGCTAAAATTAGTACCTCTCCTCCCCGCCTTGTAGATGGGGCGGGGGTAACTTTGTTATTAAAATAGGAACCCCTATTTTTTATTGCAGATTCGGATTCTCCGTCTAATAATAAGTACGTAGATAAGGTAACTTTGTAGGAAATTAACTAACCGCAAGTGGCTGTTTCCATAGGGAGTTTTTCGAGTTTTCTAAATATTTCAAAAAAAAAAATAAATAATATATATATATATATATATATATATATATATATATATATATATATATATATATATATATATATATATATATATATATATATATATTATATGATAAATTCAATTTTTTTCTTTAACTTTACAATAATTTAGCAGAGAACAGATAGCTAATGGAT
This sequence comes from Tipula confusa, assembly GCA_963556175.1. Lineage (NCBI taxonomy): Eukaryota > Metazoa > Arthropoda > Insecta > Diptera > Tipulidae > Tipula > Tipula confusa. Next base: position 112,913,458 of record OY744476.1, read on the forward strand.
TTTATGTCCCTTAAAAGCTAATCCGCTCCCCACTAAAAAAATAATAATAAAAAATAAAAATAATTATAATTTAAGTACACAGTAATTATATAAGATAAAAAAGCATGTGAAGTTATCCCAGTTTTTTATCCCAGAAAAAACTAAAACTTTCATCAGGCAATACAATTCCATCCCATCCCAGTTTTTATAATCATTTATGCATGAGATATAAAGTAAAAAAAAAAATTGTTTTTAAAAGAAATTTTGATTTGAGTTCCATAAAATTAGAGCATTAAAAATATCCTATCTCCTACAATCTTCACGGGGCTAAAAATATTCTTTATGTTTTGGGATGGCTATACTTATATTAAACTGTGACCAACTCGCCAGAATCATTCTATGTTTCATATTGCCACAATCGGCCAATTGGAATTGATATATGATATGGAATATTATATTGCCAGCTCCTAGGAACTACACGGGCCTGAAAATATTCTTTGTGTTTTGAGATGGCTATACTAATATTAAACTGTGACCAACTCGCCAGAATCATTCTATGTTTCATATTGTCACAATCGGCCAATTTGAATTGATATATGATATGGAATATTATATTGCCAGCTCCTAGGAACTACACGGGCCTGAAAATATTTTTTATGTTTTGAGATGGCTATACTAATATTAAACTGTGACCAACTCGTCAGAATGATTCCATGTTTCATATTGCCACAATCGGCCAATTGGAATTGATATATGATATGGAATATTATATTGCCAGCTCCTAGGAACTACACGGGCCTGAAAATATTCTTTATGTTTTGAGATGGCTATACTTATATTAAACTATGACCAACTCGCCAGAATCATTCTAGGTTTCATATTGCCACACTCGGCCAATTTGTAATGACCCAATATATGATATGGAATATTATATTGCCAGCTCCTAGGAACTACACGGGCCTGAAAATATTCTTTATGTTTTGAGATGGCTATACTTATATTAAACTATGACCAACTCGCCAGAATCATTCTATGTTTCATATTGCCACAATCAGCCAATTTGTAATGACCCAATATATGATATGGAATATTATATTGCCAGCTCCTAGGAAGTACACGGGCCTGAAAATATTCTTTGTGTTTTGAGATGGCTATACTAATATTAAACTGTGACCAACTCGCCAGAATCATTCTATGTTTCATATTGCCACAATCGGCCAATTTGAATTGATATATGATATGGAATATTATATTGCCAGCTCCTAGGAAGTACACGGGCCTGAAAATATTCTTTATGTTTTGAGATGGCTATACTTATATTAAACTGTGACCAACTCGCCAGAATCATTCTATGTTTCATATTGCCACAATCAGCCAATTTGTAATGACCCAATATATGATATGGAATATTATATTGCCAGCTCCTAGGAAGTACACGGGCCTGAAAATATTCTTTGTGTTTTGAGATGGCTATACTAATATTAAACTGTGACCAACTCGCCAGAATCATTCTATGTTTCATATTGCCACAATCGGCCAATTTGAATTGATATATGATATGGAATATTATATTGCCAGCTCCTAGGAACTACACGGGCCTGAAAATATTCTTTGTGTTTTGAGATGGCTATATTAATAATAATAAACCAATTAAAATTTGTGAATAAAATGCTCTCTATCTATAAATATTTTGAGTAAAAATAACGGTTACGGTTTTTTTCCTTTCTTTAATAAACGATCTAACGAATTAAAGAAAGGAAAAAAACCGTAACCGTTATTTTTACTCAAAATATTTATAGATAGAGAGCATTTTATTCACAAATGCTCATTGGTTTATTATTATTAATATAGCCATCTCAAAACACAAAGAATATTTTCAGGCCCGTGTAGTTCCTAGGAGCTGGCAATATAATATTCCATATCATATATCAATTCCAATTGGCCGATTGTGGCAATATGAAACATAGAATGATTCTGGCGAGTTGATCACAGTTTAATATAAGTATAGTCATCTCAAAACACAAAGAATATTTTCAGGCCCGTGTAGTTCCTAGGAGCTGGCAATATAATATTCCATATCATATATCAATTCAAATTGGCCGATTGTGGCTATATGAAACATAGAATGATTCTGGCGAGTTGGTCACAGTTTAATATTAGTATAGCCATCTCAAAACACAAAGAATATTTTCAGGCCCGTGTAGTTCCTAGGAGCTGGCAATATAATATTCCATATCATATATCAATTCAAATTGGCCGATTGTGGCTATATGAAACATAGAATGATTCTGAAGAGTTGGTCACAGTTTAATATTAGTATAGCCATCTCAAAACACAAAGAATATTTTCAGGCCCGTGTAGTTCCTAGGAGCTGGCAATATAATATTCCTTATCATATATTGGGCCATTACAAATTGGCCGAGTGTGGCAATATGAAACATAGAATGATTCTGGCGAGTTGGCCACAGTTTAATATTAGTATAGCCATTTCAAAACATAAAGAATATTTTCAGGCCCGTGTAGTTCCTAGGAGCTGGCAATATAATATTCCATATCATATATCAATTCAAATTGGCCGATTGTGACAATATGAAACATAGAATGATTCTGGCGAGTTGGTCACAGTTTAATATTAGTATAGCCATCTCAAAACACAAAGAATATTTTCAGGCCCGTGTACTTCCTAGGAGCTGGCAATATAATATTCCATATCATATATTAATTCAAATTGGCCGATTGTGGCTATATGAAACATAGAATGATTCTGGCGAGTTGGTCACAGTTTAATATTAGTATAGCCATCTCAAAACACAAAGAATATTTTCAGGCCCGTGTAGTTCCTAGGAGCTGGCAATATAATATTCCATATCATATATCAATTCAAATTGGCCGATTGTGGCAATATGAAACATAGAATGATTCTGGCGAGTTGGTCACAGTTTAATATTAGTATAGCCATCTCAAAACACAAAGAATATTTTCAGGCCCGTGTAGTTCCTAGGAGCTGGCAATATAATATTCCATATCATATATCAATTCAAATTGGCCGATTGTGGCAATATGAAACATAGAATGATTCTGGCGAGTTGGCCACAGTTTAATATTAGTATAGCCATTTCAAAACATAAAGAATATTTTCAGGCCCGTGTAGTTCCTAGGAGCTGGCAATATAATATTCCATATCATATATCAATTCAAATTGGCCGATTGTGACAATATGAAACATAGAATGATTCTGGCGAGTTGGTCACAGTTTAATATTAGTATAGCCATCTTAAAACACAAAGAATATTTTCAGGCCCGTGTACTTCCTAGGAGCTGGCAATATAATATTCCATATCGTATATTGGGTCATTACAAATTGGCCGAGTGTGACAATATGAAACATAGAATGATTCTGACGAGTTGGTCCCAGTTTAATATTAGTACAGCCATTTTAAAACATTAAGAATATTTTTAGCCCCGTGAAGATCGTAGGAGATAGGATATTTTTAATGCTCTAATTTTATGGAACTCAAAACAAAATTTCTTTTAAAAACAATTTTTTTTTTTACTTTATATCTCATGCATAAATGATTATAAAAACTGGGATGGGATGGAATTGTATTGCCTGATGAAAGTTTTAGTTTTTTCTGGGATGAAAAACTGGGATAACTTCACATGCTTAGATAAAATAGTTAAAAATATAATACAACAGAAAATCCAAAATAAAATAAAATAAGTAATAACACACAGGTTAAAAATATACAGGTAAATTATATCACAGTTCACAGATAATTATCCACTTGTTCAGCCAAATGAGTCTTTAAATTTTTCTTGAACTTGAAGATATTTTCAGATCTTTAAACAGTATTCGGTAAACCATTATAGATGTGTGTACCAACGAATGATATGGACCTCCTTCCAAATTCAGTTATAATTTTATAACACACTAAAACATTGGAACGCCGAGTTGAATGGCTATGGTTTACATACTGAAACTTAATATTTGATAGCATTGAAGACATGGTTAAACATTTGTACATATATAATGACACATGACACATGAAATTGAAATATGATTGGCAGAATACCTTCAGTTATTTTTATATAGAGAGAAATATGTGCGGAAGCCTAAAGATAGCTTTAAAACTCTTGTTTTGTAACTTCTGTAGCCTTTTTAGCTTAGATTTTCCAGCACTGCCAAAAGTAGCAATCGCAAAATAAAATCTGCTGAGAATAAATGAAAAGTAAATCATTTTTAAAACGTGCTCTGGGACAAAGGAAGCAAGTTTCCTAATCAAATAAATAAACAGACTCACTTTTAGACTCAACATATAAATGTGTTCATTCCAAGCATATAATATATGCTTATCAAGTATGACTCCAAGATATTTCAGTTTATCAACACGCTCGATGATAACATTTGAATCCTGTAAGGGTTGAAAATAACAGTGAGGTGAGAATGGGGATTGGAAAATAATAAATTGGGTTTTATTAAGATTAACTGATATTTTGTTTAAATGAAAATATTCTAAAAGCACAGTGAAGTCGCTTAAATCATGGCATGAGTACAATCTTTAGAATTATAAAATATTGCGGTATCATCTGCAAGCATTCTAATTTGACTAGCAAGTGGCAGGTGGGATATATCATTTAAGAAAATCAGAAATAGAAAAGGCCCAAGTACACTACCCTGTGGAACACCACAATTAAAAGTTAGAGTGCTGCTAAATATACCATTAATTGCCACAAACTGTTTGCGATTTTGAAGGTAATTCGTTAAAAGATTGTAAGCTAAGCCTTGAAAGCCGTACAACTTGTTTAGAAGTAGGCAATGATTAATACAGTCAAACGCTTTATGAAGATAGGTCACATATGTACTCTTGATTGTCAAAAGCACGGTATATCAGGTCAGTAATTTCAATTAAAGCATTGTCTGTACCAGACCCCTGTCTAAAGCCATATTGATGACAGTAGAAAAAATTTAATTCGTTTGGATAATCAATCATACGATTCTCTATTAATTTTTCTAGTATTTTGACGAACACAGACAAAACAGAAATAGGTCAATAGTTACTATAAAGCTTATCATAGTAGAATAAAATTGAACTACAATATATGCATAAATTTATAATACTAACTATTGGCCGCCAAGGCCTCTGTAAATTGATCAATAATATATCAATATCTAGCCCATCTTATCATTTCGAGTATATGTAAAATAAGTGTAAGTGGGCGTGGATTTATCCGGGAGGTTTTGCTTAAAGCTTGGTCGTACACTCCTAACCAATCAATCAAAATCGGTTGTATCGATAAACTATACTTTTTGAATTACTTATTCATGAATTGCTCCTTTATTACATTAGATCTTTTTGGACTGTCAAGATTATACTACAAACGAAAATGCTGCTGCCATCTTATTTATGGCAAGTGGTTTGTTTTACACGTATGTCCTAGTGCGTTAATTATGCCGCTAGTTGTCTTTCAAAATGTCAAAAATATAAACCTAATATTTTGTGAATATCGTGTGCAAATAATTCTAATTGTACATAATTACACTAAACAATGAACGATATTCGTGTTGGAATTATTACGAACAACAACATATTAAAAACAAGAAAAAAATCATGGCCGACTATCATTTTCATTTATACAATCTGTTGCTTTAAAATATATTTATTATATTTGGTTTAGTGTTTTTTCTTTCCTATTTTGAGCTATTTTGTAACTTTTAGTCGTATTTTATTTGATTTTTTACAACAACAATCCCATATATCGAATTCTTTTTTGGAATTGGTTGAAATCTTTCTCTATTGATGGTATTGTAATTCCAATACTTCTTTTTAGTTAGTATCTCAAATACCAGGTGCGCGACATCTCATATTTTGATTTCTATAAGTTGGTCATTGTTGTTATTTTATTATTTTGACATTCATTTTGAGTTAACGATATTTTGTTAAATCTTGAATGTGATTACTTAATCAGTATTTTAGTACTTAAATTATTTAGTGTTGGAAAGTGAAATCATTTAGATAATTGAAATGGACCAAGATGAACTTTTAATATATAGGTAAAAGTTTTCTTTTGTATGTAAGCATGTTATATTATTTTCATGACGTATTTATTTTTAGAGCATAACTAATAATAATATTATTATTAATAATAATAATTATCTTGAGGAACTGTAATTATCAAATTTGTATTTAACAAATTTTGATTGTACGTTATTAAACCTAAGCCGAAATTGACGATTTAAATAATACCCACTATGGTTTTCCTATAACATTATTTATCTTTTCTTTAATTAAAATTGAAATTATAATTAATTAAAATATTAATAAAAAATAATAAATTGGCAAAAATTTAAAATTTTTGATGATTACCAAAAGAAACTATTTGAAAAATCAAATTTAAAAATACACAACGTACCAACCTTTAAAAATAATATCCAATTCCAAAAAAAAATTAAAACCTATTTTATTTGAATTCCAAATCCAATTCCAATACCAAAATCAAATAAAATCCGACTTTTATTGATTTGTAATATTTTTGTTTTCCGTTTTCTAAAGAACAATATAAAAAAAGATCTAATATATATACTTTGATCGTGCTGGCTCTATTGGAAAACATAGCCTATTACATTCTTTGATCGTGCTGCCTTTTGCGAATAACATGGTAAACATGGAATACTAAATACGTTGAACGTGGCGCCTCTTTCTGAAAACATGATCTATAAGCTAATTTGATTAGTTAATGATTATATGTTATTCACAATTAAAATTAAAATTAAAATAAAGATAATAATAATATTAATAACAAAAGTTTCGCTTGTTACTAAATAATGTAGTTTACAATTTTTGTATTGATAAACCGATCGTTATTCGATAGATTATTCTTTATTTAAATCCCTCTGGTTATGACTATAAGGAGTCAAAGTTATCCAACCGAGCATAATAAACTCAATATTTTATTGCATTAACCATTGTTTTCCGTATATGAGTCGAGTAAACGGTTTATTCATCAAAACTATCAAATCTTTGTACAACTTCAGGTTTTTGGTTACATATTTAGACTTATAAAGTAGTGGATGTAGCGAATACGAAGTACGGTTATATGTTTTTTAAACGATAAAGCTAAAATCCGTAGCAAAGTTTATTTACTAAAAATCGGTCAATTTCTTATACAAAAATAATAAACGTCACCGAAGCAAATGCTCGCTAAACTGTTAACGAGAAATAATTAATTGTTAATTGATAACAATAAATAAATTTTCCACACGTCAATTAAAATTAAACAATGTTTATCTTGTATATTTCATATTTATCTACATGACATGATAACTTTTCTAGTTACATCTAGCTTAGATTCGGTTCTAAGCAATCTTGCAATTTACGCAACCATTCAGATGATAATATCGAGCAGTTTACGTGCAAAATGTTATCATGTTAATAATCGTGTTAACATTTTTGGAATTTTGAAAAACTATGTGTAAGATTATAAACAAATTCCTAATTAAATTTTGGTTTGAGTCAATGATGATGTATACCGTGATATGGAACAGCTACACAAAATGATGCACGTGATTTTTGAAACGCTAAAAGAAATGGATGTATACTATTTTTACATATTTTATGTAAAAGTAGTGTGGTATAGAGTCGTTTCTCACATCGTTGTAAAAATTTAAAAAACGAGACGATACAATGCTAACATATTCTAGAACATACTACTACAGCTATTCATTTTTCTATTTCTAGAAAAGCATTTGATTTTTATGTAGATAAAAAAGTGAAGTAAAAAAACTAACATAGAAAATAGTATGAGTGTAAAGGTAAAACACATTCTTAAAAAAAAAAAAAAAAAAATTGTCTTGTCTTGTTTACACGTATACAATATTTGTATAAGAATAAATAAATAAATTAAGAATGTAGACATATTGTTATCGTCATCGTAACTGAATTTGTTGTCGTGGTCGTCTTTATTATTTATGTTATATTCAACTTACACACTTATAAACGTTTCTAATTCATTTCATTGGTTCAAAAACGACGAGCCCCCAACTCACGCCACACATTGAATGTTTCGTTTTCAGTATTTATACTGGCTTACTGCCTTAATTGTTGTTGATCTATAGAAGAAAATAAAAATTATTTTTTCTTAAAATAAATTAAAAAAAAATTAAAAACAATAAATCTTAATAATAAATTAATTGTATCGAATTGTAAATAAATTCATCGGAATTATTTTATTAGTTATGATTGTTCTCGAAAGTCATTAATTGAATTTCATGTATGGAAGTATGGAATTTCATAGATAGATACATAATCTAAAATATGAAGTGCGGTACGTATACCACTCGTTAAATTATTGTTTTTTATGCTTTACCTGACCCGAATACACTTTTGTTTTTACAATTCTTCCTCAACAACAAAATATAGAGACACACCCACAAAAAATACCGTTGTAAAACGGTTTAGAACGTACTCGCATCACATGTCTCGTAGTGTACTTATATAACCAAGCCTGATTATTTTGCTTACTGTAGAAGGCGACTAAGTTGTTGGACCTTTGTTAATCGTTCATCGTATTGATTAAGCCAATCCATCAATCATTTGTGTTCACGCGCTCACAAATGTTGACCACCAGGGGCTATCTGTAATTAGACTGAATGGTAACGGGAGAGGACATTTTAAGCACTTTACACTCAATAAAATATTTAATAAAATAATTATTGTATTGTAATAATATTTTTTATTACATACTTTATACCGCAATAAATTTAGGGCTTAACTTTGTATTAGAGGATTATATAGAATATCAAGGTGAATTAAAATTAAGTAAAAATAATTATAACTGTTCTTTTTATAAAAACTGAATTTTAAACAAAATAGATCTCGAACAGATGCAGATGCCAAGTAACCACTAAGATATAGATTAAATATAGCCTTTACAAATACCAATAAAACAAGACTTAGTTGGGTATTCTCCTATACATATTTTGAATGTTACAGTTTTATCTCGTTTTTTTGTGTGTGAATTCCAAAATAATGATATCTGTTAAAATTTAAATATTTATATATACTAGCGATACCCTCCCGCTTCGCTGATCTAGGAATTTTTTTTACGAACTTATGTGATATAAGCCATTAGTTTCATTTTTGCATTTTAGGCTTTGCAATGTACACAAATGTTATTTAGATTTAAGCTATAATCATTTGTGAATGATCATAACGAAAAGCAAGTGTATTGAATTGATTGATTTAGAATGTACGGTCAAGCATTAAAATGTAAGCAGGATCTTCCGAAATTGGTCGAGCCCACCGTACACCCATTTTTACATATATAGGGTGTCCCAATAACCGGTTCAGATTTGACATATCGGTTATTTTGGCTCTGGCAACACTAATGTCATTCTTTCTCTGAAACTTAGTATATTATTTCTAGTTGAGTAAATGAGTCACGTAATGCTTCAACAAAAGTGGAAATGTTGGAAATTTACTTCCACAACAAAGACAATTGGTTCGAAATCATTTTGCTCAAAAAATCATCTTTTTGGACGAGGCGCATTTTCTACTCGGTGGGCTCGTTAACAAACAAAATTGTCGCATTTGGGGATCGGAAAATCCGCAAGGATATGTGAAGAAGTCAATGCATCCATTGCGTGTTACTTTTTGGTGCGGCCTTATTGGGCCGTATTTCTTCGAATATCAGGCCGGCGCGATCGTTACGGTCAGCGGAATCAACTACCGCCACATGTTAACATCTTTTTTGTGGCCATATCTTGAAGATATTGGTTTGGACGACCTTTGGTCTCAGCAAGATGGTGCGCCATGCCACACATCGGCCTTCACAATAGTAAAACTGCGTCAAAAATTCGATTGCTGCATTATCAGTCAAAATGTTGATGTGGATTGGCCGGCAAGAAGCTGTGATTTGATGCCTTTTGATTTTTATTTGTAAGGTGCTGTGAAGGACCAGTGTTATACGGACAATCCACAAACAATTGAGCATTTCAAAGCCAATATTGAAGCAACTATTGCCGAAAAAGATCCGCACACAATCCAAAATGTGCTCATAAATTGAACCGACCGAATGGAGTAAATTTGGAAATATATCTTCGTTGTTTTATTAATTTTTTAAATCTGTACTTCTTACTGGGACACCCGTTACTTGGAGGGATAAGGCAGAATTTTAGTTAAATTATTGATATGGACGGTTATAGACACTTTGGCGGCCAATAGTTAGTAAATAATTTTGTGGAGTAGAGTAAGGAAAGGTATGTCAGTAATAACCAATTTGATCCGGTTTCTTGGTAGCCAATATCAAACTACTGTTAGCATAAGACAATCACAATTTTAACGAACTGTTCTGCATTACGTCATATCTTATTAGAAACCCCAGTGTGCCACCATTCAGGTGTAATTTGCAAATGTTCCCTGAAAACAAAATCTATTAATGAACTAGTTTCTTTCAGCCATAGACTTTAATAATAGAAAGCAAGTTTATGAGTATTAACTTATTTGTATTTGATGTACTTGTTTTTGTTTGTCTATTTTCAAATCGGTTTGATTTATTTCTTACTTCATATTGCTCAGCTGATTCAATTGCGCGTGACTATGATATTTGCAATTTTACCCTTCCAATCCTTTCTCTATGTTCAGTTTGTGTTTCATTTGAAATTCATGTTCTCATTTCATTCTGTGCTTCGACCAATATTTAAAATTTTACAGGGCATTTTAATATTCACATATAAAATCTGGTAACAAATACCAGTTGTTGGTTTAAACACGCCGAGGTCCTGAGTTCGATTCCCGCCGCTGACCAATTGTTTGTAAAATCGTACGTCGGGCTGAGCACCTATAACGATCACCAATTGCAAAAATATGGTCTGAAAGAATTTAAGGGTCAACTTTGGCTGACAATGCTGTTGATTTTTTTTTTAACGTAATTATCATGAATCTTTTATTTATTACCTTTATAATTTCTTTTTAATGCTTTGTAAATATATATATATATATATATATATATATATATATATATATATATATATATATATATATATATATATATATATATATATGTATATATATATATATACATATATATATATATATATATATATATATATATATATATATATATATATATATATATATATATATATATATATAATATATATATAATATATATATATATATATATATATATATATATATATATATATATATATATATATATATATATATATATATATATATATATATATATATATATATATATATATATATATATATATATATATATATATATATATATATATATATTTCATTTAAAATATTTGTATGTCAAATCCAAATTCCCCTTTTCAAATCTTGTTTTAGCACAGTCTATACTGAATCTGGATTGTACTAAATTTTTAAATTTAAATTCGGGTCATTGTTTCTTAAACTTTAGAGTTACAGACATACAATTCATCTTTGTTGAAGATAATTGACTATCGTAAACTAAACCTTTTGTCTATTTAATAATGTGCTTGTTTTATTCTGAAACAGTAGCTTGGTCTACTTCTTTATTTATCATACACATTTTATTGTCTGAACCGAATGACAATATGACAATAATTGATATGAACAATAAAACTCCTATACAATACAGTAGAATAAGGAACAATATATCTGCCCTCTATTATGGGTTGAAGACCTCGGGTAGTCAAAGTTGCAGTCATTTCACCATTATTATGGTTTTTATGCCGATATATCGGATCACCATCGGCTCTAATTGTGTTTCTGCTTAAATGGCGTTGACCATGCAAAGAACATCTATGTTATGTTGTCCACACGGACCGTGCACCATATTTTTAAGAATTATATGACGAAAGATAAGATTTTGGTTTCGTAGTTCAGCTGATATAAGAAAGTTTACTACTTCTGGTTGTATATTTTCATTCGAAACCATAGGATAATAATACGTATTTGAGGTAATCCTCAACATTGCCACTCAATTCTGTATATATAAAAGACATCGTGTCACCGACTATATCATTTTAAGTTAACAATTCCATTCAAGTTTTAATTTTAAAAGTGAACTCTCTTGCTATGATTCCATGCCTATCAAAGCTGTTTGATTAGGAAACTAGTTTGATTATGGACCTTAGTCCATCCGGGGTATTGGTTCTTCTAATACATGAACATTGGTAATCCGAAGAGTGTTAAGGGCAGTTTGACGTTAAATAGGTGATTTATTGTCTTTCACATTTACATTAATTTTTTAACTGCCGGCTTTATTTTGAAACGGCTTGGAAAGTAATCTAAATCATAAAAATGAAAAATCACTTTAAAAGTAAGTAAAATAGAATTACGATATGTAATTAACATCAACCATCCGAACTTGGGTCCTTCAGCACATTGAGCCAACATTCTACAGTTACGCTACCTTCTGCGACATAGACCATTCTACTTAGAACTTTAGTACAACTTGAAACATTAGTATTTCCATTATTATAAAATTACTGTGTATTAATATTTACATTTTAACGGAAATCGTTATCAAATGTTAAAATTTGTTAAAATGTTTAAATGTATTTATTATAAAAACATGAACGGTTATTGTTTTTACAGTTATTGTTTTTATAACTAAATCATAACATGCAAGTTAACGATTGTAACGGATGTCAAGAATATCAAATTAAATAAAAACATCTATTAGTTTTGTTATTTAACGAAATCGTTAAATATTGTTGGAGCCTTTATTTAAAGGTTTGTCTTATGTTAAGAACTTTGAAGACTTTGTCATTTTAAATGTTTCAATCTGAAATTAGAAAATTCATCAATTTTTTAATAACAAGCATTTTGTTAATAATTCCAGTTGACATTATTGGTGAAAGAAGTGAAAGTACATTCGACAGAACTTTATATAGCGTAATTATTGTCAATTCGACGGGACTATTTTAAAGAAACTGTGATGTGGTTGATTGCTGGCCATTTATCAATCTACTCTTATTTATTGTCTTATCTAGTAATTAAAACCTCAGCGCCCAAAATGCACGAAATACTTATAACCATACAATTACATAACATACAATTACAGTATACTCTCAAAGTTGGCGATGCCTACATTTTTTTTTAGCTTTGTCAAACGTAAATATTTCGGATTCTAATATAAGTGCTTTGCGCTGATTTCCAAGCTATAATTTTAACTAAAGTTTCTACGGAACTATCTAGACATTATTAACTGTAGTTTTGTTTAAATAGTATAACATTTTATCCATAATTCTGTATCTGATATTTTGTCAGTGTCCTATAGAGTATTATTTGTTATGGGCTTTAAAGGGTTTCTGTACTGGGATATATATTTTTTAGCGTTGGCAACGGTTAGAACAATAGGTATAATAAAGGGTATATAGGGTATAATAAAGCTTTCAAATTTCAATGATGCTAATCTTTATTGTTTTTATAAGGTAAATTTTACTTCATGTGACCAAAACTCCCTATAGTTCGTGATGGTTTTGATGTAAAAATTCTCAATCAATTTTTTAGTGTTAGTTTTATCTCGTTATTATTTATTTTATTAACCTTTCATTATACCCTTTCGTAAGGCGCTTACAAATAAATGTGCACCGTGGACTCTTAAATGACGTCTAGAAGTGCAAAAACTGAAAGAGTACTTTTCGCCCTGCGCTGCCTTTGTCTTTGCGAATTTATTATTCGCAATATTATTATTATTATAATAGATGTATAATAAATAATATTATTATTATTTATTATACATCTATTTATCGTTAAGCGTTAAGATTCCAGTTTAATGTTCGTTTATGAGAAGTAATTTACGTTAAATAAACATATTAGTCATTCTCATAAAACCTTGTAGTTATAACGCAACTAGCAGATGTTTTTTTATATAAACTGATATATTTCACAACCGTTATCGTTAAATTGTATATATGAATTAAATTAAATAATAGATCGTAGTTATAAACAGACTGTGTCTAAATATTTACATTTGAACGGAAATCGTTATTTTTTCTATAAATATGGTATGTAAACATAACGGAATAAAATTTGTTTACTTAAGTCGATGGTAAAGGATGTGATATATATATCCGAGTCCAACTAGTTCGTAAACTTATTAGCGTAAAATATTTTAAGAGCTCCTGTTTAATTTAGGGTCTATAATCCAACCCAAGCTTTTGACTTGGTTGCGAAAATTAATTTATTGATTGTTAATTGAGTCAATGGTTTTAGGATCAGTCACCCGTTTATTATTGGTTAACAAATATTAAGTGGTCAAGCACAATTTAAAACATATTTCTAATAAGTAATAACATACTTTTGACCTAGAAACAATACGGTAGGAACTCCAATTTCTGCGTCTCCGATTTAGGTGGATTAAATATCAGACCTAACATTCAATTGATTTTATGATAATTTAAAATTTTACTGAAAGAAATTTCAAGTAAGGGATTACTTGAATTTTTAGAAACATAATTCACGGATAAAAAAATCCTTGACTCGAGCACGACTTTTCTCCGGATTTATGAAATTAAATTAAATATTTTGTGGTATGGAATGAAAGCTATACAAATGGTGTATATAAGTGGTTTCAGTGACCTTTATTTTAAAAATAACTTAAAATTTAAGTGTTACGATGATTATAATTTTCTGACTTAACTGAAACTGTAAAATTTTTTTGTTTTCTAGATTTTAACTCCTTAGTTGGCAGAGTGTTGTTTCCTTTCTCAATTTAATGTCTTATGAGTATTATATAGGGTTACCCAATAAGAAGTTTCAATTTGAATAGCCTGCTATTTGGGCAGTTGTCAATTGTGAAGCTGTAATTTTTTGATATTTGACAAGTAAAAACTACGCCATTATACTAGAAATGGTACGATACACGCTTCAACAACGCATTGAAATTGTTAAAATTCACTACAAAAGTGGTAAAAATTGATCACAGTTCGCTAAACTAAAGCACTTTTTGGTCGTCGTGAAGCACCTTCTCGGCCGGCAATAGTAAAACTGGTGAACAAATTGAAGCTGTTACAAGTTAGTGATGTGAAGAATCGAATCCGTGTGCGTCGCTCAAGAACAACTGAGAATATTGCGGGCTCAGAAAATCCATGAATGATTGTTGAAAAGCCTCTCCATCCTCAACGTGTCACTGTTTCGTGCGGTTTTTGGGCTGGCGGTGAAATTGGACCTTACTTTTTCGAAAATGAGGCTAGTGCAATTATTACGGTGAATGGATTGCTCTACCGAGGTATGATTAATGATTTTTATGACCGGAATTGGAAGATATTGATGCGGATGACGTTTATTTTCAGCAATAAGGCACTACGTACCCCAAAAGCAACGAAACAATTGTAATTTTGCAAAAAAAATTTCCTGACGTGTTATTTCTCGAAGAGGTGATCACAATTGGCCACGGAGATCTTGTGATTAAAACCTTAGACTTTTTTTTTGGGGCCACGTCAAAGACAAGGTCTATGTCGATGCTCCACAATCGAATCAAGACCTTAAAGATGGAATTCGTGAAGTTATCGAGGACATACAGCCGCAAATGTGCGGATTGGAAAATTTCATGAAAAGGATATGGTGCTGCAAGCGTAGCCGTGGCAGCCATTTGGCTGATCTGGTTTTCAAATGTTAATGACATACCTTCCTCTTTAGAATGAAATAAACATTCATTGATTTCTCTTAAAAAATACTCGTTTTTTCTTTAATATCAAAATGAAACCTCTTTTTTGAAAACCTGTTAGTTTAGTTTTACTTAGTTTATAATACCGGATTGACATATCATATAACAATCCATGACCATTATTACAGTGAGCAGAATACAAACCTGTAACTATGCGTTGTATTATTTAGAATCAAACGAACAAGACAATTGACAATCTATATCTCTTCAGTAATCGCATTTGGTCAGCTTATTCAACCAAACAATACTGCCAATTATATAATAAACCATCGCTTACAGTATAAAAACTGTTATTCAATAACTTTAAACGCATACATTGATATGTTTTATTCAGTGTTTGCATATTTCTTAATGTTTATGCAATAAACTTTCCCAATAATATCAAATTAATAATAACTTTATCTTTAATATTTATATTGCTGATTAAGATACTAGCTAAAGTTTCGTACAATGTCAAGGTTAATCGAGGCATGGATGGCGTTAAGAATATTTAATGTCGTAGTATTTGATTATGGAACTCATTATACTATATGGATAGACTGCGCTATCTGAGAAAGCGCCCCCTTCAGTTTAAAGGAAGAACTCTCTTCAGATTATTAGAATTTCTAAATTAATTTTTAAGTTATCTTCCAAAGTAAATCGTTTTTTATAAATTAGCTAATTTCTGTGTAGTTTTAAGATGCGGCGACTGGAAACATTGTCGTTCGTTGCGGGATGTGAAAACCATGACTTTTCGTTAAAAATTTCTGTTACTTCTAATGTTTTTTTAAGGTTTTAATTGTCTACCAAATAGATATTTTTATTATTCACATCCACATGCAACATCATTATAACTTATTCTCCACATATGTTTCATTTTTATCAAACTTTGATTTTGTGGCTACAAGAGCAAACTAGTTGACCAACAGTTTAACTTTTTTATGGTTTTATATTTAACCGATTAGGCTTGTAGGTCATTTCTAATTCTTCGTTGTAGTAAAATGTGGGAAACGTATACAACCATGGGTTTTTGGCCATGATAATTTATCACCTAGTAATCAAAAACCTCCCGAAAAAGGCATCATGTATCTATTAGCAATATTAAATGCATACATTTGTCTCTCTTTCTTTCCTTTAGTATGGAAATATGCTAAGGTTATCCCAATTCATAAACTTAATAAACCATCTTCAGATGTGCCCAGCTATTTTGATATTTTTAAAATTTAATACTCGATCAAATTGAGTTACAAATACATATAACTCAGCTTAATAAACGAATTTTTATTTGTTTTACAGCTGTCAAATTACTTAGAACATACATATTTATAAATATTCTTCGTTTCACACAACTGCGTTTCAAACATAACCGCTTCCGCGAATTCTAAGATTTAGAAAAGAAAAACAAAACAAAAATTATAAAAAAATCTTCTACCAATTTGTGTCCTAGATCAAAATTCTAGTTAAATCATTAATTAAAAACATTCTAAAAATTTACATATTATGTTCTCTACACATATGTTTCAAAATATTTGCGACGAATTGTGAACATTTTTAAATCAATGAAACGCAAAAGAATATAAATATATCTTTCTTGACATTAAGTTAACATTGTACGAGTATGTTGACCACATAGCGCACGCACATCTTTATTTGAATCATATTTTTTTTTTTAGTTTTAATGCTGTCGTTTTTCTTAGAATTCTAAAGAAAATTTTCCATGATTTTTATCTGTACAAAAGTACAAAAGTACTGTATAAGTGTTTTTTTTAAGATTTTTTTTTTTTTTTTTTTTTGAGATCAATGGAAATATACATTGATGAAAATACAACAAAAAAAAACATCGAATGATATGTTAATTGTATTTAATGACATTTTATGTTGATTATTATCCAACAAGTACATTCTAGTGGATGTTATACATAATCTTATGATGATGTGAACAGTTAGACATATTATAGCCATATCAATTCGTGTATTAGCACTTAAAAATGTAATTTTTAAAGATTGTTTTGTACTTGATTTTACGGTAACCTTTCGTTATGAATTTCCTATATTTTTTTTTGTACTTATGCCAACAAAATATATAAAAAAAGTGTCTGATGTAATAAGTTCGAATGTTGGAATCATAAAATGTATAGTTATAATAATTTAAAAACTATTGAATTGTTTGTTATCATGGAAAAAGATTGATCTATCTATTGACACAGATAGTCTTATTAGTAAGGAATTTATATGCAAGATTCGGCAGTCTAGTCAAAAAGGTCGTAAAGGTATAAGCATTGTGTGAAACAGGAACGAAATAGTAATCGTATTCGGATTACACGAATCAAAAGAAACGTGGTATATATAACAAAACTTTTATATGGAAATGTATGTAAATATGGCAGATCAGAGACTCGACCCATTTAGTGACACCTGGGCCAAGGATAGGAGAATCAAATTTGGTCCGGTTTTTTGGGAACCAATGTTCAAACTACTATTAGCGTAAGACAATTACATTTATAATGAGCAACTTTGCATTCTGCAATCTTTTATCAACATCTCCAGTCTGCAACCATTCATCCGTAATCTGCAATTTTTCTATAAAAATAAAATGTTTTATTTGATTAATTTCTTAAAGCTGTAGGCTGTAATCCGTTAAATTGGTTTTGACATAAATTATGACTTCTTACAATTGCCGAACATTGTAGGAGGTCATCGATACCACATCTAATTATTTATTTTCTATTTATTAATATAAGGTCAATGGGGAGAATCGAACTAGGGGCCGCCCCAAAGTAATCAAGTTCATATATCATAACCATAGCTATACGCCCGTGTATTATAATGTAATAAGGCACTTATAAATGGGTACAAGTTACAATATACGAACGAAATCCAACCTCACCACCAATTCGCAACACTACGAATCATAAACAAAATACTAACTAGAACAATCTATCTGTGACAACGTTCAGAAATATGACACTAAAAATTATTTTAACTACAAATGACTAAACCGCAAATACTACAAAATCACACGAAAAAAGCATATAATAAAAAAAACACAAAATGCGATGTGAGAGCATGAAAATGAAGAACTACAATGCACCCTCACAAATACCCATCCACAAAGAACTCAAAAGTGTTGCTCCATCCATTTCTCAAGATAACTACATCCCACGATCAATTCAGTGCATTGCGATACAAATTAAAAAAATTTAAACAAATCAAAAAGAGACACATATATTCAATCCTAAGATTGACGGGACCAGCGACAAATATTGATCGTTTTTGGCAACAAAAAACGATAAACAACCAAACCAAACCAAGCATATGAACGACTATGATTACCCTTTCATTCCTTTTCCATACAGAATTCCATATTGGTACCTAACACGCATCAAAACACATCCTATACCACACAGCTCTATAATCCCAACAAAACCCATACAAAAAGCAGTCACCCTCTATCACTGCATATAAAAAAGAATTAACCTACAAGCCACACTGACAGTACACCAACGCTACGAAATTACATGATATCGCATCTGCACTCCATGCGTCGTTGCAAGGCGCGAATACAGGGGAAAAAAAATTAACAAAAAAAAACTGCATAAAATTGCAAAAATGAGCAAAGTTTAAAACCTTCTCTCTTTTCCTTCCTTCTTTTTCCCCTTCCTTTCATTTTTTGACATTTTGATTCTTCTTCCTCTCACACAGATGTGCAAAGATGCCACCAATCCAAATGCAGCGTCACACTCCTTATCATCTTGCAAATACAGGAACCCTTACACAGTTACGTCGCAACACCAATACATTCACCAAAATCAGTCAGAAAAGTTTTCAATTAAACGGTTTATTTATAAAGTTGTCGATTAATCGGTTCTACTTTTAATTTAAAAAAAATATGAAACTGACCAAACTAGGGAAAAAATGTACCTTGTTATTAGACCCTTGCACTAGATGAAATTCTAAGTTGACAATGCTTAAAAGGTTTTATGAACTGTTTTAACTGAAATGTTTCCAAGTAATAAAGAAGTTTAAATTATTTCGCAAATTGTAGAAGCACTCAAAGTTACTGACGTATCATCGTTAGCACTAGGTAGAACTAGAAGAGATTGCAATTAAAAAAAAAACAAGTAATATTTTTGAATTTTTACTAGCTAAATTGCAGAATCAGTCATATGTGGTTGGTCTACAATTTTATAACTCAGTGGCAGATAGAATTAATAATAGGAGAAAAGTAGACCTCGAGCTACATTACTTAAACCCTACTAATATCTTGCTCTCTAACAAGGTTCAGTTTTTAATACCCCAAAAAAAATTAACTTGGTCATACAGTCGAAGAAATTTGTAACATATCATGTCATTGTAACAGATTTGATAAATGATTCTGACAATCTAATCGAATCTGATATAGAAATGGAAAGTGTCGAGCGCGGCACTGTTGAATGTCAAAAGAGAATGAAACATTCTACAGCGGAAGAGCATCGGGTCTTGTACAAAAACGAACAGTTTAGTATTTATGAAAAGGGAAATAATAGTGCTGGAGCACAGTAAAGTGCCAAACTAATAGGTTGGAAGAAATACACCATGTTATTACGTACTATAGAAAACGGAGTTTTAGCGCAGGTAGTTTATTTTTCAAATCAGTTGAATGATAAATTGATAAACTATGCCTAATAACAAATAAATTTACGACCATATCGATTAACTATTTATCAATTAAACGATTAATCAACCATAACGATTACCATACCTACCTTCTTCCTGCACATCTTTGCATATTTGCTTAAATATACATACTTATTTTGCTTGAAAAATTATACCGTCTTACTTTTGGACACCCCCAAACCTGTGCAACACACGTAACTCTTGCAACTCTTAATCACTTTAAATAAAACCTCTTCCCTTTCTACACGGCATGAGGAGATCTCACAACATGGTCAACACAAAATAAATATCTTCTTCTTCCTCCTCTTTTCCCTTTCTTCCTCCTTTCTCTTTTCGACAACAAAACAAGGTGCATCCTCAAAAGGTATGATGAAGGACCAGCCGTTTAGTAATAAATACTGTTGTTTATTCATCTCGATTGTGTAATAAAATAACCAAGAAGTACAAAAATTGTTGACTGATTATCGAATAGAATTAAGAATTTAGGTAAAGTAGTGACAATAATAATTACGAACAGAGCAATAAATCAACCAATATAAAAATTATCAATGGTTTTACACAAACACAACTACTAAAAGAAGGTCATGCACAGAAATAAAATCATCAATAATTTTATTATGAGTACAATAAAACCGTTTAAATGCAAACTCCTAAAGGAATTCAAAATAAAGGCCAAAATTTGTGAAAACATATATATACATATCATAAAACTTGGCGTACAATCGAGACGAACAAATTTGAAAAAAATTTTTGAGACTAACAATTAAACAAATTTTTTCATTTTCACTATCATTTTGTTTACGTTAAACTTTAAGTACGTTGTTTGGAAGGCATAGAATTGACCAATGATCTTCGCAAAATCGTCTTGGTCAATAACAAATTTTATTCTTTGTAAATCTATTAAATCCATTGGTTTTAGTTAATCCGTTATAGTTAGTCGATGTTTATTGACAATTCCACTTAGTTCTTCCTAACATATTTTGCTCTATAGGATTTAGACGATTAGGGAAATATTTTAAAAATTGTAAGTACGTCACAGCCACTATATTTCAATCAATAAACATTAAATCTCTAACACCGTTTGCAACCTCAAACTATGTCTCACCCTCCCTTTTGTTTAATTGTTGAATTCAAAAGTTTTTCTAAAATCTATATCTTTCATTGTTCATCTGCACCAAAATGATAAATTGGTTTTTATTTACAAATAAAACATTTTGTCAAAATCCTATATTCTTTTCATTGTAAACTTTTGCGAACTCTTTCTTTATTTTCTTATTTTCTTAAAAGGCTACTTTTGGCTGGATTGGATTTTACTAGATTGAGGATTGATCTTTTAGTAAAACCATTTACTGTACGAGAGCACCATTTACTATATAGCATTAGCACGTTCTAATTTCAAAAATAACAATAATAATGTACAGGACTTTACAAAAAAAAAACCGAACAGTTTGAATTATTTGAGAAACAATTGCATAACTTCTCATTTGTATAGTTTGTATGTTTAGCTATATTATGTTTAGCTATATTTTACCCAACTCCCAAAATTGCTGCATCATCAGCAAATGTAGCTATGGTTTTGTTTATCTCATTTGTGGTGTGTCTTGTGTGTACAGAAGATACAAGATGGACTCAGAACGTTTCCTTGCGATACTTTAACTGACATTTTCCTTAGGTTCATTTATTTATCTTCATATTTTCACGAAAATGCCTGTCTGTTATGTAGGATTTTTGAATTCCAAATTATTCTTTGGGAAGGTCTGGTTGTAACTTATACTCTAATCTTTTATGCCATATACGATCAAATGAGCGACATATACAAGAAAAATGGTTGAACATATCTTTTTCGTTTTTAGAGTATGTTTTATCTTCGATTTTTTAGGACCTTTTTTCGAATAGTGATAGAAAGGTTTCTTTGAGGTGTCACTTCCGGTTAGTCGATTTTCGCCAAAGCTAACTAATCTACTTACTTATTTTTAACCGTAGAATCCGAACCTGCTATAAAAAATAGGGGTTCCTATTTTAATTCCAAAATTACCCCCCGCCACACAAGAAGGGGAGGGTTAGCCCCTTAATCTTGTAATACAAAATCTTACATAACAAAATTTTGCATTACATAATCTTGCTTTACAAAATCTTGCGTTTCTATAAATGCCCGGGAAATTCTTATACGCAAGATAAAAAATCTACACTGTGATATTATTGCAATCGACAACCGCGTTTGACATTTCATATAAACTAAGTAACATTTTTCCCGTTATATAAATTTATAAAATAATCTACCTGTTTTTGTTTTCGTATCTATTCTTTGTGAAAAAAACTAAATTTTTTTGTATTATCGCACAATTATCCCTTTTTTTTGCTTTCTTTATGAAATATACAGTAATCCCTTGCAAAGCGTAGTTGGCTTCTATTAGCGAATTTAAAAAAAAAACAAGTAATTTTGTTCAATTGGAAAATAACTGTACATATAAACATTATGCACATATTCCATAAATACTTAAATAAAAAGAGGGACACTGCTAAATCTTGAAATAGAAAATCTTGCAAGTACAAAATCTTGCATTACAAAAACTTGCTTTACAAACTCTTGCAGTTTTATTATTAACATCAACATAATCGTGCTTTTCCTAAAATTTTATAAATTCTCGGATTGGTATGGGTATATCGAAAATCTAAATTCCGAAAACAAATCCTGAAAAAAATACTGCAAAAAAAGGAGAATTCTAAATCGAGAAAATTTTAATTCTGATAAATAAAATCTCAAAAAATAAAATCCTGAAAAAATAATCCTGGAAAATTTTGAAAAAATACTGAAAAATAATGTAATCGGTTGAAAACAGATTATTACCTTATTTTTCAGTATTTGTTCGAGATAAGAAAATCGAACCATAATTATTGCAGGACAACATAAAATTTAAAAAAATAGGTACTTACGAAAAGAGGCACGATTGACGAACGCGAAGAATGTACATGCACGAAGGATGTGTGCGTGTGTGTTTATATCTATACATGTACATAGTACTACACATACATCATATGCATGCTCTGAGTAATTCATCTTTATGAAGCACCTAACTACGAGTATAATAAAACAATTATAAATATTATCAGCTTTTTGTGTTTTAGTTTTATAAATTTCGAGATTTTGATGTTCAATATTATTTTTGTCGATATTTCGTGATTTTTTTTTTCAGTATTTTGAGTTATTTCTGTTTTCGGTGTTTTAAGTTTCTAGTTTTTGAGACGATCCCAAAAATAACAGCAAAATGTGAAATAAAACTGCGCAGTTTTTAACCGAGCAATGTGAGAGATACCTGTAAATGATATGACCGACGAAATAGCGTTTAACATCGTAGGTCCAACAAAAATCAATTAAATGTGTATTTAAATGTATAATTGAGAATTTATAAACATTTAGGAAAACCAAAATTATTTATGTTGATTAATAACAAAACTATAATAAAATTTTTTAAAGCAAGATATTGTAATTTCAATATTTTAAATTTGCAAGATTTTGTAATGCAAAATTTAGGGGCGTTCCCGAAGGGGTACTAATTATAGCACTAATGTATGTCCCCCGGAATAATTAAATTTCAATCTTGTACATTTTTTTCGTAGAGTGCTTATTTTTCGAGATATTTGAAAGTTTCAGCTTAAAAGAATCACCCGGTATGTATATGTATAATTAAGCTACTAAATTTCTTCTCTCTAATGCTGTAAAACATGCAACCACTATCATAATAATTATGAATGACTACTTGCCTACAAATAATGAGAGTTAGATTTATTTTTACTACAGTCTATTATAACGTATTAACACACACGTGTTTGTTTTTTATATTATTCAATGGTTTTCAAATGTAGTAGAATTACAACTCAATACGATTTTTCGGTTTCTCTATACTAATATAAAGCTATTTAACGATTTCCCCATGTATTATTTATATAGTATATAGCATATGTATGTAATCCCACTTAAATTCTATGTTATTGCATAGAAAATGTGATTATTATAAATTTGGTAAAACAATTGTTAGTGTCTCTCGTGCTATCTTATGCGATACGATTATATTTTCAGTCTAGCATCGCTATCATTATTTTTTTTATGTGATAGTCTTCTTCGGTTTAAGAAGATATTCCGGATATATTATACTTGAATATGTTTTGATGTTATTGTTTACAATATGATGAGCAAAAAATTTAAACAACATATTGTCAAATACGTATATATATGTACATACATGAATATTTATGAAAACTTGTGTCCGCAGGAAGCAAATATTAATATGAACGTAGTTTTAGTTTAAGTTAAGTAAAATACAAGAAAATATAATTTATGATTTAAAAGATATATTTATGTTCATATATCAATCAGTATATACTTAATTAATTTAAAGAAATATAATTCATAGATTATTTGTCATCTCAAAGGCATAATGTGCGGGAATCACCAAATGTTTAGATTTAGGAATTGTGTAGTGGATTTATACTATACCGGTCACTAATTTGTATCGCACACTACATCTATATAATTTCTATAAACCGCATTTTCTCTCGTAGACCTAAAAAAAATTCCCCTTAATAACAAGTCAATTCATGTTCACATTTTGTTTTCAAACTCAAAACATCGCATGCTCACTTTTATATACATACTCAACATTTTCTTTTATTTTATTTATTTATTTATTTTTTTATTTTTTTTTTATTTTATTTTTTTATTTTTTTTTTTCAAAGTTACTATCGTAATATTATAAATTCAACGACATTCTTTACTTTTGGTTCAGAGTTAAAAGTAGTCTCCTTACATTAAGACATCATTTACAAAAAAAAAATATATATATTTCGTTATTTAAAAAAAAAAAAAAAATTATCGTAATTAAATAAATAAATTTATTTTGGAAAAAGTAATAAAATAAAAGTGAATAAATTTATCAAACTAATTAGTACGTCGTTAGTGCAAATCATAATAAAAAAAAATAGTTTTATAAAAACTTAAAAAAAAATTAAAATAATAAGAATAAGAAATAATTAAATTTAAAATGCATAAATTATTTAATAAATGTTGTGCTGTTTTGTTAGGATTATTGTTATTGTGTACAGTTATGGCACAATCGGCTACAGTTTACAACCGACAGGTGAGTTTCATGGATTTAATTTATGACCAAGCTTTTTCGACGGGATCAAGTTTAAATGAGGTGCGTTTAAGATAAAAAAATAAGTGTTTTTAGTATATTATGTTAAGAACAGTATTAGATTTATGTTTGATTTTTTTTTTTTATTAATGTAACATGAGGTTAGGAAATGATTTTTTGTTCTCACATCAGTTTAAATTAGATTATGTAATTATACATTTATAACGATAACGAAATGATATAAAATAGAATTGTTCTAATGATTTTACAGTTAAACAACTATAATATAAGTGAAATAATAATAATATGTAATAATAATTAACGAACATTACACTAAATAGTTGCAACGTGAAAAGCTTTGTGTGTGCTTCTTATTTAAAGTATTTATGAATTGGTTTTGCCAAACTTTTCAAAATTATGTGATAAGTGTGCCATGAATTTGTTAAACTCGCTAATTATTCGACACGTGACTATAGACGAAATTTAAGCGGAAGTGTTCTAATAACTAAACTTAACAAATTGTTCAGGCGCCTTTATTAAATTTCGGCGCCAATTTCTACTTGATTTAACAATTATTCGTTGTAATATTTTATTTTTTATTATAATTTTACACAAATATAATAATTATTTTAAGGAATGGGGTGAAATTTATTTCATTGTGCTTAAAGTTAAATTAAAATTCAATATATTTTAATTGAAATAGAAATTCATGGACGACCATGTGGTTTACGATAAGTCATCGATATTTTTTTGATGATATCATATTTTGTTATTTTAAAATATGTACGCAGAACTAAAACATATTTAGGCCATTAAAAAAATTGTATTTCATAACTTGGTTTTATAATATTTTGCAATGTTTTAACTTCTCTATACTAAACCACCTGGTTTTTTTTATATTATTAGTCCTACATATATTTATGAGTTTAGTATGTTGTAGTTGAATAAAATTTGATTCAAGTTCAAGAACCCAAAACAAACTGATTTTAACAAAAATTCAAAAATATATATTTTAAATGAAATTTTTTTATGTTTTTAAATTTAACCACACACACACACGTACATATATACAACACACTTCACTCAAAATAGAAAACTGCGTAGTTTATAATATTATTATTGACTTTGAAACGTAAATTACGCATATTTTATTACAAAAATATTAACTACATATTATATGTATTATTTATTTTTTGAAGTATTGCGATTAGATTAGGTCAAATATGTTAATTGATCGAGAATGTAAATTTTAATGTTTACGAAAATTATGCTCGCATATTCACTATCTATATTATATACACCATACCGAGTTAATGTCCTATACCGCGAAAAATAGGGGGCTTGACTTGACTCCGGCATACTACATATTATATTATTATTATTTATCCCGATTCATAATATTATTATTTAAATAATCAGTTTGTTTTTTTCGTTTTTATTTTTTATGATTCATTGCGTCAATTCATAAAATATTATTCGAATAAAATAAACATATTACATTTTTATTTTGATACTCAAATTAAAAACAAACTATAGCAGTAATACTAAAATAGTGATAACGACAAAAAAACACTGATAAATTCATAAAAAATGTGTATTACTTTCGCATTACGAATTATTTACATAAGTAAACAATAAACAAATGGATTTTGGAATCGGAAGTGAAAGATATAAAAGTCATCGCAAAAAAAACGTTAAAGTTACTTAGTTTAATTTAGTTGCGTAACTTTAATTCTACATACATTAATTATAGTTGGTGGTAAATAGTATCGAACGGCCCTCACATGTTTTGAATAGTTGAATCGGTGAGCTGTCAAACAACATAAGATGCATTTGACTGCATTGTATCAGCCATGAACAGAATAACAGAAAACATTGCGTTAGATTTCTTCTAAAGGATCCCAGTTAAAAATGATTGTTTTCCCGACTATGGTTTCTCAAAGTAGAGAACAATTGCATGCTCGTTGGCTATATTATCCGAGATGTATTACCCGAGGTATCGGAGACTGATTGATTTTGAGACCAACGGAAGCCGAGATACTAGTGTATCCAGTAGTTATTTAACCTCGTTGCCATTATGTAGCCTTCTTTTTCGTGCACCTTTGCTTTTGCAGCACATTTTATTGCTTAGCGTAGACATATTTTGTCGACTTAATCCAGATAATTAAGTTCTCTTGACCCACTTATGTATAGAGGTTGTTTGATGAAGTTACGATTTGTGTTCCGCTTGCTCGTTTCTTGGTTTTCCATTGATCGCAGGTTAAATTTTTTGGACGAGAATAATGATTGCAATTACCTTTAGTTTAGGGGATCGCAATGGCTTTCTTTACTTCGCGTTCTGTTTCTTCGTATTTGTGTCTGTACAAGCTGTATTTTAATGGCACAGTTTCAATTTAAGTTGGCGGCATTCTTTAATATTCTTCCATAAATCTTTACTAATCCATGGTTTACATTTGTAATCTTGGTAGCTAAATATTTCAGTTATAATCTATAATGTTGGCATACTGATTTGTTTGATAACAGTAGTGGGCACTGTAAATTATTATCATCTTTTATAAATTGTAATCTATACTTAGTTAGTTAAATCGTTCAGGCTTGGAGCATAGTAGATTGTTTACCAAATTATTGAAAGTAGTATACCATTACTGCGTTAGTAGTAATTATTACAATACTGCTCCCCAGATGTGGTTCTATGTAAATATAATTATTTACCATTGTCTGAAGTAATACACTTAAATATTACATCAGTCCGTGCAAAATATATTGTCGTACAATTTAAAATTATTAAAATGCAATTTAGATACACCAGTAAATGCAAAAACAAAAAAATGAAAATGAGGTGTAGAAGTAAATTATTTTTAATTAATTGAGTTTTTTAGTCAAAGAGTCATTTACAAAATTATGTATGATAAAATTGAAAAATAATGTGTGACTCGGCGGTAAAATTATCGCTTTATAGTATGTACATTAATTTACAATATTGAACTTTCAATTTCAATGTAAAAAAAATATTTATGAATGAAATTCAATTTATGAATGAATGAAAAAAAAACTAACGAAAATTATCGTTACAAACTATAAAATAAATATTTACACTTGGAATTATTATTATTTTTTTATTTGTATGATATAATTGAATAGAGGTTAGAAAATACTTAGAGTAACGTCGTGTATGTGTAATTTAAGAATATTATGTTGTTGTATAATAGTGGGTGTTTAGAAGATGTAAAAGAAAATCATATTTTAAAATAAATTTAAATAACCTTGATAAATAGTAATGAAGGTTAACTGTTTAGATTTAATTTTTTTTTTTTTTTTTTTAATTTTTTCGTATATAGACAAGAAACACACCAACAACAAAACCAAAACGAGAATGTGATACTGAAGAAATTTGCGGTTGGGCCGTTTACACACCATTTACAAGGCATATAAATTATTTCGTTCAGAATACGTAAGACAAAAAAATTACTTTTATTTAATTTATTCAAATAATAAAAACTTTTATTTTCGCATTTTTATAGATGTACATGTAACGTTGCCTTGAAATGTCTACAAAAATTTGATGATGTTTCGGTATCGGCCTATGTGTTTAAATGTTCTCATCCAACACCTAAAAGATAATAGTTTATCGTATAAGCTGGTTGCAATAGAACACACACACACACACACACATCTCTGTATTTTTAATTTTAAAAGACAAACAATTTCTTAATTAATATATAATTAAAATTTAGTTGTTAAATTATTTTATTAATTTTAAGTTTATGTGAAAAATGAAAAAAAAATGGAAAAAATCATAACACACTTGAAGATGAGAAATAAACAATTTACTCATTAATTATTATTATTATTTTACCGTTTTTAATTATTTTAGTTTAATTGTATCAATTTTTATTTATGTTATTTTTATAGTTATAATAGTAAAATAGTTATATTAACACTGACAATAATATTTAATTTGAATTTCTAGTGAGTATACCATAATATTATATTGTTTAAATCGCCTTAACAAAAATACAATTGTTTTTTTTTACGTTTAGTTTCATAATAAAAATAAAATTTTACAAAAATAATTAAATAAATTTACAAATATATTTTTTGTCTACTTACCAAATTTTTATTTTTATAAATGTTACAACATTTTGTTTTTTTCATTGTTCCTTCATACACATTATTATAGTTTAAATAATAATAATAATAATAAAATAATGATATTATTGTTTAAATAACAATTATTAAATATAGAATATATAATAAATAAATATTTATTATATTTAATATTATTTAAAAACTAAATTATATTATTAAAAAAAAAAACGGATTTTTTTTATTTATACCAAACATATATTATTTGTAATAGAAATGGTCGAATCTAGATGACATTCAAGTCGTTATAACACTTTTAACAAATTTTCAGTATTTTTTTCATTAATTATAAAAGAAATTTAAAAGTTTTACACAAATAAAATCATTTTTCATTTAATAAATAAGCTCAATAAACTTAATTTGCTGTAATTATAAATGCATAAATAAGAAAACCAGCATAATAAAATTTTATAGACAAAAAATATGTTTTTTGATTAGCAAAGTAGTTATAATCTTAGATATATTATTAAGGTAAGTTTCCAAATTTAACTGCTATTATATTTTATGAACTCAACTTATCCAAGACAAAATATGAAAACTTTGTATACTTATAACACAGCTAAATTTATAGTTTAATGTTTAATTTATAGTTTAATGTAAAATAAAATTTTACGTGATCAAAATCGACTACAATAACTAAATAATAATAATAATAAACGTTTTTCATAGGCTTTGCTTGCTCATACTGTATCAATAATCTGGCGCCATCGGTTTCGATCCAAATCGTGCTCATCGTATTTTTGAAGGTAACCAGAGACAGTGAAGCCGTTCTCTTCTCTACCCTGAGGAGTAATTGTCATTGACTGCGAGATCATTGCAACATTGAATTAGGCTCAGCTCACAAAAGGTGGCCAGCTAAATCGCTGTTCTTTTACTTTAAACACGACATCAGAAATTGTCATCAAACTCCTTATTTCGTAGCTGAAAAAACTAGGTAATTGGGAACATATATCATTCAGATGGCTTTTCCCTCGAATGTTAACAGCCGTCTGTCAAACTCCTCCAACAGGGTCCGACTCTTACACTTATACATGATAACGGATCCTTCAAAAACTTGTACAACTTTAACTGTGGATTCTGGTTTTCTTGGGAATTGGGAAGTAGGAATTGGGGAAAAAAATTCCTTTGTAGCAATTTTTCCTCATTTTTTTTCCTAAATTTACAAAAGTGTATTTTGGCAGTGCTGGGAATAATTTTTTGTGAAAAGAGGTTTAGTTTAAATGTTCACCACATATTTGTAATTTAAATTTGAAAAACACAATAATAACTTTAAAAAAAATATTTATCTCAAATTAATTTAAAATCTTTGTTTTTTAAAACATCGATTCAATGTTTTTTTTAAATAAAAACACTGTAATAATCGTTAGTTATTGTATAAATATTTATATTTTATTTTTAAAATTTTTTTAAACATAAATTCTCTTTAAAGGACGTTAGATTTATACAATTATATAAAAGAATTGTATTTTACAAAAACAAATAATTACAATAATTAACAATAATAATATACAAATAGTCTGTATCTCTACTATTACCCTACTCATATTTTGTTGACTAATTTTTATTTGTTAATTGATTTCTGTTTATCTATTATCCACTAATAAATTATTCTATTATCCATATGATCAAAAAATAAAATTAATTAATTTTTTTGTTCAATTTAATTTAAGTTTTTTTGTACATTATTGAAATACAATTATTATTTGAACTTCCCTCGTCAAAACTACGAAAACAATAATCATTCCTGAAGCCGCTTTCACAGAAAAATTCTGCAGAATTCTTCAGTAATATTTCTTCGGCAAAACATGACGGAATTAAATTTTGTTTACCTTTTATTAGTAATTTTTTAGTAATAAATAATAAAATTCAATTTTAGGTTGGTATACACTTTCGGAATTTACTAAAAAAGATAAACAATATTTAATTCCGTCATGTTTTGCCGAAGAAATATTACTGAAGAATTCTGCAGAATTTTTCTGTGAAAGCGGCTTAATTGTATTTTTGATTTCCTCAAAAAAAAAAAAATGGGAAATACAAACATCAAAACTGCAATAATTAGGAAAAAAAATTCCCAAAAAAATCTTTTTCCTAATTGCCAGAATCAACTTTTAGGAAAATAATTTCAAACTGCTAGAAAAATGTCAAATTTTTTTCGTTTCCTTATTCCCAGGGAAAACCAGAATAGACCCACAGGAATCCATTCCAATCGTCAATTAACGAAGCTAATTCATTTTAATGAAATGAAATAATTTAAAAAAAAAAATAATTTTGTTTTATTTATTTATTATATATGAATATAAGCTCATTTACTTCAATAATTTCCAATTCCGATTATAAAATTTAATTTTTTTTTATATAATAAATTTTTGTTTCGTTAATAATTCGTACTAATTGGTGTATTTTTAATTGAAATAGAGGAGTTTTCATATAACACGCCTTAGCTTTGAGCTTCATAAATATTTTTTTTAATTTCTCCTTAATTTAGTTTTATATGTGTAGTATAAGTTATGAGTTGATTTTAGCTGTTTTGCTTTCTAATTAAAATTAATTATTAAAATTAATTAATAAAATTAAAAAATTAAATTAATTTTATCGCCATCTATTAGTCAACACAAAATAGATAAATATTTCTGAATAATGAAGTGTTGACGTTTCTAGTTTTATGAATAAAAAGAAGAAAAAGAATAATGATGTAAAATGTTTACAAACGTGGTCACTTCAGACATTTATATATATATATATATATATATATATATATATATATATATATATATATATATATATATATATATATATATATATATACATATATATATATATATATATATATATATATATATATATATATATATATATTTATATATATATATATATATATATATATATATATATATATATATATATATTTTAAAATTAAATAAAAAAAAAAGAATTTTAATTTATTTAGTTAAAAAGAATAGTTAATAAAAGCAAAACAATACATATCATTAAAAATTTTGAATTTTATAGAAATAAATCAAAATAATTGATTGATTTAGAATATACGGCGAAGCATTAAGCAGGATCTCCCGGAGTTGGCCGGCCCCACCGTACTCCCGTTTTCCAAGTATATGGGAAGGATAAGGCAGGATACGATTGAGATCGAACCAGTTCAAGACACCTTGGCGCCCAATAGTTAGTAAATTTTTTGTGGGGTAGGGAAAAGAAAGACCAAGCAATTGGCGCAGTGCTTAAAGCTGCGGTGTTTGGGACGAGAGGTACAGGGTTCGAATTCCAACGGGGGAGAGTTGCAAAATGGATTTTTCATCACCTGATTTCGATAGGTGATGACGATGAACACAACTATGACCCCCTATTGGAGTGCAGAATCCATGGGCCGAACCATCGTCCATGTCAGTGCAGGCTGGCTGGAGCAATGCAATGTGCAGATGGATTTTAAATCGAACCTGTATTCGTGCGTCCTCAATTTGGCTGATGACGGCGTAAGGTAGGACGTTAAAAATTAAGTGCGAAAGAGTTGGAAGAGCTTCGGCTCCAGAACAGATTGCAGAGTTCAGAAACAAACAAAAAAAAAAGAAAGGTATGTCAGTAATGATAGAATTGGCCCGGGGTCCTCATAATATTCCAACTACTGTTAGCATAAGACAATCACAATGATAATTAAATTCATTCTGTCATCTCTTCTCAGCATCTCCAGTGTGCCACCATTCAAATGTAATCTGCAATAATTCTCTGAAAAAAAATCTAGTAATGGGCCTATTTCTCTGTAATAAATTGAATTAATTTTCATCTGAAACTATAAATAAATTAATTCATAATATAATAACATAATAATATAATAAAATAATTTCTGCAAGCCTAAAATTTACAATTAATAAGTAATTTATCGACATAACCTAAAAATCGCATTGTATTTGACATTTAAGTTTTTATATTACGAGTTACGTCGTATTAAATACGACGTATTAAATTGTCGAGATGGTACATATCTTTACTGCTAACTTGCTTTACTGCTAACTTCATTGCACTGTATTTTTATTTTTTTTATATTTATCACATAAAACTAATTAATTTTATAACTATTTTGATTTATTTCAATTAAACTTGACATTGTTAATCGAATAAACCTAATGTTTATAATTTAAATGCTTCTTAAAAAATTTTCATTTTTATTGTACTTTAAAAATGAAATTCGAAGTCGTCGGTATGAAAAGTACGCACCATAAAGCTTCATATTTGTGGAAGTAAAAATTTAACGTGAAGCGCTGTATGAAGAGTGCTTAAATCAACTGGAAATATACGAATCGGTTAATAAACTCTGGTCGAAATTCTAAAATATTGTTTTACACTCAACTCTAGTTCCAAAATAATCAGCCAGCTTTTAGAGGACTGAATTATATTTTTATCCGCTGTAGAACACGGTCCATTTGAAAGCGGCGTATGCGAATGCGTCAACTAATTTTAAAGGTTCATGCCCCTAAATTGATGTTTCAGAGTTGCAGCAATATTTCCCCATTTTTTTCGATGTCGAAATAAAAATCACAAAGAAAAATCATTTCGATTATAAATTTGACAAGTCGCTATCAAACATCGAAAAATATGAAACATCGAAAAATATAAGATACAAAAAATTATATTTTCATGTTTAGTAAAAAAATAATATATTCAGCTGAATACTATTATTATTATAAGAGTACCCTATAAACTATTTACTATTTTGTGTTAATTATATTGAATTTTAGTTCAAAACATGTTTAAGTGCTAAAGAAACAATTCTAAAGAAACTAAAAAAAAAAACTAAAAATCACTGGTGAAGTTTGTTTTAATTAATAAAAAATAAAATGTCGAGTCGTGTACGAAAACAGACTGATGGCCCTGCTCAAAAATTAGGCCCAATGAAGGCGACTCTTCCAATGCCTTCATTATTACGTGGTACGATATATTGTGGATCTAGTTTTAGTACTAGTGTAATATCGCCAATGAGGCATATATCACCCGAACACACTATGTCGGGACATAGAAGTCCCGGTGCTTTGAGTTATAAAAGTAAGTAAATAAATAGTACGGTTTTGTGTTAACTATAATCGAAACATTTAATAATTAGATACCAATTTAGATCAAACCGATGGTTCTGGAATACGACGAACCGCATCACTGGACGCATTATATATGCGACCGTCATGGAACATTCAACCTCATCCTTGTACTTTTCTACAGTTGGACAAAGCCACACAAACGGATGAATCTTATCTCGATCGATCATCGAAAAGTGGAATTAGTTTTTCGCCGCCTGATATGAAAATCGAAAAAGTTATAAGACAAAGATTGCAACGTACTCAGCGCGGTGAAAATTCGGTCAGTTCACAAACTTTAAGTCCTGTTCACGTTAAAGCGAGCCCTGTTTTAATACCAACACGAAATTGTCCATCGGCACACATGAGGCCAATGCGTAGTTCGGTAGAGGGATTGAATCAAGAGATCGAAAAATTAGTTCTTATACCTGGGCAACAGCATACTTGTCGTCCTGAGAGTAGTAGTATGTTTTCACGTGGTACGCCTGAAGGACATCGTGCACCCTTAGCTGATTTATTGCATGGTGACACAAGATCAGTTAATACACAAACACCGATTGGCGATATGCTATCGTCGGATGAAAGTCAAAGTACGTCACCGGAAGATGGTGCATCGTGTGTGACTGGAGCATCGCCAAGGATTAATCGATTTTTGGCTAGAGAACCACCAGATGGTTGTGAAAAAGTGAGTACTAAATCAACTGTTAGTTAAATTTTAATACAAAAACATGTATAAGTACTTTAATCTGTCATTTCATCAGTGTATTTTGGTGATATTCCTGATGATAGTGGTACTTTTATCGTTATCGTGATGTTTTAACTGTATTATTGCCGGTTTAATACCTTTTTTTCATAAACTCGCTTTGAATTGAATATTTTAATGGTTGTTTTAACTTAAGGGCCAAATAAACGAAAAAGGTAAAAAAAGCTCGAAGAGTGTACTAAATTTTAAAATATTCTTTAGGGTTTTAATTAAATAAACATAATTGATTTTCCGCTTGGTATTCCTGATCTTTAATTTTAATTATGATTTATGATATATTTTTACTAAATTTTAAATTATGAAATGAAAATATAGCTTTTATTAATTATTAGTCGAAGAAACTATAACTTTAATGCATTAAAGTTCACAGGAGAAAAATCGGCATTTAACCACGGTGGCTTTTTTGAAATATTTAATTATTAATCGAAATACATAAAATTGCAAAAATTTCGTTAAACTATTTAGTTCTTTAAACAACTATTAATAAATAACAGTTTATGTTATAATCCATGTTTTTTATCAATTTGCACATAATATGCTCATAACAAAAAAGTATACGTTAATATGCGTATATGGGCTAATATAGGCCCTTTCAATTCACCTGAATTTACTGAATTGATATTGAGTTACTATTTAGAAATTGAATTATATTATGATAATTGATTTACTGAAGTGAATTTGGGTATTCGATTGACATTCTTCTCTTCAGATAAATGTCAATATATGAATCATATTTTAAGTTTCATTTGACTAATACATACTTTTGTAATTTATATTTTAAAACTAATTCTTTGTAATTTTTATTTTATTTTATTATTTTAATCTTTTTATTAAAGTTTTTGTATCTACCTAAATTAATCAAAAATATTAAAAACAACCCATCTGAATTTACACGACCAAAAATACAGATAATTCAGTAGCTCAATCTTTTAACTGAAGTGAAGAGGTGCGAAACGAACAGCCAAATTACATCAGTATATTCAGTTATTTAGAATATTCAGTCAATTAAGTCCAATCGAATATGTTAAATAAGCTATCGAAAATTTTGCAAAGATACGACAAAGAGATGCTCTTCCTTAAACTCTTTAATATCATTTTAGAGTTTATCTTTGGTAAAATAGAAATACTTCAGAACAACATATTATACTGCTAGTCCAAATAGATTCATAAGCAAATGAGATCTGTGTTGATGAGCAAATGAGTCGGTGATGATGGCTCCTCAGGATAGAGAGTTGGCTTACGATTAGCAAGGTCGGGATCAAACTAGATGATGCCGAATTGTTAATATGGGACGTGCTAGCAATGGCCTATAATATCCGATTATTATATTATATGTCTGGCAACTTTAAAACTTGGCCAATTTTGTCAGGTTTCGTAATCGTAACCGATCCTTTTATCTTACTTCACTTCACATTATCTGACGCCATCGTTTCCCATAAATCTATAGACATTCTCAACCTAATGATATTACTGCATCTTAAAATGTAGAAGATTAATTTAAAAATGTGAATGAATGCTCGATTCGCACCTCTTCAATTCAGTTTACAAATTGAGCTACTGAATTATCAGATTATGTATATATTTTGGTCGTGAATTAAATTCAGATGGGTTGGTTTTTGATATTCATTTATTGAAGTAGGCCTCTAATTTGAAGGATTATTTTAAATCTATAAACTGTATTTGAATATTTTTTATTTATTCAATTTTTTTTTTATTTTATTTTCAGTCTTCTTTTAAAATAAATTTAAAAGTATCCGACACGGAACCAGCTACACATTTTAAACCATGTGTCGGTTTTCAATTACGTCCATCACTTGGTTCAGCATTTAAACTGCTTCAACCAATTCCAATATTGAAGCCTACCGAAATTCTTGCAATGTCGTCTGATCTCGATAATAGTGGTGATGCAGATACGATTGTAGTAACATCAACTTCAGTATGTGATTATGATAATGATGGCAACAATAGAACATCTGAAAATAAAGGTAATGATGAGAAATAATTTTTTAGTTTTTATTTTAAATTAAAAAAAAAAAAGAAAGTAATGTGACTTATTTATTATATTATATTATATAATAATTAATAATTAAAAAATATTTTTAATTTTGTGATTAAAATTTAAAAAATTATCAACATTTAAAAAGTTATAAATTTTGACTGATACTTGAGTATTATTATGAAAAAAAATTAAATGTAGTTTTGTTTTGGTTTTTAATTATTAAATGATTATTTTAAAATTAAACAAAGAAATATTATTATTAAGAAAATGGTTTTAACATACACCATTTAAAAAAAAAATAATTTAAAAAAATGAATTGTGATGAATTAGAAATGTTTAATTTAAAAAAAAAAAAAAAACAAATTAAGACAGTTTTAATTTTTTTTATAAACAAAATTAAAAAAAAATGTTTATAATAAATTATTTATTTTCATTAGATATCGGTCTGTTATATTAAAATCTAAATTAAAATGTAAGAAATTACATATAAATATGGTCCAAAGTGCTCAGATTAATATTTTTATTATATTATTGATTAAATTTTAATTATTTTTGTTAATTCAAAAATTGTAACTCGCCTATTTCAGATTTTTATGCAATATTTCTTTATAATACTATTTTTTTAAATGATGCAATATCTTTCGACTATTTAGAATTTTTGTGTTCTGAATGCTAAAAAAAAATCTCGGTTTTACTATGTAGTAGACGATGTAACAAAAAAATTATTTTAATGTCCCTACAAAAATAATTTTTGCGTAATAAATTACATTTAGATAAGATTGTGGTTCCAAATTTAATTGTATTAGATACTTTTAGAGGAACAACGATCGATTCCTTCTATATATTAGGAAACATCCAAAGAATTGTTTATAATCGATTGTAAATTGCCTCTTATTAAATCAAAAGTGTTCAAATCATGTTTATTTTCGTAAAGTTGGTATCTTATTGTTCATTTATAATATTTAATAATTACTCCCAGTTTACTTCTTTAAAAACAAAACGAGTTTTGCGCCTTGCAATTTGATTTACTTACAGTTCATATGAACTACTCTCATTAATACTATTTACAAAATATTTATTAAAATTCTCTATGCTATCGTTAATTCATCAATTATCATTTTACATAGATTTGTTTTTTAAAAGTTTTACTACCTATAAATTCTTTAACATCATGCAAATTAGTACTAAATTTTTCAGCTTTAAAATTACAATCATTCGTAATATCGTTCTTATTGAACTACACAGTTTATTTATATGATATTTTAAAATCTTAATTGATTTATTTTTATTGCTGTTAATATTACATAATTGATTCATTAATATTATTTATTACTATTTCTAGTGTCTATAGTTCTATAGTTTTAAATAGTGCATCTTATATTATCTTTATTATTGAGAGTCATAAAATTCACATAATTAATTATCGATTCTTCCCAATTATTATTAT
Organism: Tipula confusa; assembly: GCA_963556175.1. NCBI lineage: Eukaryota > Metazoa > Arthropoda > Insecta > Diptera > Tipulidae > Tipula > Tipula confusa. The sequence goes on from OY744476.1 coordinate 112,952,303, forward strand.
TTAAATTATTTTTGTAATTGTTCTTTTATCCGGTTCATTTGTTTTCCAATCAACATTCATATTCCCACAGATACTTATTTTGCTTTAATTAGCAGTCATTAATTTGACGTAATAACTATTAAGAGTTAGAAAAAAATTTGCATTCTTACTTTAATATCTAGGTGCTTTATAAAATACTGCCAGGAACAATATCGTATTAAAGTAAATTAGTTAAAATGAAAACCATCAGAAGTCTAAATTTAAGATATAGTTTTGGATGGTTCAACCAATAATTCTTTACATATATAGTTACACTACCAGTATGTCGTTATACTGATTCAGCTCTTATTAATTTATTACTGTCTATTTTCCCTAGGTCTGTACTGTAACAGTTAGGGCTTGCAACATCGGACCAAATTTCTAATACCGGTATTTCGGTATCATCTCTCAGCAATACCGGTATTATATATTTTAAAATGAATGTGACAATTGCAGTTATTTTTTAGACTGTTTTAGGTACATAAATTTAACAAAATAAAAAGTTATTAAAATGCCAATTCAAAAAGTTTAATTTTAAATTTAAAAATCACAATTAGTTCACAACGTTTTGAAACAAATTATTAAATTAGTTCATATATAATAAATACAGGTAACCCTAGTATAACGTGGAAGTTAGGTTCCGGAGTAAGTTCGCGTTATGTAAATCGTGTTATATAAGGCTTTGAATTCATACAAAAATTGGGGTTTTATTCCATAATTAATCCTTGAATGTTTCACTCATATTATTTAATCCACCTCTACCTAAATGGTGGGCTACGTCTTATCACGAAATCACGAATTAATTGTAGATGGATTTAATTCTTTAGCTGCAAGACAAATTTTCCCTCAATTGAGGCACTGTCATATCTGGATTCGACTCCATTTTATACTAAATTAGATAATACTTTCGACGAATATAATAAGATATAAATGTGGCTATTATGCCTTGGTCCAACGGTTGAATAAAAGCTGTAGTATTAAACGGTGAACAATTATTTTGATATTCAGATGCATTAAATTTTTATTTAAAATTGATTCCTCTTTAGTTGCTAGTTTGAGTGTTTTACTTACAGTTTGAAGCTTTCAAAATAATTTTAATTTTACTGTTTAATCCTTCTTGGAAAACGGTGAAAGCTGTCTGAGATTCAATTCCTCAACGGTTTTTTTTAACCCGCACCGCCAGTTATATTGCATGTGTTAAGAATTCCAACGGTATGGAACAACAACAACCACGTGGACTGTAATTAACCTAGCTTTTCCAACTATATGGAATATCACTTACCACTATAGAAAACTATTTCCACAACACAAATGAAACGCGGTTTTGTTCTCATGGCATCCAACCAGTGATGCTAGGTCAAAATTTAAAATTTCCCTACAAACAAAAAAAAAATACCTAATTTACCCTACAAACAATTTAAAAAACCCTACACTTTCCCTACAGATCATTTTCACCCCAGAATATCATTAAATTACTGAAATATTAAAACCAATATTTAGTACGTACAAGTAGAATTTCAATAAATTAAATTTTAAATTCGATAAAAGCCAAATTCCAGTTCATTGTGTGCTTATTTGTTTATTTTTTTACAGCTTTATCACTAGGTTTGCTTTTCTTTTAAAAGTTTTCATAGCAGGTGTATTTTTTATTGTTGCCATATTTTGCACGTGTCTTTTGGTGGCCGAATGTTTTTCTAGCTCCGATTTTCCACAATAGAAAAACAATTTTGGCTTAACTATTTCTTTAAACTAATATTACTTTTTATTATATTATTTAAATTATAAATAATATTATTAATGGCGTCTCAACATACAATACAATATTTAAAATACAATATTTTTTCTTTTTATGTGTATCGATGTGTTTCGGTGAACTAACTAAAACGGACTAAAAATTACGACACGACACTCATCTCAACTTTCGTCGCGCCCACGCCACACAACAAATTCCGCATGTCCAATAGATCAAAAATATGTTGTACAAAATATGTCGCCTTATTCGCGCAGCGACGCCACAAATCAATTACTGTACAATTTTTGTTTTGTCCACCTTGATTTGGTATTAGTCGAACAAGAAGTTTATCTTTTCTCCTCCTGAGAATCATATGATTTTTGTAATTTAAAAAAAGATTTAAAAAAAAGTATTAAATGCAAATTGTTATATTCAAAACGCAAGTCTGAAACGGTTATTAAATTGCCAGAACATAACCCTGAGAGCACGGAAACAGAAACGTATTAAAAAATAAATATTTCTCGTAATATGCACACTGTTTTATAAAGTTTTTAATAAATGATTATTTTATAAAGGAAATAATTGATGATGGAATATTGTTTGTTTTTTTATAGTGAAAACATATTGCGAGTTTGTAATGGTTCTAATGTTTCTGAGTTTATAATGATGACATGATTGTATTTTTTGTGTAGGAATGTTTTGTTAAAACTATTATCCGCTTACCACTGGGAGGGCTATGACAATAATAGTTTTGATTTTATTTTGATTGAGATCTGCTAGAAGTAAACTTCAAGTAGCGTGGTTAGTAATTATTTTTTTTTTGTTTTATTGAGTTATAATTGTTCACTACTGTCCAACACTTATCAATTAAATCCCGAAGAAATTTCACTGTATTGACCAGATTACATATTATTTCAATTGTTGTTTAATATGAATTATTTAAGTATAAATTCGATGTTATTTCCGATATAAAACAATAACACTTACACCAACTGTCAAAGAGTGGATGAATTAATTTACGTTCAATGCATGATTCATTCCGAAGATGATTAATTTCGAATTCATTCGTAATGTCATCTTTGTTTGTTTAACGCTTGGTATTTTTTTTGGTTCTTACACTCTATCATTCTATCATTGCTCGCCATTGTGAAAACATTAAATAAAAGGTCAACTTGCTGGTTACGTTGCCTGACACCTCTGTCAACAGCCAACAACTCTTGATATTTCGCCTCATCAATAGCCACATCTATCATATTTTGCACAAAATTAGGGTCTCTCAAATTGGCTAGATTCAATCTCAAAAATTGAGCTATATTCTCTCCTCTCTGATCAAGAAGGGCTGGCAAGTCATGCATTGCTTGATCGTCCGCATGTAATTCATGAGCTAAAGGTTTTGATAGCAGGTAAGGGAGTCGGTGGTTTGTGACTCCAGCTAAAGTTACTCGGTAATTCCTCATAGCTGCTTGATGATGTTGAGTCATCGCCAAATAAGCCGCGTAGTTAAGATTGGGCCAATGGTTAATATCCATTGACCTCTCAAATGGTGATAAAACTCTCATGTACTTGAGATATCTTCCCCACAACTCGGTATTTCTGTTATATGTATCAAAAAACAATAAAACCTCATTCAGCACTATTGGATCGATATGAGCTGCTGTTTTTATAGGGGCATTTATGAAATCAAGGATTATATAAGTGCTGGTCATACCTATGAATTCAAGCATAGATATAGTATGGTTAAAATCAGCATCGTTTGATTCTAATACAGAAGCTACAGCAATCGCTCTCAATTTTGGATAACCAGCGAACGTCCGTGCTATCCTTGGAATGCAATCGGGATTTATTAGTTCTTGCCAGTTTTGATCGGTTATCTCCATTGTGTTATGGTCAGAAGCAAATGCACGAGTTCTTCTCCCCATAAAGTCACAAAAACTTGATTGTTAGAAATTAAAATCTTAATTTGTTAATTCACGATTATAAGAAAGTAAAAATAACGGCCTTAAAAAACAATATCAACCTTTTAGGCAAATATTGAGATAATTCAAGTTTATAAAAACATCCAGAAGATCAAAACATTGACATTCAAAAATGGAACAAAATCAGGAACAAATAGTCCTCCAAGCAGAAACAATTCGCCAAGCCCTTGCCCTAAATAGAACATTCCATGTCTGGATTAACATACCCAAACGCTTATTCGGCTTTTACACCAGGTTAAACGGACATTGTTATTACGTATATAATAAAATTTTATTTAATAGGATACTTACCAATTAGTTCCTTCTGACACAAAGATTTCAAAGATTTTATTAAGATTTAATTTAAATTTATTTTTAGTAAAAAATTTAAACTGTAAAAAACTGATTTTGGTTTTTAGAATTCTAAGCTTATATACTAAATTTTTTATTGAATTAATAGGAGGGGCTTAGTTTTTCTCCTTAATTTTTAGTTTTTCTATTTTCCTTTTGAAATTTACTTTAGATTATTTATTTATAATATCTCGATTTATATTTTACTGTTTATGTTTTAATATTTTTAAGTGTATTTTTATATTTGTATGTTTACAAAATAATGAATATATTTTGTATGTATGTTAATTTTAGGATAGATTTTTGTTTACTTGAAATTTTATTAATGTTTGATATTTTTAAGATAAGACTTATCCATTGCATTTTCTTTAACATCTTTGAGATAAGACATATGTTTTTCTATGTTTAATTATTTTAATATTGAGATGCAACGGTTTTATTTTTGTATATAGGATCGAATTAAATTTTATTCCTTTTTACGAGTATTTTAATGTTGAGATACAAAGGTTTTATTTTTAAATGTTTGGCTTTTGGTGAGATCAGGACAATGTGTTGGCACACGTTATTTTTATAGGTCATTGTCCTGATAACACAACAACACGAAACAGAAAATGGATGGAATTAAAATTTTGTAAAGATATTTATACATAGATGTAAAGAGCATATTTTAGTTAGTTTATGAACTAAAATTAGTTTATGAAATATCCCTACATTTATGGATATTTTTACAAATCTGTCTTTTTTTTCCTTCTCTTAATTTTTTGATCAAAAATCTCTACAAGTAGGGAATTTTCCCTACGCCTGGAACCACTGCATGCAACGATCGACTACTTAAATGAAATTATTTCATTTTTATTGATATTCAGTTGGGATACAAAAGAGAATATATAATTCCCCAGTATATTCTTATGTATTCTTATACTAAGGTAAAAAAGGAACAACAATACAATTCAATTTACAATATTTTTTTGTTTTCTGCGTCGTGACATATCCATGATACTAGATTGGTCATTTTCGTTTAGAGACGTTTTATAAAATACTTTGTGTGGTTCACTTTTAATATATCTTAACCATTTGACTTTTTGCCAAACAAATTTTTCTCCAGCTTCGTTAAGTTTTTTTTAGATGTATATGGGTCTTTAAAAGGGTTGCGTAGTCGAAGAAGTTAGACTGACTCATTTCAACTACTTGAAACGGATGTTTCTTGCCGGCCAATCTAATTAGTTGAAACCAGTCATGCGTATGGCTGATATCGTTTTTTCAGCTTTTCAATTTGTCCATGATCAGAATCACATTCCATACGACTGTGACCGGGCACCATGAATTTGTGATCCAATGTTTTGGATCACAATGCGATTTTCATACATAAGCGACAGACACATCGCTAGAAATGGCGAGTTTTTATTTTGACCGGGGCAACAATCGCTATATAATATTACGTGCTTAATATTACTGACCAAATTCATAATTGCTTTAAAGAGGCAAGATCAAAACTCATTAGCTCCTCGTTTAGAAATTGTTGCATACCAAACGTAGCAGGTGGCCTGATCATCCTTCATGTTATGGACAGTTAAATTAAATGTCCACAATTGTCTCTTATAAAAAGATACAGAAGTTTCAAAGCTTGGAGTTGGAAGGCGTTGTTGCAGATCTAATGATAATACCATCAAATTTGGATCAGATTTCGCTATAATTTTATCAGATTTTTTGGTCTTGTATGCTAGTTCAGCTTCATTATGATGATTTTCTTGTTGTTTCGATATTTCAACTTTTTCATCTTCGGTATATTTTAGTTTAATTTTCAATTTATCACATGTTTGGCAAGTCTCTTTTTGGATTTTTAATACGATAGTTAAGTTCATAAAACATTTGTGCGTATATTGAATAACTCACAGGTTAATCTGTTGTTTCACAATACTTTTCGTAAAGTTTTATCAATGTAAACTGAGGTGGCAAATGTTGTTTATTTGTCTCTTTTCGGCAGTAGTGGCTCTCATAAGATGGAAGAGATGCTAGGTGTCCCTCCACTTTAATTAATTTCGATTTTCTTGTTTTATTTATAGGTTCTCGTCGGCCTCTTTTATCTGGAGTTGTGCTGCTGTTGATAGATATTTGTATTTATTCAAAATATCAACAAATTTGAATGACTCATCGAAAATTTGTAAGAAACATTTCTTGCAAACTTTTACGTATTTTCCGCTTATTGGAACGTGGTACTGATAAGTTAACTGTCTATTTTTTTGCTTTTCAGATTGTACTTGTTCACTCGCTTTCAAAGGGCATGCCATCCGGCAGTTTGATAATCTACGGTACACTCTCGCTTTTATCAATTTACCACTTTCTGTTATATACTCTTCGCCTAAATTACGTTTAGTCTTTCTTTTAAGTCGTATTTTTCTTGATCGCCCTTTTCCACCAACTCCAGTAGATAGCTCCATAACATCGTTAGGTCCTACATCTGCATTGCCAACCGATTCCTTTTCTGTAGATGGGGAAGTAGAGGGTTTATAGGTTAGATCCTTTTCATCATCGATGCCAGTTTCAATGTCATCATTCTTAAAACATCCAAAAAAAAAATCATTAAAATTAGGTAGATTTAACAACAATATAAATGCTTTTTTACCTTGCATTCATCAACATTTTGTTTTTCAAAAATATTTTCTTTTTGAAATTCATTAATAATATTTTGTTCAATATTACAAATATTAATTTCATCCAAATTAACTACTTCTATGTTATCTTGCATCGAATCACATTTAATTAAGGCGTGTTTAATAGATTCATTACCATTAACATCTATAAGACTTATTATTTCCTAAAAAAATGTAACACACTTTCATAAAGTAACCGTTATAGGCTTCATAACTTTACTTTGTTCTGTTCTCTGAAGCAGGACTTTGCTCAGGTATTTGTGTTTCGAAAGAAACACCGCATGTATCACGCGCTCCTAGTTAAAGGGAAGGACTTTAGGAATTAATTTTCCATATTCGACAATACTTTGTTTATCAGTATCGTCACATGGCCGGCGGGGCTATAAGCTGTATGTCGACTGTGTCGCAGCATTTCGTTGTTTACAACTCCATTTATTGGAGCGTATTGCCCTATCATGAAATGGTTATCATTGATGTGATCACCCCAGTCGTCTGGTGGTGCGCCAGCAACGGTCGTGTAGCATAAACCTTGTGCTACCGCCGTTCGTCTCCGTCTTTGACCAAAAATCATCTCAGCTGCTGCCCTCTTTGCTGATATCGATAAAATGGAGTGTACTGAGCTAGTTGGCAGAACTAGCCTCTCGTGTGCCGCTAACGGTTGCTCGAGGTGTAGGTATGGGATCAATCCGGGAAGTTCGTTAGAAAACGGACGTTTTCTAACCATTTTAAATTTTCTAGACAGCCGATTCATGGCATTGTTAAAAATGTTCATAACTTGCGCTGAATACCGTATCCTGCCAAGTGGCGTCTTGTTATTTACAAAATTTATGGTCGCAAGTTTTTGCCGACCTTCTAATGAAAGGATTTCCGTTTGATTATATCCTAATAGATTGCGGTTAGCCAGGTATAGGAACCCAGTCCTCTGCTGCTGGCCTCTGTCTATTATTAGCAAAGACCGTTGCCTGGATTAATCCTGCTGTTACTAACGGGCTCACATAACAAATTGTCTTGGTAAATTGTCTTCAGCGTCAATGGGTCCCTGCGGTGTTCCAGCTAGGGGATAATTAACTATCACTTTGTCTCCATCGACTGTATTGGTATTGGCTATGTCCTGTAGGTACGTATCGATAATGGCTGGATAGCACATATCAGTTGGTAGTACGTCTATGGGGTTTTCGCACTGGAAACGATGGTCACCGTTTTTGCGCGCCGTTTCCTGTAAGTGCATATGACATATTGTTGTAATTGCGTGTTGAAACACGCAATATGGCATCTCCCGCCTAATTTTGTTCTCCTCCGACTCGTACTTGTTAAAAAGTTCCTCACATATAAGTGGTAAGTGTCCGTGCTCGATGTTCTGGCATCGGATCACTGCGTCGGGGACAGATCCATTTACTTCTTCAAGTAAGAATGGATCATTACGGGGAGGGGGGTGTCCACCAATGGTGGGCGTTCTCCTCTCATTTCATGAGGAGGTGCGAAGTCCCTTTTTGGCCTTGGGTTGGCTTTCCGGCGTTGAAAGCCCTTCGCATTGTTTCTCTTCTGCTCATTTGTTCTAAGAGCAAAAGGCACCTGGACATTCCAGGCCTCAGTTCCGTCGTAGAACTGGTCGTTGAAGTCCCTCAGTCTAGTTAAGTTCCGACTGGTCTGCTGTTTTCTAATTGGATTTCTAATTTTCAGATTGGATCCGGTGGGTTGTGGCTGATATTTATCGTCTCCCATCTGGGGTATATTTTAAACTCGTTAAATAAGAGAATGTAATCATAATTAAATAAATCACGTGACGTTCTTCTGGATGCATTGCAACATGTTGTAGTACTTCTTGCGGTACACAAATTAAATCGTCCTCATAACACAATATTTTTAATGGAACCTTAATTTGTTTTTCATTATTATTACTATTATTTACTGATTCTTTGTTCGCTATTTCAGCATCAAATAATATTCTAGTAGAAGACGTTGCTTCTGGTTCTTTAACTAAATGAGAAAAACTTAATCTTCTAGCAGCCTTAATCTTCTTGGGTGCGAGGCTTAAAACATAAAATTCATCAAAATAGTATTCAAACATTGGCTAAATGGATTGTTTTCGTTCAAACAAGATTGACGCATCTAACGGGTCAGACCAAAATAACAGACACCTAATTTCATTTGTTAATAGTTTAGTATTCTAATTAACAATATTACACAACAATATTGAACTTATCTGAATCTGAACTACAATTTAATTTATTTAATGTTAATTGTAAAATTTTATTAGCTCTGCTATTATGATCAATAAATGCCATTATAACTGTATTTTTTTAAAGATAATTAATAAAACTAAATCACTCATTGAAAAATATGTCACACATAAAACACGTTTGGTTTTTGTAAAAATCAAATCACAACTGATTTTCTAAAACTGTATCAGTGTGAAACAAACCTATTATAAGGGATAAATTTGAAATATATATAGTGAAATAATATAGTAATTTAAATTTATTCAAAAAAGGCCTCATATTTTAATCTTCCCGCCTCATAGAATTTCGCCGCCTCAATACCCTTCAATTCGTCACCCCTCGACTTGTTCGCTTCTAAATACTCATATGCTTCATCAGCCGAAGCAAAATAGTTATCTTTTGTAAAATCATGACCCTGCACGCAATATTTTTGTATTTTCTCATTCTTTTCCGGCTCCTCATAAACTGGCGCTGAGCGCATTGACTTTTTCTCACTAATGTTGGAAACCGAATCAGACGGATCTACGTCTGAAACGATTGAATCGCGTTCATTGTTGGCCATTGAAGTGGCGAAATCTATAACGGGTAATGAATTCCTACTCATTACTAGACTGGGGGCAAAAATCGACACTGTATCTGATTCTTTTCTTCTGGACTTTTCATTCCCTTCAATTGCGTAATGTTTATTCCTCATGAATTGTCCAATTTCGTCTGTTGAGCTGCTACTATTTTTTTGTTTAGCGACCGATAATTGGCTAAATTTGTTTTCAATCGCGTTCTCCTTTTCGTAATTAATTTTAAATTGTTGATACATCTCAAATTCACTTTTAAGGGATAAATAATAAAAACAAAGGACGGATATATTGAAATCATATTATGATTGGATATGATAGACTTATTCCGTTTTAATCGCAAAAAAAAAAAATACAAATTAGCATTGCGTAAAAAGATATAAATCAGACTTGGTTCTGTTTACCCAATGTAGTATATATAATTGCTTAATTTTTTGTCGAGTAAAACGGAATTAGTCTGACTATTTCTTTTTAACCAAAGCAATATGTATAATTGTTTAATTTTTTAGAATGAAAACAGAATAAGTCTGACTTATTTCTCTTTACCTAATGTAATTGTATATTTATTATACATATTGAATTGGCTAAAAAGCAATAAGTCAGACTTATTCCGTTTTACTTGGCAAAAAATAACAGTTATACATATTGCAATTTTCGCTAATTTTTTTAAGACGTGCGGAGGTTCATTTAACTTAAACCCTTTTATCCAGCTATGAATAATGAGAAAAGAATATTATATACACAAAAAAAAACTCAAAAATTGACTTGTTACATTTTACCCTGAAGCCATCCAATTATACAACAATAACAAGGTGATTGAATGAATGCAGTTTTCATCCACGAGTAATTGACAACATTTTATTATGTATGTTTAGTAAAACATAAGATTTTTAATTTAGAAAACTATTTATTAATATTCTTTAATTTTATTTCATTTATTTAGTTTATTAGACTTTATTTAATTTAATTTTATTATTATTTAGCTGCAATGTTTTAGTGTTGCTCGGCTCTTGGCCAAAAACAGAAAAGAAAAATATAAACATAAAAAATTTTTTATTTGTTACATGAACTATTAACGTCAGAAAAATTTATATGCCGTGTTGTTAATCTTTAAATGTTTTCTGCTGGTTGATCTGATTGTTGAATTCGAGTTATTAGCGACACGCGATATATGCTTATCGGATTTTGCCTTGCAGTATTGGTATGCTTTCTTAGATATCACTATTGCTACAATTAAAACAACGATGATTTCAATTTTTTACAACATACTTGACCATACGTTACCGGTTCCTTAATGCCTGCTTGTGGGAGGTATATTTGCAATACCTGTCGGTACGACGATTGTCTCCTCTCTGTTCGACAATAACCAATTGCCCATAATGATTATAACGTTTAATACGACGACATAAACAATCACAAACAAATTTTAGGAATTACTTATATTTTTTAGTCAAGCGAGAGTGAGGTGTTACGAATTATTTTTTCTATACAAATATGTTCGTAAATTTTATATAAAAAAATTAAAACCTTTTTTGAATTTGATATCTTTTAGTATGAATTTACTCTGTTAATGTGTACTTATTCGCTGATCAAGTTTTGAGTAAATTTTATAGTTTTTCTACGTTGATTTAGGTGCAAGTGTTGTGTTTCACCTTGTCCGATGTATTACTACTGTATTACTTGCTATAGCATGTGCCGGTTTTAAACGATCTACTGATATTGAGCAGTTCTTACTTATTATTTCGATTATGAAATATTTTCGTAATCGTTTTATGACTTTGTAGGGACCATTGTACGGAGGTGTTAGGCTTGGTTTGACTTTATCGACTCTAACAAAGACGTAATCACAAGTCGTGAGAACCTTGGGTACATAGATGTTGTTTTGTGTTTTGTTTTGGAATTTAATTTTGTATATAATTCCGAAGTTGTTCTACATAAGAAGGTGGATCTAGTTGTTGGTTCTGAGATGAATTTGTAAAAAAATCTCCGGGTACTTCCAATGTTTGTCCGTACACCAATTCGGCTGAAGAACAGTTTAAGTCTTCTTTAAATACTATTCGTATGCCTAATAGTATTAGAGGGATTTCGCGCTCCAAAAATCTTACAATTATTCGATTTAACTGCGGGTGGTATAGAGTAGTACGAATTTTGTAAATACCTAATAGTTTTGTTAACTCTTTAAATAGAGATGATTCGAATTGTGGTCCTTGGTCACTCGTTAGTTTCGTGGGTATACCGAATTTACCAATAAAGTTTGTTATTATTTCCTTTGATGTCGTTATAGTCGTGGAAACTTGTAATGGAATGGCTTCTGTCCATCGAGTAAAGCGGTCAATGATTGTTAGTATATAGATGTTTCCGTTGGAAGGTGGCAATGGCCCTACCAAATCGATATGAATCTTTTCAAATCGTTCGGATGGTAAATCGAATTTTTGGAATTCGGAGCGAGTGAGTCTGTTTACCTTTGCTTTTTAACCATTTATGCACGATTTTGCTCAATATGAACTATCCTTGTTCATATTTAGCCGCTACATTTTCTCGTGATACTCTAACCCAAGGATGGGTTATGCTATGTATGTTTTTAAACATTTGATGTCTGAGTGGTTCAGAAATATATAGGCGGGGTATATGAGTTGATGTTTCGCACCATCAAAGGATTTGAACATCCTTTTGGTGTAATTTGTTCAAGTTTTAATCTTTTATTAAGTAGTTTCGAGCCGACTAAGTATTCGCTTAATTAAGGGTCTGATTCCTGTTCTTGAATTAACTTGTCGATATTGAATCCAATAAAGGTAAGAGCAGATATTTCTTCTGGCCTTGAAAGAGCATCTACTACGACGTTTTCTGTGCCACTCACGTGTCGAATGTCAGTTGTGAATTGAGCAATAAATTCAAGATGTGTAACCTCATGGCTTGTTTCAGGCGGTAACGGTGGTTGCACACTATAGATGGGTATAGCTCTACGTCGGATATGGGAAGGTTCGGATTTCCACCGGTACCAGCCGCCATTTTTGGTTCATTATGTTTAAAGTGAGCTCACAAAAAAAATTCAAAAGAATAACTATTTTATCTAGTTATTATTTTATCTCAATTGTTTAATTCCGTCCTAAGGCAAAATGAAGTTTTTTCGTTTGGGTGTGCGAGTAGTGTGCATTTCGTGAGAGATTTTTTCATGGTATCTAACGTAAGTTGGCACTATCGTGGCCAAGAAAAATTACTTATATTTTTCGTTTAATTTTGACAATCGATTATTCTAACCTTACACATTTAATACAAAATTGAATGATGGTTACTTACAATTACAAAGTTTCACGATGTGTTATGGAACCTTGTCAACTTGTCAGATAATGTTGACTCCGTAATACAGTACTTTGCAACACAATTAATATACTTTGATGAACGAACCAATACTGTAACGATGCGTTCTACAGTTTACCATGGTTGACTAAGACTGGGTAAATGGCTTGGAAACTGCATGTCTTCATCGGTAACAGATCTCTAAGTGGATTGAATTTGGTGGAGCAACACATTGCTTAGCTAGGTGGCAGCCAGATGGGTGGGATCTTTCCACCGTCCACTTTAGAGCTTGTAAATGCTGCTAAAACTTAAAAATATTATAACCAGTAAAACCGGCCAGGTCGATTGCCCCTATTGGAATATCACTGTCATTAATAAAGTTGGAATATCTAGCACACGGTGATTAGATATCATCGATCACCTGTCTTACCCGCCCTAACCGAAAAGTTATTATGTACACTTAAATTTAAGAGTAACCCCTTTCAGCAGTGGAGCCGGGAAACTTAAATCACCAGACCCAGTGGACCAGACCCAGTGGAAAAAATTTAACTTAATAATTGGTATAACTAGATAAATAACTTAATATGCATAAATTCGACATGAACCATGGTCCTGGCAAAAAATTTTTTATAATTTAAATAAATATAAATAGATTAAATAGAGTATATAAATAACATGCGGCATTTTAACACCTCATGAGATGACCTTCGACTGGTTCCATTTCGACTTTGACCGTATTTCCACGCTATTGTAAATTTTACGGTATACACAATAATTATTTGTTCAATTGTAGCAGTTTTGGTTTTAGCCAAGAAGAACCACGCTATGATAGCGGTTCTATGCTCGTGTATCGTTCTCTTTTTTTTTTTTTTGTTTTTGACTTTGCACTATCAAACGATTTTATGTAAATAAATTAAATAACTTACAGTTTAGTGGTAGCTTACTGTACATACAGTAGCTATCCGTAAGAATATGGCTTTCAAGCTGTATTTTGCAACACGCGGGTTCTTCTGTACGCCAAAACACAAAACAAATAAAAATTTAAATTAGGTACTTGTTTCAAAACACAGAAAAGAAATTACCTTGGCTTTACCTATTTAACCTTATACAAAGGTATAGACTTTAAGTCAAATATTTTATATTTCAATCGGCAGTTCAATTCAGTGTTTCTGTTAATTATTTTTACTAAATTTTAGATTTTTTGTTTTTATTTCACGACACTCTAATACCACTGTTAAAATGCGAATGATAATGTCGTATACGATTTTTATTCTTAACAAATACCCATACAATTAAATAATATGCTATTAAACCAGAAATGGAAGCAATTTCAGGTTTCCTCAACATTAATCATATTATGATAAGATTTTTGTATTTTTATGTTAATTTTGTACATACACACATAAATTGGACTAATCCAGAGTAATGCTGTATGTTGCAAACCAACTATACTATGATTACAGTGAGAGAATAAATTTATAATTTAATCCCATGAAGCATGATCGTATAGGATTCCTTTTTTTTTAACAACTCCATTGTTACAATACCACGAAAATACGGTGTGTCGTTTACACCACGATGAATGTGCCGTTTGCACCACGATGAATGTACCGTTTGCATCACGATGAATGTGCCTTTTGCACCACGATATATGTGCCGTTTGCACCACTATGAATCTATGTGCCGTTTGCACCACGATAAATGTGCCTTTTGCACCACGATGTGTGTGTCGTTTGCACCACGAATCGATGAATATGCATTTGCACCACGATGTATTAATCCACTTGGCTCGAAGGACCAAAATTTTTTAAATATCTCTTAAACAACTAGCTTTCTCAATTGTCGACTATTTTAAATAAAAAACACCGTCCTCTTTACTTTTTTTTATAATCTTTTTTTATTTGTAACGTTATGTTGAAATTCACAAATTTATTCTTATCCGTATTTTTTATTTAAAAAAAAAAAAACGTTCTACTCAACAACCAAATAGGGGGAGGTGGGGCTTAAGTAAGCATTTTTTACAATTTCCATAACAACAGCTTAACAGATTCAATAATACGTATATTACGATATACATACTATATTTTAAAGTTTTGTCTATGGAATAAGCCTCATAGCCACAGGCAGAATGCTTTTGGTGTACTCAAAAATCTGCTTACAAAAAAACATGATGTCCGCTTACTTTTACCCCTATAGTGGGGTTAGTGTAAGCATATGCATTTTTTCTATGGGGAAAAAATAAACAGATCAAAAAATTATAGTTTATCTTAATTCAAACAAATTTATTCATAAAATTAATATCACAATTAAAAAATACAATAGTTTTACTGTAAAATATAAAAAAAAAACTTCTAATATTTCATTGGTTTTGCTACCTCCTCATATAAAACAGCGTATTTATCTAATGCTATATTCATTTAGATTGATATTAAAGTTGTAGTATCCCCTAGTTCGTAGAGTTCCAGGTATTTGAGTTGGCATGGGTAATTTAGCAACAATATCACTTCTATTGATCTGAGATATATCATCAATTATTGGAAAAACATAATAGTTATTATGCTTTCTTAAAAATTTTACATCAAAATCGTAAATATTAAATACCCGTTCAATTTTGGCCATATAAAAAACGGGCTTTCCTTTAGGTTGCTCAAATTTTACTAAAACAAAATCTCCAGGGTTAATAAGGTCAGTATCGATTAAAAGATTTGGAAGGTTTTCGTCATTTTCAGAAAATATGGAGCAGTCGTCAGAATCAGGCAAATCTATAAAAGTTTCAGATTCAGATTTATCATCAAGCTCTTCAAGTGGTGCAGGTTTTGAGCGTTTTCTCTTTTTATTACGTTTATCGCGGTTGGTTTGATTTATTAATTCGATCCTATTTTTTTCGGGAGTATCTGTAAATATACGCGATTTTCCTCTTTCGCGGCCATTATTTTTCTTCTTCCGGAGTTCAGCTTTCGGGAATGGTTTTATGATTTCTAGTTCGATAGAGTTTAATAACGCATTACGCGAAGTTGAAGGTTGTTGGATTTGATGCTGTAAATTTGTTTGTTTATATGAGTCAGCCATGTTGCTTGTGACTGGATTTGTTTCTGAGATAGGAATATCGCCTGTAACCTGTTGAATATCTGGAATAGCAGCTGCATTTGTGGCAAGCTGAATATCTATAATAGCAACATCATTTGAGACAGGTTGAGTATACAGCTGGTCCGTTACGTATGAAGCGGCAAAATCATTGTCATCAAATGCAAGCCGGTTAAGTAGCCAAATTCCTGTTTTTTTAAATGCAGAAAGTATATTTCGAGGAACGAATGCACTTTCATAAGCACGTTTTGCAAGCTGAGGAATATCGTAGATGGTTATTAGTTTTCCTGGATGTGTCAGCAAATGATCATTGAATGCCACTTTAAGAACGCTTTTAAAGGGCCCAAAAATTCCAACATCTAGTGGCTGTAATTTGTGCGAACAGTGTGGTGGAAATGAGAGAAGCACAATCCCCCACATTCTTGCAAAATCAATCGCGGGCAATGAGCAATGGCTGTTGTGATTGTCCATTAACAATAAAATTGGATTGTCCTTGGTACATTGCGAATGCTTTTGGATGTGTTTCAGAACTTCAGGAAATAGTTCGACAGTCATCCAACCAGTCTTCGAAGCAATTCCTAAACTGTCAGTTGAAGCTCCTTGTAAAAAGTGTTCTTTATAGCGAACACGCGGAAATATAAAAACTGGTGGCAGTGAGTTTCCCGCAGCATTAACAATTGCAGTGAAAGTTACTAACTCACCACGTTCGCCAGAAACGATCTGACCTACTTGCCTTTTTGATTTGTCGGCGATGACCTGCAAAAGGAACACAATTAAATTATGAATTTTAATTTTTAATACTAGGTATGTTAAAGTATTACTTTTGGAGCTTGCATTACAGTAGTTATGCCAGTTTCGTCAAGATTATATATCTTAGCAGCACTGAATTTATACCGTTCTAAAACTTGTACATAATTATTAAAAAATTCGCCTACATTTGTAGCATTAAAAGCAGTAGCCCTAGCTAAACTTGTATTTTCAGGTTTTCTCAAGCTTAGTTCAGGATGCCTTTTCATATATCCGTACATCCAGTCCCTTCCAGCTGCTTGATTTAAGTCCCAACTGCCAGGATAAGATTTTCCAAGTTTTTGAGCGTACTGATATGCCAAATTTTCAGTTTGAACATAGGTAAGGCCATAATTTATTTGGGAAGATCGTAATAAATATTTTTTTAGCTCTTTCTCCTCGTTTATGGAAAAAATCTGTCTGTGATGGGCCGACTTTGCTGTTGTTAAATGGTCTTCACTCTCATTTCCCGAATCATCTTGATACATTAGTGGATGTGATTTTTTGGCCAACTTTACCCGTTTAAACAATGTATTATGATTGATTAAATATTTCGAGGCAGTTCCTCGAATCGACTGTTTCCTTATTAAAATATATTTTAAAGCTGCGGTCATAATAGTTTCATCTATTCTTTTTTCATTTTTTCTTTTATAATTTCTAACCATTCTGAAAATTAACATACATGTCTAGTAATTTAAATAAGTAACATTGATTGATTGGTATTTATTGTTTAATTATAATGTCTTGGGGTTAAAATAAGCATGTTTATTTTTACCCCATGCTAAATGCTTAACTTAGCCCCATGGACGTTTTTTATAATAACGGTTAAAAAATATGTATAATGCATATCATAATTACAAATATAATTTGTTACAAAAAAAGTAGACTACATAAAGATAATAATGCCATAAACAAATAAATACCTGTAACAGTTCTAAAACAACAAATAACAATTTTTTAAACACCAAAAAATTCACTTTTATTAGTCTAAAACACATTAACACCTGTAAATCCAAACTGAAACTGAATATCGAAATCATTTTTTTTTAGCATGAAGATAATATTACCGTTGTTCCTTGTTTTGTCTCTCTATTCTCTAATAAATATAGATCGAGAGATATTTGGTCTGTTTACTTTAACCCCGTGCTTAAAATAGCCCCACTTCCCCCTACGAACTTTACTGTACCAAAAAAGGAGATGAAAACACCGAAAATTGAGACAGCCAACTGTCTCAATTTTCATGTCGATTCATGTCTTTACCTTACTTTGATACATTTAAACGATAACTAAATATATTATTCATTAAAAACAAAATGTAAATTTGTTAGCAAATTCAATTTTCAATTTGTTGTATTATTCTATAATTTTGAATGCGTGAATTATAAGTTTATTTATAATTTTTAATAACTTTTATTATATAAAAAAACAAACAACTTTTAACACTTTATCTATTTTGTTTGACGATGTTCATTCGTCAATTATCAAGTACAATCTGAATAGTGATATTTCACAGAAATATCACTTGGAAATTTTAAAAGTAAAATTATGTTTACGTTAACAATAAAGAAAATGGAAAATTTATAATAAAATGCAACTACGTTAAATTATTGTGAGAAAAAAATAGTAATATAATATTTAATAGAAAAAAGATAATAAATTGAAATACGATTATAGTTTTGTTGAAGACAAAACAAAAGAAATATTTTAACTAAGATATGTAAAATCACATGTTGAATGTTGTTGGTGTTGTTGTGTGTAGCACATCCGTTGATGTCGTAACTCGTGCACTACCTGCATAGCATTCACGAAAAATACGCCTCTGTCAGGCTGAAATATAAAAAATATAACAAGTTATAAAAGGTCATTGCAGAGCTGCACAAACTATTTACTAAACTGCAACACAACAGTCCTTCCCCAAAAACTCATAAATTATAAAGGAATTTATGTCAATTTATACTAATTTTATTTAATAAAAATAAGATAATTCAAAAATAGGAAAGAATTATAGGACGTCGTCCTTCCACAATTAATATTACACACATAAACTAAATTTAATTTAATTTTTATAATTATTTATTTATGATACTGTAATTATTTATTATAATTATTAATATAATTATTTATTGAATTAATTTTTTATAATTATTAACTATAATTATTTTGCTAATTATTGATGACACCCACTTGGCGTGATGATGAGTCGTATTAGACTAAAAAAATGTTGTGAAAACGACATTGCTGGATGTATGTGTTTTTGATTTACGAGAATATATTAATTGATTGATGGATTGAGTTGAGTTGAATTGTGTTTTTTGGAGCAGCTCATAATATCGATATTATGAGCAGCTCATAATATCGGAATTATAAAAAATTTAAAAATGATTTCACTTAAAACTACTTTTTTTAGAAAAAAAAAATAGTTTACACAAATTTAAGAACAATTAGAAAATAATTAACAAACAATAATTGTTTGGATTATGAACAATAACTAATTTGATTTAATATTCAAAAGAATTCAATCCAAACAAGTTTTGACATGTTTAAAGTTAAACTGTATTTATTTTCGGTTAAAGAGAATTGATTCGAATTTTCACAGTAATTTGTGTTTAAGACGCCTGAATGAATGTGTGATGTGTGGTGGTTTATATTTACTATATTGATGTTACTTTTGCACTTTCATTTATTTAAAACACTTATGTAACATATTTATTTTATTTATTTATAAACTAATAATTTATGTATTTTATGTATATATTTTATTTAATTTGTTTAAACTTATAACTAACATTATTTTTGATATTTTTGTTTTTAAATTGTCTTCAAGAGAATGACTATATTTTACTGTGTATCCTAAAACTAATTTTTACTGTCTGTAGGACTAAATATTTAAACACGATTTAAGTTTTTATACGATTTTATTTAAACAAAATATTATTTACTATATGAAACTATATTTAAACACAATAAGATTATTTAGTAAGCACAATACACATACGTCCGATCCTCACGATGATCAAAATCCAACTCCTCTTCTTTTATTTTCTTTTTCTCTTATTTCTCTTACACTAATATTTATTATCTAAAATAAACTACATACATGTTTACATTTTAATAGGTTTACCAATACCACTATAGTACAGGCCGTATAAAATTGAAAAAAATGGCGGATCCTATGTATTAGTAAATGTATAGTAAACAAAAACGTTCATAGTAGTATTTTGTTTATATATGAATTTTTAGGATGGATTGGATTATACTTCAACATAACTTTAAAACAAGGAACGTAACGGCCCTACGACCTTCTATGAAAATCACTTGCCAAAACTGTTTTTGAATATTGATAAATTTGTTTGTACATGTTTCATATTAAATTAATTAGTATTTGGCATTTCAAAAAAAAAAATCGAGGAATTTGATTTTTCATTCATAATTTTTAAAAAACTATACCAAATGTACATTATCGTTTTGTATAACTTAACTCTTCTTGCGCATTGAAATTTCCATAAAGATAATTTTTAACTTTTGGTTTTACATATACAATTATACAATGCTATGAGGTGTTTGATTCGTCCGTTTTTTGATTTAATAATACAATGTTGGTACATTTACGTTCAGTATGGTTTTTACGTGTAATTCGAATGTTTTGTTGTGTCAGCACATATTATAAAAAATTAGGCGGGTAAATACATGTGGTAAGTTGCATGAATTTAAATTAAAATATAGTTGGGTAAATATAAGTAAAATACATAAATATATATTAAATAAAATAAAATTACTTCATTATAAATTCACAGTTTTAGTAAAATCACCGCGGTTATTAAATTCTTAAGGTTAATTATATTTGCCCAAATATATTTTAAATAATTTGTGTAAATAATTATTGTGTGCTAGTGTTTAGATTTTAAGATGCCCAAAACTTGTTTTGTGGATGTATGTCCAATTCTTCTAAAAGCGAACAAGGGCAAGTGTCTTTTTTTAGTTTTCCGCAGTGTAAATTCAAACGACAGGCTTGTTTAAATGCGATTCCATGTACAAATTTTGTACCGTCAAAATTCTCATTTGTATCTATTAAACATTTTAACGTAAATGAAATTAAATTTGAAAATAAGCACGGGAGCTTAATAATTCCTTTGAAATGTCCGCAGTTAATACCTAATGTAGTTCTTAACATTTTCCTAGATTTATTGACGTATTATTCAAAATCCAAGCCGAATACCAGAAAATGTCCGTCAGATAGGGAACGTGAGGTTTTAGCTAGATCTCATGAAACTGTATTGAAAGATGATCATTTTAAAATAAAAGCTGATTTAATCGGGTCATTCGATAACTTTAAATCTCTTTTCACTAGCCACGTAAGCGATTTGGATGTTGAAATCAAACTCAATGTTAAAGAAGCTTTTATTTATAAAATTAACTTAAAAAACTTTACCATTTCACAATATATACGAGTAAATAAAGATTTGTCATTTTTATCGTGAGTCAGTATTTATACAAAAATCTGATCAACAATATCAGTGTTGGTCTCAATTTAAACGCGCGAATCAATTCTTTTTTAAAAAACGTCCGAAAAGTCCCCCGCTGTTAGAAAAGAGGAACTTTTAAATGAAATATGTTAGAAAATTGCTGAATTGTTAATTGTTGCAAGTGAAATTGATTTTAAATATATAGGGGCACTTAAAATGATTAATGATCAGCTAAACCTTATGATTGGTAAAAAACGGTATTCGGAAAATACCCTAGTCAAGTCGTTTTTAATATATCTTCAATCACCCGTATTTTACCATCTAATTAGAGATTAAATTTGTTTAATTTATCCAAGTAAAAGTACTCTACAGCGACTATCAGGCCATCAAAACGTAAGCCCTACAAATTTTGAAGGTAATAAAAGTTATCTCTTTCATAATTCAAATAGATGAAATATATTTAAAGGCGCAAATAACCAATAAATCTCAAAAAATTACTGGCTAGGCCCAGCATAATTCAAACGTCGCAAAAACGGTAATTGCATTTTTAGTTAGTTTCGCGTTTGGTAATTTCAAAGAAATAGTTGCTATCGTTTTACTATCCGGATTTTGAAGATAAATCTATTAAAATTGCATGTTTAAAGATATTCGCGATCTATATAAAAATGAAGAATAGCGCAACTAGTAAGAAAAGCGTATATATTAAATAAGAAATCGGTATTTTCCAGTATAATTGAACGGCAGAATGTGCAGTGTGTTGCAAATGTTTTTCATGAGTCTACAATTGTCGCACTTGAAACAACTAGCGATCTTAAAGAAGTCGAAGGCACTGTAGAGTTTCTTAAAATTTTAAAACGTTAGTGGAATATTGTTAATTTCAAATCAGTGGTTGAAGGTATAAAGAAACGCGAGCCGTACCGCTTGCCTATATCTATACGTTAGATGATGCAGGCATTTTGTTCCTTAAAAATTTGTTATCCTGGATAGAAAAGTGAATGACTACCGACATCTTTCAAAGTGGTTTAACCATGACTACTTTTAAAGCAATCCATCAAAGTGTAAGTGTTCTGCTGGAAATTGCCAACACTTCTATACCAACACGGGCCAGCAATGGCCTTTTACACCCGTCTTATCATAATTATTTCGAAGCCAGAATATTTATTCGGGCCAGCAGTGGCCTGTAAAAATCGTCTTATTTTGTATTGTCAAAACGCGATATTTAATAAATTAACACACATTTTACGTAAAAAAATTCATATAAGCTCGCATATAATTTTGTATCCCTAAATATGATTTAAATTATTTAATAAAAAAAATTAAAATAATTACTAAAAATCTATATTAATCATGAATTTTACGCAAATAGTATTTACGTAACAATGTTTAGAAAATTAGAAAGCGCGCTGTTAACATATCCCCCATCCTTCTTAGATGAGCGCTTCGACTCGACTATTCATTTAAATAAATAAATTTTCCAAATCAACAAAACAAAAGATAAAAAATCCAAATAGTACATTTCTGTTAGCTCGACGAAACAAAAACGAGTATGAAAAAATCAGAAAACCATTTGCATCTATCAACATTTTTTAAACGAAGTAAAAAATAAAATAAACGAGTGAGAAAGTGATTACAAAATTACAATGAAAAAGACAAAGAAATTGTTTTTTGTTTTACATATACTAAGGTAATTTTTAAATTAATCTTAATGCTTTCAAATGCCGAATTCTAATTAAAATCATACGAAACATGTGCAAACAAATTTATCAATGTTCACCAGGAAAAATCAAATTTCATTTCCTTAGAAAGACGTATAGTCGTTTTTTTCTTTGTTTTTAAGTTATATTGAACTTAAAACAGCGTTCCATAGTAACAAAAAAAAATTTATATTAAAATTTCGTTTTTCTATTCCACACTTACTACATAAGCTATAAAAGTGTTTAAATGGCCTGTATATATATAGGCATTGGGTTTACGTATAAATATAGGTTTAGCTCTCTTATATATAAAATAGCAAGGTTGCCACTATTCCTTACATGTCTTAAAACTATTTTTTACTAACTCATTTTTATTATTATTAATTTTTTTTAATTTAGGATGAAGGATGGGATTAGGTTTAGGAAGATCTGCTGTAAATATGACGTATAGAGTTGGACCCAGAATTGACCCCTGTGGGCACCTGCATTTACTTCGAAGGATGTGGACAATTATCCTTTACTCTAACCCTAAAGTGCCTATTTGTTAAAAAACTGTGAATTGTCCTAATCAGATGTGAGTCAAATCCATATTGTATTAACTTTTTATTAGGCTTTTTCGACATCCAATAGACAAGCTATTGTTGGCGTCTTCTGATTAAGTTTAAGGGCAATATCATTCTTGTGGATGGCAGCTGCATGTAGAGTAGAATGCTGGGCGCGAAACCCAAATTGATTATTTGGAATAATGTTGTGATCATCACAGAAGTCATGAATTTTAACTAGCAAAAATTTCTCATAAATTTTGCTAATATTTGACAACAGAGAAATTGGTTTATAGCATGTTGGGATTTCAGGTGGCTTTCCTTTTTTATGTATGGGTGCTATAATGGCAGATTTCCATTTGAATAGGAAATACCCTATATTGTAACAATGATTGGTTATTAGAGTTAGTATATGATTAGATACATTGTCATTGCCAGTTAATTTTTTGCTATTCCTGGATTTAATATAAGCTTTGATGTCTGAGGTACTAGCAAGGTTTAATGCGGAGTTAAGATTTTTAAAATTCTCTCCAGAGTTAATGTTTTTAGTTGTATTGATTGAAATTAATGGACTGTCAGTGTACTTTTGATATAATTTCATTAATTTCAGATTTTGTGAGTACTTTGTTCATGGAATTTTGATGGTTTCAAGATTAATATCAAGAAATACTTTAAAATTAGTCCAGTTAACTGCACTATAGTTTGGAACCTGCTTCGGAGGTTGCCTTGGGATTCTAAAATTAAGTGAAATCTTAATTTCGACGGAGAATGGTCGGATTCGTAATCCACGTACTTGACGTTTGGATGATATTGAGTATCGTGGTAGACTGTGATATCGTCTGATATTATGAATAAGTCCAAATATGAACTAGCGCATATGTTATGAAATGAAGAAAGATCTGATCGAAGTATTCGTAGTTATGTTTAGAGTTTAAGTCCCCTCCTATGTTGATATGAGAAATTGAGTTTATTCTTAGATTTAATAGTTTACCCAAATCGGTAGTGTCTATAATTTTAATAGTGTCATTGGGAGTAAAGTATACTGATGCAATTATAATTTGTTGACATGAGACAGTTATTTTAATAATTGTAGCTTCGATAAATCTGATTCCAACTGGGTTTGCTACGACTAAATGCATAATATTTTGCTTAATCAGTATCCCTGTCCCCCCATCCTTTTCACTAATCCGATTATTTCTATGGAAAATATAGTCTTTGAATTGAATTGAATTTTTTGGTTTAAGTTTTGTCTCATTTCAGAGAACAATATGAGGTTATTCTTTTCCGAGCAAAATTTCTAATTCATGTCTCTTTTTCCTACTAATAATTGAGTTGACATTTAATTGAAGTATTTTTAGCTTTTCATTATGATAAATCTATATGTTGCATGAGAATAGCATTCTGTCACAGTATTTGTATACTTTTATCACAATATAATTATTCTTTTTTTAATTTTATAAAAACGAAATTATTCCAGAAAAAAATTAAAACTTTCTTTAATGTGATAATAAAAATTTTTATATTAATTCTTTATCCAAATTCTTTCTAAAAAGAAAAAAATTTTAAAAAATGTATAATATAAATTATTCTTTTTTTTTTAAACCAGGTATTAATTTCGATGATTACTATCCTATTCATAAACCTGTACTACTTTGAATCTATTGGGTGCCCAATCAGCCCACAGTTGATACATTTAGGATCTATTGAATTATCGTTTTTAAGGTAACAACCAGGCTCTTGCACTTCTGTGTATTTAACACACCTGTACTGAATACCACAGTTTACTGCGGCGTGCCCGTCGCGTTGGCAGTTTTTACACTGAATTGCTTCGCGCCTGATTAAAGTTTCAAATCTTATCGATTGATGTAAGATGTGCTTTATATTTATAAAATTGGATATCTCTACTTCTGCGGCCAATTGTACTAGCCAGTAATTTGGATCTTTGTGAGGATAGATTAGATTTTTGATAAATTTTGATATTTTAATTATATCATTACTCACCTGAAGCTCGTTCAATGCCTCCTTGATATCGTTCTCGTTTTAACTGCTGTCGATTCACTTTAGAATTAAAGATTGTTGTTTCAATTTGCTTGGAGTGTACGTAAAGAATCTGATTTTTTCTTCTTTAACAATTTTCACTATTTTTAAGTAATTATCCACACTTGTTGTAATGTGTGTTACATTTCTGTTAATTTTTTTTATTGCAAAATTATTTAAAACAATTACAGCACATATCCCGAAAAACAAAATAAAATTTTGGTAATGACAAATAACCATTGGAAGACTTGGGACCGTGTGGTTGATTTGCAGACTTTTCTCGAGAAAAGTCTTTAAAAAGACCATGTTTTGTCGGACTTTAGGGCGTCACAAAGTCTGTGAATAGTTTTGAAAGGCGATCTAAAGCGAATAATAACGATGTTTATAGGTGAAGTGGACTGACTAATGGTTGACTAAAAGGCAGTCAATTTACTGTTGCAATTGTATTACAATTGACCGCCGTAAACACAAACAAATGTCCAGAATATGTGCGGTTAGGAAGCTGGATATTTCACGATTAAAATTAATAATATTTAAACGTCGTTTATTATAACCGTGTAACGGACCAAGGGATTTAAGCATGTTTTACAAAAAAGGCGACCCAATTAATTAAAAAATTATTTGCATTTAATTCAATTTATTACAAAATATCCAATGTTCATTATAAAATTAATATATAAGATTTCTAATAGTGAAAATGTCACCTACATTTTTGAAATGAATGGAGTATTGGAAAAAATACGTATCTCTCCGGCATTGGAAGCTTCATTGCAAACATTTTAGTTTCAATCTCGTTACTTTGGAATTGTTTTTCAGGTCCATCTGAGAACGTTGCTTCAAAAATATCAAGTTTACTCTACCGAATAGGGAAACTATAAAAATCTGTCGCATCCGTTGCTTCTTTTCACCGAATGAATATTTCATTTTGAATTATTTCTACGCATACAAATTTTACTATAATTTTAGCTTTTGTCAACATCCAACAATTTCTGCTATCGTTTTTAATCTCAAAATTTTCATACAAAATTCTATTGAAGAATACTTTATTATCTTTAAAAAAAATTCTGTGCAGTATTGGATACGATTTCTTCGGATTTTTATTTTTATAATTGATAATTTTCGCATTATTTATTTCAAAAATTCTATTACAGATTTAGGCCAATGGTTGATTGGGTTTTCTTAGAGGACGTTTAATTACATACATAAAACTTTCAAAAGAAAAGGCAGAAAATTGATCTAAATTTCCGAAATGTTTTACATCTTAGGTTAAATGCGTTAAACAATGCATATTAAAAGCTATGTGATATCGTCCATATAAAGAGCTAGTACCATTAAAAAATTGTTGTAAAATTTTATCGGCAACATCTAGTTTAGTTTTAGAATATTTGTTATGGCGTAATAACAAAATTCCTACGTGTAATAGCATAAAATGGTTGTATTTTTCTTTGGAAATTAAATCTTTTAATACAAAAGGACCCGAATATATGAGAAATACTCTTAATTCTGAACCTTTAAAATAACCAAAATCACTTAATGGCCTAATACTACGCTGGAAATCAGAAGGTTGACTTACAGATATTGATTTTAGATTGTCAGAAATTTTTTGGACTTCTATGTTTGATAGAAG
The DNA here is from genome assembly GCA_963556175.1 of Tipula confusa. Taxonomy (NCBI): domain Eukaryota; kingdom Metazoa; phylum Arthropoda; class Insecta; order Diptera; family Tipulidae; genus Tipula; species Tipula confusa. The sequence continues at coordinate 112,979,331 of OY744476.1, forward strand.
AGAGTTTGAGTCAACCACATTTGAATTAATTTTTTTACAACCCCTAAACAAACTAAATGTAAATAGTCTAGAGGAAACTGTCGAACTATATCGATTGGGAGTTCTTCCAAAATGGAGTCGAGTTTATAATGTTCTGTCTGTGTTCTTTGCCTAAAAGATTCATTAGATCTCAATTCACAGAGTTGTTCAATTGGAAACACCATTCTGTTTTTTACAAATTCCCCTTCTACTATACATTTTAAACAACCAAAATAACCTGAATGTGATTTTGTTCCTCGTATAGCAGCTCTAGCTGGGGCATCACAAATAAACGACCTAATTCTTACACAAATATGATTATTGTTATTTACATAACCGTTTACTTTGAAACTACTTATCTAATCTACTAATGGGCGTAAATACTGATTAAAATTATCAGGTTTATTAAAACCATGATAAATACCTATCACAAAAATGAACCTCGGATCCAAATTAAAAACTCTACCTAGTACCGGCCAGAAACAACTCCTATTACTTTTAGTAATTGGAACGCCATCAATATTAATGTCTAATTCCAATAGAAAGACTTTCTGATGTTCAATTAACAGATTATCCAAGTTTGACCTTAAACCAATGTGAACATATTTCCCTGGCGGACAGTATAGTGTTTCTCTATTTTGAGGCGTTTTTAAAAGAGTTCTGCTATCTAGTGGAACGTTAAGACCTAGTGAATTTTTAAAAAAATATAAAAGTTCGTTAACAGCGTTCGCTTTGATATTATATTTTGGGGCCCAATTGCGGAGGAACTCATCAATGCTAAAATTATTACATTCGTCTGTCGCATTTAAAAAATCGTCATCCTTTTCTAATACTAAAATTGGTGTATGATTGACTGTCGGCAACTTCAGCTTCATAGACTTGATATATTCCATTCGGCTCTTCCATATTCACTTGATGTTTGTTACTGCCATGTGTTTGTCTAAAATTACCGCTTTGATCTAACTTGTGTTCGCTGATGTTGCAGACTTTGTTTTTACGATATAATCTTCGTCTTAAAGATTTGTAACGCATGGCTTTGGGTCTAACCATCACCATATGACACACTTCAAAACAACCAGGAAGCAATCAGTGGCTAGGAGGGTTTATATTTCATACGGTGACGTAAGCCATTTACAAAACTACAAATAAAAGTGTGCTTTTGGTTTAATCATGCCTATTTCTTTGTGCATCCAATCATCCCACTATAAAAATTACTTGGTATCTATTGCATCTTAGTCAGCGCCAAAAATAAGTAAATATTATTGGCTTTATTTAGCCGAGCCACACAAAAATAAAATGAAATGAAAACAATAACAATATTTTAACTGTACGGTGAGTCAAAAATCGTATGAATGTAAAAGAAGAGAACCGACAAAACAAAAAAAATACGAAAAATTCATTCACAAGTTTGAGTATAACAAAGATAGAATTATATAATACTAGTGCAAATGAAAAAACATGTAAATAATACGTCACCAAATAAATTTGTAGTTGAGGAGAGGCTGGACTGGTTCTCGTCTTTGATGGATTTTGGTTGCACCTTCGTTTACATCACCATATGTTGTTATGTTGGGCGGATTTTTTAATGATTCGCATCATCTCATTTTATCTGTATTTTTTTTTAAATAGTTAAACAAATATTATTATTTTCTTTTATATTTTATATCGTATATCTTTAAAATATTTAGATTTACAGGTTATTATATGTACTATTATTAACTAAACATTTAATTTCACCAATTATTTTTCTTTTAATAATTTCTTTGGTTTCATTAGTCCAATTCATATATAATATTTACATTTATAACATTTATAGATTTCTTTATTTTTTTTTTTTTTTTTTTTTTTTTTTCAGAAAATCAAATTTATATTAATTTATTACAGAGTACATATTAATTAAACATTTATTTTTAACTGTTTTTCATTCACAAATTACATTATCAAAACATTTTATATCAATTGTAATTTTATATCACAAGTATTTATATCACATGTAATTGTTGCTTATTTTGTTTTTTGTACTTTTAAATTTTTAAAGATCTCGCATTTTATTGTTTTCTTTTTTTTTTTTTGGTTTATTACAAATCACCAATTCCAGTTAAAACATTTTATTTTTATTTTTCTTGGTTTTCTTTACATTTGTATTTTTAACCAACTACATAGCTCGCGATCTCTATCCTACTGACCCCCTTTTTCATTTCGTTCTCGGCCTTTTATCTACTTTTTCGATCCCGGTTTATTATAGTATTCTCTCCGATTCCCGCTTATTACCTTTCTTTCTCTTACTGTTCATTTAAATTATTATAGTATTAGTTTTTTTTTTCGGAATTTAACAACAAATTTTTTCCCTATAGACAGAGCAATGCGTTAATTCATTGACGCGAGGGAATTCGTTACAGATTGTTTCGTAAGTTCACGCAATTCTTTATTTTTTGGCATAACTAAAATAGTTTTATATTGATTATTTTTTTGTTACACACACACACATAGGGTTATTAAAAAAAGGTTAAATTTATAAATGTGTCCAGTAAAAAAAATCAACCAAACTAAGCAAAGCACATGTATTCCATACTTTTTTCTAACATACATAACTTGTACAAAGCACATAATTTTATAATTTAACACTTTACTTACGTTTTGTGGAAAATTCGAATAAATTACAAAATAATTAATTAGTAAATTTAGTATTATAGTAATTTATAGTATTTGTTTAATAATGCCACTCCAAAATCAAACACTCAGAACTTGAATTATCTTATTTTATTTATTTTGAATTTCTCCTTTCATGGTGCGTCGTCGACGCTTACACATTACATACTAAAACTAAACTCTGTTTTAAGAAAAAGGATACCCCAAAAAACCAAAATCGAAAAGAAAAGGTGTTGCCTCATCCAAAAGAAACATAGAACACAAAAATAGAATGAGAGACTACGTATGACCTGATGGGTGCTAGTAGTGTCGTCATCAACCGCCAATCTCTAGTTGTCTGCGGTGATCGATCTCGTACAGTATTATATTAGTAATATGTATTTTAATTTCTTTTTTTTTTCACTCACTACACTCCGTATAAACACTACGTAATAGTTGAAATTACTTCTTCAAATGATTCGATTTTAACATGAACTTATAAAAATCAGTTGGAGTTTCCGAAACGACTTACCGAAACAATACTAAAATTTTATAATGTAAAATAACCGTGAACGATCGCTGTACGGTTAATTTTCATTACAAAATCGTTTAATTGATTCGAATTTATGATAATCATTTCACGAATTTAGAATAATTTTTTTTTAGTTTCGTGATGACATCGCCACATATTCGTTCGTTTTAAACCACGATGGTAGGTATTCGTGTTATTCAATCTTACAAAGTTGAATTTTTTGTTGTAATTGTGCACTGAAAATGTAGGGACGTCGAACCGCTCGGTCAAAAATTGTTTGTCGGGTATATTATTAATTATTTGCTTTGTGTTGATTTCATATGCCACTATTGGTGGTATTTTGTCTTTATTTAAATGTTTTGTTAATGGTTTTGCCCTGTAGCTCTTGTAGTTATTAGTATTAGGCATTATTACTGTTTTTTACTGAAGCTATGGGAACGGGATTTTTATTAAATTGATTGGATTTGTTTTCATTGGATTAGTGGTATTTGTATCACGTCTAATATTATTATTATTTGTATTGATTTTTTTTTATTCTTGACCACAGTGAATGAAGGAAAATCCTTATTACTTGGAGTCTTGTAGTTTTCTGAATCAAAATTCGTTGTAGCAATTTCCATAGAGACTGAGCAATTATCATTATTTTTTAAATTTTTTGAATCAGTTGGTTAATACTATTTTTAAGTTCTAGAATGTAATTTTCTAATAGATCAATTTGTTTGGCTTTTTGATCCATTTCACTGTTTACATCACTGTTTACATCACTTCTAAGTTTGTTATTTTATTCACTGTCTACTCTTTTTTTTTAATTTTGTCATTCTTTTGTATTTTAATTTAATTTTTTTGACTAGCGCGTCATTTGGATTGCCTATTTTGCAGTGTAAAACACTATCTTTTTTTTTTTTTTGTTTTATCTTACTAAACTCGTTTTCTTTTATATTTAATTCAATTTCACACCTTTTAAATTTCCTAACACACGATCTGTTCGATGATGACGACGTCTCACTCGATGTCTGATTAATTGATGACTAACTTTTTTTCTTTTTTTTCTTTTATTATTATTTTTTTCCTATCTATCTTTTACTATCTATCATCACCCCTAGGTATTTGATTTGGTTTTTGTATTCTAAGGTGCTTCCTTCGAATGAAATAGGGCTGTGGCATTTTACTATATTGGTTGCGGAAGAAATGAATTATTTCGGTTTTAGAAAAGATTACCTTGATTTTCCATTTCTTTGCATATTCGGAATATTTGCTTAGATATTTGGACAATCTTTCGCTAGATTTCCATGCGCTAATTGAAGATGTGAATATGGCCGTGTCATCGGCATAAATTTGAATGTTGGTTTCCTTTGTTGTCGGGTCTCGGGATATCATGATAGAAGAATGAAAAAAAGTGTAAGCCTAGAATTGAACCTTGTGCAACTCCGGTTGCAATTGATTTGATACTAAAACAGTGTTTGTTTAACGACACGAAAAATTTCCTGTTTGATAGGTATGATTCGATTAGTTTAATGAGGTAGTAAGGGATATCACATTGAATTAATTTATAGACTAAGCCTTTGACTGTGTCAAAGGCTTTTTCTATGTCCAGAAAGGCTGTGATTGTTGAACGGCCAAATCGCTTGGCATTTTTAATAGAGTTTTTAAGCCTCAGCACTGCTTGAGTAGCAGAGTGACCGGCACGAAATCCGAATTGTTCTACCGGAATGTAGGGTTCTAATAGAGGCTGGAGCCTGTTAAGGATAACTATTTCAATCACCTTACTTATTCCGTTTAGGAGTGATATTCGGCGAGTAAGGTCTATACTATTAGGGGGCTTTCCTGGTTTAGGAATAGGGATGACTTTGCCGAGTTTCCAACAATCTGAAAAGTAGCTTGCCTTTAAGATATCGTTAATGATATTGGTAAGTTGTGATATTGCTTTATCTGGAAGATTTCTAAGTACCGAATTGGCTATGTTATCGTCACCTGGAGCTTTTCTTTTATTAAGTAGTTGAATAATGTTGGCAACTTCTGCTTTTTCGACCGTCTCAATTAAGGTTGGGTTAAGAGGAGGAGAATTAAGTAAGCTGTTGACATAGTTGTTGACTAACTGATCGAAACAGGGATCTTTTATAGAGTCGTTTTGTATATGAACTTTTTCATAGTGAGACGCGATTTCCTCTGTAATGATTTTTGGATCTATGATTGGACTAGGATCTTTAGCTATTGAAGTAATTACATTTTGTTTTTTACCATTAAGTTTTCGAATTTCATTGAAGATTTCCGGAGAATTATCGGGAATTTTAGTCATTCTACTTGAGAATTCGGAATTTCTTAGTTCACTAAATCAACAGGAAATCATATTGGAATAAAAATTAACGTCAGATTTTAAGTTATGCCCTGGGTATTTATAATAGAGTCGACGCATTCGATTGCGTAGTTTAATGAGGTTTTGGAGCTCAGGAAGAATTTTTAGGGTGCCTTTGCTTTGGATGAGCAAGTTTGATAACGTTAGTTAACCTGACCGTGTTTTCCTCAATTTGAGTAGCGGTAGAGATTTCAGAATCATCTGAGAGGTTTCGATGAACACGAATTTTAAATTTCATCCAGTCGGCTTGGGAGTAGTTGCGAAATACTTTTGTTTCTTCTGCTTGGGTCTTGAAAGGGATTGTGAATACAATTGGTAAATCAGAGCAAAATTCATGCAAAACTCTTGGTGGAGTGGCTAGTGAGATATTTTTAGATAGAACCAAATCAAGAACCGAGTTTCCTCTTGGGAGTGTTGGTTCGTTAGGAGCATTTAATTGGATATTGGAATTATTGCATAAATGAAGAAGTGACCGACCATTCTGGTTATTACTTGAGCAACTCCTTGCTGTGTGGCGTGAATTGAAGTCACCTGCTAAGATAACTTTGTTACTGGAGTTAAAAAGATGTTCTAAATCTTGAATCTTGACTTGTCTCACGTAAATAGAGCAAAACGTGAGATATCTGTTGTGGGTACCAACATTTAAAAGTGTTGCCTCAGTTTCGGCTGTTACAAAAGTTTTGGCCAGGAAGTGAGGGATGCCATTCTGAATTAAGATAGCAGTGCCTCCAGAATGCGAACTTATCGCATCTAGTTTGAAAGTGGTATACCCAGTGACTTGAAATTTAAATCGTTGGGTTAGGTGGGTTTCCGATAAGAGAACTATGTGAGGTTTGTGACGAAAGAACATTTCTTCAAGTTGTTGTCGCCGATCTAGTGAAAATAGACTATTGACATTCAGAGAAATGCTGAGATGTTGTTCTAACATGAAGGGCCTGTGAGTGATGAAACGAATTTTATAAAGGCAAACCGTTTTTCAACGTCATTAGTTGATGAAACCCGATCGTATTCAACGTAGAATTGCTCACATCTTTCTTTGAGGTCAGCAAAGTTTATGCCGAATAACTGTTCGCAGATTTGAAGTATGCGAGAGAAGTTATTTTTATTCGCAGAAGTGGGTGGTCTAGAGCCGTGAAGGTTTCTAGCCGTTGCACTAGCGTACGAAACCCCTAACTTTCGAGTGCCAAGATCAGAAGGAAATTGGGTAGGACCTTTTTTAGGTGGAGAAATATTGGATAAAAAATTCTGCGTGTTGCCGGTTCTCTGTGGTGTTTTTACAGTATCCTCTTTTATGGGTTTCCTTAGATTTTATGCAACGGCAACCTCTACCGCAATTTAACGCTGTGTGGCCGAATCTCTGGCAATTTCGGCATTGAGTCACCTGGGCTCGACCACGCTTCTTCTCCCAGGTGACTTTGTAATGGCTCATGTGCTGAATAGATAGTAATTTTTCGACAGGCGTTGCCTTGTCGATAACAACCTGGAACAGCGGCATCTGGAAATAAGTTATTCCTTCTTTTTGTTTCTTCTTAAAGGTCATTTTCTCTGGATCCAGAGAAGAATGTGCTCCTCGCATGACGTAAACCAATTTTCTATCATCAACGTGCGTGTACGTATGATATTCAATTTGGTTATCCTCTATTCTATTTTTGATTTGGGTCCAGTCACGCTTCTCTGTGGTGATGACGGAGACTGATTTCCCCGTGCATCTGAATGTGGCTCTTCCCTCTGCTGTGGTGATTATCTGCTTTGTTGTTTCCGCCATTTTCTCAAAAGGTATGTTGTGTAGAATGATTGGCGGTGGCCGCTTTACAGTGGCCGTTTTTTCGATACGTTTCGTGCTCGCAGAGCTTATGCTAGAAAACGAGTCGTCTAGCATAGCTTTAACATCTTCTACAATTTTCTTTGGCTTTTTGGCAGCCCTTCTCGAATAAATTGTTTCGGGAATCGAGTTTTCCTCTTCGCCAGATTCATGGCCTCGTTTGCTAGATAACACTGGCAAGGCTATTGAATCTGGCTCATTTTTGATAGCTGACTTTGTTTGAACGGAAAGCTGACACGGAAAGTTACTTTGCATCAAGCTGGTCAACATTTTAAGTTGCTCCGAAAGCATACGCATTTCACTTTCCATTGCGGTAAGTCGCTCGTCTTTTTGGCTGTTTCCGTTTTTGCCTTTCATTGTGCACTTTTAAATAATGAATATGAATAAATATATATTTTATTAATATTGCCCAAATCACTTCACTTCACACAATATTATGGCACGAAATAAAACAAAAATTTGAAAAATATTGTTTAAGTAGAACACTAGAAATTTACAACTTAAAAAAAAAAATAAAAATCACTTTATGTCACTTTAAAAACTGAAAATTTAACACAAACGGTCACACGTGATAATTAGACTCACAAAAACTTTGGTTTACACAAAAACTTTGAATTGTTAAAATATTTTGGAAATAACTTTGTTTTAAGAAAAACAGGTTTGAAAAAAAAAAAATGTTTAAAATTGGTTAATAATTTCAAAGATAATTTTCTAGGTAGCACGAATAGATAACTCGCACGAATAATAACTTTTTTTTCTGTAATTCTTGTCCTTATATACTTTTTCTAGATCGTCGTTTTTGGATCCTTCCATTTTGTTGGGTTTTTATTTTTTTATTAGTGTTTATTTCTAGGTACGATCTTTTTTTTATGATTCGTATTTTGATACATTTTATATTTAACTGGTTTTATAATTGTTTTATTGTTATGGCAGAGAGAACATGAATAGATTAACAATCTTTAATTTACGAAAAATATGTTTGTTTTATTGCTAATTCTTGAAAAGGTAAGGATATTTATATTATTATGCTAGATTTAAAAATAAAAATTATTATAGTTGTATTGCTATAAAAAAGGTAAGGAGATATTTGTCGTTTTTTTTTAAATTATCCACATCTGGTAATGTACATAACACAACTACTTACAGAAATAACTGATTCGTCAGTATAATCAGAATTTAAATTTTCACTATTTCAATCATAGGAATTTGGTTTGGTTAATTGCCGCATTGCCGTCTTGCATATATGAATTGGAATTGAAATTCTTACGCATTATTACAAGAAATATTTAAAAAAATTAATGGAAAGAATATAATATTTAAGTGATTGAGAATTTAAATTACCATAAAAGAAATACCTTGTACAATATCTTGAGTATGTAAAAATGTAATGATAATTATAAGTAATTAGATGAAACTGGTTTTGTAGATGTACAGATGATAATCCTCATCTGATTGTAGATGTATTGATGATAGATGAAGCTTTTGTAGATGCATAGATATGTTTCGTCTTATGTATGGAACTGTTGAACAGAACTTATTTTTTTAATTTTTTCAGATGATTTTGTGGATGTAGAAACATTAACAAAATTTTAAAGGTGAACGTAAGATTTTATTCTACAGTATAATTCCAATAGGATTTCGAGTGAAACTTCACATAATTGGTACAAATACCGCTATTAATGACATGAACTGATTACAGGAATTATTGATGAATATGAGTTATTTATTAAACTTATTGTAATTTTGATTTCGTGGCTAATGATGAATGTTGCACTGCTCTACTCACAAGTCATAACATCTTATAAACTAATCTTAATTTATTCTTATATGCTGAAGCATAACTGTCTTTATTTAGATAATTAGTTTTTGGTTTAATTTTATTTTTTTTTTCTCACTATATTTTATGTTTTATATTGATTAGCTGATTAATTCAAATGTTTACGTTTATTTTATTTATTTATTTAGGTCACGATATAAATTCTTCACTGTGTTACAGTACACTTAATAATATAATACGAATCCCGAAAACACTCTTCTGAACGATAAAAATAAACAAATTAACAATTAACGAAATTGATTTATGTACAGAGAAATTTTATTTTTATTTTTTTTTAAATTTCAGCGCTCATAGAAAAATAAAAAGTACACATGAATAATTGAATAATTGAAGGTTTTTTTTTTTTTTTTTTAAACAAAGGAAAACTTTCCTTTTTATTTATTTTTTTGTTTTGTTTTTTTTTCACTTGGACTACCCCAAATGGGGGCTCCTATCACAAGTTTGTTCACTAATTTATTGTTTGGGTAATGCGTTGTCCACTGAATTGTATATTAGCACTTTTTATATTGTTTACTTATTCACAATTTATTAATGAAAATTTTTGACGTATTTATATAGCCCAATATAATTGAGTAGCCCCATAGTGGGTGCTCCCAATTATATATGCGTTCTACGGATCAAACTCGCACTTATTTTTATTTTTTCCTATTACAATTTATTTCTATATATTTTAATTCTATTATTGAATTTGAGTTTTAATTTACAGTTAGAAAATTATAATTTTTATTGAAATTAATATTTTATATTTTATATTTTTATATTGGTATGAATGTGTGTGTGAATGTCTTACATAATGCCTTAAGCAAGATCAGTTCGAGTATGATTGCTAACTTAATTTTTCTTTGTTACATTTTACTTTTTTACAAACACAATCATACTCATATACATTATATTAATATTTAAAAATTTATTATTATTTTTTTTTTTAAATCATTTAAGCAATATTAAGCTTTTATTATTTTGATATAAATCTATGTTTCCTATAAAAATTTTGCAAGTTTTTAGACGAATCAAATGATCCTGAGAGCCCAATTTAAGGGACAGTGGACATCAAAATAAATTTTCTTAGTATATAGTCGACCTATAAAGTAGTCCACCGACTTAAAAATTGTATTCTATAATATAAGAGAAAATGTATAAAAAGTAAATGTATAAATAAATGGACTATTTTGTTTAAAAAAAAAAAAAAAAAAAAAAACATCTTATGTCCATTTTCGCAAATTTTTAGGAGACCAAAAATAAGACGAAAAATAAAATTTGAAAAATCTGGTTAGGAATTAACTATCGCATAATACATCTAAACGGCCGTTTAGCTTTAGATCGTTGTAATTTAAGTTTTGCTTTCTTTAGCCGTTTTAAATTTAAACGAGTCTTTATAACATAATATGATGATAAAATATTAAATCATTTTGTTGTTTTTATAAAATAATTCCAATTTACTTATATAGACTTAAGATGTTTTAAGAATATTTTATTTGAAAATAAAATATAAGATAATTGATTCAGTAATTTCTGTCAAAAAATTATAAAAGCTTAACAAAATATAAATAACTTCAGTTTAAATAATATTTCGGTTTATATAACTACGAATATCAAATTTTAGTTTTCATCTTCGGATTCATCAATCAATTCTGGTTGGTCTTCAGTCGTAATATATTTTTGGGGATCAAACAATCCAACTAACAAAACAGCTACATTTAGGAATCAGCTTGCTGCTTATTTTACCAATACTAATGCCTTATCTTGGCAAAACAGTCGAATGTTTACCGATTGTTGAAATTAGCAGTACTAAGTACTAATGTCTCATAAAAAGTTCCATTTGATAAATAAAAAACATAATATTTCATTTCAAACTAAACCATTATTTGCTTTGTCTATAAAATGTTTTATTGTTTCGAAAAGTGCAATTTTGGCCTCTAGTAAGTATTTTTGTATTGTACTCATCCATTAATGCAATAAAAACGGATCAATGGTAACGCATTTACATGGTGTTCGCTCAGTCAGAATTTGCCTGTGTCCCTTTAAGGTTTCTAGGAGCAAGACTGGTGGATTTTCTGGCTCATTACACCTTTTCCGTTTCCTGGATCATGTCAACGGTGTAGAACCTGATTGTTGGTCTGGAGATATAAAAAGTGGTGTTATGTTAACCTCAATTGTCTTGTCCATTGAGTTAACTGTCCGGTCGATTAGTTCATCGAAAGAGCTTAAGCGCGACTCTTCACTAAATAAAATCACACTCTATAGATTATGAATTTATTTGATCCATCTTGCCTGTCAATCTTTACCTTAAAAAAAAAAACTATTATTTGAAAATGAAATTTTGAAACACAAATTTTACATTAGTTCTGTACTTACTTGATATACCCATTTCTGTTGGCAACTGCATCCAAACCATCTTTTTAACAGTATTATTTTTGTATTGATCTTACGTCATACAAGATTGATTTAGCCTTTATTAGTTCGATTAATCGACTGTCCGACTCAAATTCTGAATCCAAAAAAGTGGATATAATATTTAAAAAAAATTACACTCATGTCAAAGTGGAATAAATATAAACAATGACGTTTTATTCAATTTGAATATTATAACAAAACTATATTGTAACACAACAAACCTTTAAGAATACAAGTTTAATAATACAAATGGCACGGCGTCTACTATAAAAAATATCAATTTAATTTTAATACACACAGCAAGAAACACTTTGAGAGTACAAATGGCTAGGCGTCTATCATAAAATATCAAAATACAATCTACCACAGCAAGACAAAATTTACGTTTTATTTTATTTTGGAAAAAACAATTGATTTTTTTTCAATGAAAATCGACATAAAATGATGACAAATAATAATGCCATTAAATATTTATATGATCACTTAAAAATAACATAATTTCACAAATAGCTACCTGAACTTGAAATTTTCTATTTAACAATATTAACTATATTGACTATTCACTATTAACTATATTAATTATTATAACTAAATAAAAATTTAAGAGCACAAATTACCCGTCAAACAAAGATATTTTCTTCAATAATTCATGTTTCTTTAATATAAATTCATATATGTTCCTAAATTATATATGTTATAATATTAAATTATAGATAACTTAGTAGATAACAAAAATATATCATAATTTTACAAATTTGATTTTCTTACGCGATCTTTCGCATACTGAAACCACCGTTTAATAACATTTACCACTTCAACTGTTTTACAGGTCGGAAATTTCTTCATTGCACATTCTAAAAATTATATAATATTTTATTAATACAAATTTTGTAAAATTTATGTAAATATTTTACCTTGAATTAAATGCATAATGTGATATTTCTCCACAGCAATATTGTCGTGACGACCAAACCATGAGAAACTTGACGCTGCATTTTTACTAAGAAACCCCGAACAAATCGGTCTAAACTTTGGTCAGACACGTTGTTGAAATGTGTAACGATCATCAACAGCCGCATGGCTAATGTTGATGGTCATTTTCAGAATTTATTCTTGCAGAGGCTTCTGAGCGGTGATGTTTAGCTGGCTAGGCTCAGGTAAATGGGTCGTGGAATCCAGAAGCATGCAAGAACCTGTTATACACCGCAGGAAAGGATAATGTTATGAGGAAAACAACCGACTGCCTCACTCTACTCACCTTTACACTATGTACCTACCATAAGTCACCACGCTTGCTATATTCAACTTACTTCATTACAGAGGAAAAAAAAATATCGAATTACTTAAATTAAACAATAGAAATTCAACTTTAATTTGTTTTTAAATGACAAAAAAAAATAATAAAGGCTTCTACCACCCTAAGATAACTAATTACTAAACTACACTAAAATATGTAATAAAAAAAAACAAATATTAAGAAAAAAACCAAACTTAACTAACTTAAAAATAATTTATATAAGAATAAGTATAATAAAAAAAAACACAAAAACTGTACCCACAAACACGCTTCACCACTGTTGATTGCTGTTCCGTTCTTGTTGATTGATGAGATGATAAAATGATGATAATGATGTAATCATTCACGTGTTTAATTATTATTGATTATTAATATATTAAATTGAAAACCTTATTTATTAATTGTATTTAATTATATATAGACACAAAACTGATACAATTTATATTTTTGTTTATATTTTTTTCCATATATAGATAGTTTTAAATAACTTATAATAATAGGTCTTCTATCATAATAGGACCCAGCACAATACTGACGACACAAAACTGATACAATTTATATTTTTTTTTTTTTATATTTTTTTTTCATATATAGATAGTTTTAAATAACTATTTATAATAGGTATTTTAAATCACTTTATACAATTTATTTCTGTTTCTTTATTTACTTATAATAATACTTTTTTAAAAGCCTTTATAATTTTATAATTAGTATTTCTTGTTTTCTACTCAAAAGTCCTCTATCAACTCACTCGTCTTTTCTTTTTTCAAAAAAAAACCTCAACTCCGATAAAAAAAAAAAAAAAAATTCTGGAGTATATAATGATTTATGTACTTGATCGATCGTACGATCACCACCCACCAACCGCGTTCATTCGCGCCAAAAACTTGTACTTTGTACATAAGAACCGACATATATACATCTGTACATTACATAAACATTGATTATATAACCATTACATTATATTGACAACCCTTGCTTGGGACGGTGAAAAATAAATAAATTAAAATTTAAATAAAAAAAATCACCGTCACAAATCGTGGGGACGTCCCACAACCCCTGAGAGATGTCTCAAAGCCGGGCACCTTGTATGACACCACCCGAAGACAAAGGAGTTTATGAATTTAAATAGGATGCAGTATTAAGTTTTGATATCCTTTACATGATATGTGCCCATATCAACACCCTTTTTGTCTATTAGTTTGAAAGCTACATTTCCTACAGGTTCCTTAATAAATGCTATTTTAAATTTTGGGGCAAGTTTCGCTGAAAATTTTTGAGCAGCGGCACTCTGACAGAAATTCCTAACATATACCTGCTGGCCAGCAGAAAATTGTCTATCCCGACTTCTTAGGTTGTATGTATGTAACCTTTTATGATGTGATTTGAGTAAGTTATCTAACACTGTTTTCTGAGCAAGAGTTAGCTTGTCGTCATTAGATAACTGAACCTCCTTATCATCTAATCTATGTAATTGTCGAAGAAACTGGTAATGTGTGCCATGTGGAATGTAATGTTGACCAAACACCATAAAGTAGGGGGAACGTCCAGTACTATCATGTGTCACATTACGCAATGCTGACGCTATACAATGGATATTCATATCCCAGGTAGTATGATCTCCCTGAATATAAGAGCGGATGGCTAACAGAATACTACGATTAACGCGTTCGGATGCATTCGCTTGGGGAGAGTATTTGGCTGTCAACATGTGTTTAATGCTATATTTTCGTAAAAAAATCTTTAAAAATTTTAGATGTAAACTGCTTTCCGTTGTCACTCATAATTTGTTCGGGCACAGAAAAAACATTCAATACCTGATTCGTTAAATATTTAACAACATTGTTACTAGTAGCATCTCGCATAGGCTGGAGGAGAACGAAGCGACTAAACTGATCGAGAACAATAAATAAATAGGTGTTACCCAATTTTGACCGCGGATATGGCCCCATAAAATCGATGTATAATCGTTGAAAACTCCTACAAGATTCGATGTAGCGACCCATAGTTGGACGTGTTATAGTATTGGACGCCTTACTAGCCTTACATATCGGACAATTGGCTATAAAATCATGAACATCTAATGCCATTTTTGGCCAATGGTAATATCTTCGAAGAACCTCTAACGTTTTTCGTATCCCTAAATGTGCCGACTTTGGTTGCGAATGCGCTCGGTCTAAAAGGATAGGAATAAGTGGGTTAGGGACAGATATTTTCCAAGAAGGGATATCTGTTGAAAGATCAGATTCAGGTTTAGGAAGGATAAGAATTTTTCCACTGCTGATTCGCAAATTGGATTGGATGTTGGGATTAGATTGGATTAAGGAAATCTGATTAACGTATTCAGGATCTAGGAAATGAATGGAATCGCGGTCATCGTGGAATGGATAGTCATCAGCATTCGTAGACAATGTTACCGATTCGGCCTATTTTTTTTTTTTTTTTTTTTTGTAATACTGTAATTACGCTGCGCTGCATTAAGCTTTTGAGAAATAAATGCAATAGGGCATTCATCGCCGCTGGATGACTTTTGAAATAACACTGCTCCCACGCCAATCATAGATGCATCACATTGAATGTAGAAATGCTGACTCCAATCAGGATTAGCGAGAACAGGAGCGGATGAAAGAGAGAGCTTTAACTTCTCGAAAGAATCCTGAGCCATATCATTCCACTCAAACTTCCGGTTTTTCTTCAATAAATTGGTGAGCGGTGTTGCTAATTCGGAATAACGATGAATAAACCGTCGATACCAACCTGACATGCCCAAAAACCTTCTGAGTTGTCGGACTGTCTTTGGGATAGGATAAGCAGTAATGGCAGATACTTTGGATGGATCTACCTTGAGTACACCATCGCCAACGATGTATCCAAGGTAGCGGATTTCTTTGAGTAAAAATTTACTCTTCTCCAGGTTTATGGTTAGGTTAGCCTTTGATAATAATTCGGCAACTTTTCGTAACAGAGCAATATGTTCGTCGAATGTCTCCCCAGCAATTAAAAGGTCATCTAAATAAACAAATATTTGGGTATGGAGCTCATGGGGTATGACGCGATGCATTAATCGGCACATAGTCTGGGGAGCGTTACAGAGTCCGAAAGGCATGACAGCAAACTGATATAAAGGTCGTCCCGGCACAGTAAAAGCTGTCTTATCCTTCGACCCCTCATCTAACGGTATTTGCCAAAAGGCGTCTTTTAAGTCAAGGCTAGAAATAAACCTTGTCTTATTGAGACGCCCTAGCAACCCATCGATGAGCGGCAAAGGGTAAGCATCCTTAACCGTGACCGAGTTGACCTTCCTTGCGTCTAAGCACAAACGGACTCTGCTATCTGCCTTACGTACTATCGCCATTGGGGAGCTCCATGAGCTGTTGCTTTCTTCTATTACGCCTAGTGAATACATCCTATCTATTTCTTTGTTCATCTCAGCCTCAACAGCTGGAGATACAGCATAATAACGCTGTTTAATGGGTTTAGCATCACCAACGTCAATAGAGTGTTTTAACAGATGGGTTTTACCCATACCAAGCTTGGCTGAAGATGGGAACAATTGTTTTATTGTCTCTAACTGTTGTTGCTGGATTAAAGTAAGTGAGTGTAAAGGTGGTGTGATCGTATTGCATGCGGTTTCTGATACTGTTCCTGATGAAAATACATTGTGGGATGGTAAATTAAAATCGAAAAGTGATCTTTTGTGAGCAATTTTTAAATTAAATAACCGCCAAAAATCAATGCCAAGATATAGTTCTTGTTGAAGATTTGGAGCTAGATGCAGTGTAATAAAATTTGTTTGGCCTTCAAACATAACAGGAATTTTTATGTGACCTATGATTAGTGCAGTGTTTCCATTTGCGGTTTTAATTGTAGAGGGAAAGTGACGAAAGTGAGCGGTTGGGTCTTTGAGAACTTCTTCGCAGTTTTTACCGAGCAATGACACGTTGGCACCACTGTCTAACAACCCTAGCATCTTCTTACCCAACACTGTTATTTCGGCATACGGTCGACCATCGAAATTATCAGCAATTAATGATTCGATTATTTGGTGTTTAATAGATTTTCTCAATTGGAAATATCTAAGAAATCGGGTTGCTGTATTAAATTTAGGTTGAAAGAATTTTGCTTTACTTTGTGAAAATATATGCAAGCTATATTTATCATTTAAGAGCGCTTCAAGATTGAACGATACTCTCCTCTTTGGTGATATCCGGTTTGTGAAGGATCGGGGGTAAATGTCTTCGACTGATTCACCCCCGCCTTCGAGTTTCCCCACACTACGCAACAATGATTACAATTTGTCTTAATCACATCCGGTGCTCCACACCCAAAACAAAAGATGTGACATATACGTTGATCACAGTCTTTAAAAAAATGTCCTGTTTGTTTACAGTTCCAACAATGTTTAATCACATTTGAGTAAGGCATACTGGTGGAAGAAAATGGTGGTTTTAAACGTTGACTATTGTGATTAGCAACCACAGCGTTAATCATTGGTTGACGAAGATTCAAATTAACGTTGTTAGCATAGCTACTAGGTTCTTGATTAGTTAAATGGTTCCTGTTGTCTAAATGCGTATCACCTGGTCTATAATAACCTAATTGTGGTAAAGGTGCCTGACTTTGGTAATGAGGTTGCTCTTGCAAACAATTTGGAGAGATAGGCACAACTGGATTAAGGCTGTTACTGTTTTTATAACACTGTTGTTGTGAACCCGATAAGCATTCGTGAGGATTTAATAAATAGTTATTGGAGGAACTTGCAACTACCGGCGTCTGAATTTCGTGGACAAATCTACGTGATTCGCATATTGCTTCTGGCACAATCCGATTACGTATCCAAGCGTCTTCATATGCAACACATTGACGTACTAGTTCATCAATTGTTGCAAAATGTGTTACGGCTAACCGATCCTGTAACCCCGCACGCATATTTTGAGTTATAATAAAGATCATTTCAGCATCGGGTAACGGATTTTCCATTTGTAAAGACAAAGATAATATGGCGCTATAAAAATCAATAAATTTCTCATTTGGTTTTTGCTTCTTCGTGTCTAGTATCCGGCGTATTTCTAAGTCCGTCCGTCTGTCAGCGAATCTTTTAATTAGTTCAGATTTTAGAAGCACCCAGTCAACTACCCCATACCTTTGAATGAAATCCCAGTACCAGTCAGCGGCTACGCCTTTCAAGAGGTCATTTGCAAGTTGCTGGAGATGAACAGCGTTTATCGCAGCCTGATGCTCGACCATTCGTATGAACCTCTTGGCCGGCGTTCCGTGGGGTGTGCCATCAAAGGAAATCGACCATTTTGTTGGATCTCGTTGGAAAGGATAGTATTGAATAGGTATGGGTATTTCCGAGGTTGAAACCTTTGAAGTTTGAGGCTGGTTAGATGGGTTTGTAGAGGTACGTTTTTGGGATTTCGCCATATTATGATGCTCCAATGAAGGTTTTGTTCTTGCCTGTGAAGGGCCAGCTTGGTTACTTATCTCTGCGAGCTTAGGAAAACTACTCCTGCGTATTTTAACCGAAGTTTGAGACTTATCAGATTCCTCTGATGATCCTTCGTCAGAAGTATGAGTGGCATCACTAGTTCGGATTTCTTCGGGAACCGCCAATTCCAAAGTTTTCAGCTCGTTGGTGGATTTGTTCAAGTCATCTGCACCTAAATTGCAATTTTTTACGAATTTGATCAATTGATCGCACTTTTCCGTAAGTTCAGCTACGCTAGATGCAATTACCTTAGAGTATTTCAATCGGTACAACCGACCCTGAATATGAAATAATCTAGCATGATATTTCCCAAATTGTTGTTTAATATTGCATGACTTAACTACTAGCGCATGCTCAATATCAGTGTAAATTTGACGAAGTTTTATCGAAATTTCGTTTACGGCGCGCTTTGGGCTTTTTTGCTCTGAACGGAGAGGTCTATTCGGAGCTAACACAGGATGAACCTTCTCATCTTCTAGAACTTTTAACAATTCATTTAATCGAGAAAGAGGATTACCTTCCGTAATGCCCCGCACGGAACATTCTAATTCAAATTCGTCGTTTTCTAACTGATCTGGATTCATATTGTTTAGTTACTTACTGAGTCCGTCACAAGTTAAATTCACAACTTAAGTTTACTAATTTAAATAAATTTCAATGTTTATGTATTAATACACTGAAAAAAATCATTAAAAGAATTATTAAAAGAATTAGTAAATACAACTAAAGTAAACCGTTGTTTTTCAGCTTCCCAATTTAAATAGTTAATTTAATCCTTTTACATTAGATGATTTTATTTTATTTAGTCTGCTATACAATTAGGTAAATTATCTAATACTTTATTCAAAATATCTAATGAGATAAATTAACATTCAACTAATATTTTAGTCAACCTATATAATCATTTTAGATAATTTTTTTATTTAATTTTCTAAAATGATTGTATAAGTAGATTAAAATATTAGTTGAATGATAATTTATCGCATTAGATATTTCGGTAAAAGTATTAGATAATTTACCTAATTGTATGGCAGACTAAATAAAATAAAATCATCTAATGTTAAAGGATTAAATTAACTAATTCAATTGGGAAGGCAATACACATAAATAATAATTTTTTTAATAACTATTACTTTAGACAATTTATTTAGAAAAATGCTGCTAATTTAATGAATTTCAAAAGAAATTTTGTAGATTACTTCCGTGTCCGTTTGCCGATAAAAGTGTAACAATAAAACAAAATAGATGTTCAATTCATTTTTAATATTTATTATAAAATTTAATTCCAAATTAAATTAATATCTTACTTAAATGGTGGTTTAACTTTAATAGCTTTGTCACCATTAGTTAAAATAATAAAATTTGTTGGATAATAGTTTATTTCCTCAATATTAAATATAAATTCTGCTTCAGTATTTTTTTCTTTCTGAAGAATCCAACAATTTAAATGCTTATTGAATATTTTTATTTTTATTTTTTCACAAATAAATAAATATTTTTTATCATTAAAAAGTTCTAAAATTAATTTAATTTCAAAAAACTGAAATTTATTTTGCTCAGTTTTTTTTATTACAATGTCTTCAACTTTAAATTGTATACTGTGAAATATTTTATACTTAATAGACGCTACACATTTTGAATTTAAATTATGTAACTCAAAATACTGATTAATCACATGATTATTTAAAAACTGTTGTAAAACTGATTTTTTGCTATCTGATTTAATAAACTGATTGTCCGAATATGAGTTAAGAATATTAGCAAATTCATATTGTAATTTAACTGCTATACTAAGGCAAATGTTTTTACGTGAGGTGATTACGTTTGTGTAGTTTTTTAGTTGCTTATGTTTACCCTCAAACCTCATAGTCCATAATTTTATAAGTGGTCCCAGTCTTCGGATAATTCGGGGATAGTGCAACATAAAATGAGATTTTGGTAGTAAATGAGTTTTAAATAGTTTGATAAATGATCGATGGTGATTACTTATTAAATCTTTTAATCGGGTTATATCGTTTTCATTAAAATGTGGTAATAAACACTGCTCCATCACTTCAATTAATAATAATAAAAAATTCCAAACTGGATCATTTTCGGGGACAAAATCACCAATTAAAAAAGTTATATATGTACAGAAATTTTTCATTTGTGAAGCGGAAAAGTTTAGTTTTTTGTTTTTTAAATGTTCTATAGAAATTTGGTTATAAAATTTTCGATCTTCTAATCTATTTAAACCAAAACCACGTATCCTATTATTCAGAACTTTTAAACTGAAGAATTTATTCGTTATAAAATGATTAATTATAAAGCAAAGTTCGTAATTACAAACTCCCTCGAACAGGTCATGCATAATATCTACAGAAGTGTTATCTATTACATCAAACGTTTGTATAGAACTGAAGATACATTCTTCCTTTATTCCAGTGTCAGACACATTTTTCTCATTAAGATCACTTAAATAATTTTGTTTATTTCTAACAATTGTTGGGTTTTCTTCAACTAAAGTTCTCGCAATTATTTTATCAACTTTACATATTCTACAATAATGATTTGCGGAAAATGAAGTTGTAAAACCTAAAATTGTATTTAATCCGAGATTATCTCCAGTTAATGCTGACATTACTAGATAAACTGTTTTCTTTTGTTCGCCCAATACAATTTCCAGCCCAGTTTCCTCTAAAAATTTCAGTTCATTTGTTAGTTGCGCGAAATTTGTCCGCATTCCATAAGATAAATGAGAGGTTTTGGTTAAGCAGCATAATAAAATATGTTCTAATTTGGCAGATTTTGATCCGGGCAGTGTTGGAATTGTGAGATAAAAAGCGGAAAGTTTATGCAATCCTCTTTTAGCTCCAAGTGGATTATTAATTTCTAGATCATCTTGGTACAATAAATATGGAATGCAAGTTTTATTAGCCATTTGCAACATCTTTTTATTCCAACTTGTACCTTGAATAATATTTTTTAACAGACTTTCTGTTTTGAGGATTTTCATTTGTTCCATAATATTTTCAAACATGTTGGGTAGTTCTAGATACTTTTTTAAATTTTCTCTAATTGGCATCAGTACGCCTTTGGCAGGTTGGCAATGTATATTTTGAGTCGTTTTAGAATTATCAATTAGAAACTCATTAGGCTTATTAAACAAATTAATTTTGCTAATGTAATTTTTAAATTTATATTCGGTGTTGAAATTTTCAATATATTGTTTGAGTTCTTGTTCCAAATGTAAAATTTCTTTTAAACAATTTTCATCATCAATTTTATTCTTAACTGATTTCATAATTGCCATCATTATTTCTTCAAAATCCTTGATAATCTTATTAACAATACTTCTACTTAACGTAGGTTTACCATATAACTTTAAAAACAATGCTAAAACAATTTCATTAACACTAGGATTGATATTTGTTTCTTTATTGATTATGGATAATTCCGAAATATTAGAAGAACGATGATTTAATGAACTATCCTTTGCCTCAGTTGAAATTATTTCTGAATAGTTTGAAGATGTATTTAAAGATCCATTATTATTACTGGTTTGTGGTTTAGAAGATGGTAGCTCCAATTCATGTTTTTTGATATGCCGTTTAAATGAGTATACTGATTGAAAATGTTGAAGACAATGTGAGCATTTAAAATCCGATTCATTTTTAAGTTTATGGACATATTTAAGATGATTTAAATAAAAATTAACGTTTGTAAAGGTTTCATCACAAACGAAACAGCAATACATTTTCAATTAGTTTTTTAGATCACTTAAAAGTGATACTAGATTGTGACTTTGGCGTTTTTTTGTCGTAATTTCGTAAAAAAAAAATTCAATGAAATCCCAAAACTGGGAGCACTCTACTGGATAACAAATATCAAGAGCATAAAAAATTTGAAAAATCGATGATATTGCTTTCAATATACTGGAACTTTCAAAGTAATATCCATTTAAATATATGAAAACTCTTTCTATTTCTTCAAGCGATTTTCCTACTGCTAATATTAATGGTTGTAAAGTCCGATTATTTGATGCACAATTTTCTTTTAATTTGTTGAGTTCTGACTCCAAAAAAATTGTATGCTGGAAAATTATATAAATACGTATACGTTAGAACGAATTTTACAAAAAAAAAGAAAATCACCCTCTTACCGGTACCAAACGAAAGAAAGCATTTTGTGAATCAAGAATCGATGGTTTCCACTGTTTCTGTTGTAATTTAATTGTTGTTGGGACCAATAAACCATGCAGCATAAGAAAAATTAAAAGATTTCGAGAATCTGAATAAAAATAATTTAGATATTATGTAACACTTCTTGCCGCTAATGTTGCACATGCTTGATTATATTTTTATCCGGAATACTCACGGCTACGGGGTGAGTTCAACAAAAAAAATAAATATATTTGTTTAGCGAGCAAAGCATCACAAAAAAAAAAAATTCATGTGCACAAAATAAAAATTACAGTACTTAGAAAATATTAACACCCTGTTTCACTGATATATCACTACCTGGCAAAAACTAATCTCGTCACTTCTCCCATAAAATCATTTGCTTAGCCGAACATTATAAGATCGGCATGTATTAAATCAACAATAAAATAAATGATTAACATTTCATAATTTTATTAATATAATTAAAGGAAAAACAAAAAAAATAATAATAATAATATTCACAAAGAAAAATCGTGTTTATACAATATATGTTTTCTTGTAAAATTTGATTTCCTTTTTTCTTTTCTTTTCTTATTTGTGGTAAAAAAAAAAAAAAAAATATATATATATATAACGGCTAAATAAAGGTCAATTAAAAATGCAGTACTTACCAACAATCACCGGAGCGCTCTGGGTTGCTGACGTTTGGACTTATGTCCCTTCTTGATATATGTAAATTAGATCTTTTGGCACTTAAATGATTTCTGCCACGACCGCACTTAACTTAACCGTTCCTTTTTTTTTTTTTCTTTTTTCCACAAAAAAAAAAAAATAAAAATAAACCAACTACAAGCTATGAACACGACAATAATAATCATAAACCAGTAAATATAAAAAAATACGACACAGTAACAATATATTATAAAAATAGGTGACTCAATATTTAATCGAGTACAACTTTCGGAGTCAATGTGTTTCCCATGTGTTTCCAAAGTAAACTTCACAGTTTGGAACTCACTCGCCGATTTGGTTTCGGCATTCGCCAATAGATATAAAATTCATGGGCTATACAGTCCTGTTGTTAATTTATTTTACTTTTTATGTTTTTATTTAATTGATAGTAAATAAATTTCTTTAAAAACTATAGCCGAGTATGCCTGGCAGTAAATTTGTCAAATTATATTCCATCCGTTGAATTATATCATGTACAATTTTTTTATTTTTTTATTTGATGTTATCCAATTATTCGATAAAGATTGGTAATTATATCCGACTGGTGAAATAAGAATCATATACGATGTATATAAATATATATCTTGCTTCAATTAATATATCTACCAATAATAATTACCTATAGTTTTGTTAGAGCAATGTGTATATGGTTATTCCACGAAACTTTGTCAATCAAATTTCACTAGGCGATTTCGCGTTGTTGTTAAGTCCACTGCCGGCACGAAAAGAATGAACGACTTTGACTTTTGTACCGCAATTGTTTTGCTGTTTTTTTTTTTTTTTTTTTTTTTTTTTTTTTTTTGATTTTTATGGTATTGGTTTGGTTTTTTTAAAAACCAAACTGGTAACGAGGATGAACGATTATAAAGCCGTACTATATTGAACCGGATGAACAATACAAAAACAACACCCAACCATTTGTTTTTCGTCACGATTCATTCATTTAATTCATTCTAAAATTTACCAGTATTAAATTGTAGATCATCCACATTCAGGGGCATTACACAGACTCACCTCAATCGTTACAAGGCAGATTTGATTGATATCGCTTCGATTTCAAAGAAGAGATAGAGCCAATAAAAACTGAAAAGAGGTGTACCATTGTGGTTAACGTTTAATGTCTTTACCATGAAAAATTCCAAGCAGTTTTCCGGACTCATCTTCAAGCTCATAATTAACTGTTCCAATTTTATTTCTCACTCTTGCTTTAATAAACTTTGGAGCAAACTTGGCGCAATAAAAGCCTGCCGCACTACTTTGGGCATGATTACGATAATAGACTATTTCACCAGATTTAAAGTCGACTGCTCGAGTACGCAAGTTGTAATGCGTAGCATATTTCTTATAAGCAACTGCTAGTTTGTTTCGCACTTCCTCGTGAAGAATTTGAAGACGTTCCGGCAGAGATTCGACTACGACACTATTTTCATGGCAACAGTCAATGTTTCTCAATAATTGGTATTCTTCAGCATGATTGATTCGATGATAGCCGAACAAACAGAAATGTGGAGATATGGTCGATGACTCGTGAATTGAATGACGTAACGCACTAGATATTGCTCCTAGATGAGTATCCCAAGTACGATGATCTTTTGAAATATAAGACCGGATGGCTTCTATGATTGAGCGGTTAACCCGCTCCGAGGCGTTAGATTGTGGAGAGTACAATGCTGTTCTCAAATGTTGAACTCCAAAATCTTTCAAAAGTTGTTGGAATTCCTTACTTAAAAATTGCACTCCATTGTCGGTGTGAATAAATTCAGGAACACCGTATGTATAGAATATTTCATCCCTTAGGTACTCAACCATTCTCGACGCGACAGCTTTATTCAATGGTTTAAGTAGCACAAATTTAGTTAGTTTATCTAGTACAATAAATATTATTGTCTTTCCATTTTTAGACCGTGGGTAAGGTCCAAGCAAATCCATATATATTCTCTGAAATGGTCTTTCTTCACATCGATTAGACAACATCGGGGGAGTTAAATTTTGATTAGCGGCTTTTGATGTTTTACATGAGATGCAGTTGGTGATATATTCATAAATTTCTTTTCTCATACGAGGCCAGAAATAGAAGCGACGAATTCGTTCCATAGTTTTTCGAATTCCACCGTGTGCTCCACTTGGTTCGTCGTGCTCTTGTTTAAGTATTGTTGGAATAAGTTTGGGAGACAGCCATAATTTCCATACCGGCACGTCCGCTAACTTTACTTGACGTAATGGTTCAAAGCGTATGTAAATTTTATTTTCTAGAAGTCGATGGTTAGGATATGAGGCCGGTGAAGCCTCAATTTTATTGATCAAATTCACATAGTCAACATCTAGGAAGTGTTCTGATTCTAAATTAATGGCATCAACTATTAACAGTCTATTATTTTCTAGTTCTTCTAGAGTATCGCAGTGCACTCTTGACAAAGCATCAGGAACAACGTTTAGTGAACCTCTTTGATGTTCAATGATAAAATCAAAGGATTGGAGTTTCAGGCTCCACCTAGCCAATCTACCACTCAAGTCCTTTTGGGACATCAACCACTTTAAACTAGCATGGTCTGTTATCACCGTGAAATGATGGCCTTCGATATAGGGTCTAAATTTCTGAATACTAACAAGTGCCGCTAAGCATTCTAATTCGGAAATACTATAATTACGCTGAGCTTGATTTAATTTTTGCGAGATAAACGCTATAGGGCGTTCTTGGTTGTCTTCATCTTTTTGAAACAGCACTGCTCCAATTCCGGCTGTACTGGCATCACACCTTATAAAGAATGCTTTTGAATAATCTGCATTTATCAATACCGGCGCTGATGATAAAACTAACTTAATTGATTCAAACGCTGCTTCACATTCACTGCTCCATACAAATTTTTGACCTTTTTTTCAGTAAGTTGGTTATAGGGGCCGAAATTTCCGCGAAATTAGGAATGAACCTACGATACCAACCAGCCATTCCCAACAATCTACGAGTTTGTTTGACTGAAATTGGTCTTGGGAAGGCACATATAGCTGTCACCTTGGAAGGATCAGTACGAAGTCCATCTTCTCCCACGATGAACCCCAAATATTTAATTTCCCGCATCAAAAATTTGCTCTTTGACAAATTGATAGTCAACCCTGCATCAGTCAAAAGTTTTGCGACAGTTGTTAATAGATTAAAATGTTCCTCCAATGAACCTGATATGATTAATAGATCGTCTAAATATACGAAAACTCTTTCATGGTATTGATGTGGAATTACTTTGTCCATTAACCTGCACATACTTTGAGGCGCGTTGCATAAACCAAACGGCATTACAGTAAACTGGTAGAGTGGTCTACCGGGAACTGTAAACGCCGTTTTTTCTCGTGAAGTTGCCTCCAACGGAATTTGCCAAAAGGCGTCTTTGAGGTCCAACGAGCTTATAAACTTAGTGATGTTTAATCGACTTATTAATCCGTCAATATGTGGTAAGGGATATGCATCCTTTTTGGTGACTTGATTCAGCTTCCTGGAGTCTAAACAAAGTCGAACTTTACCATTAGGTTTCTTGACTAACACAACGGGGGAACTCCAAGCACTAGAAGATTCTTCAATAACTCGCAATTTTATCATCCGGTCCAATTCGGTATAGATTAAATCTTGGATGGCGGGTGACACGTTATAAAATCGTTGTTTTATTGGAACAGATTGAGCAACATCAATAACATGTTCGAGTAGATTAGTCCGTCCTAAACCATGAATTTCAAAAGATGGAAACTTTTGTTTAATTAGTTCGAGTGTCTCAGTTTGTTGTGGCGTCAAATAATGCTGGCTTGATTCTTTGAGATGAGACGTAGAAATTTCATGGATAATGGTAGGAGCTAATCCGAATTTGGACCAAAAATCAATGCCCAAGTATAATTCGTTTGATAAACTTGGTACCACATAAAGTCTCATCGATTTAATATCCTCGTTGTAGTTTACTTTAGTATCAACATATCCTAGAATAGGTCTGGAAGTACCGTCCGCGGTTTTAACATAAGATTGAATAGTACACATCCTAAGTCCTAGTTTTTTAACAAACTCCAATGAATTTCTTCCTAAAACACTAATAGATGCTCCGCTATCTAGTAGTCCAAGGATATTGTGATCACAAATCGAAACGTTAATGTGCGGTCTGCGGTCATCCTTAAGAGTTATGATGGACGTGCAGCACAGTTTGTTGATAGCCCGCTTACAATGCCAATAGTTCTTAGTTCGCATCCGTTGTTTTAATTCATACGTTGCTTTAACTGACGGTTTTCCTGGAACAATCTCACATGGTGGTTCAATAGGTGATATAATAGACTTCACTGTGAGTGGTTCCGTCATGGTACTTGTAGATACTATATTAGTTTTATTAACTGGTTCTCGCCAATGACACGTCGAGCAAGACTCCATCGGATGATTATTGGTTTGCGTAGAGATGGTACGGGTGATTGGTAAAACAATGTTTACTTCCTGGACGGTAGTTGTCCCGAACGAGTGTCTCCAGGATAAGGCTCGTTCGTTTTCTGGTTTAAAACATACTTGGAACAATTATAACAGTTCGGCTTTTTAACTTCAGGTTTACCACATCCAAAGCAAAATAATCCAAGAAGATCTTTCGGGCATTCTTGATAACGATGTCCGAGGTCCTTGCAATTCCAGCATACTAAATGGTTGGACTGCAATGGAGCGTGTTCATTTCTAATTAATTTCAGTAATGATATGTTTTGTTCCCCGTTTGATTTGTCTCCATTTAAATTTAAAGATTTAAAGGATACTTCATCCGGATTCTCATGACCTTGAATTTCATTAATGTTAAAACGTCTTTTTGGATGTTCTATGAGGTGTCTTGGATCATACCCGGTATTTGACCAAATACGTTCGTATTGCTGACAAACAACTCTCAATTGTTCCACTGTATGGATCTGCATTGTTAAAGTGGCTGTCCTCAACACTGGATTCATATTTTCTCGCAATATTTCAACGAGTTCTATTTCAGAAAACCGTCTGGAAAGATGTCCGTTTAAGGTTTGAATTTCAAGCGCAAAATCATTAAAACTCTCTCGACCCTGAACTTTTCGTTCAATCGAGCGTCGCGTTTCACGTTCACTTTCATGACTTGAGAACCTTGAAAGTAAAGCTGTTCGCATTTCTTTCCAAGTTGCATTTGGATTATTACGAGCGAACACCCAAAGCCATTTTTCCGCGTTATCACTCACAAAATTGTAAATTATTAAAGGTAATTTATTTTCAGAATAACCATCCCTTTTTGCAAACGTTTCTAAGCGAAAAACAAAATCATGCACATCAAGACCTTTTGACCCTCCGTCAAAAGATATCTTCCATGTTGGAAGACGCCGATTTGTATTATTAAAATTTTCTGAAGAACATTGATTTTCATATTTATACTTTGTTCCGCCTTGATTTAACGGTTGTTCCATGAATTTTTCAAGCCCTGATTGAATGTTTCTTTGAGTTCTTGTGTTAGAGGGATCACCCACCGCCTTTGCTATATTTGCTTGGAATATGAAATCGTTACCCGATTCTTTCGGTGAAACTTGCCACGGATTATTGATAATCTTCAACTGGTCCTGCAATTTTGATTGAGATTTATCCATAGGATTAGACCATGTATTATGTCTTATATCCAGAT
Source organism: Tipula confusa (assembly GCA_963556175.1). Taxonomy (NCBI): domain Eukaryota; kingdom Metazoa; phylum Arthropoda; class Insecta; order Diptera; family Tipulidae; genus Tipula; species Tipula confusa. The sequence goes on from OY744476.1 coordinate 113,008,213, forward strand.
TAAAGTCGGAAAACGGTGAGAATGTCTTCGTACTCTCAGGATTAGTTTCATCCCTTTTTGCCATTGCCCCGGTTTCCAGTTGCCTTTGCCTGTCTTCCTGCTCTATATCTATACGATTCTCATCAAGCAATTTTTCTGCATATTGACTAATACGTCTGAATTTAGTAATTATGCTGGTTACATTCAAAACGTCACCAAATGAATTCTTTAATCGTTGCATTCTTTTTTTCCAGTGTAAGGCTCGAAATAATACCCGATGTAATAGTTCATTGGTTGGTATATTTTTACCGTCAGTAATTTTATTCAATGACTCTGCCACTTCTATTGCCGAGCCTACATCTAAAGCAGGATTACTAACCGTATGCGATTTACTAGGTATAAGTTTCGCATTTATTGCTTCTTCAGATAACCTACTTATGAGCAACTCTTTTGCATTAGGCAAATCTGAATCAATTTCACGAACAATAAATTCAACAAAAAGTTCGTCGTCGGTTAGTGCATTAACGTAATTTATAGATTCCATAATAATATAATAATATTGTAACCAATGCCAAAACCAAGTCTTAATTCGGAAATAATTCAAAAATAGTAATAAATAAACTAAATATTCAAAAAATTTATAAATTCTAATAAAAGAAATAGATAAATATAATCCAAAATAATAGTAATAATACGGGAGAAGTAACGAAATAAATGCCAGTCAGTGATAATAATAAGTGATTTTATGTCTTATTTCATGATTAACGATTTCTTCGTTAATTTCTCAATTAAAGTAACAGTGTAACTGCTCAAAGGGTTGATCATCTAAAAATAACCCAAGAATAACTGACCACAGTAAATCAATTAGTTTATTAGATTGAAAACCAATCCCCCGACGCACCCACCATTTATCATTCAATTAAGATATCACGAAACAAACAAAAATATTTCTATATACGAACAGGGGAAAAAAATATGTTTGGTAAATTACAGGCTAGGGTCATAATGGACCAACAACTTATAAAAATTATCAAGAAGTACTGAATCACAGTCAATCAATCAATAACTTTTAGCAGTTGCTAATAAATCCTTTAACACCCAAGCTAAACCTGCTACCACCATAGAATATGTAAACTACAAAGAAAATTGGAGAAAAAAAAAAAAAAAATATATATATATATATATGTATATATATATATATTATATATATATGTTCAATCAACCAACCTCCAACACAAAACGGAAAGAGCAACGAAATCACCAAATTGTCGAGAAACACTGAATCACAGCCCATCAATCAACAACTTCAGTGTCTACGTTGAAAATCAATTTTTCGTAGTTCGGACGCTGACCAACTAACAGTATATAGAATGAACTGAACTAAAAAACAAAAAAAAAAATAACAAAAACCATAAAGGCAAAATTACAACAGATGATAATACCGCATTTTCATAACAGTTAAAAGAAAAGAGGCGTTAACTACTTATCATCTACAATTAAGGAGTGAAGCTCCCTGGATGCTTTATTAAAGCGACCGTTAGAAAAAAAAAACGCAAGCTATTTACAAAAAATTTGAGTGATCTTCAGCAATCAATTCTTTTCTTGTTTTAATAACAAGTATACTAAACAAAAAAAAAAAAAAAATTGACCTTCGGGTCCCTGTTTCGGCGCCATTTTGTAACACTTCTTGCCGCTAATGTTGCACATGCTTGATTATATTTTTATCCGGAATACTCACGGCTACGGGGTGAGTTCAACAAAAAAAATAAATATATTTGTTTAGCGAGCAAAGCATCACAAAAAAAAAAAATTCATGTGCACAAAATAAAAATTACAGTACTTAGAAAATATTAACACCCTGTTTCACTGATATATCACTACCTGGCAAAAACTAATCTCGTCACTTCTCCCATAAAATCATTTGCTTAGCCGAACATTATAAGATCGGCATGTATTAAATCAACAATAAAATAAATGATTAACATTTCATAATTTTATTAATATAATTAAAGGAAAAACAAAAAAAATAATAATAATAATATTCACAAAGAAAAATCGTGTTTATACAATATATGTTTTCTTGTAAAATTTGATTTCCTTTTTTCTTTTCTTTTCTTATTTGTGGTAAAAAAAAAAAAAAAAATATATATATATATAACGGCTAAATAAAGGTCAATTAAAAATGCAGTACTTACCAACAATCACCGGAGCGCTCTGGGTTGCTGACGTTTGGACTTATGTCCCTTCTTGATATATGTAAATTAGATCTTTTGGCACTTAAATGATTTCTGCCACGACCGCACTTAACTTAACCGTTCCTTTTTTTTTTTTTCTTTTTTCCACAAAAAAAAAAAAATAAAAATAAACCAACTACAAGCTATGAACACGACAATAATAATCATAAACCAGTAAATATAAAAAAATACGACACAGTAACAATATATTATAAAAATAGGTGACTCAATATTTAATCGAGTACAACTTTCGGAGTCAATGTGTTTCCCATGTGTTTCCAAAGTAAACTTCACAGTTTGGAACTCACTCGCCGATTTGGTTTCGGCATTCGCCAATAGATATAAAATTCATGGGCTATACAGTCCTGTTGTTAATTTATTTTACTTTTTATGTTTTTATTTAATTGATAGTAAATAAATTTCTTTAAAAACTATAGCCGAGTATGCCTGGCAGTAAATTTGTCAAATTATATTCCATCCGTTGAATTATATCATGTACAATTTTTTTATTTTTTTATTTGATGTTATCCAATTATTCGATAAAGATTGGTAATTATATCCGACTGGTGAAATAAGAATCATATACGATGTATATAAATATATATCTTGCTTCAATTAATATATCTACCAATAATAATTACCTATAGTTTTGTTAGAGCAATGTGTATATGGTTATTCCACGAAACTTTGTCAATCAAATTTCACTAGGCGATTTCGCGTTGTTGTTAAGTCCACTGCCGGCACGAAAAGAATGAACGACTTTGACTTTTGTACCGCAATTGTTTTGCTGTTTTTTTTTTTTTTTTTTTTTTTTTTTTTTTTTTGATTTTTATGGTATTGGTTTGGTTTTTTTAAAAACCAAACTGGTAACGAGGATGAACGATTATAAAGCCGTACTATATTGAACCGGATGAACAATACAAAAACAACACCCAACCATTTGTTTTTCGTCACGATTCATTCATTTAATTCATTCTAAAATTTACCAGTATTAAATTGTAGATCATCCACATTCAGGGGCATTACACAGACTCACCTCAATCGTTACAATTATTTAATAAGTTTAGGAGAATTATAAGAACATCAAAATCTTACCATCGTTTGAAACTGTTTGCAATAGCTGAAAATGCTTAATGCACGTAGCATCCTTTAAATTTCGAGCGAATATTGGTAGTATTTTTTCTTTAAAAGATGTCCATTTTGAAAAAATTAAATGTGATTTTTGAGGGTGCAATTGATCAAAATCTAATTCAACCTAAATCATTAAATATAAATTATTGTTAAATTTATAATAAATATACTAACAAACTAATAATTGATAACTCTGTACGATTTTTCTAAATGCTGCCGAAATAAGCTTTTAGTATTCTCACATTAAAGTCTGACAGATTCCGAAACTATATCTATATAAACTATAAGTACATATATATATATATATATATATATATATATATATATATATATATATATATATATATATATATATATATATATATATATATATATATATATATATATATATATATATATATGTATATATATATATATATATATATATATGTATATATATATATATATATATATATATATATATATATATATATATATATATATATATATATGTATATATATATACATATATATATATATATATATATATATATATATATATATATGTATATATATATATATATATATATATATATATATATATATATATATATATATGTATATATATATATATACATATATATATATATATATATATATATATATATATATATATATGTATATATATATATATATATATATATATATATATATATAATATGTAAAAATTATTATTGAACTAATAACCAATGTAAATATCATTAATATTTTCCAAAAACCTTCCATTCGTATACCATATGCATATTTAAAAAACGTCAATTGCATTTAAAACAGGCTGTAATCATATAAATACATGATATCACTATATTTACCAAAGTAAGACCTATTTGTTGTGTAAGCAGCGGCCATTCATCAAAAATTTGGATTTCTTTATTTTTGATTTGTAATTTTCTAAGACTATATGTTGCCTTCCATTTTTCAATTACTAAAATTTCTGGCTCCTTGTTTTGTTTTAACCATATGTGCTGATTTATTAATTCAGTGTCATCTATAACTAAATTTGATGGAAAATCAATAACGTTTAATACTGATATATTGCATTAAATATACATACATAAACTTTCGTCGTTTTCTACGGTCTCGGATGTTGTCAATTTACGCTTTAGTTTATATCTACTAGATATTATTCCTTTATTTTGATATTTTTTGGATAAACTGTAAAATTTATCAACTATTTTTCCTCTACTTTTGATGCTTTTATCTCCTAAGTAAATTTTCTGGTAAAACAAAAGTTGTTTGTATGGGTTTTACTGTACACATTTAACATATCTTACCAAGTCCTCATTGGGGAATATATTGTTTATTTGTCTTCCCGCTTCATTGAGAAGGTCGTCATTTAGTTTATAATTATGATCAATATAATGTTCACAAATTATATTAACAAGTGATTGGCGAGACGTGTTTGATAAGCAATTGTTTGTATTGTAATATTCAATAATGAATCTACCGGTGGTGGTGTCTAGTAAACTTTGTAAATTCTGTATAAAAAAATACAAAATTATAAGATAAACTTATAAGTTTATTTAATAATGAAATATTACCAAATAACTGCATACTAATTTCTGTGTTGACGCCTCCGAGCTTACGAATGACGATGTTGAGATTGGTGATGGAACGTTCAATTTAGCAATCCAATCGCTAACCGAAGAATTTAAGGACAACGTTTCAGCAATCGGTAAACTAATTCCCTAGAATATAAAAAATAATTTAAATAAAAATATTTCAAATATCTCTAAATAAACATGGTTTTAACTTTAACTTTAAAATGTACACTAAATGTACGTCATATATGTATTTCATGTAGTCAATATAAAATACAAATAGAATATAGGCTTACCTCTAACTGACGCCACTCTAAAAGTTTTGTTCTAAATCTAATTCTTAAACCAAATTGCTGGTCTGGTATGAGGTTATTGATGTCATCTATGGTCAGCTGTTTAAATGTATCAATGTCTATTCCTTTTTCTGTGAACATCAAAAAATTAATGAAATAAGTAACAGCTGTTTATGTTTTTTTATTTTTTTTATCACTCACAATTATGTGTAATAAAAAAGTTTTACCTGCAAAGCTGATAATTAAGTTTTCCATTCCCCATTCTATTAGTAAACATTCGGATTTTGTTAAATCTCTTATCTGTTCTAAATGAATTTCCGCCATTTTATAGTAGTTGAATAATACACTTATTTTATATCTAACCACTTGTTTCTTTTAATACTGTCTTTTCCAATTTTTTATATAATATAATTCTTCATATATATATATATATATATATATATATATATATATATATATGTATATATATATATATATATATATATATATATATATATATATATATATATATATATATAAATATATATATAAATATAATATATATATATATATATATATATATATATATATATATATATATATATATATATATATATATATATATATATATATATATATATATATATATATATATATATATATATATATATATATATATATATATATATATATATATATAAACAACATAAACTATATTAGCTTGAAATCAAATCACTTTAAAATATATTATTTACACTTTATTATACACTTGCACAAACAATTTTTTTTAAAAACACATTGATCTTGTTCGACACTAAATACGGAAATGATCAAATACGAAGAGAATCAATTACAAAAACGTAAAAACCGTTTAGCTATAAATTGTTAAAATCAACTAAATATTTAGGTATTTATTATAATTATTTTTAATTTTTCTGCTAAAACATTAGTTAATATAATTTATTTTCCAAGAATTTAATTCCGTTGGAGAAGTAAAAAAAATGAGTGAGAGAAATTAATAATTTTCCAATGTTTTAGCTGTTTTATTTAGTTTCATGGAATAATTTATTCAATTTAAATAGGAAATTGAACAAAATTAGTATACTAAACAAATAGAAGAATAGTAAATTTAAAAAAATAACTAAAGATCTAAAGTTTTTTGTGATTCAAGTACCAAATGAATAAACCAGCTATTGTTTCTTAGGATATTTTTGATCTAATTCTAATTATATAAAACACCAAATGTAGTTTTACCAACTTTAAATAGAATGTATAAAAAATTTGCTAAACCTTCTATTTATTTTTCATCTAATCATGATTAGGAGAAAAATTAAAAATAATTTTTTCGGTGTAGTTATTCTTAACGTTTGTTTTTATACTAAAAAAACATTATTACCAACACAGAAACAATATTCCAACAAATATGAGTGTTTGGTAATTTAAATAATAATAAGGGAGAGAAAAAAAAAATTAAATAATTAGTTTAAATTGATCAATTATATAATCCAGAATTAAGCGCGGTGAACTCACAGTAGGTACTTCATCTCACATAACCTGAGCATGAAAAAAAACAATAAATGTACGTGAATAGGGTAAACAGCTGGTTGCGTTAGGAAAAGGATAGAACGAAAAATGGGAACTTCTAGGAACAATGGAACTACGAACCCCCAACTAAAATCAAAACACCCGACGTGGAAATAGTGGCCGTTCGTAATTCCATCGCTCTCAGAAAGGATGTTGCACCAATTTGTGTGAAATCAAAACAGCAAGAGAGCTGGAATCAACACAAATCGGTGCTTTACAAAAGGAAAAGACAAAAAAATAATAATAATAATGAAAATCGAGAAAAAAAAAATCTCGTTTACAAATGGTTCCAAAAAAACATTAGCACACGAAGGTTTTTTATTACCATGATATACTCCGATAGCAAAAATTTTCTTAAATGTTTCCTAGGGTTGGCCAAAGTTGACTATTTGAGCTCTTAGCTAATGGTATCCCATCTATTCCAATATCAACATTTATTTCATTTTTATTATATTCCATATTTTTTAAAAACATTTCCATAGAAGTTTTTAATCCAATATGTGTATATTCACCGTTTTTAACATTAATTAATTCACAAGGTTTTTGAGTATGCCTTGTTAACGTTCGCACATCATGAGGAAGGTTTAAATTATAATTATTTAGAATTTGCAATGGAGCATTGCCACATTTCATTAAAACATTAAATTGAACAAGCCATTGAGCTAGTTCTCTTGATATTTTTCTATCGATCATATCATTAAACTCAAAAAACTAAAAATTTGAAGAATTCCCAAGTGAGAACTGGTTATCGAAGCTTAACCCTTCGTGTTCTTCAATATTTTCCATTGAAGTGGGTACATTATCATTTCTTTCGCAGACGTCGATTTTATGTTTTACAGCACATAATTTTTTAATTTCGCGATTTACCTCGTAATAATCTCTTTTGTTCATCTTGGACAATTAAGATAGCTGTGAATAAAATATACGTATATGTACACTTACTTTTACAATTTTTAAACTATGAAAATTGAATGTTAAATTTTTCACTATGTTCTAGAATGTTCCTCACTTTGATAAAACTGTAATTATTCTAAAATTGGTACTACACTAAAATTTAAATTTTTTATTTTATATTTATTTATGTTAATACACCAAAATTAATTACACGTTAATTATTTAATTAATTATATTAATAACTAAATTAAAATTATTTCCACAATTAATTCTAAACGTTATAATAGTAAAAATTTAAAAAACAAAATGGTTCGATAGCTCAACAGTAAATGATGTATAATTTGTATATCTATATATAGCAAAATATACATCTACATATAAATCTTCTATTACGTTTACCATTATAAAAAGTGTTACGTTTACGAACCGTTAGCGAAGAATTTGTTATGTACAATTCTTCGCTAACGTTACGTTTTCGTGTAGCATTAACGAAACGCTTATGTCGTTCCTACCTTTGACAATTAAAATTGTTTGCGAAATATCATAAGTTTATACAAATTTTATTTAATTCTGTTAATGTATTTGTGTAGAGCAAAAAAAATGTTTCGTTTATATTACGTTTATGCGACATGTTTTGCGAATTCGCTAAAATTGTTTGACGGTTATATTTTAATCACAATATTGCTATGTTCTCACAAGGGCGGAACAAATTGGTTTAAAATTAATTTATATTTAGACAAGACGTCAAACAATATTTTTCAAAACAAAATAATGGCTTGGCTTTATATCTTTCTCTTTTTATTTGTGTTATGCTGCCTCTTTTACTCGATGTTCGTTCAAACAAAAATATAAAATTAAACCAACTCTTGTGAAAATTTTCTTAAGAAAGTAACATGACTGTTTTGAGCTTGTTACCCTTAGTCTCAGTCACGACCTACACGAGTGTTTGTTTGGGACGCATCCAGTCGGATATGGGGGGGTTGTTGGTCGCACCAGGTAAATAACTGTATGCCTTGTGTATTAATACAAAAAAACATTCAGTTTACTCTTCTTCCACTTTCCCACATCACCATCAATTAACTTAAATCTCCATATTATTATTATTTTTTAAATCTTCATATATATAATAATTTTATTTAAATTCATTTGTATTTAGTATGTATATATATATATTGTAAAATATTAGTCCACTATATAAATTAGAAATTAACTAAATGATATATAAATGATTAATAAATTATTTGACTACCTTAAATTCTAACTATTACTATTTTATTGAATTAATAAAATTATAAAAAAACTTTCTTCAGTGTCAAAAAAAAAACTTAAACTTAATAAACCCGTTAACCAAAATCAAAAAAAAATTTCCTTACCACCAACATCCGTAGAGTACTCTCCGTTGCTTTGTGGTGGCTAAAAGAAACCTTTTTTATATTAATTTCTTTTAAATAAATATATGTCGTATTTTTCACTATTTCTATTTTTTTTTTAATTATATTTATTCACTATCACTGATTTATATATATATATATATATATATATATATATATATATATATATATATATATATATATATATATATATATATATATATATATATATATATATATTTTTTTATATTAACTTAATGAGAATTCACTTATATATATAGCAAGTACTTAATCATATTTTATATACAACGGCCTTTTGAATATACTGCCTTTTAAATATCACAAAGCACTTGTTGAATATCACAAAGCACTTGTTGAATATCACCAAGCAATTAATTAGATTTTTTCCTTTGCCTTGGATCACAAGCAAAATATTGTTGACCAAATCCGTCTTATACAAAATTTTTACCAATAAAATCAGATCCAAACTCGATGGTAAATTGGTTTCAACTCGATGGTAAATTTGTTTAACTCAATGGTAAATTGGTTTAACTCAAGCGCATTTCCCACTACCGTTACGTGGACGGCACACTCGAAATTTCCTTACTTTTGTGACTCTTACACAATACGTACGATCTGCGCTTGGATGGTATTTGTCCCACTGCAGCCACTACAAATAGTTTACGGTAGGGGACTAGAAAACCATCAATTTTATTAGCAATACTGTATGAAACACCACCCGTCACAAATTAGTTACCTTTTTAATAGTTTTATAAACAGAATTTATTTATATAGCACGTGTTTTTGTTTGTTTTTTTTTTTTTTTTTAATTTATATATATCATAAATTTTTGTGGTCATCTGCCCATCGACTGTTTTAACTAATAATGAGATTTTCTAAAATTTTTTTTTTTATAATTTCGATAATCTGGTGGGGAATAACAACGGTAATTTCATGAAATAATTATAAAAAAAAATTAATTATTTGATTTTTCCCCTCACTACTATGCACCATCAGTCCGACTACAGCAAGACACCAGCTAGCGTCTTTCAACCCACAATACTCGTATTACTCGAAGAACCAAAATACAACACCCATTCATAAGTATCACACTTATGAATGGGTAACAACACAGATTCTTTGGCTTCATGTATGTGAATACAAAGAAACTGAAAAATGGATATCGCACAGTTGGTGCCTTATTCATAATTCGTACTGAAATATATATATATATATATATATATATATATATATATATATATATATATATATATATATATATTTCATTTGAAAACTTTCGTACCATGCAACTGTTCTATATCCGAATATCCTTGGCATGAAAAATTCCTAGTATTTTGTCTGATGAATCTTTTAATTCATAATTTACTGTGCCAATTCTTTTTGCAACTATAGCTTTCCTAAACTGTGGTGCAAATTTAGAACAAATTTTCTTTCCTGCATCGCTTTGTGGGTGAGTACGTACAAAGACAATTTGACCGACTTCGTAGTTGATTGGACGAGCTCTCAAATTATATCTCTGTGCACTTCTTTCATAAGTCTTTGCAATATTTTTCCTCACATCATCATGAACTAAAGACAGTCTAGCTGGTAATGGAAGTAAGATTTCCCCCTCCGAGATTTCACCTAATTGTTTTAGGAGTTCGTAATCATGTGCATGATTAATACGATGGTATCCAAATAAGACAAAATGAGGTGAATGTTGAATGGTTTCATGTATACCATTTCTGAGAGCAGCCACAATTTCGTGAATGTGTTTATCCCATGCACTATGTTTCTGAGAAATATATGATCGGATAGCGGATATTACAGAACGATTTACTCTTTCCGAGGCGTTAGATTGAGGTGAGTAGACTGCTGTTTTTGAATCTGTAATCCCATATTGACTCAAAAGATCTTTGTACTCAGCGCCATACAATTGGTTGAAACACTTGTTTGTATGAATGAATGAACGAAGAAATTGAACTGTGACGTCGTCTTTAATTCATAAATGTGGTTAAAAAAACACATTGTTTTCTTTTTTGCGTATCTTTCTTCTAAGTTTAGCCATGCACTTTGGTAATTATCATCAGTTGTAGGTATATGCCTCAACAATGCATCCTCTTGTTGAAATTAGCAGTACCCTGATGTTATCCGGAAGATAACCTTTTAATAGTTGGAATTTATGGGCGTCAGATATATTTGAATTGTTGTCAACTCCACTTTTGAAAGAATCGCTAAACGAACTTCATTTACTACATTGACCATCAAACGGCTCAATTTGATGCTTTGGAAGAGTGATTGTATCGTTATTAGCGAATGACATTAGTTGTACGATCGGATAAATTTTCAAAAAATGCTCAAAATGGCGTACTCTCTGTGTATATTCTTTTTTGGATACCGATTTTACTAAGTTATTTTTTTTTGTTTTTCTTGTCAATTCATTTTCCAAAATTCTGCGAAAATGTTTTCTCGTAGTAGTTGAGTGAATTAAGAACGTTTCCGCATTTAACTTTTCAGGGAATATTTGGACACGCACATTTCGCCGAGTTTTCGATTTGGTCTTTCAATACCAAAATTTATTTGGCTACTGGAAAGTTTGTAGCCTTGGTACTGACGAGTCCATCCGCACCACGATGCAACTCTATGATCCGGGCCAAAGGCTACCTTAATGGTGCAAACAATTTTGAAACATTGACTGTAATCGTTGATAGTGAGATAGGCAACTGAAGCTTAAATATCGAACGGATAGATCAGGCTGAGAGACAATGGTTTGACTTATTTAAAAAATATCCTGGCGTTAAACACGCGAGGCCATTTGGGTCGTCAGACATTGGTCCAAAAGGTCGAGAATTAAGACAACACTCGATTTCAATTACCAACGTATTGAGTTGCTCGAACGTCAGTGAGTTTGTTCCGACTACGCGTTTTAAATGGTGCTTAGCACTTTTTACGGCGACTTCCCATAACCCACCGAAGTGGGCTGACCCAGGAGGTATCATATGCCATTGAATATTTCGATCAGCGCAAAAGTTTATTATCTCGTTCGTGTGCACCTCTGATGCGAAAAGTCGATATAAGTCCTTTAACACGGATTTGGCACCCACAAAATTCGTTGTTTTGTCAGTGTAAACATTTGTGCAGAGTCCGCGTCGCGACACTAACCTCCGGAATGCAGCTAAAAACGCTTCCGTGGATAAGTCTGTCACGACTTCCATATGGACATCCTTGGTTGCGAAACATATAAAGATAGCGACATAGCTTTTCTCTTCAACTCGAGAACGTATTTTATTTCGAACTAAAAACGAAAATGCTCCACGGAAGCATTTTTAGCTGCATTCCGGAGGTTGGTGTCGCGACGCGGACTCTGGACAAATGTTTACAGAAACAATGCAACGAATTTTGTGGGTGCCAAATCCGTGTTAAAGGACTTATATCGACATTATCGAACGGTCGAGGAGGTGTCACTCGTTCCTTAGGAAGTTGTCCCATAAATTGAGAAAGTGTCAAGGGACAAGCGCGGACACACCGAATGTACTGTTTTACTACCTTTTTGCATAAATTCCGTCCACCAATTATACAAAATCGTTCTCGTATATTATATAATAAAGACTGTGGCCCAGCATGTAACAGTCGGATATGTTCTGATTGGATGAATAATTTAGAAAACGAATGTGATGCTGGTGATATATCGTACAATATTTGAATTGGTTAATCTGCCGCCAACGCGCAGAATACCATCTAAATCTAAAAATGAATTGAGTGATATTATTTTGCTTTGGCTTGGTAGGACTCTACCGTTCAGAAGAATTTTTATTTCAGCTAAAAATTCGTTTATTTGAATATGTTACGATTGCCTTTAATGCTAACTCCATATCAATTGCAAATAATTCAATTTTGGTGGATAACAGATAAGCTAAAGTCAATCGTTTTGTCGGCGGTCCATTTGAATTTTTATGCTGAACAGAAAATTTTAAATTCTTTATGAAACGAAGTATAATAGCGAACTTCCATAATAATTTCGAATAACTGGAACAGTTTGAAATTGCGTTCCACTTTATTTTTCAAAGTTCTAAGTTTTCTGTTTTAATTTTAACTGTTGAAGGTTGTTTTGGCCAATGCTCTCTTGAAGACCAGAGAAATATCGGACCTCGAAACCAGTTTTCGCATTTTAAAAACTCATTGGGCATTAGGCCTCATGAAATCACATCCGCGGAGTTGGATTTAATAAATTCTATTTGCCACAAACGTAAATCGGGATGGATCTGTTTTAATTCGATATAGCATTATTTGTGAATCCGTCCATAAATAAACAGCTGAAAAATCGATTTTCATTACTTATACTACCTTTTGGATTAATTGTGCTAGTGGAAGAGATGCACACAATTCTAGGCCCGGAATAGTTTGCGATTTAAGAGGAACGACCCGACTCTTTGAACACAAAAATCTAATATTACAACGATCTTCATGATCTATGGTCCGAATATAAAGGCACCTCCCGAATCCCTTTTCAGACGCATCTCCGAAACCGTGAAGTTCGACTCTCTTTGGGTGTCGAGATATGACACATTTAGGAATGGACAATTTGTCTATCGACAACAATTGCTGTTTAAAGATTGTCCAGTACTCGCAAAATTCTATTGGTAGAATTTCATCCGAATCTAACTTGAGTGACCAGAGCTTGTTACGATTGCTCGTAAACAGATTTGTCTCCTCGTCCACGACCCGCAGCTTTGACCGGCTAACCTCAGTCCAGAGGGGTGGATTTTAATGTGGTCGAGGTCCGATGGAGACTTAGGGGGCTGCGATCACATCGAAATTAACACACACATACGCGGCACTTGGTAACGATATCTCCCTGACCAGCTATGACAAAAAAATTACACCACCATTAGAACATATGTATATTTAAAAGAAAAATATTGTAACAATAAAACTTTATAAGAACAAAAAAAATTTAATTTATTGGAGATGTTTGTCTTGTTTCCTTCGTAGCGACTCTTACACGGCTCCAGAGCTCTTCCACCGGATCAGAGCTGTAAAGAAAGAACCCCAAAAAACCGTACCAAATCTCAATCACTAACAACTCAGTGACGTATTCAAAATTTCATTACACAATATTTTAGAACAAACAAAAAAATTTTAGTTATACAACCTATAGTGCGTTCAATCCATATACAGACACAATTTCACATATATTATCAGGCACGTTCTGATTCCATTCCCGTTCTGCCGCCACGTTCCTCACAGGCTGTTATTCAGGATCCGGATATGAATAAATTCAATTTAATTGCTCTTGTGGTTGGTTGCAGAAGAAAAGGCTATCACAATTCCCACGTTCACTCGCGGCCTCAATTAAGGTGTCCAATTGATACACCACACTGGATACCACCGTAAAATAGGATGCCACACCCGAATAAGACGCGTTCATGCGGTTACGCGTTGAGAATTTTTCTCTTACAGTCTTATCAATTAATAATTATACTAATTATAATTGTAGTTGTATATAAATTGTTTTGTTTCCATTTAGTAGTGGTGAGTCGTCGTATTTTACTTCGATGTAGTTTTTTTGTGGACTTAGCTATTATTCTATAAGTTATAGTTATAGCTTTCGTCGATATTTTCGTTTGTATAGAATCACTCAATAGTGATAAAAACAAATTTAATATTATACTACTTGAACGTTTGTACACCGTACACAATATTTACACAACCGATCTCTTTCATTACCAAAACTTGACTCCCAAAAAAAATCAAAACTCACACCACCCACCAATCCCAAAAACGATTTTTCTATTTTTATTTTGTTTTGTCCACCACCGTTCATCCAACATGTTTATCCCATTCATTAGATTATTTTATTTTTTTTCCTCATCTGCTAACGCTGGGGATTTAAACCTTTTTCTTTATTTTTTTTTTTTTTGCGTGTATCACTCCGTGATAGGTAACACGCTTCGAGCGTGGACTAGTTAACGAATATTTGTTGAATGAAAAATATAACTCACCGTGCACAGTATCCCAGTTAATCCCGAGAATCAAAGTAGAGCTGCTTTGTTCATGACCTTCAGACTGAAGGGAGTGGTTATTTGATTTTATCTTTCGGAGCTCAAAACCCTTTTCAAAATCCTTTTCTTCATTTGATGCCAATTGATAAAGTGTTCTTATTTTAGTTTCATGTCCGGACTGTCACGCCACCAAATTTTCTGAAACCCTGCTGATCTTTTCTGACTGAAATTTGACGGTACATTTTTGTAATGTCACCGGTTATGCCAATTATATGCTTCCAAAAACATAATAAAATTTGAGACGAATTTGCCGTATGATTAACATTTGAATCAACTTCAAGCGAAGACGAAGTCAATTTTTTTAAAATCGGTTGACTTTGGTCAAAATTCGTTGCATGTTTTACGTCAGTTGCTTGTTGATAGTTCGAAATGATACTTGCCGCCAATGTTGAATCACTTTGCAAATTATGTTTCAATGGACCATAATTTTTTCTTTTTGTATTTGCATTACCGAAATGCAACAAAGTATGATGCTTTTGTGAGCAAATGGAACAAACACCTTTGCAATCCACTGACTTATGTCCACCACCTAAACACGATACGCAAACACCACGGTGCTTTACGAAATTGAATCGATGTTGAGGTTTTACTATGATTTTTGAATTTAGGACACAACTAATCGATGACTTTCCTTGCAGTACGGGCAACTCAAATTTTGCTCCAATTGAACGCTAACCTGTTTCCGAACATCTGGTTTATTGAACCGATTTGAATTAAATGGCGAAGCGACTGACACCTTTTTGACCACTCCACCATGGTCTCCGGTTATTTTACTTCCGAAAATTCTCCTTTCTTTTCTTCCTTTTAACACTTTTTAGGTATCTACCCCTAGTGGTATTATTATGTTTATTAAATTTATGGCGAAAAAAAGGTTATCTTGGGTAGAGCCAATTTTTCTTCTCGAAAAAAAAATTATTATTATTTATACTTATATATTAAAGTTTTTTTTTTCCTTGTTTACACTTTCTATTTATCTATTCGGTATTCTCCCGAATAGACAATAGCCGTAGCACTAAAATTCAATGAACCTTTGAATTAGTTTTAAAATTACGGTAATCGATACACTGTCGATTATTCACTTTAAAACTTCACTACTTTTATGTGTAAATTTTTCTCTTTTTATTTTATGTTGCACACTATATTTTAATTTTGCAATATAGGATTTAGGTAAGATATTAATATATCTATTTACCAATCCTATCAACTGCGCCAGTTATAATATTATTAACACTTTTATTTAATTTTTTATTGACTCAACTCGGAAGTTGAGTCTTTTATTTAATATTTAAATTTATTTAGTTTAAGAAAATATAATTTACATTAATTGATGTTTACAGCACTGATTTTCAACTAACAATTCCAACTTATTATAATTTTTACTTTACTTTATAGTTTTAATTAAAAGATAATAAAAGGTGTCGTCTTTCCTTGGGTTTTTTCCATTAAGCATGCAACTTATGCAAAATCAACAGTTTTTGCATATTTTCTATCTGTTTCTTAGAATTGACTAACAACATGTTTTAATGTTGCTGATACCTCATTTTGTATATGTGTTGAATTGAATGCTGCTGATGTAGCATTTTGTGTAGATGATGACTCTTCTGGAATATGTAACACTCTCACCCCGGCCACCCACAATCGTTTGCACCAGTGAGAAAATGGCACAGGACCGTTCCACCCTCAACCAAAACTCCACATCGACCACCAACACCCCCGACTATACGAGAAAAATTAAAACGACAAACAATATTGGTGTCAATCGGGCCTGTACACTTCAGGAGGTGCCGATTACGCTACAATTATGTCTACTAAAACAACAAATCGTATTAGTGAGCCAGTAGTTAACACATAAATCCACAAAAAAATCACCGCCGGCGAGTAATAGCGTTGACTGACCATAATGTAGTCAATCAACGGTCAAAGTAAGCATCAGTAAGTTCCATAACAACTTTCATTTTACACTTCTATTAATAAATCGAAAACTAAAAAATGTATTGAATATTATAAATTATTAATCCATTAGAAAATGTTCGACTAACACAAGAAATAAAAATTACAATTAAACCCCTTAATGTAGCTCTATTTAGCACTCAACTTCAAAATGAATACAAACTACATTTCAAAACATTTAAGCAACAACTCGAAGAGTTGGTAGCCTTCCAATGGATGACTATGCGATAAGGTCGAAGACCCTAATGCTTTTAATAAGGTATATCCAGGTACCTTGGGTGCCCAGATAACCAGGAACAATCCGAAGGAATGTTCTATGTTTCGTTGCGAGAAATTCTTGATCAAAAATTAAGAATTTCTTTCTTCGAACGGTTGTCGAAGCCCATAAACAAAACCATTTTAAAGGTAATGCCTGCAGAGGACCCGATGGGCTAACTCTGCGGAGCCTTCGAAGGCGGGCACAAATACTTTTTACGGTATTGCCCCACCTAAGTTCAACAATCGTTTAACCGGTTCTTTTGGAAGTGGGGTTGTTTTCATTTAGCGAAGCTAAACGTTTACTCGCCTCCTCTCGGATACGAGCATGACTACGGTTAGCGTTCTCCAACGCGAGAACAGCTTCCTTATACCTTGGCATGATTGTCAAGGCCCCTTTCTTGTCACTTTCAGAACTGAGGTTCTGTATGACATTTTCAATTGTTTCAATAGTAACCTTCGGTACTTTGAAATGTAAAGAGTCAAAATCGTTTCCGAGTTTTGAAAAATCGGCTCGGATTTTGACAACAACCGCTTTAGCCGCATCTAATGCGGCCTTGGCAGCCAAAACCTCCGGATCCGTATTAACGGGATTCGGAGTAGTTCCCTTACGAGAAGTTCCGATTAGGTCTCGAATAGAGTCCAATCTTACCTTCGTAGGGCCATCCGTTTTGGGAATCGCTCCTTTGGAGGGATTCGCCTTCGCGGTTACGGGAACAGCAGTCGATCTGATGATCTGCTGTGTTCTACGTTCCCGATCTAAGATCGGTTGAGACAATGCCGCAAAAATTTTCTGTCGCATGTCTCGTGGGAGGGCATCAACGAAGTCGATGACCTCACCGGCGGTTGGTTTGCGGTTTAATTGCTTGTGTTCCGAAAGGAAGGCAGCAACCGCGGTATCATCTGCGTTCAATAGCACAAATTTACGTGACATATTGAAATTTATGATAAATTTATAAATCGTTGATTTAATATTTATTGTAAGCTAATTACTGGAAATCAGTCAATTCTTTGAATAAGGCTGTAGCAAATAGCTTTTTAATTCAAATTTGAGTGAATATTTATGTTAAAATTTTCGATTTTTCCGAGGTCACCTAAGAAAAATCCTGGTCAGATATTTTAGTCTGAATCTATGCATTTCCGTTTGATTCGGTGCATTATTGTTCGAACTTCCATTCTTCTCTTTTTTTTTATTTTTGTAATCCACCCATTTCTTTTTAAATGGAATAGATGTAGTGGTAGAAGTAGAAGCAGAAGGTTTTTCGTTTTCGATTATAATATCTGGTTTTTTTGAAACTATATTTTCGCAATTTGTGACTACTTTGAGGAGTTTTATATTAGAGTGAATTATTCTTTTAACTTTTTTATGTTTTCTTCTTTCGTTACAATATCCATGGCTTCTTCCAAAGTTGTTGGATTTGAAGCCCTGATACGATATCCTAATGGATCTTGAAACGCAGACTGGAAAACTTAATAAATTTTTATAGTGCTTTATCTGATGGTCGATTATATCGCTATCAGAATTGTTTAGTTCTATTTTTTTGTTATTTTTTACTTATCACTTATACAAAATTTACCTAACATACCTAATGAATGCCCTACATTAGTAACATTAATAGGTAATAGGATGAACAGTGTTATCAATATGAACTGTTTTTAAATAAATTTGGTTTAAGAACTATTCATTATATGTACATATCTTTACATAATTTACAATCATAATTACTATGAATTGGTCATCAATAAAATGTTTTTATAATTATTCTAAAAAATACTAACATAAATAAAGGTTATGCATGTATTATAGTATTCGTATATAAAAACAAGCTGTTTTTTATTTTAATGAACTGAAATTCATAATATTAATGCACTAAAAATTTATGTACAAAATGTTTTTTTTTTAATTTGTACTCTATATGATGAATTTTACATTAATACTATGAATTTGAGTTAATGATTGCAATTCATAAAAAAAATTACCAATATTTTTTTCAGTGTAATGTTATGCTCATAAAGTTTTGCTAAATGATGTTGTGCCTCAAATTTAAAGCACCACAGATATTTTATTGGACCTAATTGTTTAATAATAGTTGGATAGTGTACCATCATGTGAAATTTTGGTTTAAGAGAAACATTGAATAAATTTAGTTAACTTGTGGTGCTTTTCGATTAGCACCCTCATTTTATTCAAATCATGCTCATCAAAATTTGGCTATATTATCATGTCAGGATTAACTGGATTAACAATATTAAAAATTTATAAACTGGATCATTTGGAACAATCAAATCACCAATCATAAGGGGTAGCAAATGGACAAAAGTTTTCATTTGAGCTACATTCATTTTAAAAGATGAATTAAGGACATGTTTTTTTTCAATTGGAGGACTGTTATTTAATAATTCGGTTTTACCGTTATTAAACATTTGTTTTCTATAATTTAATGTCTCAAGCGTAAATATTTTTTTTTTCATACAAAAAATAGTTTAAGATTTTTGATAAATCATATTTACAGACTCCAATAAATAAATCATGCATTACATGCAATATTTTGTGTTACATGAAAATTATTGATTTGATTTATAACAGAAACCTCTTTTAAGCTACCTTCACCACTGCCAATCAAAGAAGTTTCAATGTTATAATTATCTAAATTCCTTAAAGCTTCAGGCATTTCGAAACATTCAACTTGAGTTTGAGCTTTATCTCTTAAACATATTCTACAAAACTTATTAGCACTAAACGATTTTGCATAACCTAATATATTGTTTAATGCGAAATTATCACCGAGGAATTGACTAAATTGAAAATAAATTTTATGTGATTTGCCTTCTGTTTTTATGTCTACTCCGTCAGATTGTAATTCATTGATTTGTTAAATAAGTGGTTTTAGACATCGTTCCAACTCATTCTTTTATGTCACGGCTCATGATAAATCCGGCCACAAATATATTATTTATTTTTGATACCACCTGAAAGTATTATATCTTGTGTTGACTCTGCAAGTCCCCATTCTTGTAACAGTTGAAGCACCTGATTAATTCCATCCTGGCTGAATTTAGGTGGTTATAAATGTTATTTGAAGTGGGACTTGTTCATCGAATGGCATGCTCATTTTGTTGGATTTAGATGTATTCTGCAAATTATTATACTTACATAATATCTAGCTTGTTTAATTTTATAGAAAAATTACTAACCTTATTATAAATTTGAAACACGTTGAATACTACGAGTATTAAAAATAAAATAATTTTTTTGCTACAAACCACTAACTACTTTATAAATTTTTTCACTAAATGATTAATTTTAAATATTTTCATAATTATATTAAAACTATGATTTATGACCACTGATTAATAAATTTATACTATAAATGTTTCTCAATTTATAATTAAACTGCTACTTTATGTATTAAACCAAAAATTTTATTTTAAGGTACAATTATTTTATCCGAAAATTAAATATGTACTTGCGATCTCATCTTTACTGTTCAAGAATTGTAGAAAGAATGATTATTTATTATTAATGATAGATAATTTATTTTTTTTTTTTCAAACAAAAATTTCCTTTATTCGTAACATTTTTTAAAAATACATAAATTTGGCTTCTTCGATTTACAATAAATAAGTGGATGTTGGAAATAAACTAAAATGACATCCAAAAATTATATAAAATAAAAAATTGGACCCCTGTTCCTATAAAAAATGGAATCTCAGGTTCATTGCTTCTTACAAATTTTTAACATTATTATAAAAAATAGAATTTACATATGTAAAGTTATAAAAATAAAAAAAAATGTTAATTTATAAAATCGCCGAAAATGGGTAAAAAATTAATGACATAAAAAAATGTTACAAAATCTATGTCAATATCTACTCAAAATTGAGCTTAAAAATAAAAATAAATAAGAAAATTCATACACACAAACATACCTATATACAAAACCATACACACACACATACATACAATTTAAAATAAAACGTAAATGTTATAACATTAAAAAATATGGCAATGAAAAATGTTCCCCAAAAATGGCTCAATTTTTATAAAATTTCTTGTGTAAAAATCTACTGTAAAAATTATACAATACAAAAATCGTAATTAAAAAATAAAGGAAATTATTCTCATATAAAAATACAAATGTTATTGCTGCGGTTGCTGCTGCTGGTCATCGTTGTTGTTGTTGTCGTTGTTGTCATCATTTGTGTTATCGGCCATATCGGAAAGCCACCAATACGCCTCGCATCTTTTTGTATATTCGTCATTCTTAATTTTGATCGTGGTTTCAAATCGTATATGTTCCGTTGGGTTGTTGAATTTATATGGATCGAAATATTTTTCGTTTGGCCGTCGAGCTACATGATATATTAGAGGTACTCCATTTCTATCTTGAATGTAGCCCAATCTGTCGAGGAAAACGAATAAATTCGGTCCCGGTAGAGTTTCGTTCGTCGTGTACAATTTTGCAAGATGGTCGTCCACATGGTACGGTCCATAGATTAACGAATTTTCAGTATTGTTACATGCGCGTCATATGTGATTGCGCGTCAAATTTAGAATGTGTACGTCAATACGGTCCGAGTCGTATTTTTCGTATTGTATTCGGTTCGATACATAGTGTGTAAAGTCTGTCTCTGCTTTTCTGTACAGTCCGTTACAATGTCTTAAGCATTTCCGTTCAAAAATTCTGTATTTTTCTATGTATCGCGGTACTTGGTTGAACCATACCTGGCAACCGTATGTCAGTATGGGTCTTATCAAAGCTTTGTATGCGGTCAGTTTTACACGTTTGTCAATATGTTTGTTGTAAAAAAGTTGCCGTGCGCCCATAAATGCTCGTCTCGCCTTCTCTAGTTGCAATTTCGTATGTTGGGACATATAGTACAAATTGTCTAAGTATACGCCCAGGTATTTAATTTGTTGTTGTGAGATTTTAAGAGAAAGTTTCCGCCAATTTCTTTTAAGATCTCTCGTCGCATGTTTTAGCGGTCGCCGAAAAAGGATAGCCTCACACTTAGTTGAATTTATTTCGATATGCCAAATATTAAAATAATTTTGTATATAGTCCAAAGATGTTTGCAGGTTTTTTTGAATTTCTCCAACACGGTACGCCGAACTGTAAACAATCATGTCATCTGCATATGCACATGATTGCGTAATTTTAGAATTTAGTTTTTCGTGCCCAATTAAATCTGCCGTGTATAGATTGAATAGAATGGGCGCAGTAATCGATCCTTGCTGAACACCGTTGTAAATTTTGAAGGTAGTTGAAGAATTTTGATTGCCGGCAGTTGTTGTAATGAATTTTCGGTCGTATAAGAGTTCGAATAACATTTTGATAAGATCGGAAGGGAATTTCATTTTAATTAATTTTGAAAGTAAACCATCGAGCCAAATAGATTCAAAAGCTTTTTTGATGTCGATAAGAACGGCGCCAGTAGGATTGTTGAATTTTAGATTATGTGCCACATCCGATACAACTTTAGTTATAGCGTGTACAGTGTTGTGTCCTTGACGGAAACCAAATTGATTATCAGGCATTAATTTGTGATCAGCTACGTAGTCATTGATTTTTTCATAAAGGATAATTTCGAATAATTTACCAAAGTTGGAGAGCAGCGAGATGGGCCGATAATTTTCGGGATCCGAGGGAGTTTTTTCTTTTTTCAGTATGGGGAACACACGAGCAGTTTTCCACGATACAGGAAACGTTTTGTTATTCAGTAAGTTATTGAATAAAATACAGATTTCAACGATAATTGTTTGAGGCAGGTGTTTAAATACGCAATTTGGAAGCAAATCAGGACCGAAAGATTTTTTATTATTGGCCAGAGCTAGAATATTGTTTAGTTGGTAAACCGTGACATAGTAATTTTGATCATTTAGCGGTTGTTTTGGTGCGAATGCCGGATTTGTGACCGAAAATTGAGATTTGGTAATGTGTCCAATTTTATCTCGTTTGTGTTGTTCAATGATGGGCACGATTAAATTTTGAATTTCGCGCTCATGTTCTTGATGTTGTGTCGATGAGTAAAGGTTGGAATTTTGAATAGTGTTCGCCTGAATATGGTGTCCGAGAATGTTAAGATTTGTAATTGTATCGAATATTTTATACGAGTCGTTTGCTGAATTTTTTTGAATTTCGCTCCAATCAATGTCCAAATTGTTATAACGATAGATATCGGCTGTTTTGATTTCCAAAGACTTAATTTTGATTGAATTTTGCTTGTTTTTCTGATTTTTTGTAAATTTTTTAATTTCGGCCCACATTTTGACTCCCGGTCGAATGCCTTGCATCACCGCAGTCCAATATTTCTCAATTTGAATTTTGATGTTTTGTCTTATTAATTGCACCGTTCTTTTAATTTCGACCTTCCATTCCAAAATTTTTGAATTGTTATTCGCGATGATTTGACTTTGAGTTAGGCCCGAAAAGTTTGAATTTTGATGATTTACGTTGCCCAAATTGCGTTTTAGCGTTTTAATTTTGGTGATGAGGAAAGATTTATGCCGATATAATTTTTCTATAATATGATTTGTGTAACAAACCATATTATTTATTCGGCGCTTCTTCGGTATGTTTTGCTTGATATTGTCCAATATTAGTTGAGTGAGTTGTTCGATGTACGCTTTGCATTCGTCGTCCGACAGATTTCGGTCCGCTGGTATTAAATTTTGAAGAGGAGTGTCGATTTCGAGCGAAAGTTATTGTTGTTGTTGTACTGCCCAACGGTGAGCTTTTTCCAAATTTTGCTGCCAATCATTCCAATCCATGCCCACAAAATTGTATCTAGTCGTTGAATTTAGATTGTCGTCGTCGTCGATGAAATTGATGCCACGTTCGAGGTCTCCCATATCATGAACCTCAATCTCGATCCCTCTGTGGTCACTGTCATAATGAAGAGTGGGTATTTCGTGCTTCAAATTTTGTTTAATTTTGATGCGTAGGTCCACTATGGCCAAATCGAGGTAATTTCCTGAACGGATCATTGTCGGTTTGTCGCTGTGTATTAATTTAGATCGGTAATCCATTGCATAGTCGTCCATCCAGATTTTTAGTCGGTTGCCTCGAGTATTATTTCCAGCGTTACCCCAGCTAGTGTGTCTGGCATTTAGATCGCCCGCAATAATATAATAATTTTGTGGATCCGCTAAATTCAGTTTTACAAAAATGTTGTTCCATTCCTTGATGAATTGGTCGTCCGTGATGTGTGAATGGTTGCCCGTACAATAAATTGAGATGAGGTAAATTTTGTTGGCCGAAAATTTAAAGTTTATTCGAATTATTGCAATTTCGATTCCTTCACATTTGCTTACCAGTTGTGAATCAATTTGTTTAAACTTGACATTATTTTTAACAAGTATGGCCGTACCACCCCCTTGTTTCGCATTTATGCGGTCGCTCCGTATAATTTGGTAATTTTTGAATTCTAAATTGTGGCGTTCATTTAATTTGGTTTCGTTGACCAAGAGACAGTCTGGATTTTGTGCTTTTAAAAATTCCAAAAGATTTAATCTTCGTTGAACGCTGACAATCGAATTAACGTTTAACGATATAATTTTGAATTTAGACGAAGAGAATTGATTTTGATTACGCCGGGTCGTAAGGTTTGTTGTTGTTGAATTAGACATATTTTTGTGAATTTAGATTTGTGAAAGGATCTCGTATAGTTGCGCTATTTGTAAAGCTTGTCGCTCTATTATTTTTGACATTTGGTCGAATTTTGTCGAAAGATCTTGAATGGCCAAATCTGTGTGTGTCATTGTTGTTGTTGATGTCGGTTGTGGTGGTGGAGCTGTTATAGTTGTTTGTCGTGTTGACGTTGGTCCTCCCTTCATCATTTCCGCAAACGTGCCATTTTCCTTCGATACTTTAACCGAGCTAAAGAGTTTTGGTACAGCTTTTCCTTGATGTTGAGCTTTTTTACGTTCCTCAATCCTTTTTTTGAGGCGTAAGATCATATTTTGGTAGACAGGGCAACCTTTATACGAGGCCGGATGACCAGTTTTTTTGCAGTTTGTGCAATAGATGTTTTCTTTCGAGACTTCGTCATTTATTTGACATTCGCCAGGTACATGTTCGTTGGAGCATTTCACGCATCGGAACGATAAACTACAATTTGTAGCAGTATGCCCGTATCTTTGACAATTTCGACATTGCATGATGTCATTTGTCTTATTCAGATTTGTCTTATTGCCACTCGATTTTTTGATAATTTAGATGTTTGATGTTAAACACCAAGTTGAAGGGGGTTGTTGGCACAAATTGGACAATATATAGGGGCAGCAACTTATTTCGTTGGTCCGTCCGTCTTGATTTCATTTGTAGTATTTTAACGATTTGAATTTGTTCACTTTCTGATTCTATGTCCGTTTTCAATTCGTCGAGGTTTTCCGTCTCAGTCAGTCCTCTTAGTACTAGCGATTTTGGTTTGTACTCCTTCGGTGTGTACGTATAGTATTGTGTATTGACCTCATCGAAAGTTGTCTTCAGTGCGTTAAAATTTGTTAATGAGTCTGTCGTCACTGTGTGTTTTGAGGAATTTATCCGTTTTACCTCAAAGTCTTTAATATTTAGAGCTTTGGCCAACAAAACTGTGTTTTTTATTTCTTGCCCATAAATATGTATGGGCGGTGGTCGTCGTTGCTTTTTGGGCGTTGTCGATGAATTAACTGTTGTTGTTGTTGTTGTTGTTGCCTCCTCATCATTGACTGTTGTCGATGGTGTAGTATTAGAGTTCGTGTTTGATTTTGTCGTATTGTTAATTGAGTAATTTTTTTTCGCCATACTATTATTGTTGTTGTTCGATGAGTTATTGGTGGCCGATTGTTGGGCTGGTTTTTTTGATGTGTTGTTAGTTTTGATTTTTTTTTTGATTGTTTCAAAACCATCATCGTTAGTTTCGGTATGTTCGACGTTTATATTAGAAACAAATTCGTCATTGTCGTCCATCATCTCAATTAGTGGAGCAAATTTATTTTGTTGGACAAAAGGATTATTTTGATTTGATTCGTTAGTTATTTTTTTAATAAAGTTATTACTGTGTGTGTCTGGTAGTTGCGCCCTTAGTAATTTAATTTCGTTTTGGAGATTTTTAATAATATTATTTAAATCGCAAGACTCACCATTGTCATCAGTTGTGATTTTTCTTTTGTTGGCTTGTAAAGATAGCCGATTCGTTGATGCCCTTGTTGATATCGGTTTTGAAATTTCGGTGTTTGATGATGTTGACGGTGTATTTGGTCCAATGGCTGGTGTCGTTTTAATTGTTACGCGATTCGTTAGAATTTGAATATCGTCTTCGGAATCGGTGTGCGATGGCAGAGGTAAAGAAGCTGGTAGTGAATTTTCACTAACAGAGTTATGTGGTGTAGCCATTAAAGATTTTTTATATATTAGAAGGTTGGTAATATAGTTTTGTTTTGTCGGAACATTCCGATCACTATTTTCGGATATTATAATTTGTTTTTTCTTTTTAATTTTAAATAAATTAAAATTAATTTTTTATATTGGAATTTTTTTTTTTTTTTTTTTTTTTTTTTAAATTAGAAATTCAATATTAACACACAAAGCGAGAAAAAATAAAATGTTCACACGAAATACCAAATTATATTAACACTAGATATATTTTTCCTTTAAAGGTCAAATAAGGAAAAGAAAATGTTCACATTAAACACCAAAAGTGTTTTTTTTTTTTTTTTTTTAACAAATAAGAGTTTTTTTTTTTCACAAGCTATCTGTTTTTTTTTTTTTTGTTTTTATAGGATACGTGTCCTTATATGGAATAATGAAAGTTTTAGGAAAAAACAAAAGTTTTGTGTTTACACCTTTTTTTTTAATTTTGGTATTACCCCAATTTTGGGGCTCCACTATAGTTCCCTTTTATATTTGCGCGCGATTTGAGCACGAATTTTATTACGTATAATTTATATAATATTTTTTTTTTTTTTTTTAATTATTATTATTTTTTTAAATATTAAGGAGAGCTTCCAACAGAGAGAGCTCCACACCTAAAATTATTAACAACATAACACAATTATTTAAATTATTTATAGTTAATTTTCAAATAAATGTTTTTTTTTTTTTTTGGGTAGCCCCAAATTAGGGCTCCCGTTGTACAAACACTTAATTTATAATAGAAATTAATATTTAATTAGCACACACACACACACACAATAACGAGGAAAAAGAAACGGCACACATTAAAATAATTTTAATTCAATTAAATTAAATTTTAAATTGTAGAATTAAAATTTAAATTCTAAATTTGAAAAATAAAAATTTTATTTTATTTTCTATGTTCACTTTTTTGGTTTTAGAGAATATATTTTTTATTTTATTTTTAGGTCTATGCTCACTGAGCTTTCGATTAAGACTGATAGATAATTTATTATTAATGATTTTGTTTCGCATTACCCGTCATACGGTTTAACAAATTATTTTTCACGATAATTGCTTAGACGACTAATAAGAACTACTGATGAAAAGTTAATTTTAATGTGAAATTTCTTAAAATTATCCTCTTTAATAGGAAATGCACATAATTTTAAAAAGAACAACTTATTACTATTTTATTGTGAAAAAACTTCTCAAAATAATGTGATTTCTTTTTAAAAATCAAGTAGATATCTTTTTAAAACTAGGTAAATGAATAGAAATCTCGCAAAATCTGTTAAGAGGGATATTTTATTAACTTTTTTTTCTCTGTGTATAATAACAATTATGAACATTCAAAAATTTATTAATTAGACATAAATTAAAATTCGATTCAAATTATAAATATAGTTTTACTTAATTTCTAGTCCCAAAATTTACGTCAATTTTAATGTTCTTCTATTTTTCTTTTATTCAATTTTAATTTTAGCTCCATTACTCCTCGGGTCAAATCAATTCTTGATTTTTTTATTCTGTTCTTTTTATTTATTTATTTTTTAAATTGAATTTTACACTTTGATTAACTTTATTACAATTTATTTTTATGTCTTACTTAAACTACTTTAGGATTACAACTGAATTCTTAAACTTAATTAACTTACAATAATGCCAATGGATAAAATGTCTATTTTGCAAAACGGCGGAAATGTAGAAAATACGAGCGTCGGATTATGTTGCAAGTCCGGCAACATGATATTCTGACTTTATATGAACTCAAAGTATGTCACGTTATAACTCTTCCCCTCTTAAGATCAAAGGTCTCATTTGGTCAGAAAAGTGGTGTTTCGTAGAATCGCTTTTTCCTAGCAGTAGGTATGGCTAGATTGCCGATTTCTATGGGTTGGAGGTTTGCACCTTTAATTTCTTTTTCCTTCACATGATCTTCGACGGAAGTTTGGTTTATATTCGATGTGGGTAATTTTTCTGAATATAATTGTGTGACGAGTGCGGTACTCATAATTTTGAAAAGTTTAATCTGTAGTTCTTTTATCGCGACGTATGCAATGAAAATGATGATTAACAATAAGCATAAATCGCAGCTTGCCCATTGTTTGAAGAGGTTGTTACGGTAGTCCGTAAACAGATTTGTTTCCTTTGGCCTCAGCTCGCAGCTTCGTCCAGCTAGATTCAGCCCTTAGGGGGTGGATGTTATTTTGCCGAGGTCCAAAAGGGAACTTAAAAGGCTGCGATCCCATTTGGATCAAAATTACAACACGCACACCCACTATTCCACAATGCATCGATCTCCCCGATCAGCGATATCAAAAATTACACACACATATTACGGTGATTGCGTGAACATTAATATGATTTATTGAATTCTATTTTTACTTTACACATATAAGAAAAAAAATTAACACAAATAACTAATTTGTTTTTGTTTTACAAGTAACTTTACGTCTAGTGTTGTTACACAATCCAAAGGAATATAGTGAATTTTGTTTTGCTTAATTTTATTATTTTAAAAAAAAAAAAAAAAAACAATCACGCTCCCGCAGATTTTTCCATTGATCCGGTTCAACTCCGACGCGGTCGCAGAGCTCTCCGCCGTATCCTAGCTGAAAAGGATCAAAAAAAAAAACACCGACCAAAAATTATCCACCACTGGATCATCCAGTGATGTGGGAAAAAAAACAAAAACAAAATCCAATAGTACCGAAATAAAACAAAAATTTATAATGTTCACCTTGTTCACGCAACACTTAACTTAATAATTTTGTTCATGCCCGGATCCTCCCTCCACCAGGTTCTGCTTGCTGCCCACGTGCGTTGTCTAGGCCTGTACGTCCGCCGTTCTCGCGTTCTGCTCACCAAGATCAGTTATACTCTCGCAATTTGGCCAAGAATTGGTTAACCTTTTTTTTTTTTTGAGTATAATATTTTTTTTTTCGTCAATGAATAAATACTAATTTGACGTAATCCGGTAACGTACTTAAGCACGTGGTTATCTCACCACTACTTCGTCACGAGTTATTTTATAAACAAATTATTTCTTTGTTCCACGTATACTTGCTATTTTAATATTACAGCGTATATTTGCAACAGCGTGGAACTAGTGTTGGAACTCGCTAGTTTTTATCTCTATTTTTTTTCCTTTTTTGATTTTTAATTTTTCTATTACAATTATCTAATAATCTTTTTTTTTTTTTTTTTTTTTACGATCCGTATCGATCAAAATCCCATGATCAAAAAAAAAAACCAAACAAACACCGCCAAAAAAAAAAACATTCTCTTTTTTCTTCCCATTTTATATCTTACAGCCACTTATATAATCTTCTCTATACAAATACAACAACATTTTTCCCCTGTTATTGATTTTTTCTTTCCTTTAAATGATCATCACGCCCCGACTTAAGTTAACAGAACCACGACTTAGCACGCAACCAAAATAAACATTATACCATTAAAATATTAACAACAAAAGCCACAAACAAAATATAAGTACAGTGAACGAAGTAGCAAAACAAAAAAAAAATAACATGAAGATGCCTCGCATCGTAACAAGGTTTCCAACATTAAGCAGCTCAATAGTATCTGTATTATTGATGTGGATATCTTTCAACATTTGTAAAAAAGCACCTCGTTATATTCATTCTCCTGTGGTGATGGTTGCAGTATGGCGGGAAGAACTTCGATTGATGTTTTGCTATGAATATTTTTTTTAATATAGATATTGTTGTATTGCTAAACTTTATTAGATATATACCGTTGAGGGTTTGAGTTTCGTTGTTCGTGTTATATGTTACACTGAAAGAAAAAAATGGGTAATTGTAACCAAAAACCAATCTTAGCTGAACCAAGCAAATCGGTTGTTTTTCAACCAACTAACCGCAAGTTTAATAATACTAAACTTGCTAGGTTATTTTTTAAACTATAACCTTGCAACTGGTTGAATCGAATTGATTGTCTCAGTTATTGCATAGTTATTTTGAACTTTGTAAACCATTTAAGCTAATCATTTTTTCGTTAATTTAACCTAAGCAGATAAAAAAAACATAGTTTATTTTAAACTACAATTGTTACATTCACATAACGAGGCAGGAAGGTTAAGTTTAACAAAACTTTAAACAAATTGCTAAGTAACGGTGACAATTAAAAAGTTTAAACCCACTATGCACAATGGTTAATAATAACACATTTTTAAATAGTTACTTGGTTAAACTAAACTTTCTTTAGCTGTGCGTAATGGTTAATTTAAACGAAAGGTTGAACTACAGCCTAGTTATATTAATATTTGGATTGTAAAGCCGCATATGAAAATATTAAAATAACTAGGAGCAGTGGTTATGGTTAACGAACAATTAACTAATTTAATAGTTGAAGGAAACTAAAAATAAGACCTTTTTGAGACAAGAGAAATTGTTAAAAATAAAAATTTCTGGTTATTTAATTCATTTATTATATAAATTATAATTAATACTACACCAATATATGTGTTTTAATATGACATTAATATACAGAATACAGATTTATATATAACTTACAAAAGTTTAGTTATTGCAACAAAAGTATTAATTTTTCATATTATACATAGTTAATAATCACAAATAAAAAATAAAATACAAATTAAAAAAAAAAAACAATTCTTATATAAAACAAATTATTAAGACATAATAGTCATATTAGAATCAATGTTTGTGATATTTTCCTCAATCCTTCTGTCTGCCGTTTCTTTCCATAGTTTAATAACTTCGTCCCATGGTGTTCGCATATGCTTTAACTTAATAAATTATTAAGAATAAATTATATGTGTCTGTACTTAAATCAGTTGAGACGCATTGAGTTACATCTATAAGTACAATAATATAATAATAAATAAATAACAATAAATACTTAGTTATTTATAGCTTAAGTATTTTATATTAAGCCTGCCGACTATTGATCCATTTATAATTTAGAAGTTTAAAAACATTTTTACTGGCTCCTGTGGCTGAAGGGCACTCTAGGACTAGAAAGGTCGAAGAAAAACGAGCATGGTAGCCGAAGAATTTGTTACAGTAGAATTACTTTCGATAAAAGAGTCATGCGTATGATATATATGATCCTAAACACAACAATGATGACATATATTGAGATCTATACAATCACGAGATCAGGAATTTGATAAAAATTTCTGATCTTGTGTATGAGTTAAATATATATATATTAACAGCAAATATGCTGGCTCGGTCACGTTCTTCATGCTGATCTGGGACGAACAGATCAGTGATCTGAGAGGAGAAGCAAGGAGATCGTTATTCAGTTATGTTTTACTTGATTCTATTACACATAATTTTATAGTATCCTTTAGTCTAGAATTTTTTATTTTATTTTGGAAGCGGTTATACAGTTTGTGTTTAGGTGGTAAATGTCTTCTTGATATAAAATATGAAGCCTAAAATTAATTTTAAAAAAATAAGAAAATTTTCACGTCATTCTACTCTATTTGGTATATTTTTACATGGGACTCCGATGGAAAAGTTCGAATTCCGATTCCAACTTTTTCTGGTTATAATAATAATCAATAATCTGGTGCACTAAAAACGACTAATTCACTCTAAAACAAAAATTAAAAAAAGTGGTTTAAATTTACCAAGTGCTTAAGTATATTTGACTTATTTGCGAAAGTAAATTTCACTTTGCATCATTTAAATTAACCAGTGCAATGCTATATTGCTAAGTATAACCAACTATTCGCCTAGGATAATTTAACAAAGCTATTTTTTTCTGAAAGAAACCTAATTTAGAAGAAAAATTATTTATATAAAACGTTAAATACTAGTTCAATTACTGATATTATAATAATTTTGTAATCTGATCTGATTATTTGATTATATTATAGAGAACCGAACCAAAAAAAAAAGACCTTAAAATCTATTTATCTAGTGCATAAGTAGATTTTACTTTGCATCGTTAGATTAACCAGTACTATACTATATAGCAGGGGTGGCAAAACTTTCAAGTCTTGCGGGCGACTTTTGACTAAATTAAATCTGGAGGTCTACCAGAGAAACTATATTTAATTGTTAACTGTATTTCATTTATTTGTTTAAATTCAAGACAAAATTAGAAAGTTTTATATCACTTATAATACAAGAATTTTAAAAATATTAAATATTTAAATATTAAGTTTATTTACTACTGCTACTACTTGCACCTGATACGTGGCACTGCATCTTATCAGCAAGTTCTTCATATTTTGGATCATATGAGCTTATGGCGATTCGCAAGCATGATGCGAAATGATCATCCGTTAAACAAGATCGATGTTTTGTCTTAATGCCATTCATTGAAGAAAAAGCTGATTCGCAAAGATAAGTGGATCCAAAAAATGCATATATCCAGCCACTCTCCGCAAAATTGGATATTTTTCTTCTGAAAGAAGATTCCAAGACTTGTCTTCGGTTGTAGCTCTTGATTTTATGAATATGTCTCATTTTAATGCTATTATCTCATCTTCTAAGCAAGCTGAATTTAAGTCCAGAAATTCATTAATCTGAGTAGCGATCTCCTCAGTATTAATACAATCGTTAAACAGAAATGACATGAACGTAGCAATATTTTCAATTTTAGTAAAATCAGCAAAACGTGTGGTAAATTCATTTAAAAGGGTACTGATTTGATTAGCATATTCGTTGTAAAGAATTCCTGGCTCATCATTGGATTCTTCTTCCATATTTTGGAAATGTTTTAAATCACACAGTTCTAGTTGACGAATAAACATGGACAGCTTTTCTTAAAACGTTTTTACTGCCGTTATCATATCGAGAATAGATTTATGTTTCCCCTGTAGCTGTAAGTTTAATTTATTAAATGCTCTGTCATATCGCAAAGAAAAGCAAGAGCCATCAGCCAACTTTTATCCTCTAATTCGGGATATAATTCTTCTCTTCCAGTCAAAAACTGCTTTATTTCCGGCAACAGATCTCTAAATCGTTTTAAAAATTTTGCACGACTAAGCCATCTTACATCCGTATGTAATAATAATTCGGTATTTTCAATTTCACATTGTTCCAGCAATGTCCGAAACTGACGTCGTTGTAGACTTCTTGCACGTATCGAATTTACAATTTTAAATGCAATATTTATTACATAATTAGAGTTTAACACTTTTGAACACAAGGTTTGTTGATGGATAATGCAATGGTACGAATGAAAACTCGGAATTTTTTCATCTTTCTTGCAAAGCGTTACGAATCTCACATGTTTTCCAATCATAGACGGAGCTCCATCGGTGGTAATTGATACCAATTTGTGAATCGGGAAATCAGTGCGGCTTATAAATGATTCGAATAAATTGTAAATGTCTTGACCTCTTGTGTGTCCTTTCATTGGTAGAATAGTCAATAATTTTTCTGTGGTAGACATATCTTCGAAAACCATTCGAATGAAAATGCAGAGTTGTGCAGTGTCTGTGATATCTGTAGATTCATCAAATTGCAAAGAGAGAAAGCAGCATTTTTGAATATCTTGCTGTAAAATATCTTCCAAATTTTTACTTATATCCACCGTTCTTTTCATGATAGTATTGCGCGTCAATGACATATTGCTAATAGATTCCAGAATTTCAGATTTATTTTTAAAATCTTTGAATAACACTTCACCAGCTTTTACAAATGCCTCTTTCCATATTTCGCCATCTCCAAAAGGTTTTTTTATGTTTGATTAAAATATTAGCTACCTTAAATGATGCTACGGTAGCGGTTTTAGACTTTGAGCTAAATTTAGTAAAAAAAGTTTGTTGTGCACCTAATTGTGACTTTAACTGCTTCACTTTCTCTTTCCGTACCTCATAGTTTAATGGAAAGTCAATTTCATAATTATGGTGCACTGTTCGAAAATGTCGTTCAACGTTAGCTTTTTTAGGTAGTGCTACGTTTGAATTACAAATAAGACAAAGACACTTATCTTTCATCACGATAAAAAAAAATTCCTGTTCCCATTCAGCATGATAGTGGTACGTTTTAGTTTTTTTGCTCGGTTGTGTCATTGTGGCTAAGAAAAAATACATATATTTAGAATTATTAACAAACAAAAAAACCCAAAAATTTGCGATTATTATACTTACTTTATTTTTTAAGATGAAAATAATTAAAGTTGCAATAAATTCCTTATCAAAATTAATCTTATTCACTGCTCAGATAATGAAAACGTTCGGACAACTTTCTTTAACACAAAATTATTGAAATTTATATTCTATTATTCAAAACTTCAACACTTCAAACTTTATATTTAGAAACAGACACGGAATTTTTGGTTTTGCAGCTATGTGGTTTATTTTTGTTACATGAAAATTAAAACATTATCAATACTCGTAAATAAATCACATTCAAAATTGCATATGTATGGATGCGTTCCTAATAAAAACACATGTTCAAATAAAATGGGTAATCCCCTTTTACTAAAAAATTTAACTGCAATTTGAATTAAAAAAATCGCCTGTAAAAAATTTGTATGAAAAAGTCGAAAGAAATAAGAACAGCATTAAAAGAGAAATGAAAAATGTTTATTTCTTTATTTTATTAGACATTTGTTACCATATAAATCTGAACTGTTTTTTAAATATGTTTATAAAGAGATTACGTAACAGTCAAAAAGTTTTTTAAATATGCATTTTCTCATATTGCTCGCGGGCGACTTTCGATAGTTAATCGGTCGACCAGTCGACCGCGGTCGACGCTTTTGCCAGTCCTGCTATATAGCTTAGTAATAATACTATGGTCGCCCAGTTTAATTTTACAAAGCAAGTTCAAGCATAAGTTCACTTAACCAAAAATAAATTTATTTTATTTCAATAAATTGATTTAATAAGATGAGCCCGTCGAATATTTCCTCGACCATTGCTATGTGTTGATTGTTGGTGTTGGGGCAATGTATGATTGCTTTTTTGCCAAGTTGAATTTAAATTTATTTTATTTTCTTTTTTTTTTAACACAATTGAACTTTCTCAAAGGGGCGAGAACACTTGTATATAAATAAAAATACTTTTTATTAATTGAACTTTAATTCTAATTTTGAAATTTTCGAAGTGATGATCAAATGTACACTGATTTTTGTTTTATTTTGGTTTCTTTTTAAATACACATAATTTGTATAATTTCCGGTTTCTCGTGTAACGATATTTTTTGCCTCGACTTTTTATACATTGTCGATAAGATCGATTTATCGCGACATCTATTCTTTTTATAATTTAATTTTAATTGTGGTTGATGATGGAGATTGATAACTTGAATTAACCAAAGCTAGAGTGCATGATGATGATGGTGCATTTCTTGGTAGTGAAATTATATGATACGTATTCGTTGTTAAGTGTTGTGGATGGGTTCGACAAAAGCCTTTGGCAATTGTTTTTTTCTCGGCGATGAACAGTTGGTTTTTTTACATTGTGCCGACTGGCTTTTAAGCATAAATTTGACACACAAGACGAGTTACTTATATCTAAAATATCTTTTCTGTTACAGATTGACGGTTTTACATTTGTTAATCACGCTGTAGACCGCATCATGATTTCTAATAATTTTTTCATGTTCCATTTGTATGTATGATTTTGTTATTTTTCCTGACTGGTTTTAATAATAATTTACTATACATTTCTTTAGTGTTTAACGGAATATAAACAATATATAATTTGCATAACTTATTGCTAATGATTTTAATATTCGTAAAGTCAAACGCTTCTTCAGGCGTAGAGTAAGGTAAATTTTGTTTTTCTATTGTATCGATGGCTAATTTGATTTCCGAATTTGATAAAATGAGAGAGTTTATAATACTCCTAACTCATTTTGCTCATTTTGACCAAAATCGACGTTCTGGTTTAGTTTGATTTACATAAGTTCATATTCCATTTAAATTCATGAAATCAAATATATTGTAGTTGTATACTAGTTCATTGACATATTTACACTGACACATAAATTCTGGAATATAGCGTGTTCTTGCAATATACTCAGTCATGAACTATTTGTACGACTCATATAATTCTAGCATTTTTAAGAATTTGCTCTTCATCGCTAGCAATCTCTGATTTGCAGCTTTATACGAATTGCCGAGTGATAGCCTCGGCTCCTTGAACGTTAACCTGACAACAAATCGACCATCAGATTTCTTTTCTCGGTTGTTTTCTCGTAGTGGAGATATCACAAGGATGCTGGGATACTGCATGTTTCGCCAGTTCTGCTAATTCCTCAACTTTCCACAAATTTGTGCAGCAAACAGTGAATGTCTTCTTTAAAGGTTGGTTCGCTTATGGTGTGACAATTGTAAATGGTTGATACTGAGGCTTTACATGTTGCCACAATTAGCCAGTCCAATTTTGACGTTGCAGTAACTTTCTGGACTTAAGATTGTGGTTATAGACAATACGTTTCGTGGGTAAATAGTTTGTAATATTATTAATGTTATGACATGATATGTTAAGAAGTATAACATAATAAAAACAAAAATTCTAACAGAAAGAAAAACTTGGGCTTTTGTATTGTAGCGTTTTATTATTCTAATAAAATACGGAGATCCCTTTTTATATATTTTCGCTACGACGGTTGTACAGTAATTCTTTTTCTCTTCTTTCTTCCCCCAAATATATTTTATTTTAGTACACGTAGATACTACCAACTAATCAAATATTAAATTACGTAAAACGAATCAACTAACTAGTAACATAGATCCTGCAATTTAAGTTGGCCTCAATCTTCTTCAATTTCATCATTTTCCCCAAACTCGTCATCGTCAGGAACTACTACTAATCGCAGATGATCGGATGGTATAACTCCTCAAAACCGGCGTCTCCCATCATCGGCGCTAACATATAAGTGGATTGAACATAAAGTAGATTAAATGTTTTGTAGTTGAAGGGTTTTGGTCTAGGCATACCTTGAATTGGAAGGAATCATTCTTTGGGTCCCAATATAGGCCTAATACTTTAACAGTGTTCGATTCTTCTATCTCCAGAATATTTGTTTGATTTTTATGTGCTTAATCCGGATGAAATCCGGAACTGGATAAAATTAAATCTACGTCGTTTTTTAATTTTATTGCACCTTCAATCGTATCGGCACCTGCCATCAAATCATCAACATAAATGCTAGTTTTTATGTGCCTGGCAGTTTCTAGTAATTTTGTTTCATATCGTACTATTGTATCGTATCGTTAAGTGCGCGAGTGGCTAAATACGTTGCGCTTGCTGTACCATAAGTAACCGTTTGCAATTCAAACGTCGTAAATGGTTTATCTGGTGAATCTCGCCAAATAATACGCTGATATTTGCGTATTTATTGACTGAATTTTTCTGGTATCTTGAGACGTAATGGGTTGATTTTCTTTATATTTGTTTTGTACCAAAGGGTGTTATGATACAAAAATGAATGTTTAAAATAAACTTTTATAATGGTTGGTTCCTCAATTCAATAATTAACCACTTAAATATTTATTTTATTTTTACAATTTATAATTTTCAATTTTAGTTGTTGTCAGCTTGAAGGTTTGTAGGTAAGAGAGTGATTATTTATTTTTATAAATGTTAATTGTTGTCATTACAATTTTTGACAGATTTACATTCATTAAATTTAGTACTAGATTATTTTTACGTTTGACATTGATTAATCCGTCAGTAAATAAACATCGTTGACAGAATTAGGTAATAACAAGGTAATTAGATTGATACATAAAATTTAATTGCATATTTAAATTTTTACAGCCTGATTAGCAGTAGTCTACGACAATATTTTGGCCAATTTTTTTATTTGTCAGCCATGTTGGCCCACTCCACCATAACTGAACATCTTGCAGTTTATCTGGGTCAACTCCCCTTGATGCATAATCAGCCGGGTTGTCCTGTGAGCATACATGTCTCCATTGAGATCTCTTCATATGGATTAGTATCTCTCCAGTACGGTTTCCGACAAAGGTATTCCATTTAGATGGGTGTGTAGACAGCCAATCTAAAACAATGGTGGAGTCCGTCCATGCATTAACCTCTTTGATGTTCACATCTAAGGCCTCTTTAACTGTTGTTAAAAGTTTGCTGAGCAGCAATGAATTTGTTTCACTGATTTTATTCGTAATATTAATTAAAAAGTTTATTGCCTCAATTAAAAAAACTAATTAAACTGTATAAAACTAATTATTACTAACTAATTACTAGTTACAAAGGACGTGCCGAAAACAAGATGGACGACTCAATTTAATGGAGTCTCTGCTTGATAAGCCGAATCAAATCGCTAATACATTAAAAATTAGCATCGCTGGGTTACCAAACAAACATGTTTAAAAACATGTAAAAACAAATAAAGGGAATGATTTTAACAACAATTATATTTATTTATTTATTTATTTATTTATTTATTTATTTATTATAATGAAGTTTAAACGTAAGTTTTTGTACAACATGCATATACACATAATTACATAAAGAAAACATAACCTAACATAAATAATCAAAAAAAAAAAAAAAAAAATTGGAAAACAAAATAAAATATGCACAATAAAATATATACAATAAATTACAAATAATATACACAAAAATTTACACTCTCCCAATCATATCATACAATTTCTTTTTAAAGATATTTACAGAACTTAAATTTTTAAGTTCAGATGGCAAACTATTCCAAATAACAATTGCATTCACCAAACATGAGTCATTATAAATAGCAGTTCTGTTGCACGGCAAGTTGATATTTCTGGTACGCTGAGACTTTGAAAGATTAAATTTTTTATACAAATACAAAGGTAATTTCGAATTGATTACTCGAAAAATAAAAATAGCAATTCTACAATAAAAAAGCTCAAACAAACCACAACCAAGAATAGAATCCTTAAATACGGATATGTGATCAAACTTTCTAAGATTATGTACATACCGAGTACAATTGTTAAAAGTAACCTCAAGTAAGCGTTTCGAAGAACTGTCACAGTTATTAAAAATAACGTCACAATAAGTGAAAATAGGTAAAACCATAGTTTTTATTAAATAAATGCGTAAACTTGTTGGACAAAATTTTTTTACCAACCTAAGCTTATACAAACTATAGTTTACTCGTTGGCATACCGACTCTACATGATCTACCCAAGACAGTTTTGAATTCAAAATAAGTCCCAAATTATTAACTTTTGGAACAAAAGTGATGAGATCATTGTCTAACAAAAGTGACGGTGTAAAGTTAACTGATTTGTTTCTGGAGAGTAATAAAGCTTTACTCTTACTTGGATTAAGTACAAGAGAATTATTTTTGGCCCATAAAGAAACGCATTTGAGGTCACAGTTAAGACACTGCACAACCTCGTTCAAATTAGAAATGTTACCACTAACATAAAGCTGCAAGTCATCAGCATAAAAATGAAACCGGCAATCATGAATGTGCCATGAAAGATCATTTATATAAATAGAAAAAAGCAAGGGACCAAGAATAGAACCCTGCGGAACTCCGGCAGCAACGTCACTAATATTTGACCGTTTATCACTACACTGCACGAACTGCTTACGGTTGCTCAAATAAGAGTGCAATAAGCTTATCGACGAATTTGAAAATTTATAGTACAAAAAAAGTTTCTGAAGTAACTGGGTATGATTTACACTATCAAAAGCTTTCGAAAAATCCAAGAGAACTAATAAAGCAAACGAATTTTTTTTATCTAACATAGCAGATAAATCATCAATAATATGTAGCAATGCTGAGGTGGTACTATGACCAGATTTGAATCCTGATTGAAACTTACATAAAAAGTCAAACTTTTGAAGATGTTCATAAATTTGCTTTTGCATAATTCTCTCCATAACTTTAGAAAGGGCAGGTAAAATACTAATAGGACGAATATCACTAACGCTAGAAATTTTTTCTTTTTTTGGTAAAGGAATAATAGATGCAACTTTCCATAAATTTGGAAAAACTGATTTTGTCAAACACTGATTGATGATAAAAGTAACGTGTGGAAGAAATAGGTGGATAAATAATTTTAAAACTTTGAAATCAACCTCATCATATGCTATCATATCCGATTTAACTGCTTGAATAGCCTTCAATTATACAA
The DNA here is from genome assembly GCA_963556175.1 of Tipula confusa. Taxonomy (NCBI): domain Eukaryota; kingdom Metazoa; phylum Arthropoda; class Insecta; order Diptera; family Tipulidae; genus Tipula; species Tipula confusa. The sequence continues at coordinate 113,048,962 of OY744476.1, forward strand.
GTAGAACATTCTATTGCCGCTGAGGACATCATTTCAACTAATAAACCGTGGTGGTACCAAAATCAATACAAATAATACTAATACATCAATTTCAAATAACGTTTTTATTGTAACACTAAAGTCTGCTGAACTACAATGTGAGATTCTAACTCAAATGCGAATGAAGAAGATACTTCTTAGCACAAACTTAGGCAGTATCTTTCCGTCTGATCATCCTAAGCGCATCCACATCATGCAGCATTTCACTAAATTTCAATCGTTCCTATACCATGAAGCTAAAAATATCAAAATGGAATATAAGTATAAATATCTATGGTGTAAGATGGGACAAATTTACTTACGGAAATCATCTGACTCGAATGTTTATCGTATCCAATCTATGAATGAGTTATTTCGTCTTCAATCAAGTGAAGCCACAACTATTAATTCCGGAAAGAAGTCATCATAAACTATTGAGTATATTTTTATTTAAATTTTTTATTAGCTTACCTATGGTTAATTTGTATGTACCATTGTTTTTAGTTTTAAAATCAATTATTGTTTTGTTTTTTAAGTTTGACACTTACTGTCATAACTTTTATTTTTTCTTTGTTTGTTGTTTTTTCAATGTTATTTTGGTTTTTTGGTCATAAATGCTTAATAGTAATTCAGCAATTAAAATTCATATTACACTACAGAATTTCTTTTTTTTTTATATAGAAGTGTGTCCTCACAGGGTCAATTGTTTTTCATTATTTGTTTTTATTTTATATCAATTATTCTTATTATTATATATCAATGTTTAAGTATATATCAACATTAACTTTATTTTTTATTATTATTTTATATGGTGTTTAATCGACAACCTTATTTTTAAAAATTTTAATTTTATTTTTTATTGTTTTTTTGTTCGATTAATGAAATCAGCTTGAAATACTTTTGATTTTCAATTTTTTTTTTTAGCTGATGTTATCAAATTGACAATTCATATTGATAAAACAAGTTTTTGTTTTTTTCTAATATATAGATTCAATTTCATTTCTACGGAAATATTTCTTAAAGAATTAAACGATTTGTAGTGTTTTTTATTTATTTAAACAATTTTATTTTATTCAATTTAATTAAAATTTTAATTTACAATTTTTATTTTAATTTTAAAACATTCAAAAACAATTTTTTTATTTATTTATTCAACACACGGCTTAAATGGATGCTTGTCAGCTTCTGAAATGTTTTTCAACGTTCGATCGGGAGAAAGAAAAAAAACGTTTCCAATGTATGCACATTGACCACCGGAAAATATATGTATTTCATATATTTTCCATTTGCCAGACAAGATTGACAATATAATCAAAGTGTTGCGTATAATCTTGCGTGTATGTATTATAAGCACACTGATAAACGGGGAATAGAATTAAAGCATTCGTATGATATTCGATTACGATATCATACGAGAAAAGGTAAAAAGCCGGAAGATAGCATAAAAGAAAACGTGGTATAATATATATACAATCAAGCAAAATCGATTGTAGAAAATAGAAACCACTGAAATGTAAACTTTACTAAAAATGTTACTTAACTTAACAAACATAAAAAGTGATATACATTTGTTCTAAAATATTTGATATAAAAAAGTGATTCTATTCTACACTAGATGTAGTATAGTAGAATCAAACTGATAATAATTGGAGCGCGATTCAAATTTTACTTAATCTATTAATTTATAAAATATAATTGAATTACTAGAATTAAGTCATTACAAGTTTGAATCGGTCGCTACAGTACTCCCCTCCTAGTTGATTCTTAGTGAAACAAAAAAACTAAACGATAAAACGCACTGCTTTCATGATTCGGCATGGTAAAACCAAATCCACCGAACTCAAAATACCAAAAGCAGGTTTTAATCTATCGATCGAGATACTTTGATGTTTATCTTTGATCGAGATAATAAAAAACTTACGAAGGCGTTTAACCACTTTAAAGGGGCCTTCGTATGGAGGAGTTAGTCCAACACGAACCTTATCAGACCTCACAAACACAAAATCACAGTTGTCCAGAGATTTCGGGACAAATATGTGTTCTTGTTTCGCTAAACGCGTGGGTGAAGGTATCAGATTCTTCATTGCTCGACGTAAATTGTCGATAACTGTGTCGCTAGAAGGCAATGGTGAAAGGGGATTGTCCACAAAAAATTCTCCGGGAAGTTTAATGGTTTGTCCATATACCATTTCCGCGGGTGAACAATTCAAATCTTCTTTCACAGTTGCTCGGATTCCTAATAATATAATTGGAATCTCAGAGCTCCAATTAATAACGTTACCTCTGGCCATCAATGCAGCTTTGAGCTGTCTATGGAAGCGCTCTACCATGCCATTGGCTTTAGGATTATAAGCCGTAGTACGTATCCGATGAAATCCAAGGAGTGTAGTTAGCTCCGCAAAAAGTCTGGACTCAAACTGTGATCCCTGGTCAGTAGTAATCTGAGCAGGTACACCAAAACGAGATACGTAATTTGAAACGAAAGTAGTGGCAATTGTGGCAGCTGTCATGTTAACCATGCAATAAGCTTCCGGCCAACGGGTAAAACGGTCAACACAAGTTAAAATATATGAACAACCATTTGATACTGGTAAAGGACCAACAATATCCAAATGAATATGTTCAAATCGACCTGGTGGGATATTAAATTTTCCATGTTGTGAAATAGTGTGCCTTTGCACTTTGGCACGTTGGCATGATACACAAAAACTGGCCCATTGGGTTACGTCCTTGTTAATACTAGGCCAAAAATAGCGAGCCGTAATCAATTTACGAGTAGCTCGAATACCAGGATGTGATAAATTATGTAAACTGTATAAATTATGAAAACATTCCGACGTAAAGAACTTGCAATATAAGGACGGTTAATACCCGTCGATGTCTCGCAATAGACTTCAAGGCCTGGCAAAACAAAAAGTTCAAGCTTAATATTAGCTGAATAGCGCCTAGAGCCAGAAAGTAAATTCTGAAGCTCGTCATCGGTCCGTTGTGCCAAAATAATATTCTCATAACTGAGAAAATTGTTAACAACAGAAGTGTCAACAGAAACCGAGTCTATGTTATTGGTTCTGGATAAGGTATCTGCGACAACATTGTCGGAACCACTCACATGCTGAATATCCGAGGTAAATTGACTAATATAATCCAAATGGCGTGATTGCCTAGGATTACGTTCAGTTTTAGACTGAAGAGTTCTAATTAATGGTTTATGGTCGGTAAAAATGGTAAAGTCCCGACCTTCCACGAAATATCTAAAATGCTTTACTGCAAGATATATCGCGAGAAGTTCACGATCAAAAGCTGAGTATTTTAACTCAGGGCTCGACAACTTCTTTGAAAAAAAACCTAAAGGTTCCCACTTCTTGTTATTAAATTGCTGTAAAACAGCGCCAACTGCGATACTTGAAGCATCGGTGGCAATACTTATAGGCGCATCAACCAAAAGGTGCGCAAGAAGGGTCAAATTAGCCAATAAAATATTTATATTAGAGAAAGCCAATTGGCATTCTTCAGGCCAAGAAAAATTCTTGGGTGTCTTCGGTAACTTATTTAAGGCAGACAAATGGCTATGTAAAGGAGCAATCAATTCAGCTAACCTTGGTATAAATCGGTGATAATAATTTATCATACCGATATACCGCTGAATATGCTTAACAGAAGTTGGAGCAGGGAAATCTCTGATGGCCATAATTCTATCTTGGGAAGGAAAAATTCCATCAGGGGTGATCTTGTGGCTTAAAAAGTCAATAGAAGAAACTCCAAACACGCATTTAGATGACTTAATATGTACATCAAACTCAACAAGTCTTCGGAATAATTCATCGAGATGGAGCAAATGCTGTGTCTCTGATTGTGATGCAACCAGGATATCGTCAATATAGACGAAAACAAAATCAAGTCCTCGGACGACTTCGTTCATAAATCGCTGGAAAGTTTGTGCGGCATTACGCAAACCAAAAGGCATACGCACAAATTCAAATAGACCAAACGGTGTTGTAATAGCCGTTTTAAAAATGTCTTCTTCAGCAATGGGAATAACGTGATACGCACGAACAAGATCAATTTTGGAAAATATTGTGCAACCATTTAAATTCATGGAAAAATTATGAATATGTGCTATCGGGTATCTATCCGGTATAGTGACCGTATTTAATTGCCGATAATCACCGCAAGGTCTCCAATCGAGATCCTTTTTCCTCACCATATGTAAAGGGCATGAAACTGGGTATGACGATGGACGACAAATCCCCAACTCCACCATATGCTGGAATTCTAAAAATGCGGCTTTATGCCGCTCAGGATCTAGTCTCCTAGGTCTCGCCACTGGCAAATGCCCAGATGTAACAATATAATGTACAACTGAATGACGTACCGGTAAATTAAAATTAGGCAACGCTGTCAGACTAGGATATTTCCTAAGTAACGTGCCAAAACCATTATCAATTGAAAAATGAATTGGAGTCGTAGTTGTAAAACTTCTCACCAATGCATTAACTGACAATGAAGTGGTTGTATCAATTAAACGTTTATGTTTAAGATCAACCAATAAACCAAAATGAGCTAAAAAATCAGCGCCAATAATCGGACGATTCACTGATGCAATGATAAACGCATGAGTGAAATTACGTTTTAAACCGATGTCAATATTGATCAACCTAGTACCATAAGTACGAATAGGTGATCCATTGGCCGCTTTAAGAGCTAGATCCGTTGAAAAATTATCAATATTAATATTGAAAAAATAAACTGGAATAACTGAAAGGTCAGCTCCAGTATCAATTAAAAAATTTAATTTGTTTATGCTATCATAAATAATTAGTCGACTAGACTGCAATTCTAAAATGCTAGTCGACTCAACCCTGTCTGTCCCTATTCGTTTTTTGAAGGGGAAGAAATAACCGAATCCAAATGGTTATCCTTTTTAAAAGTGCAAGGCGGATTACAATAATGCGCCTTGTGTTTCCAACGGTTGTGCATGACACACCATGCGCCGTTGAAACCAGAGTTATTTAAATATACTCGGTTACCGGAATTACTTCGGTTCCGTTGTGTATTTGGCCGTGCTCTTGTTGTAGACCGCAATCGGGATCTACCACCATTAGGTTGATTGGTTAAGCTATTTATTTTATTTTCCAATGCAACAAGCCTCGTCATGATTCCTTGCAATGTTGGTGGCGCCTTTTTTATGCTTGAACGATTATTATTCGCATTAGCTTCAAGGTTTTGGTTACATAGAGGTGTTTTAAATGTAGTGGGCGACGTCTGATTAATTGAAAATATTTTTGATGATCTATTCATTGCATCAAAAATTTTATCAGCCGTTGCCGACAAATCGACGAGGGAACTAGTATCCGGTTGCGCCACCAACGTGAGGCGTAATACTTTAGGCAGTCTTCGGATCCATAATGTTTTCATTATAGGTGTGGTAAAATTGTTCCCCGCGAGCGTGGTTATCTGTCTCAGCAGATCACTTGGTCGCCTGTCACCGAGGTCAAGGCCACTCAATAACGTCTCCAATTGGGCTTCATCAGAGGGCGTGAGTCTATCTAAAAGGGCTCTTTTAATGGCAAAGTACATTTCCGATTCGGGTGGATTTTTAATTAAATCAGAAATTTTATCGCTGACCTCTGGCGACAATGCAGTCAGGACATAAAGAAATTTTCTTTTGTCTGACGTTATATTCAATAACCTAAATTGTAATTCGGCAGAGTCAAACCATATACCCGGATTGGCCGTCCAAAACGGGGTTAACTTAATAGTTTCCTTCGACTCGATGTTCTTCATGTCAACATCTGTGCCAACATTGGTATTTTGGTCATCTTTATTATCCATTTTGATTTTGGATTCTTAAAACGCAATTAAAATATTAGGAATTTGCACCAGAATATGCTTCGTATAAAAAAAATGTTACTAAGAAAATTCGATAACCAAAATAATTAATATGGTATATGTGGAAATGTACTACTACACAATATTATCGAACGAAAAAAAACTTTTGCAAGCGGATGTAATGACGAAATAGTACCACGACAAAACTCACACCAGTCTTAATCAGTGTGTTGAATTTACAATTCCACTACGTTAAAAATTATAAAAATTTAATGTGTAATCAAAACAAAAAAAAATATAACTTATCCTAAATACTGGCTGGAACTGACGGTGTCCACTATAATTCCGAAATCTTCAATCCTTTTCTGCTCAGCCTCACGAATTAAATTTATGTTCACTGATGGCTTGATGTAATATTTTATATCCGTATGGTGATTGCTGATGATCCGAAGGATCTATCCGTATGAATATTTGAAATTTATTTTCTATGCTGGCTGTGATTTAATCCGATTGTAATATGAAATGTGCTCCCCAAAATAAAATTCACTCGGCGTAATAAAAATGTAAAATTAATGGCGGTTCTTTTAATTCACATGTGTTCAAGAATCTAAAAAAAACGTGCCTTGGTACATATATTGTACTAAGAATCCTGTTTAATTCACTCAGATTCTGCACTTCCAACGTCCTAAACAGGACCGTCTAGGGTCACCACTTGTAGTGTTTTTTATTTATTTAAACAATTTTATTTTATTCAATTTAATTAAAATTTTAATTTACAATTTTTATTTTAATTTTAAAACATTCAAAAACAATTTTTTTATTTATTTATTCAACACACGGCTTAAATGGATGCTTGTCAGCTTCTGAAATGTTTTTCAACGTTCGATCGGGAGAAAGAAAAAAAACGTTTCCAATGTATGCACCACCGGAAAATATATTGACCACCGGAAAATATATGCATTTCATATATTTTCCATTTGCCAGACAAGATTGACAATATAATCAAAGTGTTGCGTATAATCTTGCGTATAATCTTGCGTGTATGTATTATAAGCACACTGATAAACAGGGAATAGAATTAAAGCATTCGTATGATATTCGATTACGATATCATACGAGAAAAGGTAAAAAGCCGGAAGATAGCATAAAAGAAAAAATGGTATAATATATATACAATCAAGCAAAATCGATTGTAAAAAATAGAAACCACTGAAATGTAAACTTTACTTAACAAACATAAAAAGTGATATACATTTGTTCTAAAATATTTGATATAAAAAAGTGATTCTATTCTACACTAGATGTAGTATAGTAGAATCAAACTGATAATAATTGGAGCGCGATTCAAATTTTACTTAATCTATTAATTTATAAAATATAATTGAATAACTAGAATTAAGTCATTACAAGTTTGAATCGGTCGCTACAGATTACCTAGTTACAGATTTATCTAAAAATAAAATTTTACTTGGGGACCTAAATATTGACTTACTGAAAGAGTCTTATATAAAGGACGAATTTTTATTGTTGTGCGCTTCGTTTGGGTTGGATTCTTTTATGAATAGCGTTACTAGAAAAATACGTGCTCAAATACGTGCATTGATCATGTCTTTGCTTGAAACGAATATTTCAGAATTCTCTGTTGAGGTCAAAAGTGTAAATTTCCATGTGACAGATCATAATACAATTTTGTTGGCTTTGAGTGTACTTGGTCCAAAAATACGTAGTCCACGGTTCGAACGGCGATTTCAAACAATAATCAATTACAGCATGCTATCTGAAAGTTTAAGTTCTTGTGACTGGGCTTCGGTTTTCTCGGCTGATGATCCAAATATAGCGTTTTCCAATTTTTTATTAAAGGTAACTGATGAATTAAATAAAAATAAGGTGATTTCGAGAATTCGTAGGAAAGATTTCAAAATTAAATCTTGGATGACCACTTCGCTGCTCAATTTAATTAATTATAAAATCAGTTTAGCCAAAAAATTGGCAAAGAATCAAAATAATGCTGTTTTAAATAAAAAATTTCAGAAAATCAAAGACAAAATAAAACGATTAATTCCTCTAAAACATAAAATCGAAGTGGAAGGTCATTAACAATGTTTTGAACAATTCACAAAGCACAAATAAAATTTTCTCAATTAATATTGGTGATAACAAAATTGAAACTGATCCGTTGAGGATAGCTAATGTTTTTAATGATTTTTTATCATGTACCTTATACGATATTTTAAAAGCAAATCAGGAATCTGTATCAATCGATCAGAGTGTAAGGCAAAATTTAGTTCTCTCGAAAAGAAAATAATGAAAAATATAAATAGTAGTGTTGTTCATGTGTTGATTTATATTTTCAACTTATCTTTGTCCAAAGGGGGTTTTCCTAAAAAACTTAAAATTGGAGTCGTAAAGCCGCTTTTTAAGAAAGGCGCACAATCAAATATGAATAATTATCGGCCTATTACTCTTCTGAGCATTTTTTCTAAAATATTAGAAAAATTAATTAAAAATAGACTTTTGGGATATCTTGATAATATAAATTTTCTAGATAAACGACAATACGGCTTTTTAAAAAAATCTTCCACTGAAAAAGCTTTAATCGCATTCTTATCGCCACTTCACCATTTTTTGAATAATAATTTCAAATTTTCTGCTTTATTTATTGATATTTCAAAGGCTTTCGATACGGTGAATCATAACGTTCTTTTATCGAAATTATGTAATATCGGTGTAAGGCGTGTCGCTTTAGATTTGTTTAAGTCTTATCTTTTCAATCGTAAGCAAAGAGTTTGTATTGATGGTATTTTCAGCGAAGAAAAAATTGTTAATGTTGGTGTACTACAAGGATCAGTTCTGGGGCCTTTGTTATTTTTAATATATGGTAACTCGATTTTTAGTCTAGATTTGCGCGGAAACATTGTCGCGTTTGCTGATGATATGGCATTATTGTATCATGGTACAGATATGGATTCCTTAAATGATATTATTTTATTGAAAAAAAGGTTCTTCGTTCATTTCATGATTTTGAGTTGCAAGTCTAAATTAATGAACTTCAGTATTGGTGGTACTATCCAAGTATTGAATTCAACATTAATGTATCATTCATTATCTTGTGATCAAAACAGTTGTAACTCACTTTGCGTTCCTCTTGAAACTGTGAACTCGTTCAAATATCTTGGTTTGCAGTTAGACTCTCAGCTCAATTTTAAGGAGCACGTAAATAATTTAAAAAGTAGCTTAAAGATGACATTAAGAACTTTTTACTATCTGCGGAACATAAGTCCTTAAGGCTTTTTATATCATTAGCGGAAATCGTTCTGTTAATAGCGTTATTAGCGTCACTTACAACTTGCGGAATTTTAAAAGAATTATGATCCCTTTTCCTAATAAGGAACATTTTAAAAGATTCTTTACTTATTGTAACGGTTCAACCAGTGGTGGAGCCGCTACTGAATTGTTTTGTTTCCTCATAGGTTTCGATGCGGTCATATTTTAGCCAGCTAGGACTCAGGAGCGTAGGGGTGGGCTTTACCGAAACATAAGGAAACCTTGCTAGACCGCGGGAAGGAAAAACATGGAGAATCGGGGATAGGAGTAGAAAGGAAAGAATTAAGGCATGGATCAACTTACCATGATGAACTGTGTCGGATACTTACCCCCTCTTTCCTTATTGTATTTAACCACACATTACATACATATTACATATACAAGTGAAGGAATAGCACATCCACTCCCACAAGAGAAGAAACACCCAAGAAGAGAAAGCGAAGAAAGAGAAAGAAGAGAAAATAACGTTGTATGATATATTTCGTATGTTGTATTTCACCAAAACAAAAAAAATTTTAATTAACTAATCAATCTCAAACTTTTTAAAAAAAAAATTGTATATAAAAAAAATATATAAAAATATAAAAAAATATTACAAAAAAAAAATATAACTATACTTATTATTAATACAGGCTTAGCTTACCCAACACCTATGTACAATATTTAGATAGATAACAACCATTAACAATATTGTTTGATGTTCTTCGTGGTGGTTGTAGTTGATAATATCATAGATCTTCTCTGTTGCTGATGACGTAGTAATCCACTTGACCGTTGTTATGTTTATACCAAGGTTAATTATTGGTATGCCGCAAATGAGGTATTGTTGGTTGAATACGGAGTAGGTTTAAATTACTTATACTACCGTATTGCACAACTATAGTTAAACATAAATCAGTGGTTTTGAGTTAATTTTTCACAGTTTGATATGTTTTTTTTTCTTAACATTCGTTTACAACATAGATGTATTTATGTCGTTTTTACATTTAAGGTATCTTCATAATTTAGATACTCATAATTAAAAAAAAATATAATTCATTTATTAACAATTTACTAATTTAATTTATATTGTTTTATATAATTCACTTATAACACTATTATTTGAAGTTAATTGTAAACTACACTATTATTGTAAATAAGTTTATAATTTTAGATAGTATACAATTCTTTTTTTTTTTTTTTTATGGTTTTATTTAACTTTGTATGTCACCATTCCCTTTCAGGTAAAACGTTAATTATAGCTTCGAAAAAAAAAATCTCTTGTTTTTTTTATTATTATTTTTTTTTTTTTTTTTTTTAATTTTTATTTAACACCCAAATTCAGAAAAACTACTGACCCGTGTTTTGCAAAATTTCGGTCTTTTATATCATACCCGCATAATTAACGGGAAATCGCAATGCTTATAACAATTAAGCATGATACAATTTCTGTATGTTATTTTCTCTCCCTCTCTTCCCATCTCTAAACAAGTTTGGAACTTGCGGTTGTAAATAAAAAAAAATTAATCAGGGATATCAAACCTTGTAACACAACACACGTTGTTACATTATACCGCTCCAAAGTTTTATAGTCAATTACCGCTGTCTATTTTGTAACGGACTGATTGGCCGGTTCATGTTAACAAAAAAAACACGACCGTTCGTTACTGAATTTATTTTTGTTGTCTACAACCTAGAGCTTCGGCGTGGTCATCATGGGCCGGCTATGACTCAGGAGCGTGGGTGTGGGATTGCCGAAGACAGATTGTAGCTAGATTGACCACTAGGAAGAGGAAAGTACGGGAAAGTGGAAAAGGAAGGGGGGGTAAATCTAAGACATGACCTTACTTACCGTTTCGAATATTTATTATCTCACTTACCGTTTCATCCAACACATTACCACTAACCGCACTTTATAATCATTACGCAGAATTCAACAACCATTTTTACAAGAGAGGGAAAGAAAAACCGAAAGATATGAAAGATATGAAAAAAAAATGATATTCAACTTAACTTTATCGTTTATTAACACAAAAAAAATTGCAAAGTAAAAATAAAAAAAAATTCAAATCAAAAAAAAAATGAATGATGATAATAATAATACTACAATTAGAGGCAAAAAAAAACTTAACGCCTAAGACAACAATTTACTTAAAAAAAAATATTCTTACCCCAATCACCAACATGTACTTAAAATTATGGTATATAAATGAGTAGAATTGTGTTGAAATGTATGTTGAGGATCCAAAAATCGACGTAATATATGTAAAAAATTGTAGATATATAGATATATATATATAAATATCGAACTTGAATTTTTCTTTTTATTTCTTTTTTTTTGTTTTTGTAATGTATACTATAATTTTAATGCACACACTCCATAAAAGTTAATTTTTAAGAATTAAAATTCTTGGATTACAATTTTGCGATTAAAGGATCACACCTATACCTATTATTTCTTGACTAATAATTTTTATTCACAATTACACCAACAGTTTTTACAAATTCTTTATTTTTTTTATTTTTTTATATGTAGTTTAAATAATTTATTGCTTTTTATGTTTTATTTGTGTTTTTGTAAAGTTCTAATTTAATTGTACATTCAATTAATCCATAAAAGTTAATTTCAAAAATTCATTTATTCACATTTTTATGATTAAAGGATCACACCTATAGATATTTCTATTTTGCAATTTTTTTTTTTTATGTACTTCTATCTATACTTTTTAATTTTTCCGTCATTTTTTATTTCTTTTTATTTTTTATTTTTTACTTTGTACTTCTTCAATCTCAAAATTTCGACTCTCGCATGTGAAAAAAAATTCTCTTTTTATTACCACCCAACAGTATTAACGGGTTAATCCCGGAATATGCAAACCAACAAACAAAATTTAAAAATAAATTCCATATCTTTCTCTCTTTTTCTTTATGGCCTTCCGGGTTAATGATAAAAATATAATATAACGACAAAACAAAAACTGCAAGTCATTCCGTGAACTTATAATATTAATCATCCCGTGAACAATGTATGTATGTATATATGTATGTGCATTTATACCTACACATTCACATATACATAACAAAAAAAAAAACTGAAACCGGCAGAAGATGTTTTATCGCGTGACGTTTCAATTTTCAATGTAAATGATATAAATAGTTTTTGCAGATTAGTAAAAGATTGGTTATTTACAACTAGCAATATTGCAACGCTATTTTAATATCTATTTGTTTTGCAAATTTGGAAATTATGGTAATATTGTGTTAAGTTGTCGATTCTGTACTCAGGTTTGTTGGTATTTTACTTTACTTTACTTCGTTTTTATTATTGATATTTATTATTATTGTTGATATAGTAAATAATTGTATTTTAATATTTTAATGTTTTTTAATTTTTGTACTTTAATTTTAATTTTTTTGGTACATTTTTTGTAATATTTTATTTTTTCTGATTTAAATCGTAGCTCCTATACATTTTTGTTAAATATGGAGCTTACTATATACTAGTTTGTTTTTTTGTGCTTTGTTTACTTCTGTAACATTATTTTTATAACATGTAAATATGTAATTAAGTTAAAAAAAAATAAAAAATAAAAAACTTAATAGTATTAATAAACTTGTAACGGTTTCACTTGGTGAGGAGATTCTGAAAGCACATGGCTTGAATTTGAATTTAGAAAAAAATTTCTATCATAGGTTTTAGAGCGGTATAGTTATCCTACTAGCTTCAATCGGAAAATGGGGCGGGGATTTCTAAAACTTGATAAAAACTGGTTTGACCGCTTAGTATACATGCAACATTCACTTAATACTTACCTTCCTGACATAACCACTCTTTCAGACATGTGCTTAAATGAAAGCGAAATGTTAAATAAAAAAAAAATCAATTACTGAGTTTTATGAAATTAATAACGATGTTTAATTCAAGAAAAAAAATGTAGGTTCATATATTACATAGTTGAAAGAATAATGCATTTTTAAATTAAATAAAATATAAACAAAATACGTTATGTATGGAAACATAATTTGTAACAGCGCGACACATGCATGGAAAATGATAATCAATGGAATCCAGAATATTTAAAAAAGAAAACTAAATCTATATTAATACCTATGCTAAATATTACTTAACGATAACGGATTTATTTACCACATGTATAACACAGAATAATAATAATATAATAAATAAAATCTATCAATTATGATTTTGTTCTTAACACTGTCTTTAAGATTTGTTTCACACAAAAAAAAAAAAAATATATATAAAGCTCAGGGTATATTATTTAAGTTCACTTACATATTTTGATGATTAGAGATACTAAATATACCAACCGTATCAATGTAGTTCCTTTTATTAGTACTATTATTTTTTTATTGTACTGACCGTGGATATGCCCAGAATAGTTCAAATGTTGCAAAGACGGTCCTCGCATTTTTAGTTAGCTCCGCATTCGGTAATTTTAAAGAAATCATTGCTTAACATCCAGTAAATAACCCTTCAGGTTCGGATCTTCACAAATTTACTGTAAATGTTATAAATTTGATCCAGTCAATAAAATTAGTAGTAATAACGATAATCACTGTTAATCATAGAATAAATCAAAATATGTTTTCGATTTTTGCTCCAAATTCTTTTAAATTTAACAACCCAAATGTTCATATACGTTTTATATACATTGCAATTTAATCTATAGATGGTAAATGTTGTATGTTGAATGGTGAATGAATGTTGATGGTTTTGATGAATGAATTGAAATTTTTGTAAAGTTTGATTTGTTTCTTTATGTTTGTATTTATGAATTTATGGATTTATTTATTATTTTAATTAATTAATTTTGTGTTTATTATTTGAAATTTATCTTCAAGTTTCACGATATTAATTAATATTCGGAAATATATATATCCACGAATATTACCGTGTGCTACGGGATTTTAACACTTGTCCAGTTTATTTTTTTTAAAGGTTACCAACGGCCACATTTATATTTTTATTCAATCAGTCTGTTTTTTTAATATTATTATGGATCACACAGTTTAAAGAAAAGGTTCAATAACTCAGTTTATGATTTAATATATATATATATATATATATATATATATATATATATATATATATATATATATATATATATATATATATATATATATATATATATATACGATATAATTTATATTTTACTAGTTTAGAATGATTAATTAAATATTATCTCCACTATATCTTTCATATACTATACATATACTCCTCGCGACATAAAAATAATTTTATAATTTATTAAGTATATAATAAAATTAACTATAATTATCCACTATTATAAATTTAGAATCTTCTGGATTCTAGACTGTTTTTTTAAATTTATTTTTGTTCTTTTGACCTGTTCAATTTAAAAGCACATTACTAACTCAAATACTCTTTTATCACTATCTATTTTTCTAACCAAACCAATTGATGAAACGTATTCTGAAACACTAGGTCTGGCAATACCGTAGTTTACGTAAGCTTAGATGAAGCTTACGTTTACCTTGATTTGCCGCTTTAAGGAAAGGATTTAAAAAAAAGGAATGATACCTACCTAAATTAACTTACCAAATTGGCAATTACATCTTCCCATTTGTTGTATGAAAATTAATTTTCATACTACCGGGGTTGCTCGTTACACCAAACTTACGAGGTAGTTGCCACACTGGAACATCGCTTCGTAAAACTATTTACGCTTCGTAAAACGGACCTTCCTTTATCTTAAGTGGTTCGTATCCATTAACCAATTATTTCACATATTGGTAAAATTGTGTCTCGCCTACATCTATCTCTTCTTCTTTTTCCACTAACAAAAAATTAAAAGGGAATTATTATATTTCCGTACATTGATTTTCCCATTTTCTGTATATATAACGGCTTGCTTTAGAACGTCGAACCCAATGAGAAATTTCTTTTTTAAATCAATTTAATAATTAATTGTTGCTACTTACAAAACTTAAAATCTCTGAAGTTACTACAAATAGTAAATTATACATTTTATAATAATACGCAAACCATACCAAATAATATTATATATATGCAAGCGTTGCAGAAAAAAAAATACTTTCGATTTTTTTTTTTTTTTTTTTTTTCATTACTGAGTAAAAAACCGCACTGAAGCAGCGGCCTTGCTCGACCCCTATCCAAACGTCATCTCCTTGATGTATTGATTGTAATGATTTAGGTGCTATACCTAACTGCTTAACGTAACTCACGCCTGCCCGGTAATATCCCACATTTAAAATTGTGTTTATAAAGTTCGTGCCTCGCTGGCCCGAAAATAGACCCGATTTGACTTTGAATATTTTCTTCTCCTGAGGGAAAACACAGTATTGATTCATCATGGCAGAAGAACACCACCTCAGCGCCTTTACGACGTCTTTGTTATAGCCTTACAGTGGTTAAAATCTTTAAAGTAACGACAATGTGTTTTATAGTTTATTTTATAGTTTATAAAATTGTACTGAATTAAATAACAGAATTTACTTTAAAATAGTTTTTAATACACTTATTATCAAGTTTTATAACAGTTTAGCTTATATTTTTATTTACATAAATATTATAATCACATGATTCACAATTCACTATACTAAAAAAGAAATTTAACCCGATTTTCCTTTCAGTTTAAATGAAATGTTTTTTTTTTGTAATATCACTTGCAATTGACCAACATCGATTGATTTTAGAACAGGAATGATCACGTTTATAAAAAAAAAATATTTTAGAACAATAAATCATTTTTAGGAAGAAAACATTGAATTTTGTCATAATACATATACATTAATTTTACGTTTTTGTAAAATAAATGAACACGTAATTGAATAATGATTACTGTACTTAGTGTCGGACAGATTGACATTTTAGAATCAATGTTAAAACAACATTGGTTTACGGCAAGTTTAACATTAAATTTATGGCAAAAAAAACAACTAAGCATCAAATGAAAGACGATTAAACTTAATTTTATGTTATATTTCTTAAGATAGAGGATTTTTGTATAAAATCATTGCTCAATTTAAAAAAGATATTATGCATTAAATGAAGGATTTTTAAGCCTTAGTTTAATTTTTCTAAATTTATGCTTTTAAGGTATTTTTGCTTAAATATTAGGAAAAGTTAAAAGATTGTGACTTATTTCAAGGAAACCACTGATTCCATGAAACTAAGACGTAGAAACATTAAATTGATGTGAGACATTTTTTTTCAGTGAATGACACCATTGGGGTCAACACCCTGATGGCGTAGGCAGAATCTCCCGACAAGAGTCTTGGCTACGGTTTTTGAGCCGGCTAGACTCAGGGATGCGTGAGATTTGCCAAGCGTAGTCCGAAGCTTGAGAACCGCGGAAAGGAAAAGGTAGAAAAAAAGGAAGGAAAAGGTGGGAGAGTAGTCATACTTACCCTTCGCCCATCACGCGCCCCTATACACTCGACTGAGGCATCACATTGTAACGGAATGAATTGGCCGGTTCGTGTGTAATAAATGTAAAATAAAAAAAACGCAGCCAATCGTTACTGAATATTTTATTTTGTTGTCTACAATCTAGAGCTTCGGCGTGGTCATCTTAGGCCGGCTAATGCTCAGGAGCTTTGGGAGTGGGATTGCCGAAGATAGATTGTAGCTTGTTAGACCACGAAGGAGAGGAAAGTATAGGAAAGAGGGAAAGGGAGAAAAATATCAAAGCATGAACCAAACTTACCTAGCACGTGGTGTACCAAAACTTACCCCTCATCCTTATTGTTTATTTTACACTTTCACCATCGCGAGAAAAAAAAATTTCACACAAGAAAAAAATCAAAGTAACAAAACAGAAATAAGAGAAAAAAAAAAAAAAAATATTACAACGTAAATTGTCTTAACAAAATTCAAAAATAATGATATATTCAAAAAAAATAAAAAAACTTAATTATACAAAAAAATATATGAAGAAAAAAAATATATAAAATAACTTATCTTACCCCTCACCAACAGTGATCTTAAAATTAATATTTATTTTTGTGTGTTATCAGTTTTAGTGTGTTATTAGTTGTTGTTGTTGTTGTTATGATGAATATGATATTTATTTTGGAGTAAAAGCTATTATGATGAATTTTTATTGTTGTTGTTATTATTGATATTGATGATGTACAGATTATTATTTACAGTAGTATTTAGTTTATTATTTTATTATTATTATTAATATTAGAGTTATTCCTTAAGAATGTATCACCAGTCCGTAATTTAACGTGTGGTACTTATTGTCTTATTCTTATTATTTGTAATTTCACATATTAACTTAATTATTAATTTTACTACACTTATAATATAATATAGTATTTTTATAATTCACTGTTAACTTAATTAATTATTGTTCATACACTCTCAATATTTCTTTTACTTGTAGTAACTACAAAAACGTATTTCACAATGTTATATTTTTTTATAAAATCCAACCAAAAAACTGGTAGTGTTAAATATCTTTTATTTAAACTTTTTCTTAATATGAATATAAACTTTTTTTTAATATGTATAACATAATCCACTCAATGTTTATTAATTACGTTTAAAAGTTCTATTTATTTATTAAGAAAAGAAACAACACTATAATTTTAATAATTCATATAATAATTTATTTATAACAACAAAATGTTCCAACACGTCTAACTTTACACATCACCGTACTACGACTGACGATCTTACTCAAGAGAGAGTATAACTACCACTACACAGCACACACTCGTCTGTTTTTACTCTTTCACACTCTCTTCGTCGTTACATTCGTCCATCCTGACTGTAAAGTCGTCCTCGACTTCTTTTGAGTCATCACCGTCCAATTCCGGGCTGCATTTTACCCATTTTTTCATTCTATCTGCTGCTTGAATTGAAGAAAAATGACGTTGCGTTCGTTGAGTCCCTGGTATATCTTCTATTATATATCTATCATTTAATAAAACTTTTTTTATAATGTACGGACCCTTATATTTATTTTCTAATTTTTTTGATGTGCCTGTACTTGTTATACCGTCATTTAAAATAGAAACCAAATCTCCTTCAATGTATTGTTTTGCTGGTCTGGAACGAAGATTGTAATACTTTCTTTGTTTATCCTGAGCTATTCTTATTGACGTTTCAGCCATTTCTCTGTTATGTTTAAGATTTCTTTCTTTACAAATATCTTTATCAACTGATGTAGACAGGATATCGCCAAAAGGATCTCTAGGAAAATAACCAAACAAAACTTCAAATGGTGTTTGATTAATGCTTTCATTAAACGTTGTGTTCATGTTCCACTGTATCTTTTCCATATTTTGATCCCATTTCTCTTCACTTTGTGGCTGAGTTAGGAGTATGTTCAATAAGGTTCTGTTGTACCTTTCAACTTGTCCATTTGCTCGAGGAGTCTTAGTCGCATTTTGAACATGTTGTATATTTAATTTCTTTACGTAATCTGCAAAAGATTTTGATGTGAAAGATGAACCCTTGTCAGTAATAATTCTGGAAGGTGTACCAAAAGTACTAAAAGCTTGTGATAAGAATTTTAATACTGGACTCGTTTGGGTGTTAGATAATGCCTTAATAACCGCAAATTTTGTGAAAGCATCTATTAATACTATTATGTAAGTATTTCCTCTTGTGGATTTCACAAAAGGACCTAAATGGTCGACATGCACAGTTTCAAATGGCCGATTTCCCTTGTCGATAGAATGAAGATGGCCTTTTGGTTGATTTTCTATTTTATTGTATGCGCACTCAACACAAGACTTTATATATTTCTTGACGAATTGTCTCATTCTAGGGAACCAATAACGTTCTTTCATATTTTTTAGTGTCCTGACCACTGAGTAATGACCCTTTTCATCGTGGCTTTTTCGTAAAACTTGATTTCTAACCCCCTTCGGAATAAAGAGTTTATATTCTTTGTCAACTTTTCTATAAACTCTATTATTGAACATTTTATAGTCGGTATAAACTTGTTTTTCAACATCTGTATTTGGTGGCCTCTCTAGAATGATTTTTATTTTAGCCACTTGCTCATCTTGCATCTGGATAGATTGTAGCCAATCATCATCGTCGATTGCAATTCTGAATATGTTTATATCCACTGGTTCCGGAGAAACCCCTTTCTCTACAGGATGCCTTGACAGTGCGTCTACGTGCTGCATTTGTCTTCCTTCACGGTGAACTATTCTGTAGTCAAATTCTAACAACTTTAACCACCATCGTGCTATACGTGGAACAATATTACGTTTGCTCATGGCAGTTTTTAATGATTGACAATCGGTTACGATGGTAAACGGTTTTCCTAACAAGTATTGACTGAATCTTCCAACAGATTCTACAACTGCTAATGCTTCTAGCTCATAGCTGTGATAATTTTGCTCAAAACTAGTAGTTTGTCTGCTGTAGAATGCGACTGGATTCAGTAGTGTGTTTTCTTCTTGTAATAGAACACCTGCTATTCCTATTGCACTTGCATCTGTATGCAATTCATGGTTACACTCTGGGTTGTATATTACCAATATTGGTTCTTCCATCATCATCTGTTTAAGTTTATCAAACGCGTTTTGTTGACATTCTCCCCATATAAACGGTACATCTTTCCTCGTTAATCTAGTTAGTGGTTCAGCAATCTCTGCATATCCTTTGATGAATTTCCGAAAATAACTTGTAAGCCCAACCCACCTTCTTATGTCATGTACATTTTTTGGTACAACAAAATCTTCTATCGCAGATAACTTTTCTTTGCCCGGTTGTATATTTCCGTCGCTAATGACATGTCCCAAGAAGTTCACTTTCTCGTTGAGAAATGAGCATTTTTTAATATTTAATGTTAAATTAACTTTTCTCAAAATAACAAAAAATTGTTGTAGTTTACGTATTCCTTCTTCTATGGTTTTGCTAGGAATAATAATGTCATCCAAATAAACTACTATAAAACCCGGTTTCATTAGTTGTACAACCTTATTCATTACTTTTTGGAAACAAGCAGGCGCATTTGCTAATCCAAAAGGTAACCTGCAGAATTCATATTGGCCCTCAGTTGTAATAAAAGCCGTATATTGTCTAGATTCTTTCGCTATTGGTATTTGATAGTAACCAGATGCCAAATCAAGAACCGTGAAGTATTTATAACCCACCAAACTATTTAATTGATCTTCAATTATTGGCATTGGATATCTTACTTTTTTTGTGATCAGGTTTAATCTACGATAATCAATGCACATTCTCTCTTCTCCATTTTTTTTTTTAACTAGTACGACAGGTGATGCAAATGGTGACTCCGATTCTTGTATAATTTTACTTTCTAATAGTTCATTAATCATCTGTTTTAGTACCGTTTTTTTTGCATATGGTACCTTATATGGTGGATATACTACTGGTTCAGTACTTAATAATTCTATTTTTACTTCATATAAGTTACACAATCCTACATCAGAAAATCCGGTGGACACACAATCAGAGAAATTCTCAAGCATGATTCTCAATGCTCTCTCATTATCGGTATTTAATACAATTCCAGTATGTGTGTTATCATAAATGAAACGATTTTTATCAACATCTTTGATTTGACCAATATGACTGATTGCGATCGAATTACTTCCAGTCTTTAATTGAACCTGTGGCAATTTAAGAAAATCTCTTCCTATTATCATATTTCCTTGTTTGATCTCTGATTTCACTATTAATAGTTTTAGATTAACTTTGACGTCTTGAATTTCTACGGTTGCTAAAGTAGAACCCATACTCTTACATTGCCCTCCAGCAAACCCTGATAAAATTACATTTTCTTCATTTATTACCCATTTGTTCTCTAACACATCGATCTCTGATACAATACTTCTGGAACTTCCAGAATCTATTAGGGCTTTTAATAGTATTCCATTTATTTTTACATTTTTGTAGAAACCGTCTTCAATATTATTCTCATTTATATTATTAATTTCTAGATTATTTACGTTCTTTTGTATATTCATATTTGATTGTTCTTTTCTTGCAAAACAGTTCCTTGCTATGTGCCCCATTTTATTACACTGGTAACATTTAATCAATCTTTGATTTTGTGTACCTATATTCGATTTAGTTTCTGCATTAGTTGAAGATCTAACAGTTTGAAATCGATTAAAACCATTCAACGGTAACTCGAATTTTGGTTGCATGCAATGTCTTATACTTTCGTATTGCTTAATATGGGAAATGAGATCTAAGAGATTTGTATAATGATTTGCTGATAAGGTATTTACTAATTTAAAATCTTTTTGTCCCATTATAATGTACTGATATATTGATTGGTCACTTAATTTTGCTCGTTTACCAACCATATTCATTTCGTAACAATATGTCGTGATGTCTTCATTAAATTTTCTTTTTCGATGTGATAAAAGTTGATGTATCTGTACTTCATTATCATGTGATGGGAAACTTGCAACTAATTTATTTTTAAATTGTTCCCATGTAGCAACTGTATCCTGAATGCTTTCATACCAAGATTTTGCTGGGCCTTTCAGTTTGGAAGCCGCTGCTAAAAACACAATCCTACAATCCCAGTCATGAATTTTGATTAATGCATCTACCCTTTCAACCCAATGAATTGCTGACATTCCTGTTAAATTGGTTGGATCAAATTCTTGCAAGACATCACTGATATCTCTCAATCCATATCTTATAATATTTTTATTTATTAGCCGAGGAGTTGGATCGAGTTCTTCTTGATTAGACCGAATATCGGAATGTGTTCGACCCGCAATATTATTATTTATTATATGTTTCTCACGTTCTAACAATATTCGTTCCCTTTGAATTAATTCCCTTTCACGCTTGATTAATTCCAGTTCTTTTGCAATAAGTGTCGATTCCCGATTTACAATTGTAGACTGGTCAATTTCCCTTTGTACACTAACGCTGGAAATTGGACTCAATTCCCTACATACTTCAGTCTGCTCACTAAAATTCGTTGAATGCTCCTCCAGGTTTGGAGATTGTAACTTTCGCAATCTACTTAATAATACACTCTTATTGCCATTCAAATTAGTACATTTAAGTTGTGTCAGTGCTCCTTTAATTTCCTTTATAGTCATTCGATTCAACTCCATTTTACTGAAATAAATAAACATAACCAAATAGTATATTCATAAACCAACTAAGAAATACACATAATTAACATAATCACATTCAGTTTTTCATATTCCTAATACTCTATTTATAATAAATCCATTAACCAAGCAACATTTGCTCTTCTTATTAAAATACACACATAATACATATACCACCAAAATAATCTGGATGTTATTTTGTTCTCTTAACTTTTCATGTTGCTAATTATTTTCAATTTCGTATTGAATTTTTTTTTTTTTTTTTTTTTTTTTTTTTTTTTTTTTTTTTTTTTGTTACACCGTTTTGTAAACCAAAACCGTATAGAAGATTTCATTTTTTTTTTTTTTTTTTCTCTCTTTTTTTTTTTTTTCCAATTTTCCTTGTTCTCTTTATTTTTTATTCCGTATGCATGTTCGAATCTCATTGCCGTTACATTTTCGTTCAAAGATTATGAATATTCATTATACTACAGCTAATGTACTGATAGTATCCCGGCCCATGCATATAGATTATTTATAATTTACCATACGGCCCTTGAATATGCCGACGTCAAAATTTCATACGTGAGCTGGTTTGTGCATTCCTCTCAAAATATATTATATATTCTGTACAAACATATAACATTGCATGAGAAATAAATGTTTAAAAATAACATCTTCAATATATCATCACCAAAGGAACCCATTCAATCGAGACTCGATTTAAATATTTAAGTACATTAATTTCACACACATACAATCATATAGCTTATAACCGCTTAAAAAAACAGTTTATATCACACAGATATAATATCACATAGTGAATAACGCACCTAAACCGCACATGTAGTATTTTTGTTATGGTAGTTTTGTATACCAAAACTCCCACTCCGCACACAAACAGTCGACCATATGTTGTTCTACATTTACAATATTCATTTAAAAATATAATTTTATCTGGAAATACCCAGAACATTACCAACACAAACAAGCATTCGAGTTTATATATCCCATTACCATCACTAATTCATTTCAAGTACAATTAACATAATATGTTTAGGTACGAGAACACACCGAATATATCTTTATCTATCACTACGCACGCACACTTGTAAAAAAAAAAACGTAAAATTCCAAGAAATCATACTTTCCTTATTTTAAATTAACAGCTGCAGTACAAAGAAATTTTATTTGTTTTGTTTTTTTTTTTTTTTTTTTTTTAACTCAATTATGTTAAGGCGAATTGTTTTCTATTGTTTCTGATTTATGTGTTAAGCCTTTTTAAAATTTCACTGTTCAGATCCCACTTCTGATTTATAACATAATCCACTCAATGTTTATTAATTACGTTTAAAAGTTCTATTTATTTATTAAGAAAAGAAACAACACTATAATTTTAATAATTCATATAATAATTTATTTATAACAACAAAATGTTCCAACACGTCTAACTTTACACATCACCGTACTACGACTGACGATCTTACTCAAGAGAGAGTATAACTACCACTACACAGCACACACTCGTCTGTTTTTACTCTTTCACACTCTCTTCGTCGTTACATATGAATATAAACTTTTTCTTAATTATTTTTATAAATTAATAATAATTTTTAATTTTCCCTTTTATCTTCGTTTTTGATTTTTTTCCTCGTTCGATAATATCAACATAGTTAAACATAATACTCAACTGACCCACGTTTTACAAAAAAATCGCTTTTTATACCCTTAAGGTAACGGTGAAAAAAAAAAAACAAAAAAAAAATAAAAAAAACCGGATCATAAAATCATTCCATCTATTAAAATATCGTCTGGCAGGGGATTTCAACATTTCAATTAACTATGGAACAGCCGTTACAACATCATAAAAAAATGAATTACTCATAATTAGCAAAATAAGAAAAAGAAAAACAAAAGAAACGTTTCCATCGAATACCCGAAAAAACAATATATATTCAATATATATTCGTAAATTCAATATATATTCATGAAATTCAATAAAATCAACTTTAATTATCTTAACTAATTTTAATTAAATAATAAAGAGACAAAGAAAACCTTAATATTAGATAAACTAAAAACTTACATGTACCCTACACCCATGATGCGCTTCAACATTCGAACAAGACAACCACAAATAAAAATACATTCGATCTTGGTAGGTACACTTAAACCGCCTCTTTGAAGCAGATCAAAGTAATCATCATCTGAAGCGACACCCTTTCCAGTTCTAATTAGTTTTTGGCATTCAGGACCCGAAACTTTTTTAGAAATTGAATGAGCCGCATATCCACATTACGTACAAAGTTGAAGAACGATCAAATTTTACCTCGAATTCATCCACATAATTTGATCTTAAAACTTTAAGATCAAATTATGTACGGAAAGAGTTTTAGGAACTTTAAGTTCCTAAAACTCTTTCCGTAAATACATTTGGAGCAACAGGGATCGCTATAACATTATCCCCAACCCCATTATTAGCTACAGTACGTTCTGCAAGCGTCAACTTTGTTGCTTCGTCTGCGTCGTACATAACCAGGTATGTCGTTCATAACCAGGTTAGTACATAACCAGGTTGCAATGTCGATCATCCTAGTGATACGAATTTCATCCGGGGCAAACCTTGCCAAACCTTCCACCATCATACCTGTCTGTAGTCACGAAGAGGTTATATTTATCCGAAACGTCCCGTATCTACGACTCGCTGGGACTCTTATCACCCATTATAATTGGGTTTAAAATTTTGTTCCAGCCCCTATGGTTATAACCTATAGAAGGCATTGGGTGGGACGACGAACTGCCAGTAGATATTTTGGATAGTTATTTGTTAATCCAAGAACAACTAGGGTTTTTAACGCACAAGGAGTTCCCAAGATGGCAATGCTCTCTCTTTTTTTTATTCACAACTCAATAAATAAATAAATAATAACACTTTTATTTAATTGTGTGCACAAGTGTTTTATGTGGAATTCAACAATGATCTAACCAAAAACTAAAAAAATCACAAAAATGGATTTTAAACGTCAAACTTGAGCTCGATTACAATACGGTTTCCAATTAATGTGTAGGAGAATTGTATGTTCGAATGTTGCTCAATTGTGGTTCAGTGGCATATTCGAAAATGTAATTCGTGACATATTCT
Source organism: Tipula confusa (assembly GCA_963556175.1). Taxonomy (NCBI): domain Eukaryota; kingdom Metazoa; phylum Arthropoda; class Insecta; order Diptera; family Tipulidae; genus Tipula; species Tipula confusa. The sequence goes on from OY744476.1 coordinate 113,074,316, forward strand.
CCACCATCTTTAATATTTGAATATTTTGAACAGGTGTCAACAGAAAAAAATATGTATTTTGTCAAAAGCAGGACAATAATTCTAAAATCATTGTGTCAGACTTAATACAATTTTTTCAGATTCGATTACTTCTTGATAAGAGACGTGAAATGTGCATCCACTTAGTCTTCTGTACCACGAAAATCTCCTTTCAAGATTGTCTGGAATTTACCATACATTATGTAATGAACATCATTTATGTATGTGCTCGCAATATCTAGTAGAACACTAACAGTTTGACGGATTGCTTTGACAGTGGTTATGGTTAAACCACTTTCAAATAGATCAATATCCATCCATCTTTCTATCCAGGATAAAAACTCCAGTACAAAATTCCAGGATCGTTCAAAGAATAAATTGGTAATCAGTACAATCCGCATTTCTTGGTACCTTCAAACACAGATTTACAGTTAACTTTATTCCACCAACATTTTATAATTTTGGAAAACTCTGTAGTGCCCTCTATTTCTTTTAATTCTTTATTTGTTTCAAGTGCAACAATTGTTGACTCAAGAAAACATTTACAACGCACTGCACACTTTGTCTTTCAATTGAACTAGGAAAAACTGACATTCTTTAATTTATACGCTTTTTTAATTAGTTACGAATGTCTATAAAACAAGCTATTTTAATGAAGTCATTTTCAAAATTCGGAAAATAAAATGATTTATCTGAATCGTTTTTATTGATCCAGTTCTTTCGGATATTTTTAAAAATGTGAACTGGATCATACATAAGGTATATAAAACTATTAGGAACATTTGGGTTGTTAAATTTAAAAGAATTTGGAGCAAAACATTTTGATTTATTCTATGAATTAGTGATTATTGTTATTACTTCTAATTTTATTGACTTAATCAAATTTATAACATTTACAGTTAATTTGTGAAAATCCAAACCTAGAGGGTTATTTACTGGATGTAAAGCAACAATTTCTTTAAAATTACCAAACGCGGAGCTAACTAAAAATGCGAGGTCTTTGCAACATTTGAACTATTCTGGGCATATCCATTCACTTTTTGAGATTTTTAATTAATTTGTGCCTTCAAATACATTTCGTCTATTTGAAATGTTACTTTGCGTTGTATATGTTTTAAAATTTCAGCCTGTCTTGAAAGATAGTTTTTATTTCCTTTAATATTTGAAGGGCATGCATCTGAAAGAAGCCTCTGAAGGTTAGATAGCCTCTGCAATTTGCTCTTGCTAGGGAATATCAGGATATATTGATCTCTTATTAACTGGTAAGTCACGGGTGATTGAAGGTAAATTAAAAAATATTTAACTATAATTTTTTTTCGGAATATTTCATTCGATTTGAACTCATTATTTTCAACGATCACTGATGGTTTGTAGTGCACCAATTGATTGATTGATTAGAATATACGGCCAAGGACTAACCAGGAACTCCCGGAATGCCGGGCACCACCGTACACCCGTGTTACATATGACAAACCCGAAGGAGTGGATGGAATTTGTTAGTTATGACAGACTCGACCCGGTTGCGCACACCTAAGCGATCGATAGTTAGTGTTATTTTTTTGTGGTGTAAGGAAAGGAAGGGCATGTTAGTAATAACAGATTTGACCCGGTTTTCCGGAAGCCAATATTCAACTAATGTTAGCACAAGAAAATCAGAAAATCACAATTTTGACAATTTTGACGAGCTGATTCTATCGGTGGAGAAATTTTCGATTGTATCGATAAAAAAGTATTTATCGACTTTTTAAAGTGAGACTAACAGAGACTAAATTGTCTGGCGATAAAAGCAACCGTTTAAATTTTGGGATATTCTAATATGATGGGGAATAGTAAAATTTGCTAAGTTAATTTTATAAATATTCACTTCATCTTTAATAAATTTAATTTCAAGATCGAAGCCGCTTAAATGATCAAATTGTCTTTCATTATGGAAGTTTCGTTTTGTAATGAAATTTCACAGGATCTATTATGATACCTATCTAAAGGGACTTTTCGACATTTTGTCTTGGGATTTGATAAATATTTCGGTAAATTAAAAAAAATTCTGGGAATAGCATTTGGCAATAATTGAGGTTTTTTAAAGGGCATAATTAAACTACCGTGTATATTTTTTTAATTTAACGCTATTACTATCAAAATGCTTAATACATACAGCTGAGTTTTTAAAGGAACAAAATCCTTTCGAGGAATCGCGTTTAACCATGCTTGCCGGAAGGGTTCAGCATTTGGGAATTTGAAAAATATCACCCTTTCCTCTAATTTTACAATGATAGATGGTTTGGACTCGCAACCAGGTACACAACAAATTCTAGGCATTAAAAAAAATTAAACTACAACATACTACAATGTACTATAACTAAATATGTACTATAACTATCAAAGTATATTTATGAAAAAAAAAAAATTAAAATTTCACAAAAAATACAACAAATTTTCTCAAAGCAATTCAATTTTAAAGTTAAATAATGTACGATAATGTAACGAACAGTCCCATTAACTGTTGCTAGCAGAATTATATCAACTCATTTTTTAATACACCCTCAGGCGGTTATCTGGTGCTGACTGCTTAGTCTGGGGGGAATTATGTCTACTGACTTAATTAATTTTTATTTTTTTAAACTCAATGGATTTAACCATTGAGTGAACTTTATTTTATTTAAATTTAATTACAAATGTTGTTTTATGATTTTAAAACATAGCCATATTCTATGCTGTGTATAATTGAGAACTATGTTTTTTATGATGTTAAAACATAGCAATATTCTATGCTGTGTATAATTGAGAACTAAATTGTATACAAGACAAATTCTATTTATATATGTTTTTAGTATTGATTCTATATAATAAAGGTTTTGGTATCAAAGATGATGTCATCAAAACAGTTCAAGTGTTTCTTAAGAAAATTTAAGAACATCTGAAGTGTTTTGAGGAAATGATTTTATATAATTTTAATTATCTTAAATTTAATAATATGACAGATTTATGTTATATGCTATATTGCAATTGCGGAATAATGATAATCATTGTTAATATAATTCTTAGAATTATATTATTTCCTTATTATTTCCTTATTATTTATTGGTATCATCTTAAGTGTTTTTGATAATGATTAATAAAAAATGAATTTAAAATGTTATTTCAGTATTGGATTAATCTGAATTGCTTCGGGTGATTTGTTGTTGTAGTCGTAACATTGGTGGATGCGGAAAGTATCGGGCAATGTAACTGGGGTTCGTTTGGGTGATAATGAATCGATCTCTTTAACCGCACTAAATTTGAAGGATGATTGCATCCAACTTACCCACAAAAACGAGTACTTACCTCAGTCTTAGTTCCCATATTCTTTCCTCTAATCACTTACGTCATTTTGGTGAAATTAAATTCCGGTATTTTCATCGTTTAACAATATTTCTAACAGATTTTGTATTTCACTCAAAAAAAAAATAAAAATAAAAAAAATTAAATTTGAGAAAAAAAAACTTAACCTAACTCAATCCCTCTCCAAAAATAACTTATTATCTAAGGTATTAATATAAATATTATTAATATTATTATACATTTATAATTTGAACAAAAAAATTAATTACAAAACAAAATTTATTACAAAAAAAAAAATTATTACAAAAACAGTTATAATTTGTTTTGTTGACTTACAACGCAACTGCTACGAACTAAAATTTGGCAGCCATCGTATTTACGGTTATTTTTTTACTAGTTAACCATGCGGAGGTATTTAATTTTATTCTCTTGGCCAAACTATTAACTACAATATAATTTTTATTTTCCTCGCGCCAATTTTATTAGCGTTCATAATTAAGTTTATAAATAAATTAAGACATTCACTAAAGTTAATTTGCTGGATTTTATTGTGTCAAAACAACTTTTTTTTTCGTTAATATAACGACATATAAACAAAAAATGGTTTAATATGTAACTTGTGATCACGCACAAAAAAAATCATTTTTGATCGATCACCAGATCCCACAAAAACGTTTTTCTTTCTTTGTTATATCTACGTTTTACTTTTGTTTTTGTTTCTTAGTTCACTAAATATAAATTTTAAATTCACTTTGTTTTCTTTGCTTTTCAGTTTTTTTTTCTTAGTTTGTAACGCACTCAAAAATCTGAGTGAATTACAAAAAATAATGATAAACATTCTGTATAAGGGATACTGGCTACAGCGATTTGCCTGCTAATGAATCACGGCGTGGGGTGGGATGAAAATTTCGCCAGACTTATACAGAACTTGGATGGTTCGCTGTTTAACACATTTTATTTACTTCTCAAACTGACCCCCCCACACGGCCGCATCAATCATCACTCTATTATATTTCTAATAATTAATAAACCACTAAAACATCATAAGAAAAAAATAAAAAATATTAAACAACAAAAAAATTAAACCAAAAATATCCAAAAAAAAATGAAACAAAAATTACTTATCTAGAACATTCATTTATTCTACCGTAAACAATGGTTAACAAAAAATACACATCGCACCCCCGCTTCAACAGTGACACAACTCAAAAAATATGATTTTGAGTAAAACGGATTTATATATTTAAGTAATTTTCCTAGAGCCGTTACATCGTTACCTGGAAACTAATTACTGACATTCTAAATTTTTTTAATGCCTTTTAGGATATTCTTGCTAGGAAGAGTTACATTTTTGATAATTCAATCCTTAAACACCCCCAATTTTAGAAGTGTCATTATTTAATTAACTATTTTTGTACACAAATTTTGCTTTGTGACATTATTGCAAAATAACTGTAACAAAATATAATAATTAACTTGTGAATTAAAATTCGATTTGAAGCAAAATTGGGTTTGTTTTGAAAAATTAAACAAGTCGTTAATATAGTTTATTAATACCTTTATCAATTATAAAATTATTTCAGTCTCATTACTCGTATCACATTTCAAAAAATTATAGTAGTTATGTTATAAAAATAATAAAATATTATAATAATTCAAAATTATTAAAGCATGTAATATAAATTAAAAAACACTAACTATGTTTAAAATAAATTCAAAAATATACATCACAATTATAAAATTTATAACTTTTGTAAGTTGCATTTACAATAAATTATTGTAAAAGTTTGAATAAAAGCGAGGAATGTGGTTTGATTGTATTAAAGATAAGAGATCGCTTTTTTTATTATCTTTGATTTTTAATCTATTAGAATAAGCTGGCTTCAGGTCAGGTAACTTAAAAGGAACAGTAAATTTTCTGGACAACATGTCGGTTTCTTGAAATTGGCTTTCGGAGTACGATGTTTTAAATAAAAACTTATCAATCCGATTTTTTTCAATTTTGAAAATTTTTACAGCTGTTATTTTGATTTTAGCAAAAGAAAGCTTCAACTGATTCGTTAAATCTTTAATCGCGTAGAAATCATTGTGAGATAACTCATTAACGTGATACGGTTCACCGCGTTTCTTTGCCATTCGTATTATCTGCGCGTATTGCGAAGGAACATAAATAGGACCTGATTTTAATGACCTTTTAATTTGGCGTTCGACTGTGGAGTGCACACTGTCGCCTTCGTTTTGTGTATGGCCTGTTATTAAATATTTATGGGTTATAGAGTTAACTTGTGGAAACTGCATAACTGCATAAGTATACGTGGCGACCATAAATTTATTTTTTTGTTGGCCGCTGCAGTTATCCGAGTAGAAAACTAAGTCTACACTTCCCACATCGCCTAAATTATTAACAATTTTTTCGATAAATTTCCAGACACAACTTGCGATTTCCTGCACCCCTCGATTTCCTTCACCGTCATGCCATAAATAACATTCAGTTCTGCCAGTTTTCAATTCTGAAATGGTTAAGTTATAAGTATTTAACTTTGACTTATAGTAAAATAATGACATGTCGCCTCTTGGAGTAGGCAAGACTGCCTGCAAGTCGTAAACTGCCACTACGTATTGTTGATTTGATTTAGCTTTATCTTCATTTTTTTCTTGTCTCGAAAGCTCTTTTTCGCGTTGGTGTACTTCGAATTTGTGCTTCAACTTGTATTTGTCTTCTTCCTCGGCGTTCTGATAGGCTACGCATAATTCGCACTGGTCCTTTTTTGGCACAAAAAAACCTATGTTGAATTCTTCGTTGAATATTTTGGAGAACATAACCAGATTCACGCACGGTTGGTCAGCAGCAATACAGTTACGTTTTCAATTCTAGGAATTGATTTAATATGTTTCCGAGCTTCATCTTTTATTTCTGTGCCAACCGTTGGGTGATTACAATGTTTTCCACGAAAATCCTCCGCAATGATACCAGTATTACTTTTTTTTTCTAAAACAGTTCTAATCGGGCGGTCATTAATATCCAACGTCGCCTTGTAAAACTTTACAAACTCGAGCTCGCACATTATTCATTTCAAAATGAAATGCATTGTTTAATTTTCGATAATTAGCTGTGCTTGAATAGCGGTATTTAGGTTTTATTGTTGTCATAGAAGCTGCAATATAACTGCGTTGCTTATGCAAATCACCCAACGACCAATAGTTTTCAAATATTTGTTGCCGTTGAACTTCGCTAAATTTAGTTTTACACTTAAATTTACACTTATCGCTACACGGAGGGCGCATTTTCCTGGCGTTGAATGATTTTCCAGTATTTGCAGAAGTATATTTCAATCCTAAGTTTCTATATGACTTTGATTTCTTTACATTCCATTCATTAGGTTTAGCTTTCCTCTTTTTTCCAACCCTCTTTTCAATTTCGCTGTTATTTATAATTTCGTCCTCATTATTTGGCACGCTGGAAGAAGGAGGTTCGCTACAAGATTCGCTGGAAGATGTTGATTCTCCGTGAGACTCGTCGGAAGAAGAAGTTGTACTCTTCTTAGCCAAAGTATAATTAAATTCCGGGTCTAAATCAGAATCATAGTAATCTGATTCGCCGCTGTCCTTAGGAGAGGTGTTATATTTTTTTATAGATGATCGAAGAATAGTGACTTTGGTAGGATTTTTTGGATTAAGTAACACAACAAATTCAGATGAGACGCCGTCATTAGGTGTACTTGGTGATGTTTGTAGTGTGTTAACTGAATATCTTCCATACGTTTTAGTGTCGGCATTGTAAGAAGATCGTGGCTCTTCATCTGTTGAAAATTCGATATTTTATAAATATAATTTTAATAAACATCTTCACAATATGATTTTATTACCATCTACAGAAGTAGATTGACCGAATCTTTCCATAACCTTCTTGCTTTGATCTTTTAAAACAAATTCATAAGGAACCGTATTATTTGTAGAATTAGATTGTGGTCCGGTTCCAGCTCCGGTGTTATCTACAATACTGGATTTATTGGGTTCAGTTTCTGAATGGATATATTGATTTTCTGCTTCTAAAATAAAATCACATTCATCTATATTCTTTGCGAAATCATGTTCAACTTGTACTGGGAAAGATGGAGAAGTGCGTCTGTTATCTAAAAGATGAATATTGTTAAAACAAAAATAAATATATTAGTCAATATTGATTAAGTTCTTTTGGTGTTCTTTTTAAACTTACCACATTTGGAAAGGAGAATATCAGATTCTTGGTCAGTTTTCTCCTTTAGTTTTGCGATGGTAAGTTGTACCATAAGTTTACCTCGACTGAGAGCAATTGTGTTGTGAGTCATCATGTTACTAAAAGAAACAACCTCAATTAATAAAATAAACCTCAAATTGTTCTTGTACCAAAACTTTATTAAATCTAAATAATTATTAAAACCGTTACTAAACCTTTTCAAAAACAGTCACAACACAAAATATTAATTACAACATGACACTTTTTTAAAATCAAAACTGTCTTAACTCAAAATAAATATTTAAAATGAATTACCTTAATGAAAAATAAAAAAAATACCTCGCATAAAACGACACAACTCGAAATATGCCACTGTGTATACTGTTTATGTCCACCTTCTTCAACTAATAATTCACAACTGAAAATGTGTCAGTTTTGATATTAATGGTTGCCGTTATTTTGTAAAAAATAAAAGCGACACTAGTGCTCTGCAGCGGTTAATATCAAAATACTAGTTGTGTCTTTTATGTAGTTCTATAGTGGTGTTATTGTAGCATGAAATACAATGATAAAATGGGAAATCACGTTTTCTGAGTTGTGCCACTGTTGAAGCGGGAGTGCGATATATATATGTATATATATATATATATATATATATATATATATATATATATATATATATATATATATATATATATATATATATATATATATATATATATATATATATATATATATATATATATATATATATATATATATATATATATTTATATATATATATATATATATATATATATATATATATATATATATATATATATATTTATATATATATATATTTATATATATATATATATATATATATATATATATATATATATATATATATATATATATATATATATATATATATATATTTTTTTTTTCGTTTGTTATAATATAATATATTATAATTTTGATTAATGTTTAATCAATATATATAACAAAAAAAAATTTTATAATTTTATTATGTTAATTTACAACTTTTGGTATCTTTAATTATCTTTAGATTAGCATTTGGGATCATTTATTTATTTTTTTTTTATTTTTCACCACTTTCGTTTTGATTGTCAGAACATACTGACTTTTTCTCTAAAATTCAAAAATTTGTGTTTTCTTTAAAAGAAAATATCATGATGACAGTTTATCAGGTTTTCACGTTATTTCTTTTATGGTCTATTAGATAGGACAATGCAGAGATGTAATCAACACAATCGAGTTGTTACAATCGTGGGGACGACTCACACCACTGAGATGTCTCAACAAGCCGGGCTAAATAAATGAAAATAGTAGATTTTACAATCAAGAAAAAAAAATCTAACGAGATAAATCATCACGAACGAAATCTATGACTTGTATTTCAGGGAGCGTTATAAATATCTTTAATATGATATACTCCCAACACCTTTCCTTTCATATCAGTACATTCATAAGAAACTCTTCCTATAGGCCAAGACAACAAAGCAGGAATAGCCAAAGAAGCTAATTTTGAATTAAAATTACTCTGCAAAAATTTTTTAATATACACTTTTTGTCCTACCACAAATTGACGGACTCGAGAGCGCAGATTATACTGTTTAGTGTTAGCAGCATACGCTTGTCTCAAATGTTTTAATACTGTATCTCGAGCTAAATTTAATCGAGTTGATTTCGAAGTAATAGTTATTTCATTGTTGTCACCATATTTTGTTAAAAGTCTACGGAGCTTATAATCATCACCATGAGTAATTTGGTGATCACCATACACAAGATATTGCGGAGAGTACCCAGAAGAGGAGTGATTTACATTACGCAGAGCTGAGCGATCTCTTGCAAATGTACATCCCATTCACGTTGATCTGTTTTAAGGTATGATCGAATTGAAAACAAAATGCACCTATTAACTCTTTCCAAGGAATTAGTCTGCGGAGTATACTTAGGTGTAGTAAGGTGTTTAACACCATATTTACTAAGTAAAGTCTTAAATTGTACTAACACAAATTGTTTATCATTATCAGTCAACACCACTTCAGGAACTGAAAAAAAGTTGAATACTTGTCCTTCTACAAAGTCTACGAGATTAACAGCACTAGCATTACGTAAAGCTTTAAGGATTACAAATCGAGAATACTTATCCAGTACAATTAAGATATATGCATTTCATCTTTTTGATCGAGGATATGGACCTAAAAAGTCTATGTAAAGCCACTGAAACGGTCTAGTAACTTCAGATAACGCTCCCATGGGCGGACGAGTAACGTAATTTATAGGCTTACAAGTTTTACAGATGGTGCATTTAGAGATATATGATTTAACATCTTTAGCCATTCCAGTCCAATAAAAGTACCGTTGAAGACGTTCTAAAGTTTTAGCAATTCCAAAATGTGCAGACAAAGGAGGGTAATGGGCCTGTTTAATCAGATTAGAAGTAAGAGACCTAGGAATAACCAATTTCTAGAAAAGTTGACTTTAATTTGTTATTGACGTTTAGATAAAAATAAACACTTCTGTTTGTATATAAATTCAACTTGATTACTAAGACTAACCCAAAGGCAAGGACAAAAATTAAAAATATAATAAAATAATAATAATAATAATAGTAATAGTAATAATAATAATAATGATAATAATAATAATAATAATACAAATAGTGATAAGTCAAATAATATGGAAATATAATGGAATGTGGAGTTACCATCTCAAAATACTTTTACATGTTCTAACACAAAATTAAAATAAAATTTTAAAATTTTAGCATTATTAAGTGGCAGAGTTAGTACGGTATACTTTTGACCTTAAATTTCGTTTACATGGTGATGCTAGTGAAGATACGGGTGAATTACAATCTTCAATAAGTTTGTTAATACATGCATCCATTTTTGACGTCATCGATATCAGTGAAGAACGCAATATAGGTTGTGTTATAGGTATAGATGTTGTAACGGTTCAACCAGTGGTAGAGCCGCTACTGAATTGTTTTGTTTCCTCATAGGTTTCGATGCGGTCATATTTTAGCCAGCTAGGACTCAGGAGCGTAGGGGTGGGCTTTACCGAAACATAAGGAAACCTTGCTAGACCGCGGGAAGGAAAAACATGGAGAATCGGGGAAAGGAGTAGAAAGGAAAGAATTAAGGCATGGATCACCTTACCATGATGAACTGTGTCGGATACTTACCCCCTCTTTCCTTATTGTATTTAACCACACATTACATACATATTACATATACAAGTGAAGGAATAGCACATCCACTCCCACAAGAGAAGAAAAACCCAAGAAGAGAAAGCGAAGAAAGAGAAAGAAGAGAAAATAACGTTGTATGATATATTTCGTATGTTGTATTTCACCAAAACAAAAAAAAATTTTAATTAACTAATCAATCTCAAACTTTTTAAAAAAAAAATTGTATATAAAAAAAATATATAAAAATATAAAAAAAATATTACAAAAAAAATATAACTATACTTATTATTAATACAGGCTTAGCTTACCCAACACCTATGTACAATATTTAGATAGATAACAACCATTAACAATATTGTTTGATGTTCTTCGTGGTGGTTGTAGTTGATAATATCATAGATCTTCTCTGTTGCTGATGACGTAGTAATCCACTTGACCGTTGTTATGTTTATACCAAGGTTAATTATTGGTATGCCGCAAATGAGGTATTGTTGGTTGAATACGGAGTAGGTTTAAATTACTTATACTACCGTATTGCACAACTATAGTTAAACATAAATCAGTGGTTTTGAGTTAATTTTTCACAGTTTGATATGTTTTTTTTTTCTTAACATTCGTTTACAACATAGATGTATTTATGTCGTTTTTACATTTAAGGTATCTTCATAATTTAGATACTCATAATTAAAAAAAAAATATAATTCATTTATTAACAATTTACTAATTTAATTTATATTGTTTTATATAATTCACTTATAACACTATTATTTGAATTTAATTGTAAACTACACTATTATTGTAAATAAGTTTATAATTTTAGATAGTATACAATTCTTTTTTTTTTTTTTTTTAATTTTTATTTAACACCCAAATTCAGAAAAACTACTGACCCGTGTTTTGCAAAATTTCGGTCTTTTATATCATACCCGCATAATTAACGGGAAATCGCAATGCTTATAACAATTAAGCATGATACAATTTCTGTATGTTATTTTCTCTCCCTCTCTTCCCATCTCTAAACAAGTTTGGAACTTGCGGTTGTAAATAAAAAAAATTAATCAGGGATATCAAACCTTGTAACACAACACACGTTGTTACAATGTATTCACATTATTTTGTGTTGTAGGTAGAGATATGCATTTCCCGACTTTTTTTCGTTCCCGGGAATCAGGAATTCCCGATTTTGTCTTCGGGAATTCCCGAGAATTCCCGAAAATAAATTTTGAATGAAATTGAGGAAAAACTCTTTGGTACAATAAATAAAATACAACAAAAATTACTATAATATTCTTTAATTCAATAAATTTTCTTTTCAGTCTTGAATTCAGTCTAGTTTTTTTTTAAATTAATCAACAAATCCTAAATAAATAATATATATTTAGAAAACATAACAAATTCATTAAAGTAATTTACACAAATTATAAATAAAATATTAGTACAATTAAATTATACTATTTTTTTTTAATAAAATAATGTTTTAAAAAACATAAACAATCAATAGAAGTATCCTTCAATCGTGATCTTCTCTTTGATACAATATGCCCCGACACAGAAAAATTTCTTTCGTTTTGAGTGGATGTCGGCTTTATTGTGAGCAAACCATTTTTTAAATCTTGAAAATTGGTGGTCAATTTTCCAGTCGCTTCAAGTATATTAAATTCTTTGTTTAATGTGGTAGTAAAATCATTAGCTATCGTTCGTTTAGATGAGTTTAATGTTGCTTTTATGCAATCTTCTAACTGTTGTTCTAAACTTGTTTTAATTTTTGCATTGCTTTCAACTAAGACTACATCTACATCGTTAAGTTCAGAGCCACTGTAATATTCCGTCGATTCATCTGTGCTATTAAAAAGTCTTTGCATATAAGTTTTAGCAAGTTTAATAATATCAGATTTGGATGTTGGTTTAAAAAATTCATCCTCAATATCTTGTAAATTGTTTGAATTTTGTAAATATTTTAATAGTGAAAGTGTTGATCTATCTCTTCTTTTCGAAATTTGCACTTTTAGTTCATCTAAAAGTGTTTTGCTTAGTTCTGAATTTTCAACACGAAGAGCATTAAATAAAAATTTTAGAACTCCTTCGCTGGTTAAAAGGTTGGAATTTTCACGGCTCAAAGCTTCTACAGCATATTTGACAGGGCTTAAAGATTTCAGTATACATTTTGCTGTATATGTTTCCTCTAAACTCCAGATGATGCCCATATCCAGTTCCATCAAGGCCTTTTGTATAGGATCGATTACCCTTAAAAATCGATCCACCATTGTTTCTAGACTGCTCCATCGAGTTCGACAGTCTAAAAGCAAAGATAGTTCTTTGTTTTCTGCATCCATTATGTATCTTTGCAAAATTGAATTTTTTACAGGTGATTTTTTGAAAAGCTTAACGATTTTCCGAATTTTTTTAATAGTGTCGAAAATATTCATATTACTAGTAAGCGAATACTCTCCGGCCACAAATTCGTTTTCATTGTCTTCATCTTCACAGTCATTGTTGTTTTCGTCACCAAATTCTTCTTCAGCAGCCGCAGAATCATTTTCTATTGCCTGGTCCATTTCCGTTGGTTGCTTAATGTAAAATACGTTCATAATCGCAAGTTGTATAGCGTGATTGTAGCAGAGCTGTGATTCGACCGGTGATAATCTTCCATATTTAAGCATTACACTTGCGCCGTCACTTGTTGTCGCTACAATATCTTTAGTATATTCTAAACCAAAAACTTTAAGTTTTTCTTGTACCATTTGAAGTAATATCTCCGAAGTACAACTGCCCACAAGCGCTACTAAGCCTAGATTATCAGAACCGCCATCATCATAATAAATATGTATATTCAAATATCTGCGATTGTTCAAGCTTGTCCATTCGTCAATTGAAATGCTTGCTTTTTTATTTTTCAACTTCATTTGCTTTATTTTGGTGACAGTTTCCGCTTTAATTTGGTCATAGAAATCGTAGATCAATTTCATCACATCTCTTGGTTGTTTTGATAACGTAAATCCTTGATCTTTTAAGCTTTTACGTATAAATTCACTTTTACATATTTGTGAAATAGTCAGACCGTCTTTTGCTGCAAGCTTAGCCACTATTTCACCTAATGTTGGACGATTGTTTTGAAAAAACTTATCAATGGAAGCATTTGTTTTTGGCTTTTTTGAACTGGGTGAGTTTTGGTCATCTTTTTCATTTCGTTTCATTGAATGAATATGTTCTAAATGACGATGTAAACCACTTGTGGAAGATCCTTTATAAGCTAGCTGCTTAAAACAAATATTGCACGCAACAATATCTTTTTCTTTTTTTTTAAAATACTGCCAACAATCGTCATAAGTTTTCGTACTCATTTTAGGGACCTATTTAAAACAAAATATTTGTAAGAATATAAAATAATTAAGTTGATCAATCAAAACAGAATTAACCTTTATCTTATTACGTAAAATTAATTATATATGTTTTCAACTTTTATATTCAAATAAAAGAACGAGTAATCACTTGCTAATTAATGTAAAACTTCCCGTTTAAAATCAATAAAAAATATCGAGAAGCACAAGAACTTAATGTATTGCGTTTTGTTATAATATCTAGAAAAAACAATTTTTGGACAGAAGTGACAGTTGATTTGATAAATAATTTTAAGGCTATCGTATTTTTTGTTACTGGCTATGTTTCTTTTTTATAAATTGGCGCTTAAGTCGGAAAAGAGACGATGAGTAGTTAACAATCGTACCCGAAAATGCTTCATTTTAGCTTTATTTAAAAAAAAAGCGAATTTTATTTACCAAAAAATAAAAAATAAATTTCCCGGGATTTCGAATAGATTTCCCGGGGGAATCGGGAAACAATTCTTGCCGATAATTCCCGGGAATTCCCGTTCCCGAATTCCCGGGACTAATCTCTAGTTGTAGGTATAGATGTATTCTCATTATTGACAATGCAGATTTGTGACGTAGACAAACTAGTATTAATACCTATCTTAGCACTGTGATGGTTTTCATTACCTCCGTTATATGGTAATGTCGATGCTGATGTAATCGAAATCGGTGATATTTGTAATTCATATTGTATTGGTGACACAAAATTGTTCTCGATACCATCGATACAATTTTGAATGAATTTTGATATTTTTTGTTTTAAGTTTGGGAAATAAAAATTGCGTTTTATTTTTGTATTATTTGAAATGTAATATCATCTGTAAAAACAGCTGTAAGATATTTGCTACTAGTGTAACTATTTAAGATTACTGTTATATCAATGTTTGAAAACATTGATTTTTTAATTGTGTTTTAACCATTATTAACTGATAAATGCATTGGTGAGGGGGATTCCACGCTGCTAACCAATACGTTAACTGAAAGAGATGTTGTCATATCTAACAAGCGTTTATGCTTGAGATCGACTAACAATCCAAATTTGCTTAAAAAGTCGGCGCCAAGAATCGGACGATTCACTGCAGCTATAACAAAAGCATGTGTGAATAAACTTTTTAAACCGATATCAACGTTGATCAATTTCGTACCATAAGTACGAATACTCGATCCGTTGGCTGCCGTAAGGGCCAGATCTGACAAACATTGATCTCTATTGATCAATGCCAGTGTCGACCAACAAATTAAATTCATTCATACTATCAAAAATTAAAAGTCTGTTACTTTGCAATTCATACGCAACTTGTGTAACAGACTCCTCCCTGCAGCTATCTAATCGTTTTTTGGGGTGGAATTCCTCTGCTGACTATCCTTCAAAAAGATGCAGGGTTGCGTACAATAATATGCTTTGACTCCATACCTGTTGTGGAGTATGCACCACGATTTATTCTCACCCTTACGATATAAAGGGTCACGAGATCTCGAATTGCTTCGATTCCGTTGACTATTTAACGTTCTGGTGTTGTTGCGCGAAAATGACCTATTTCTCGATTCGTTCGTCAACTGATTTAGACGTTGTTCCATTTTATCTAATCTGTTGCTAATGTTGGTCAAAGTCGGCAACTCCTTGCTGGTCGACTGAACCGCGCGATTCTGAAAATTATTATTTGAATGTTTTGGCTGATTGGGTTTAGCGGAATTGGAAATCACCGCTATTTTAGGATTACGTTGCATAGCATCGTATATCTTATCAGCAGTAGTATCGTATATCTTATCAGCAGTAGCATCGTATATCTTATCAGCAGTAGCATCGTATATCTTATCAGCAGTCCGCCAGAACAGTAAGGATTATAGTATCAGGTTGCGCAACCAAAGTTAAACGCAGTACCTCTGGTAATCTCCTGATCCATAAAGTTTTTATAATGCTGGCTGAAAAGTTAGTACCCGCGAGCATCGTAATACGACGAAGCAGCTCACTGGGGCGCCTGTCTCCCAAATCTATGCCACTCAACAACGTTTCAAGCTGAGATTCGTCAGAGGGCTGTAGTCTGCTTATGAGAAGTTGTTTAACTGAATCGTATAACTCTCTTTCTGGCGGGCTTTTAATAAAATCGTCAATTTTGTCCATAACGTCAGCCGGCAGTGCTGTAAGTACCTGCAAGAATCTTTTCTTATTCGCCGTAATGTTCAATAATCCGAACTGCAATTCGGCGGCGTTGAACCAGGTTACTGGGTTTAAAAAAAATTAAAAAAAAAATTGTACAAAAAAAAAGTGAAAAAAACTATCGAATGAGGAAAAAAATAAAATGGTCGATCTTAGGCTGAGGATAAAATATTCGCTCTACTTAGACAAAAAAAATATATATCAATAGATGAAAAATTGGTATGAGCCAAAAAAAATATTTTTTTTGGAAATTGTGCGTATATTATGAAAATGACGGAAATGATTGAAGAATGAAAAATGGATGAAAAAAATAAAAATTACGAGGGGGAAACGGCGGATTAACTTTTAGCCCGCACGCGAGTTAGTCCGCAATAAATTTTTTGGTGCAACTGAAAACGTGATGAACTAAGTTTCCAAATTTAATAATAATACATATATATTTTATAGTCAAACAACCAAGCAATTATATTAAACAAAAAACTTTATTACTTTATATGAAAAAGAAAAAAAATTACTTGCGTTTTGATAACCAAAAAAATAAAATGCTGCGGTCGTTGCTCCGGTGTAGCTCCCTCGTGGCCCCACCAACGGGGCTACGATGCGGGTCCTCTTTGTAGTCACCAGCGCGGTTGCGATGTGGAATATTAAAATCTCGTTCGCCTCACTGATGTTTTGGTTTTGATGTTCGCAATTAGCGTTTTTTGATAAGTGGCGTCGCACATAGATTTTCTGCTCAATATATCAGAGCACAATGTTTAATGAGCAGTACTATAGTCTGCTACTTAAAATGTTAAAATAGCGTATTTGTATATATGTAAACAGTGCACGTTAAACTGGTTCCCATTGGCGCCATGTGTTTGTTAAATTTGCGCACTTAAAATTGTTATCACAACACAATTCAAAAAAATGTTAATAACCCCCTAAAAAGGGACGTCGGGGTCACCACTGTAGTTTCTGGTATTATTGTCTTTTTTTTTTTATTCATTTAATTTATTTTCAGTAATTTATAATTTTAAATTCAATTTACAATTATATTTTTTAAATTTGATTTTGATTTTTTTTTGGTTGACTTAGTTCACCATACTACTGCATTACTTTAAGTGCTTTTTAAAACCAAAAAATGACTGCCCGATATTATTCGTCGTCAGCGAATATATACCCAAGAAGGTTCGTCTTGCAAAACATGAAACGAACATATACTGCACATAAGTGCGACAGGGAAAGTATGAAATATAATATTTTCGTTGTTCGGCAAAACTTCGAGCATACGAAAACTAAAATGCCGGAAACAGAATACAAGAAAATGTTAAACGCATTTTTTTTATATTACATAATATTCGCACTCACCCGTTCTAAACGTGGAGTTGTGAATATTAAAAATATTAAGCATGCCCCTAATTGGCAGCTATATTATTACATGTATTTCCAATCAACATTTAGATGGAAAATACAAAATACATATCTGTAAAGCGTGATTCACAATATTCAATTTAAGTAAATCAAATTGATATACGAATCGACCGCTACAGTATATTTGTTGTATAAAACTTCCCCTGATTCGTACATTTCCATGTCATTTGGATCCACTTGGAGTATTAACTGATGAACGAATTCATTTAACGCTGAATTGGATTCAGGGATTTTTAAATTTTTAATATTATTAATATTGTTTCCTTCAATAGTAATATTACACAGCATAGTGAATTCATCATTATATGCTTTGTTATTTTTTAATTTGTGTTCGATAGGAGTAACTAATTCACTATCTAATTTATTGTTATTACCTTCGGGGGTTATTGAATCTATTGTATTAGGATATTTTAGTTTGTTTATATTTTGCTCTTTTGTAATGAAATCCAAAGCTTCAGTTAGATCTTTGGGTTGTGTAGCACGTAATCGTCCACCTAGTGGTTCCCGTAAACCAGCTTGGAAAATTCTTAATCCAGTGCTTTGATAATGTAGGATTTGATGTGTAATTATTGCATCATTATCCTGATGTAACCGCACTTGATTTGATAAGAGAGTAAATTTTGAATTTTGTCGAATAAAACTTTAGGTTCGACATTTTGTTTGATTAGTGAGTATAACTCGAATTGTAAGTTTACCTCATCACGAGTGTCCGCGTATTTGGCTAAAAGATGTTTTTTTATTAGAGCCCAGTCTGTACTAGGAATATTATGTGTAGTAAGGGATTGACTTGGTTGTCCAGTGATTTTATTTCGTATATTTGAAAGTATCACTTTATAACATTTTGTATTTTTTATTGTATCGCATGTGTTAATAACTTGATCGACTAAATTTATAAAATGGAACAATTCATTTCTAAATTTTTTGTTACCATGTCGATTTTATATAATGCAATTATTTCATCTACTGTTTCGGCCATTTTTGATTTTGGTAGTTCTTTCAAGTTAATAATATTTTCGTTTTCACGTTTTTGAATTTTAATTTTTTGATTGAATTCCTTTAGATTTTTTTTATTTGAATAAGTTTACCTATTGGAAGTGGTTCGTACCTCTTCTTGCTATAATCCTTCTTACAACTATCTTTCTTATTTCTATAACTCTAATCTATAATACTATTATAACTATTTTATTAATACTATTAATATAACTATCTTTATTTATTAAAATCACCCGTAAATATATTCAATATACTTTCTTCCGGGTGATCTTTTTACAAAACAATACAATACTATATTTTACTACCGTAGAAGTTATTATACTAAACAAAAACATAAATAAAAATAACTTGCGTACATTGGAATGTTATACTTTGTGTCATGTTTCCAATGCCTAAACGATTACATAATAACACTATGTCAATCACATTATGCACTGAAAACATATAACGTAAATAAATATGAATTTATAAATATTAAAGGTAACATGTGTTAAAATATTAAAATATTAACCAGAGCTGAACTCTAATTAAATCTACTTAACTTCATGCCCGCTGTATAAGGTACATCACAACAATTAGAATGATGTTTACGTTATGATTTTGATATTCAGAGAAAACAAAGTATATAATAAAATATAGCTGATTAAAGATTTTATAAAACTAAAAGATGTTTACATTATGATTTTATGTTGGAAGTTGACTTGATCTATGAGTCACTTGTGGTGTACGTAATATTGTACATAACTATATATATATATATATATATATATATATATATATATATATATATATATATATATATATATATATATATATATATATATATATATATATATATATATAATTATAATTTCATCACTTCGAAATTATTAAAAAAAATTATTTATCTTAACTTTCTTATATTTCTTTTTGAATCATTACATTCTTGAGTTAAATTAAAAACTAAAAAATAAATCTTATTTTACTTATTTATATCTACTATAAAAATGCTTAGCTTACTTTATTATAAAATAGAACAACACGTTGGTATCTGGTTGCATATGATGCGCGTGGCGGTGCAATAACCGGCTAAGTTATACATCAGCATTTTATGCATCAGCATTATGTATTCCCATAACTATATATAACATTATTTTGTTATACAATTTCTTATTTTATAAAATGCATGTGACAGGGCACATTACGTATTACGCTACATTT
Organism: Tipula confusa; assembly: GCA_963556175.1. NCBI lineage: Eukaryota > Metazoa > Arthropoda > Insecta > Diptera > Tipulidae > Tipula > Tipula confusa. The sequence continues at coordinate 113,094,199 of OY744476.1, forward strand.
TACTTAGTACCCAAGTATTTTTATATCCGAAGAAATTGGATATTTCGGACACTGATGAATTTATGTCCTACTTTTTTCCGAAATCATGCCCGAATTACATGACATGATCAGATTTCCTATGAAGAGGTGGTCAAAAATCCTGACGTATGCGGAAAAAAAGTTTTAACATCCTATTATACTAATGTTATTTTTCTTCAGTGCTTGTTTCACTAAATAAAAACTATTCAGATACTTTTGATTTACTATTTAAAATCCTTTTATTATAATATTTAATTTTAATTATAATATTTAATTTTAATATTTATTATAATGTTTAATTTTAATTATTTATAATTTCATACTAATCCTATCACACTCAAGCCACACTCAATGGTTTTTTAATTAGTTCTTTTATGTTGTGTAACTCACACCGTTGTGACTTGACTTCTAATTCAATTTTTTATTTTTTACTTTAAAATTCACAATATTAATTTTAACACAATACATAGATCACAATATTTTTATCGAATACAAACAAAACAACAACTCCGGCCATCTATTGACTAATTGTGATTTAGTCCATAGAATGATTTCAATTGTGGAAGTGAAAAACGTTTGTGAGTTTTTAGTTACCACATAACCCCCCGTCCAGTAAAAACGCCACTGTAAGTATGTTTCTATCTAAAAAACCCAAAAACAAATACTTCATGTGACTATATGTATGTTTGATATTATAATCGAAAGCGAACTTCTGCGTTATTTTCGCTATGAGAAATATTTTCTAATACATATGCCGGTTTTAAACGATCTATAGCAATAGTTTGATTTTTACCATTTATTTTAACTACAAACTGCTTTCTCAATTTACGAATGACATTGAATGGGCCTTCGTAAGGATTTTTTAACCCTATTCGAATACGATCAATTCGGACGAAAACTTGCTTGCAACTATTTAAATCCTCTGGCATATATGTGTCATTATTGTTTGGCATTCGAGGTGCAGTAGCTTTAAGGTTTCGCATATTTTGTCTTAGATTATTTACAAAGTTTGTTTGATCTGAATCGGTATCTGATTTTTTTATAATCATCTCTCCTGGTACTTTTAACGCTTGTCTATATACTAAATCGGCCGGTGAACATTAAGGGTCCTCTTTTATTGTGGTTTGCATACCTAAAAGTACAAAAGGCAATTCATCGACCCATTTTGTTGTATTACCTCTGGCCTTTAATGATTCTTTTAGTTTCCTGTACACTCATTCAATCCCGCTACTACATGGGTGATACGCTGTAGTGTGTATGTGAGTTGTTCCTAACAGTTTACACAACTCTGAAAATAATGCAGATTCAAATTGTGAACCTTGAACAGTAGTTATAGTGGTAGGACATCAGAAACGTGGAATATAATTATTAATTAAACACTTTGCGACATTCTCAGCAGTGATATTTGTGGATAAGCCTCTGGCCATCTCGTGAATCTGTCGACTAAGGTAAGCAAATATGAATATCCTCGAGACGATGGTAAAGGACCGACTAAATCTAGATGAATATTTTCGAATCTTGATTTCGGTAGCTTAAATTCCTCAATGGGTGATTTTACATGTCTGTATATTTTAGCTTTTTGACAGTATACGCATGTTTTTGCCCAGAATCCACATTCAATATTCATGCTAGGCCAGAAATATTTAGAATTAATCATTTTTCGCGTAGCATGAATTCCAGGATGGGACAAATTGTGAAGATTGTCAAATATTTCATGACGTATTGATTCAGATATATATGGACGGATTGTTGACGTTGAAGTTTCACACCAAAGTTTATTCGACTGATGGTCCATTAACGCCAATTTCCATCTTATCTTGTCGACTCTACTTAGTAAAAGTTTTAATTCCTCATCCATATCCTGTAACTTAACTAGACGCTCTATGTCTATTCCAGAATACATAATTGCAGAAGTTTCCTGTTCACTTGGACGAGACAAAAAATCTGCGACAAGATTATGCTTTCCCGAAATATGCCGAATGTCACATGTGAACTGTGCTATAAATTCGAGGTGTCTGGTTTGTCTGGGACTACGAATTGTTTTGGATGCAATTGCTGTGGTTAGTAGCTTGTGATCCGTAAAAACTGTAAATGTACGCCCTTCCACGAAGTGTCGGAAATTTTTTATGGATTGATAAATTGCTAAGAGCTCTCGATCGAAGGCTGAATATCGCGTTTCCACGGGTTGCAGTTTTTTTGAATGAAACGCAAGAGGTTCCCATATTTGCTTCATGTTATTAAATTGTTGCAAAACCGATCCGACTGCAATTTCGGAACTATCGGTAGTGTTGTTCAATTTTGCAAAATGTTCTGAATGAACGAGTAAGGTTACTTTACTTAGTGCTGTTTTTGCTTTTTCGAACACCAATTGGCATTCTGCTGGCCAGGTAAATGTTCGTTTGTTTTTACCTTTATTGATTAATTCGGCTAGATGACGGTGGATTGGTGCTAACAATTCACCAACTTGAGGTACAAATCTGTGATAAAAATTGATCATGCCTATAAACTTTTGTATTTATTTGATTGTATTAGGCTGTTAATTCCAAAATTGCTTGAATTCTATCTTCGGACGGTAATATTCCTTTTTCAGATATAACATGAGATAAGAATATTATTGAAGTTGCTCCAAATTCACATTTTGATGTTTTGATTTTTAGATCAAATTCTACTAAACGAGCAAATACTTGGTGTAAATGACGAATATGCTCTTCTTCTGATTTACTAGCAATTAGTATGTCATTGATGTATGCATATGCAAAATCCAAACCTTTTAATACCTCATGTATAAACCTTTGAAAGGTTTTTTTAGACCGAATGGCATCCGACGAAATTCATAAAGGCCAAATGGCGTCGTGATTGCCGTTTTATGGATGTGTTCGGGTGCTATACGGGTATATGATGATAGGCACGAATCAGATCTAATTTAGAAAAATACCTGCAGCCGTGTAGTTGCAGAGTAAAGTCGTGGATATGTGGCACTGGGTAACGGTCTGGTACTGTACAGTTATTGAGGCGACGGTAATCTCCACAAGGCCTCCAGTCATTGTTCGTTTTTTTTTTTACTAAGTGAAGAGGCGATGAAACATTTGAAGCTGATGATTAGCAAATCTCTAAGTTGACCATGTGTTGATACTCATTTTTAGCGGTTTTATAGCGTTCTTCATCTAGACGACGAGGTTTGGCTGCGGGTAATGGTCCGTTCGTATGAATATAATGAACAATGCTGTGTTTCACTGGAGCACTGTAATGTGGACTCGTTGTCAAAGATGGATATTGTTGAAGAATATTTCCGTATTTATTATCAATGCTATAGTATCTTGGTGTTGGCGTATCTACCGATGTACAACTACCATTAACAGATAGCCTAGTGTCTGAATCAATTAACCGTTGTTTCTTCAAATCAACTACTAATTAAACTTGCTTAAAAAAAATAATTGGTCGATTGACTGAAGCTATGCTAAATGTGTGTAAAAAATTTCTTCGTAATCCCAAATTGACACTTAGAAGTTTTAAACCATATGTAGTTATATTTGAACCATTTGCCGCCGACAATTTGTAAAGCGGGTTAGATTTGAGCTTTGGGTAATTTGATACTGGAATTACCGATATATTGGCACCCGTATCGATAAGATATATCGAATTAGTGTCTTTACACTTTATAAACAGACGACGCGATTTAAAATTGCTACTGTTGGTCGCGTCTACCACAGGCTCATTTAGTTTTTTGTAGAGCTAGTTTTTTTACTAGAGTCAAAATTGCAAGGGTTTTCACTAATTCGAGCTTTAACTCCATACCGATGATGGTAAAAACAAACCGGATATCTAGATACTGATCTTTGACTACGAATTCGACTTGTTCTTTGCGACCGACTAGAATTACCCTTGTGTTTAAAATTGCTACGAAATGGAGATCTTGATCTATGATTGCTTTGATTATCTCAGGTTCTATGATTGCTTTGATTATACGATGCGATTAACAAACTATTTATTTTCTTAGTCAGTTCCTCTACTTTCAAGGTTAAGCTTTCCAGTGAAGTTAATTCCGATGAAACTGAAGTAATGCTTGAAGGTAAATTTATTTCATGAATCTTATCCGCAGTTGACAGAATTTTCGATATCTTCGTAAGATCTGAAGCTGCTATAATAGCTTTAGTATGTGCTGGAAGACCGTTTAGCCAGATTTGCTTTAATAAGTCAATTGTGACTGCTTTTGATCTACCAGCGATACCTTCTAGCCTACGAAAATATTGAGAGGGCATGTCATCACCAATAGCCACTCCATCTAACAGTGTAGTGAGACGTTTGTTCTCACTAGCTGTATGTCGTTTGAGCATCGTATCTTGTAATGTATTGTACTTATTTTCAGTAGGTACTTGATTAATAATGTCTGTGATTGTAATTACAATATCCTCTGGTAATGATGTGAGTGTGTGATGAAATTTTAATTCATCGCTTTTGATAGAGTTTATAACAAAAGTTGACTCAACTAAAGTAAACCATATTATTGGACTACTATGACAAAAGCTGGGCATTTTAACTCTTTATAATTCCATCAGTTTCGTTTGCTTTCGATTTTGTATCGTCGTCACTTGTCACCTCTGATGTGTATATGTCTCGAAATTATATTATTAAATTACGAGAGAGTTAAAACTATATTTGAACCGTTGATATACAACAATTGTATTTTGAAAATATTGCGAATTCTAGACTAAACGAGTTTTGTGGTAGCAATTAAATATCGGCATCACGCTGTTGATGAATGGTATCGTGAATCGATATACTGTGAATGTATTGTGAATCGAACTTATTTTTTTTTACGATCCCACTGATAATAAATGTTTGCTTGAATGTGATAATCTTTGCCGTTATTTTAGAATGTGTCTAAAATGAATAGAAAAAAAAATGTTACATAATATTGTTATGTGATTATTAAAAATTTGTTTAATATGAAAAAAAAAAATTTTAAAAGCGTTTTTTTTTGTTATATTAGTTTCCTTTATCCAATGATGATTGATGATCCAATGATGATTTCCCATGTGGTTTATGAGGTTATGTGGTTTATGATTATCACCCAATATGTCACAGTATGTAACATATACTGTTACTTTTCAGTTACCGGCGTTATGTTACTCCGATGCTTATCGTGAACTTGTAGTATGATTGTTTTTGCTTAATTCACTTATGTAAATTTTTATTTATTTCTAACATATGAGCACTATATGTTTGCGTGAACTAAAGGGGTCACCACTTTAACATCCTATTATACTAATGTTATTTTTCGTCAGTGCTTGTTTCACTAAATAAAAACTATTCAGATACTTTTGATTTACTATTTTAAATCCTTTTATTATAATATTTAATTTTAATTATAATATTTAATTTTAATATTTATTATAATGTTTAATTTTAATGATTTATAATTTCATACTAATCCTATCACACTCAATGGTTTTTAATTAGTTCTTTTATGTTGTGTAACTCACACCGTTGTGACTTGATTTCTAATTCAATTTTTTATTATTTACTTTAAAATTCACAATATTAATTTTAACACAATACATAGATCACAATATTTTTATCGAATACAAACAAAACAACTCCGGCCACCTATTGACTAAATGTGATTTAGTCCATAGAATGATTTCTATTGTGGAAGTGAAAAACGTTTGTGAGTTTTTAGTTACCACAAAGTAAGGTTATGTTTTTGTTATATTTTTGTTAAATATGGGTGGGGCTTATTTCAAATATTTGGCGGCTAAATCATACTTTTGAGTTTAAATAAAAACCATAAAATATTTTCATGTAAATTAATTTATTTATAAATAAAAAACATCTTAATAAAAATTAAACTTAGATTAATTTTCTTAAATTATTAACTTAAAATGATTATTTAAATTCTTCTTCTTATAAATAAATAACAGATAAAATAAATTAAACTAATTAGATTAAGAAAATAAAATTAGATTATTTTTTATATATTAGTAATTAAGATTAGATTAATTATTACGATTAATAACATTTAAATCTATAGTTAATAAAAAATAGACAGAATCACATAAAAATCAAAAAATCATTTTTATGGCGAAAAAAAATAAATTAAATTCTCAGTAAATTGAAAAAATAGACGACGCTCTGCCATTCTATTTTATTATTTATTAAATTTCATAATTTTATAATTAATAATAATATTTTATAATTTATGTTATGGTTATTATGGGTAATATGTACTGATAACTTATTACTTTAAATTTCCCCTTTTAATTCTTATTAAATATAAATTTTACGTTCCTCGTGATCTGCTTACTATCGTAGACAATAACTAATCCTCTTATTTTTAGTTTAATTTTGAAACAATCACCAATTTTATTTTTATTTTGAATAAATTTATTGTACTTTTAAAACTCTTTATTTCTTAAATACTTTTACTGTACAACACATTGAACTTAATATATTTAATTTTTAATAATCACTAACTTGATCTTAGTTTGGCAACTTATGAATAATTTTTTGGAAGTTATCTTTTATTAACTTATCTTCTGTAACTTATTATTTTTTTCTTTAATCACTAGTTTTACTTAATTTGAGAATTAATTAATAACTTTTACGTTTAATTAAATTTATGCACCATCTAACTCTATTTTTATGTATATTTTTCCGTTACGTTATAAAATAATTTTATTGGCAATAAATTATACATATAATATGATTCTGTATTTAATACACATATGTTAAATTTTTGGTCTTACTAGGTATATTTAATTTTTCGGATAATTCCTTAAATTTTTTACCTCGTAAAAAATATTTTTATAATTACGATCTTTTTCAATTCATTTTCCTTTATAAATTCTTATTTAACATTCTTCCATCTTTCTAATTTTAGTTTTCTTGACAACTAAATATTCAAAGTTATACCACAGAAAATAATGTATTTAATATTATATGTATAATACATAATTTTACCTTTATATGCTCGGTACATTCAGAATTTTCATCGTTGAAAATCTGTGGATGTGTGGCTTGGATTTTTGCTATGCATTTGTCAGTTATTTTTTGGCTAATATTGGAATAGTGACACTCTGCTCTATAATTAATTTAAAATATTTGCACAATAGTTCGAGCAATATTTTTATATATTTATGTATTTATGTATTAATGTATTTATGTATTTATGTATTTATGTATTTATGTATTTATATATTTATATATTTATATATTTACACCACAAAAAAAAAACTCTATCATTCGTTTAGGTGTCTGCAACCTGGTCGAGTCTGTCATAACTAACAAATTCCATCCACTCCTTCGGTTTTGTTATATGTACACGGGTGTATATATGCACACGGGTAGTGCCCGGCATTCCGGGAGTTCCTGATTAGTCCTTGGCCGTACACTCTAATCAATCAATAGTTCGAGCAATATTTTTATAAAATAAAGCCTTGAAAGCTCCAAAATTACTCACATCTTTTTTAAAAAAAAATTCATTTAAAAATATCTCTGTTAAAGAAATATTTATTACTTCCTCATTTTTTAACAATATTTGAGAACATTTTTGGCAGGTTATTGTTTTGAAGGCACAGTAACCGGCAAAAAAAAATATTGCATTCCTTTTTAGTTCAGGTATATTTGTAGTGTCCTTGTTATTTTCAATATCGTCTCCATTCGTTTTACATTCGTCTTCACCCGCTCGAGAAGTTCTAAGACTAGCCTTGTAATCTTCCCGCAATACAATTTGATGCTGGTGAGTTAAATATAATTTTCATGCTGGTTATATTAGCAAAATGTATACCAATATCGTGACTAGTTATATCCACCTTTACCACGAAGTTAAAGGTTTTTGATTAAATGAATTTTTCCAACGCGTCTTGGTTCGTTTTACCGGTAAGGATGTACTCTATATTAAATTGTTTCTCTATATGAATTAATTGTTAATTTTAACCCCTTTATAAATTTAAAATAATTTGTATTAGGTGAAAGCACTTTTAACTGATTTAGGTAATCTAATCATTCTACCAAATACATATAAATTTTATTTCCGTTTTGAAGAGGCTGTTCGAATGGAAATTTGGATGAGAAATGTCTCGAGTTGAGACAATCGAAAATGTTGTTAAATCTCTCGACTAAATTGGCCGTTGGGATTGCATTTTCAAGATAAGACCCAAACGTTGCCGGCGATACCTATAAAATAGAAAATTCACAAAAATTTAATGGAATTTTAATTCATAATATATATAAACAACAATTGTTAAGTCAACTAGAATTGAATACCTTCAATGTAGTTCTTATAGCACAAGCCACTGTTTTGCTTAAATACTGAACTGCTAATTTTACATTCATTTTTTGTAACGTATTTGGGTTTATATGAGAATATGTTAACTTCGGCATCAACTTAATTTTTTGATGTTTCACGTTCTCGAATATTCGACGAATGACATTACCATCACTTATGCCCCGGTCGGAGTGTTTAATCTGATTATTAAGTAGAGTATTTCGAGACGATTTTATTAAATGAGGTGCATCAAATTGTGCAAATATTTTTTTTCATTAACGAGAAAGAATGGTTTATCTGGCACAATACCCAGACATTTATAAGCTGCTACGTTTGTTGCTCCTTGATCGCATGTCACCATAACTACGTTTAAATTCAGTTTTTCGTCGCAAATGTTGATGTACGTCCGGATTAATTTACCTAGATCCTCTTCATTAATTGACTCATTGAGGAGTACGTATCCTCCAACTTGTTTCCAATTATCAATCTAATCAGAAAAAAAAGAGCTAAAGTTGCACATTCCTTTTTTCTTACGTTTCCATCGTCGCAAAATCCATCAACTTTCCCAGTCAATATATTAAATGTTGTCTTTTTTATTTTTATTTTATCAAAGATTTTAAATATTTTTTATATTTGAAATTAATATTTCATTTACACCGACATTTCTTACCGATGACGAAAATTTGTTGATGACTTCACGCAAATAGATATACATCTATTTTTTTTTTCTTGTCTATAATATTTTCTAGTTTGCTTGAATACACTTAAAGCACTTCACTCCTCGTATTTTCTTATTATTTTATTTTAATTTTCAAACTCGAACAAATTTTCTAACCAATCATCAAGTAACCAATCTGACATCTTGATGATTAACCAATCATCAAGATTTGAGAATCCATTGTCTTCATTTAAATTTAATCTCCGACTATCCCCCACATGGAAATGCCTTCGTTTATATATATTTTCATAACGGCAAACACAAAAAAACCATCCACAAGCACCATTACGAGTGTGGTGTAGTGTGTGAGTACACCCACTTACATCTCGTTACTCAAGTTATGAAACAAAAGTAAGAGAAGTGAGCGGATATACAAACACAACATATAGAAGTCATGGTACATAAAACAAAATTCTATCAGTGGTGCGCACACCTTGTAGCGCGTACCACGAGGTACGCGTTACAAATTATTTTTTGTAATTAAATTAACATTTAGTTTTGTTTGTTACATAGTCGACGAAAAAGTTATCGAGCTTATGGCGCATTTTTCAGGCCGAAAGAAAGTTAAATTCATATTTGCCATGATTAACAGAGAATGCTGTTTTCTCGATATCCGTCTCCTTGAGCGAAATTTGATGAAAGCCGGTCTTCAAGTCTAAGACGGTGAATAACTAATTTTCACCGAGATTTGCTAGGATGTCGTTAATCTCTGGGATTGGATATTTGTCGGAGATTGTTACCGTATTTTTTTTTTTTTTTTTTTTTTTTTTTTTTTTATTCTCGTAACCAATAATAATAATATACAGACTTTTATAAAATAACAACAAAAAAAAAAATTGGTTATGAAGATAGGTTATTCTGTGCCAACAGGCAGTAGCGAATAACCGTATACAATATAAAATATAATAAAAATAATAATAACAATAGAATAATTTATAAATAAAATATAACAATAAAAGTTAAATATAAAAAAAAAAATAAAAATCAAAAAATTAAAAATTAATTCAACAATTTTTTTAATTTTTCCTTTTTTTTTTCTTTATAAGTTTTTTCCTAATAAATAACTTTCCAAACAATAATTAAAAATAATAATATTAACTAATTTGCAAACAAAAAATTGATATCACTAGTATTAAATAGCCAATCTTTAATAAACTTTATGAGTTGTTTGTGATTTAAATGAGCACGCAATGATTGAGGTAACCGGTTAAAGAATGAGGGAGCTGAAACAAGAAAATACATACGAAAAGCCTCAGTATTAAAGTGAGGAACTTTAAAAAAGTTTCTATGATTACTACGAACATCGTAAATTGAACTAACTTTCAGAAGACGGTGCCCACTTCTGGAAAAAAACAACTTTAAAACTTTATAAACATAAAGGTGTTGTAAAGGTAAAATTTTAGCACTCACAAATATTGGCCAAGAATGGTCAGTACGTTTCTTAAAGTACATCACACGAACAATGTATTTTTGCAAAATATTTAATGGCTGAAAAGTATTCATGTAAACACCACCCCAACATGGTAAACCATAAACAAGCCTGGATTCAACACATGCATGATAAAAATTACGTAAAACTGAAAGCGGACAAAATGATCGCAATAAATACATGGCCCGCAATGAACTATTTATTTGCTCTTTTAACTTTTGATAATGCGGTTTCCATTTTAAATTAGTGTCCAAATGCAACCCAAGATACTTAAACTGATAAACGTGGTCAATTTTAATGCAAATATGACTACAGTTTACTAAATTACAATTTTGAGCATGGAAAACAATTTCAGGTACATAACTCAAATATGGATCACCAACTAATCTAAAAAACATGATTTTAGTTTTTTCACTTAAAATAAGGGAATGATGGACAAACCATGATTGCAAAAGCTTCATATCACCATTTATGTCATTAGAAATTTCAGAATGACTAGAACCAGAATAAGTAAGTGCCATATCATCAGCAAAAGCAATAATTTTACCTTTCAAACCTAATCTAAATATAGAATTAATATAAATTGAAAATAACAGTGGTCCAAGCACGGACCCTTGGGGAACACCGAATTTAGCTTTAAAAGGCAAACTAAAACAGTTTGCAATTTTCACCTTATATAATCTAACGCTAAGATATGATTTAAACCATTTGTGTGGTATACCCCTAAAACCGCAGAAATTAAGTTTATCTAATAGTAAATTGTGATCCACCATATCAAAGGCCCGTTTTATATCAATGAAAACCGACCCAACAAATTTTTTACCATTTATATTAACATGTAATCTATTTAAAAATTCAATAAGTGCGAGTTCGGTATTTTTTCCTGATCTAAACCCATACTGGAAATTACTAAGAAAATTATGTTTAGACAGAAACGAATCAATTCGCAATTTAAGAGCTTTTTCCATTATTTTTAATATTGTCGGTTGTAAAGAAATTGGCCGATAATTATCCTTTAGCAATTTGTCACCTTTCTTAAATAACGGTATTACAACAGCAGTTTTTAACACTTCCGGAACTACACCATAAAAAAACTTTGATTTATAAAATGTACAAATATTGGAACTAAAACTTCTTTATTAAGTTTCAAGACATTAGAACTCATACCAAGTATGTCAATACTGTTACTAGGTTTCAGATTATTAATTATGCCAAGAATTTCACTAGCATCCACTGGGTTTATAAAAAAATTTTCCGAAATAATTCTATCATTATCGTTAAATGATGTTCCACTATTACATGACAAATTATACACTTTCCTTAAATCACATACAATATTGGAAAAGTATAGTCCAAAATCATTGGAAATAGTTTCGGAATCAGTCAGAATTACAGAATCGCAAGTGGAAATTTTAAAAATGCCGTTTGCGGTACTACCACCTAAAATTTGATTTACAACACGCCAAGTTTTTTTGCTGTCATTCCCACATTGCTGAAATTTATTTTGGTAAAAAGTGTGTTTGTCCGAAATTACCATATCATCAATTTTTTTGCATAAGTTATTATAGTATTTATATAAATTTGTGTTGGCTGGATGCTTCCTACATTTACGCGCAATTTTCTTTTTTCTAGCCATTAAGTTGATCAATGGAAATGAAATCCAAGGTTTCAGTTTAATACTTGAATTAATTTTCTTAGAACTTACTACACATGGATCAGATAACGATTTAAACATAGTAATAAACTGTGTCAAAATAGATGACGGCTCAGTTTCAAAAAACAAGCTTGAAAAATTATACACAGCCATTTTATTAGATAATTCCAAATGATTTAATTTCTTAAAGTTATTCATCACAGCATTTTTAATTGCAATATCACAATTTTCCAGAACTCCACAAATTAAATGATGGTCAGAAATCATAAAATTATGTAACGACGCAGTGATTTTACATGAACGTGTGTACCGCACAAAACAATGGTCAATGCAAGTCGACGAAACTCTAGTAACCCTAGTTGGAGAATTAATTAACGATTGCAGGCCATTAGATGACATTAAAAATAAATATTCATCACTGATTGGATTAAAATTAAGAATATCAATATTTAAATCACCCAAAATAATTAAATTTTTATTCTTAATTTTTTCAATGAACACCGAGAATTCGTTAACAAAATTTGAAATCGGAACAAACTGAAACCGATATGCACAAACAAAAATATAAGAAATACCGTTAACCGCTAACGTTAACTTAATAACATCAGCTGAGTTTAATGAAACAGACTCACACGAACAATCAAGACTCTCATCATAAAAAACACAAACACCACCCGCTCTGTAATTCCCATTACAACAACCAAAACTAGAATAATGGGGAATATTATAAAAACTAAGTTCATAATCATTAATCCAAACTTCAGACAGAAATATAATTACTGGAAATTCATTAAAGCCATGTAAATTGGACAAAAACCTATCAAAGTTCTCACGCATACTACGAATGTTTTGATGGACAAATTTAAACTTAGTGATATTATTTGTAATAGAATTAACTATAGCAAAAAACTAATATAAACAAAAATGCAAAAATTATTAAAATAATTGTTTGGAAACATTAATAAACAGTAAAAAATTATTACATAATTTAAAAAATTCAATAAATACATTACAGTAGAAATGTAACATTTAGTTTGCGTTAGTCGATGACCATCCTATACTTTTCTCTTTCGATGCGTCTTTCTTTTTGGGTACAACCCAATTTGGGGAGTTATAGGGTGATTTCGAGGGTTTAATAATTCCATCCGACAATAATTGTTGTATTTGTTTTTCTACTTTATCCTTGAGACAGATAGGATAGCAATAGAGACGAGTATAGACTGCCTCATCAGTCTGCGTCCTAATTTCTCCCTGTATTGTGGTAGTAAACGTTAGCATTTTCTCTGGTTCGGTGAATAAGATAGGATGAAAGGTTTATAACGGTTGCGAGAGATGTGAGAGGTGTCAAATAAAATTGTACCATAAAGATTCTCTCGTTATTCGAAAATGTATAATTTATCGATCCAGAGGCATCAGAGCGGTCGTATATTGGCTGTGACTCGCCGGAATGTTCGTGGAGTTTTTGATGCATACTAGGACATGATGCATGACGATACACTGCTATTTTTGTTTTGTTTTTATTAACAATTAGACAGCAAACGGGATAAACCCAATAAAATGCTTCCTCACTATATTTAATATTTAATAAACAATTTCAATTAAAATTAAAGGAAAGAAAATATAATAATAATAATAATACATAATAATAAAACTACTAAAATAATAATAATTCACAAAGTATCAAAAATATTAATAATAAGAAATATTAGTAATTCCAATAAACCGATTTGAAGTTCTCCACAAACAACTTGCTAATTTCTACATTATTACTCGATATCTTATTACCCAAAAACATATTTTTGGATATTCAAATTTAGTATAAAATGATTTTTGATAATGCTAAAATAGCTAAAAAAATACTAAAATACAATGCTTCTTCTATTAAATATAAGTCCAACGCAATTTTTCATTACATTTTAAAATCAAGAAAATTAATAAATTTTTTTAATGGAAGTTTATTAAAAACTGTCAATTTTAGATTATTAGATTTTAATACACACACCATTAGTTTTTTATAAACAAGTTCCATTAAAATTTATGTTTTTTGTTTCTATTAATTTTTAATAGTGCCACCATTTTATTATTATAAGTGACAGAACCATATATTCTAATATACCCTCTTTTTAAAAGAAATAATGGAATGCGCATTAAAAAAAGCCATTTTTTCAGGTATTGCATTTTAATAAAACTGGTTTTTAGTTTTAAAACACTCACTATTTAACTGTATTCATTATGCATTTTGTCTTTAAGTTAAAATCTATTAAATTTTATTTACTGATAAACTTTAACAGATTTTAAAATGCATAATGATTACATTTAAATAGTGGGTTTTTAAAACTATAAACCTGATCACTGGTATATTTTATAAATTAATAATAGCACAACAAATAAAACAAAAGGCATAATTGTTTATCATACGCATTTTTATTTCAATACTTATATTACAGATATTTAAATGGTATACATATTTGGTTAAAACTTATAATTACGTACAAGCAATTTGAATAAAAAAATAATAAATTAATTAATAAACATACACTGAAAAAAAACATTAAAAGAATTAATAAAAGAATTAGTAAATACAACTAAAGTACACCGTTGTTTTTCAGCTTCCCAATTTAAATAGTTAATTTAATCCTTTAACATTAGATTATTTTATTTTATTTGGTCTGCCATACAATTAGGTAAATTATCTAATACTTTATTCAAAATATCTAATGAGATAAATTAACATTCAACTAATATTTTAGTCAACCTATATAATCATTTTAGATAATTTTTTTATTTAATTTTCTAAAATGATTATATAAGTAGACTAAAATATTAGTTGAATGATAATTTATCTCATTAGATATTTCGGTAAAAGTATTAGATAATTTACCTAATTGTATGGCAGACTAAATAAAATAAAATCATCTAATGTTAAAGGATTGAATTAACTAATTCAATTGGGAAGGCAATACACATAAATATTAATTTTTTAACAACTATTACTTTAGACAATTTATTTAGAAAAAATGCTGCTAATTTAATGATTTTCAAAAGAAATTTTGTAGATTACTTCCGTGTCCGTTTGCCGATAAAAGTGTAACAATAAAACAAAATAGATGTAAAATTTAATTCCAAATTAAATTAATATCTTACTTAAATGGTGGTTTAACTTTAATAGCTTTGGCACCATTAGTTAAAAAAATAAAATTTGTTGGATAATAGTTTATTTCCTCAATATTAAATATAAATTCTGCTTCAATATTTTGTTCTTTCTGAAGAATCCAACAATTTAAATGCTTATTGAATATTTTTATTTTAATTTTTAAAGTTGTTTGTATGGGTTTTACTGTACACATTTAACAAATCTTACCAAGTCTTCATTGGGGAATATATTGTTTATTTATTTTCCCGCCTCATTGAGAAATTCGTCATTTAGTTTATAATTATGATCAATATAATGTTCACAAAATATATTAACAAGTGACGTGTTTTTGATAAGCAATTGTTTGTATTGTAATATTCAATAATGAATCTACCGGTGGTGGTGTCTAGTAAACTTTGAAAATTCTGCATAAACAAATACAAAATTATAGGATAAACTTATAAGTTTATTTAATAATGAAATATTACCAAAGAACTGCATACTAATTTCTCTGTTGATGCCTCCAAGCTTACGAATGAGGATGTTGATATTGGTGATGGAACGTTCAATTTAGCAATCCAATTGCTATCCGAAGAATTTAAGGACACAGTTTCAGCAATCGGTAAACTAATTCCCTAGAATATAAAAAATAATTTAAATAAAAATATTTCAAATATCTCTAAATAAACATGGCTTTATCTTTAACTTTAAAATGTACACTAAATGTACGTCATATATGTATTTAATGTTGTCAATATAAAATACAAAAAGAATATAGGCTTACCTCTAACTGACGCCACTAAAAGTTTTGTCTAAATCTAATTCTTAAGCCAAATTGCTGGTCTGGTATGAGGTTATTGATGTCATCTATGGTTAGCTGTTTAAATGTATCAAGTCTTTTCCTTTTTCTGTGAACATCAAAAAATTAATGAAATAAGTAACAGCTGTTTTTATCACTCACAATTATGTGGAATAAAAAAGTTTTACCTGCAAAGCTAATAATTAAGTTTTCCATTCCCTATTCTATTAGTAAACATTCGGATTCTGTTAAATCTGTTATCTGTTCTAAATAGGGATGCCACCTTTCCAAAATGTGAAATATGGACAAATAAACAAATTTCAACAAATTAATATGGACAAATATGGACACTAAATATTTATTAAAAAAAACTTAAATAGTAATCGAATATCCGTCATGAAAATTCAAATTTTTATATTTTTTCATATAATACATATATAATATATTGCTATTTCTAAATATACAACAAGATTAAAATAAAATAAATGCTATAATTAACATATATAATTCATTTTTAATCAAAAATAAAACAAAAAACAACATAAAAAATATATTTAAAAAACTATGACTAGAAATAATTCAAGACAATTAAAAATTAACTCCTAATTCTGTTTCAATATAAAAATAAAAAATATCGAATTATTCTAAATTCTTAAATTTGTATTTTTTATTACTTTTTGCGGCTTCAAGTAAACTCCGTTCATTTTTTATAAAATCACTGAATTCCGTACAGTTCATGGCAATATTTGCTCGAATGCAAAGCTCAGCCTTCACTAACTCCGGTCGCATTCTGTTTCTTTCATCCGTCCACAAATTTTTCATTATAGAGAAAATTCTTTCGACATAAGCGTTGCTTACCGGTATGCTAAATACACGTTCTGCTAATTTTAATAAGTTGGGGCATTCGCTTTCGGTTTTCTTGAAAAATTCAACCCATTTTATGTCATCCCTTTGATTTATATCGATGAATGGGATGGCAGTTTTTAAAATATTGGTTTCTTTATATGGCTCATCGCCATTAAAAGTCCAATCAAATTTTTTTAAAATTACTAAAAATTTATCAAACAAGTTTTCTTCTTGCTGCAGACTAAAAACTTTAAATAATTTAAATGGATTATTATCGCTAAAATCAAACCAGTCATTTAAATAATTTAAACTTCGCTCATAAACTTCTATCGCGTTTTTTTAAAATTTTAATTGTTGGCAGTTATTAAACTTTGGAAGTGCCTGTTTCACAACAAATCCAAAAAAATTGTCTTGTTTTCGTTGTTCTAATTCTGTTCGTACTTTAAGCATAATGTCGTAAATTTGTGTTATAGATGTATCCTTACTTTCCAAGAGTTTTACTGACGTATGTATGATATGCATATAATTTTGCATAAAATGCAAATAGAGTTCGGGAAAACTAAGGTCGGTTTCATCTAACAAACCATCTTCTTGTTCTTTTATAAAAGACCAAATAACCGGGTCTACATCACGCTTTCCTTGAGAAAGAAAGTAAGATTTAATAGGCATCCAATTAGCAATCAAACGATCCAATGCAGGCAGCAAACTAAGCCATCTTATTGGAATATGACGAAGTAAGGCTGAATAATCATGTTCCAAAAATTCAAAAATTCCTTTAAGCTCTTCTAAATTTTTTCCAGACGTTGAAAATTCGTTAAACACTTTAATAACCAGTGTTTCAACATCATATTTTAATTTTTTACGTCCATGTTTCGCGACGTTATGTAAAATGTGGCAATTACAATTTGCTTTAATGAAGTTTTTGTTTTTGTCACAAAGCTTTTGGAAAATTGAATTATAGCATCCATAATTCACAGAGGCATTGTCCGCACTATATGATACCATATTTTCAATCTTTAAATAATTCGACGTTAATTTATTTTCAATTCGACTAGTAACCGCCGCCGAGGTTTCTTTTGCATCATCATAAAAATCTAATAATCCATCTTTAGATCCCTCAGTTTTAGAAAAATACGTTATAACTAGTGGCGAGCATTTAATGTTGCCTTTGTTAGAGGCGTCTGTTGCTAATGAGTATGGCTTTTCATTAGCTAGATGTTTTAATAAAATACCAACAGAATATGGTGACAAAACGTTTTCAATTATTGCCGTTATTTTTGTTCTGCCACAATGAAGTTTTGGGCTTAAGCTTGAATCAGAAAATAACTTGCATGCTATTCTAATTCCACATTCTTGTGATAAAAAACTGTGATGATGCATAACCCCATGGTAGATAAAACCAATCTCTGTAGCTAAAACTGCAAATTCTTGATCACAATTTGGCTTAGTGTAAAATGAGGAAATTGTTTGGTTTGTGGTAGCTTGATTTTCGTTATTTTTATGTTTTGAGGATGCTGCATGTTTATTTAAATTTGAAATACCTTCGTGTTTGATCGAAAAAATTAAACAACAATATCGACATTTAGCTTTTGTGTCGTCTGAAGGAACTTTTAATATCCACTTCTTAAAATTCTCATTATTTAGATATTCATCTCGAAATTTGCACTGTCTTTTCATGATTTTTTGTTTTTTTGTTGGAGTTGAACATTCTTTTTCAGACTCTAATTTAGAAGTTTGATTTTTGCTTGTAGAAGCCATCGAATAACTATTTTTTTTCATTTATTGAAATAATAATTTTAGTAATTTTTAAAAATTACGTATTCAATAAAATAATATACACATACAACATATATATACAACAACTATTTGTTTTTGAATATACAGAGAAAATCTTATAGTAGGAAAACGTAAACTGATTTCTTAAATACAAAATATAAAACTGACATTTTGCTAACGGTAAATTTCAGTTCAGTGGAAAAATTACACACTGTAAACAATACAGTGATTTTAGATTTTATGCTTTTACACTTTAAAATTAGAAATTGTAGTACCTTTTTATGAAAATAAAAAATTTTAGCACGTTTTTTGCGAAATTGTATTATTATTTTCTTAAAGTAATTTATGGACAATCAATATGTCCATATCGTTCTATATTATCATATTGACAAAACTCTTCAAATCATATTGACAGTCAATATGAAATATGGACAGGTGGTAACCCTAGTTCTAAATGAATTTCCGCCATTTTATGGTAGTTGAACAATACTTATTTTATATCTAACCACTTGTTTCTTTTAATAATGTCTTTTCCATTATTTTATATAATATAATTCTTCATATATATATATATATATTAACAACATAAACTATATTAACTTGAAATCAAATCACTTTAAAATATAATATTTATACTTTATTATACAATTGCACAAACAATTTTTATTTAAAATAATTTGATCTTGTTCGACACTAGACACGGAAATGATCAAATACGAAGAGAATCAATTACAAAAACGTAAAAACCGTTTAGCTATAAATTGTTAAAATCAACTAAATATTTAGGTATTTATTATAATTATTTTTAATTTTTCTGCTAAAACATTAGTTAATATAATTTATTTTCCAAGAATTTATTTCTGTTGGAGAGTAAAAAACATGAGTGAGAGAAACTATAAATTTTCCAATGTTTTAGCTGTTTTATTTAGTTTCATGGAATAATTTATTCAATTTAAATAGGAAATTGAACAAAATTAGTATACTAAACAAATACAAGAATAGTAAATTAAAAAAAATAACTAAAGATCTAAAGTTTTTTGTGATTCAAGTACCAAATGATTAAACCAGCTAATGTTTCTTAGGATATTTTTGATCTAATTCTAATTATATAAAACACCAAATGTAGTTTTACCAACTTTAAATAGAATGTATAATAAATTAGCTAAATCTTCTATTTATTTTTCATCTAATCATGATTAGGAGAAAAATTAAAAATAATTTTTTCGGTGTACGAATACCATTTAAATGAAAAAAATAAACACCCGGAAACCCAATTATTACGAACTTGAATAAATGTTCACCTAGGCTTATGTTCGTTGTTACGTCGTTGTTATATTAAAGGTGTGGCACTCTCAATGTTCTGTTTTTCGTATCACATTTATTATGTTAACACTCACACACATAAATATAATTTAAATATTGTTTTTATAATTTAATGCTTTTAATGTCATAAATTTTATTAATTGTATAATTTATACATCCTTACTTTAAGATGTCTATATATATAATTCACTTGTTTCTTTAGTTTATATAATTAGAAAAGGGTAAATTAAACTATATTATATGTACACTATAATCACCGTTAATTCTATTGTTGTTGTCACTAAATGATAATGTTTTGGGTTCGTCGTCGAACTTTTTAAATTTGGACTCTCTTCCTCGAAAGATAAATTTGTAATGTCATGATAGAAAACAAATTTTCTACGTCATGACTTGCACTATTGTTTTTGTGTTGTTAACGAAAAAAACGTAATAGATGCAAGTGATCGTGAGCGTACAATATGCGTGCAATTGTATGCGCCCACGATAGATGGTGGTAGTGGCATTAAAGAGCTTTGAAAGATCAAGAAGCTTTTAATGTGTGAAACTTGACTAAGATGATGAGATAGCGATTAGAATGGAAAATAATGAGTTCTAACCGCTACAAAGGCAACGATGCAGGTGGTGAAAGTTTTACAAAAATTGTTGTATAAAATTTAAAATATGTTTTAGAATGTATGATAAAAAAATGATACTTGATTAAAACGATTCAAAGTAATTTCAAACTGTTAACAATTCAATTATTTTAAAAGTAATTATATATATAAAAAAAAATTCGTTT
Source organism: Tipula confusa (assembly GCA_963556175.1). Classification (NCBI taxonomy): domain Eukaryota; kingdom Metazoa; phylum Arthropoda; class Insecta; order Diptera; family Tipulidae; genus Tipula; species Tipula confusa. Next base: position 113,114,939 of record OY744476.1, read on the forward strand.
TTTTGTTGGATGCCGTTGCTCCGTTGATGCAAATTTGTTATAATATTGGCGTTGCATGTAAATTTGGATACGCCGTTGTATCTTATGTTTTCTGCAGATGATTTTTGTTTTGTTATCCGTTGTAATATTGTTGTTGTATACATATGCTGTTGTAATATTATCGTTGTATGTAAATTTTGATTCACCGTTGAACCCTCACGATGGTTGAAATGTACCGTTAGTTTGGGACTATATCTTCGCACCCAGCTTCCTAAATTTACTGCGTGTAAATTTGTGCCCCTAAAAAGGGACGTCGCGATCACCACTTTAGTGTTGTTAGTTTAATACACCGGGTATTTTCACACTATTTAATACATATGTATATCTTTTATTGATAACTTATATTTTTTCGGCGTTGTTAGCCAGTACAAATATAAAAAAAAATTGTTAATTAAATTTTTTTAAACGTTTTTATTTTTATTTAACTTTCACGACTTGTATAATGTTGTCCTGTGAACAAGCAAAGAAAGAATGCCGAATTTTTTTTTAATTTTTTTTTAAAAACGCTCCATGTGCCACCATTCATCTGTTATCTGCAAAGGTTCCCTGAAAACAGAATCTATTAATTAACTAATTGTTCTTAGCTGTAGGCTGTAATAAATTGAATTTATTATCATCTGCCATTATAAATTAATTAATTCAAAATATAATAATATAATTAATATAATAATATAATTTCTACAAGCCGCTGAAATAAACTGGATTAGTTTTCTCCTGAAATTATAAACTTATTGATTTGTTCCATAACAATATATTAATATAAGAATATCAAAAAATACAATTTAAGAAATCTAATAATAAGTTCATTAAATGGAGTTGTTAGATTGTTGTATTTTATACAACAATCCTAAAAGCATTAGTTTTCGACGGCAATTTACAAATTGAATGTTTCGACTCCATGCTGCTAAAATTTATTAAGCTCCTATTTATATTCACTTAAATAGAAACAGTATTACCAAAATCAATTTAAATTAAATTTTAATAAAACAATTGAACGTTCGAATTCGATCGAATTAATTGTTTTATAACAAATACACAAGCACGACTGAAAATCCTATTTATATTTATTTCAGAAATGATCGAAAATTTCACTCTTTTTTATACTACCACTACACTCTAAGTCTAGTGTGATATTAGTGTGATAGCGACCAAAACACACGTCTATTTTATTTTCTATGATTTGTATTTTCTATGAAAAATAATAAATCAAAATTCTTTGAATAAAATTTCTAGCTACGTAGCAACCTTCTTTGTTAACAACAAAACACGAAATGAATAAATTTAATCACATACAACCATAAAATTACTATATGAAACGTGATGCATGAAATCAAATGTGAACGATAGTCTATTTTGATATAAGTGAGAGGGCTATCAAGAAATCAATTGTAAATACGATCATTTGCTTACAAAAATTTAAATTTAAATTTTATTTTTCGACATACCTGGGGTGCAATTCCGGTTCGATGATACTGATAAATAATAAACTTATCATCGAAAAAACACAAATCGCGATTCCCTTTTCGTGGTAAACGATAAAATTGTGTCAAATTTGGTGAAAAACTTAGATATTTTATCAATTTGATTTTGTTGCTGAAAAGAGTTTATCACCGATGGTAAAATTATTATTTTTGTAACTAAATGATTGTGTTTCGTGTTGTATGTATTCTATATGTGTGTTGCGTGTATTCTGTTAATGACACATTTTAAAAGTCAATCACGAGTTTCAATTTTACTAAATAATAATTAATTTAACCATAATAATCGTAATAATGTGCTTTAATTTTTCTATAATACATAAATTTATATAAATTTGTGTATACAAAATATCTATTTCAAATTTTGACATATATTTTATTTAAATATATAACACTGAACTGAAACTGTATAACAGTTTTCTAATACTAATGTATTTTTTCATTTTAGTAAACCGGAATCGCGTTTTCGTCATTGATGATAAAGAAAAACGATAAAAGCAAATTGATAAAACATTGATAAAATTTTTTTTTCATTCTCTTTTCATCGAAACAGAATCGAACCCCTGGGTTGTTAAAAATTAGTGCAACCATGTTACGACGCTACAACAGCGCGTACAGCGCACCGCGCAAAAAAAAAACTTTTACGCCAAAAAAAACTTTCAAAATTTGTTTTTTCTCGTGGTTTTCACATTTTTCTAGCAAATTTTATTGCATCAAACAATTAAATTAAATTAATAATTTTTATTAAAATTTATAATTTTAATTTTTACACAACAATTCAAATTTTATTGCACTACTGTGCATACTACATACTTCTCATGTTTAGTACTAGCTTGCCACATGCTATTAAACTCTTCGGCTGAAAGATTATCGTATTTAATACTTTTGATGCATATTTCTAGATCCACTTGGACATCTAAAAAATAAAATATACAAGAAAAAAATCATAAATATATTTTAAAATATTAAAATTGTTAATGATATATTTTAAATCTATATATAACCTTTACCATACAACTTACCCAATTGATTATTTCTTCGAGTTTGGTCAATTTTAAAGTTTTCTTTTCGTTTAAGCATTTTAGTGACTCGTTTTAAATGCCCATATTTTATATAGATTTTACCTCTTTGGCCAATGCGATATAATTCCAATTTTTCACCAATTTTTGCACATATAATTAATTTTTTTTTAAATCCACAAATTGACAAAAACGAAAAAAAATTAATAAATCGAGCAAAATAATTTAAATTCTGACCCATCGTTAAACAGCCAATAAAATATATGTACTTTATAACGTACAAATGAACCATAATTATACATGCACGACCAAACAATTATACAAAGTATACATGTCTTATGTTTTGTTCTTTATCATTACTCAATACTTTCTGATCACTTACAAAAAAAAAATTCGATTAAATATACCTATGGATAAGTTATGTTATCTTCCTCCGTATTCAACTGATTGAAATTTAAACGCATGTACACTTTCTTTATTTATGTTTTTGATGTTGATCGAACAAGTTCAAAGATGACAATGCTTAATTTTATTTCTTGATTATAAAATAATAATATTTATAAATGTTATGTGAATGCTACTATAATTTAGCAACAAACTTTGCACAGGTGACATCTTTTATTAACTAGGGTAAGTTAGTTTCACAGTTTACATTCAACAAATATTAAGCTAATCGGATAATTCTAATTTGACAATACAATTATTCTGTAAACAAATTAAGTGTCAAATTGTTGTTAGCTTATATTTATAAGTAATTCGGACGTTAACAAGTATTCTTCATGCATGATACCGCGAATAACAGTAAAAATAGAAATGCAGTAGACTCGCGATAACGTGAACAAAATAAAACCAAGCTGGTTGTTAATGAGATTGTTCATGTTTGCGGGAGTTGTTTATTTTTAAATGAAATTTGAATTTTCCCAGTTTACAGTGTGCCAGTATATACCTCACAGATATAAATGAAAGATTATTATCTATTTCTTGTAATTCAGATGTGATTATACACACATAATTTTACACATATAAGTACTTATATAAAAGTATTTAAAAAGAAATAGTTATGGGATGATTAGAAATTATTATGGAAAAAATCAGTCACTTTTGTTTGGCGTTTATTTATTTGTAAGCTATTCAGTACTGCTTTTTCCCTCAAATTACGTAAAACTTGAATTTCATTTAAATCAACGCCGTTTTCTTCAGCCCCATTGTACAGCGTTATTAAAAAATTTCAATTGCTTCCTTTGGTCAAATTTTGTCGTTCGGTTCAGGAATATTGTCAATGTCGCTATCGCCGTCTTCTATATTGTCACGATTGATTTCAACTTGCAGATCGGAACCATGCATTGACTTCTGCAACAGTGCACTTCTCCTATTAAATTTTGTAAGAAGAATTTAGTAAAAGTAATAGAAAAAGAATTGCTACACAAACCTGAGGGTAAATGGTATGTAGAATTTCAATGGTTTGCTCGATTGCCGAATTAATTTCAACATTGCACTGTTTTCTTAGAATGCTTAAAGGCACATCATCATCTGGATCTTCCGCATCTTCAGCCAAACTTAGTAGGTTTTTCCACCATTTTTCTATTGTACTCCGCTCGAGTTTTATCCAAGCTGCATTTAAACAAAGAGTAGCATCTTTAAGGTTCAATTTTTGTAGCGACTCCGATACATCAAGTTTATTAGCTATTATTGAGGCTAATAAACTAGTACGATAATAAAGTTTTGTAATTCTTATTACGTTTTGGTCCTATAAGCTGAATGAGCGGTGTGACATTTGCTGGCATAAACATAGTTAGTTTTTATGAGTCCATCGTTTGATTTTAGCTCGGTTTCGGGCGGATGAGACTTTTAATGACAACCCTTGACTTTTTTTAAATTTTCTTACCTAAATTGTTAAATGTTAATTTAAATTTACTGCGTATAAGAATTTTTTACCTGTGGTACAAAAGATTTATGGAACCAGTCCTTAAATATTGCAGCTGTCATCCACGCAGTTTTTGAATGTTGATAATCAACAGGACATTTGAAATTATTGAATGATCGGGGGTTTTTTGCTTTTTCAATTACTAACGGTCGTAATTTGTGAACCCCATTTGGATTGGTGCATGCCAAAAAAATTACTTCGTTGTTTTTCACTTTTTCTTCCAGGCGCGTTTTTTTCTAATAAAGAAAAGTCTTTTATTCAAGTTCAGTTGTTTTAAGTTGTAACATTCTTTTAAAGGTTTTCACAAGCTCAGGTTGAGAGGACAACTTTTCCCTTGTAATTTTGAGAAACCGCACACAAAAACAAACTTTGAACCGATGTAACCATCCATCACTTGCATTGAAAGGACTTTTATTTTATTTTATTTTAGCATGTAAAAGTTTAGGAAGGAGCTAAATAGGAGATTTTCCATTTTAGGAAATCCTGATGGCTTAAGGGTTCTTCTGTTACCTGGTCCCGTAAACGTATTGTTTAGAACTTTTAAAATGTTACCACCTTTCTTTACAACTGCACAAACAGTGAACTTAGCAACATTATACTTTCTTGCTTAATTTGTTCCACTGGCCCCTTTACGGAACATAATCTTTGCATTGTTCATGTAGTCGGTCCAGCACGATCTCGTCATTAGCACTAACAACTCTTCCTCCATCCTCCACGTCTTCCTCGTTCCACGATTTTATATTATTTCTTCATCCAAACTGCTTGTACTTTTGAGTGCTACCAGTATTTTAGAATCACTTTCGTTAATTCTTGGCATTTTATACGATTTTTTTTTCTACAAAATCAACGAACTTTCACTGATTATTATCCGAAATAATCACACACGAGTAATAATCCCACTACTGAAATTTGTCAGATTCCAAATTAAAAAAAATGATTCCGGTCTATATCGTTTTTAATTTTTTATTTTATTAATTTCAATTTCACTCAAATACATCCGTACAGTGATGTTTCCGGCTACCAACAAATTCCATTTCTTTTTTTTTTTTTTTTTGTATTTTTTATAAATAGTCGGGATTCAAGCCTGTAATTCTTCGGAAAACTCAACAAAAATTATAATCTTTGTAAATAGTTTTCTTGTTTATTTCACTCTACAATTGACTGTACACATGTATGTACACATGTAAATAAGTTGACATTCACATGTGTATACACAATATGAATGTGTATCCTCCTCGTTGTCTTCTTCTTTTGTGAAATTAACATTGTTTAAGGGTTGCTCTGTAAGCAATCGCCTAACACATTTTTGTAAATAGCCCCGCTTGTGATGTCTCTGTAGGTAGTTTACATTTTTAAAATAAAGCTTACCTTTAGGATTTTGTACCTTACACCGCGGAATAAAATAACTTGACTAAAAATAATAATAAATTGAATTAGAAATTTAAAGCACTATATTTACATACAACACATTGTAATGTCAGACAAAGTAATGTCTTAAGTAAGAAAAATTTTAATGATTTGTTCAGTAAACTCGATTATATCGTTTACCTTTAAACCCCGATTATATCTATCAACAAAATTAGATACAATGCAGGACTTGATCTCATTTTGATGGAACAAATTCAAACAATTATTCTTTTTGTAATATTCGATCACTCCTTGACCTTTGCTTGTCTCTTGTAAAATTTGCAGTACATTCTGAAATTTGCGATAGGAATTAAGTTCAATAAATTTGCTTACCACCTGTGATAAGCAACTCGATAAATTTGTGTTACTTAGCCAGCTTTGCAATTTGGCTGCTTTTACATCTTCTAAATTGTTAGACTATTCATTGTCCAAGTCAACGACATAACCCTAAAAATATTTAAAGTGATCATTTAACTTACTTTTAACTTGCGCCATTCAAATAGCTTTTCGCAAAATTTAATTGTTTGACCTAATTGATTGGTTGTGGAAATACAAGTAAAATCCCGTTCCCTTAAATATGTTAATCTAGCCTAGCATAAACTGTTTTAAATAAAGTAATAATTAGATTATTATAATTATAATCAATTAAAATTTAAGATAATATAATTGAGATCTGATTGCAAATGTCATTTGGAATTTCCAATGACTGCAATAAGGTGGCCAATTCGTTTGTTCCATCCCCTCCTGTCCGCAAGCACTGATTGTCCTCCACTGATTCATCTGTTATCTGATACGCCATAAATCTTTCAAATCACACTGATTCAAAAAAAAAATGTCAACACAAACTTATCCGTAAACTACATAATATTACGGTAATACAATATTTTCAATATAGTATTATAATTACTGTAATCTACAATTAATATAAAAACAATTTTATTTTTAAAATTTATTTTTCAATAAAATTCCACTTGTTCAATAAACCACAACACGCTAAACTCTAAAAGTAGTACGCGATGAACTAATTTACGAATTGGATGAAACGCATGGTCAAAGTGCAATAGAAAAGGAAATAATGAAACCTGCAAAGATAACTGTATACTGTATATAATCTACTATATAACCTATAACATATACATAATTGTATATAATCTACACATACAGCAACAGTTTGTACAAAAATATATTCGCTTAGTTTTTGTTATATTCGCTCATATAAAATCTAGAAACTTCCATTGAAAATTTAAATAATTTCATATTTGAATAAAAGGAAACACTAGAATTTAATTATATTCACAACATTTTTGTATTACTAACACACTGTATAATTATGTATTACTATAGAAATATAGTTGCTGCACTCCATATGAAAAAAAAAATGGTCGTAATTTATCCGTAAAGAAATTGAGTTATGTCGTTTATGATAGTATTTACACAAATATTCGCTGTCATATCCCGACACGATTTTCAACTTACAAGACAATCAAAGTATAACAATACGGTTTGTATAAAGGCATTGCCACATGAAGATACAAAACCGAACAATTCAGTCGGACGGTTGATTTTGACGCCACATGGAAACCGAAAATGTCGGTCAACAAATGACGTCACAATAAAATAAAAATTATAAAAAGTAACATTTGGCTTGGAAAAATAATTATTATGTCAAGATTGCGTTTCAACCTAAATTATTAATTTAGTCTCAAATAATTCCACAAATATATAATTTATATAGATGTATATGTACATATTTATGTAAACAAATATAAATATAACTAAATTAACTAATATTATTATTTAAAAATTACTTACAAATAATAGTTTTTCTCATTTTAAATCAGCTATACATACACAACCAAAAAAAAACAAAATCCAAGCTAAAAACACATCGAAGTGAGGTTATGTTATACCTGACAAAAAAATGGTTCCATTTTGATGAGCTCGGAAACTGAAAAAAATTATACCATTTGAACTTTACGATAAAAATAAGTTCATAAACCGACAAAAATTATACCATTTTAGATTTTGTCGACCAAATTTCATTTTTTCGGCCGACAAAACCTTAAAATGCATAATTTTGAATGAAATTATAATAATATTGATAACATTTTTAATTAATTAATTAGGTTTTGTAAATGTAAACTAATTTTTATTAATTTAGATAATTTTTTTGATTGATTAATTGATTTTGAATGTACTGCCAAGCATTAAGCAGGATATTGCTGGAAAGCGCCGGGCCCACAGTACATCCGTTTTTACATATACTTTGAGAATTCCAAGAAGCGTGAAAATTCCAGAAGCTTGGGATTCTTGAATAGACCGCTATTAGGATTAGGAAAAAAAAGGAAATGAATTTTAAAAGACAACTACATCTTACTTAGCTATTATACCACTTTCCACTCAACGATACATTCTCCCAATTTTTACTTATTACTTTTCATGATTTATGACGTTATATCATTAACAAAAAAAAAAAAAAAAATAACGCATGTCCAAAAAAAAAAACCCAAACCCGATTATGACGTATGAACTTAACGTAAAAAAAACTAAGTTTTAAGTAAACCGTATATTACACAAAAATACTAAGAAAATGTTATTTAAACTAATTAAACCTTAACTATATTAATTAATTGTTTTTTTTTCTAATTAATAACAAATTTATAACTTAAAATTTAAAAAAAAAAAAATTTATGTTCAAGTTCACCAAAATTTTCTCCAATGTAGGTGGTTGCTTTTGTATTCTGGTATAACGATGTTACATATTAAGTTTGATGATGATGAAAAAAAAATATTTTTCTTATAGATAGCGTTTATCATAACTATCTATCTTTATTTAAAATGTTGATTCTCTTTTATATTTTCTTTCGTATAAATTATCCTTCATATAAATGTTTCAAAGAAATTTAGTTATTCTTTGATTTTAGCATTAATGCCTTTTTCTTCACTTGAACAGTGTTACAGTGTTTTTTCTTTATTCACAAATTTTTACACCATTTAAATGTATCTGATATTTTATATTATTTTATTTACAAATACCAGTTTTTATTAAATTTCTATATTATTATTAATAAAGTTTGTAATATATTATAATTAACACCAAAATATAGTTTATTTTTTTTTTTTGTAATCTTAAATATTAACTTCATAATCGAAATTTTTTTTATTTATTTATTTTTATTTTTTTTTTCAAAAAGAGTTTCTTATGGATACGCAGTGGCAGACGTGTCGGTGCTGCCAGATTACCGTATGCTTAACTCTCAAACCAAACCTGATCATTATGCTATTTCGTTTCTGACGGATTTTTCTTACCAATTACATTTTTACAAAATATTTTTTCATATAAATTTGATAAAGACATATCATCAGATAAAAACCATTCACACTATTTGAGTTCATGGTTCCGTCTGCGCTGACTTTCCAAAAATGCATTTACGCATTTATGAGAAACTTTAGTTTCTGTTTCTCAAAAATCAATGATTTTACGCAACTTCCTAAGAGACGCAGTGATGTTGCCACATCCTTCATTGGAAGCGGAATTGTAAATCACTTCAGATACAGCTATCGGTTCTCAGTTCTTATTCGCTAAAGTTAAACCATACCCAACGTAAATGAAGCGCTTACGATCGTAAACTATTAGCAGCTAACAGTTTAATTAAACACTTCAGTCATATCCAGGAAGGCCGCCCTTTGGAAGCCTTTCAGTGTTTTAGAGGGCGGGTAGAAACAAAAGAGCAAGCAACAGATCCCGAATTAATCCTATGAATTAATGAAAGCAAATAAATCCCTCATGTTGCTAAAATACCCTGTTTTTAGATTAGGCATAAAAATATGTTGCAATACAGGTTTACCAAGATTATACATTATCCAGAATGTTCTCGCCAGCAAATGTTTAACGACGTCGATAATTTGCTACATGCGGATAGCCGCAATTCCAAAATGGTAGCAAAAAAATACGTATGACCATTCGAACCGATATTATTGCACGTACTATCAAAGATGTTAAATATTTACCACCTTAAAATCACCAGCTATCATTTGCAAACAATGAGTTAATCTAGAGATGGCACATAACCTTTAAATCAGCCATAATGTGTCATTAAAATTCCAATTGGTCTAAATATCTGCCAATAGTATTACTATACAGCCGCCCGGTCAATGTTTTGAGAATGCCAAAATACGTTTTATAAAATTTTAACAAAGGCCTCGAACCATAGCGTTGATGACATATTTCATGGGGATTCGAGTGTTACGGATTATTCAGTTGGTTCTGTCACGGACATTATCACGATATCAGCCACGCAGTTGCGTGGCGTTATTGATTCACGTGTTCGAGAGCAGTTCAAGCTCGTTTGAGTTACTTCAGCAGCAGTTGAATGTATCAGTCATCGTATAAACGAAACAACGAAATATTCACTTGCCGTCAACGTACTAAATCGCCATACAAAAGACAAGGGAGATATACCCTACACAATTTTCAGACAGGAGATCATTAAAGAGCACAAGTTAGAACACGAATGAAGACTTTTGGCACGCACGTACTTCTTTTGAATATTGGGCTCAGTAGGGATTTTGTTTGGAGCTTCATTATCGCTGAGGTATCCATGCCCATTTTAGGAGCATTATCCATGTCCTTTTTTCCATGCCCCAAATTAGTTGCTAAGCCGGGTGTACATTTTTTACGATGGTAGATTTGGTTCGAAAATTCTACGAAATTCCCATCGAGTCAAAAGTCATCTCCAAGACAGTAATTTCGACGCCATTTGGACTCTTTGAATTTTGCAGAATGACATTCGGCTTGCGAAATACAATACAGTCACTCTAAATGGAGATGCATTCAACACTGTGTGGATTACCGTTTTGTTCGAGACATACAAGAAAAGATTGAACGAGACAACAACACTGGCTCATCCGTGTAGTTCAGGACGTATACCAACTATATAGTGAATGCATCAAACACTGCATTCGATGCAGTAATGCAACAATTGGTGAAGCAAATATGGAAGCAACTAGGTTTTTTTTTCTTAACGACTTACTGTAGCGCAAATATAATGCAACGTATCTTACAGAGAGCTCTTGGCAGCTTATTTGGTATCAAACACTTTCGATATCGTTTAGGAGGTCGAAACTTTACGTTATACCGACTATAAACCCTTTGTGAATGATTTAAGGCAGAATAGGGAAAAGGTATACCCAAGGCAGTGTAGATATCTTGAGTCTGTGGAGCAGTTCATAACTGGTTTACAGCACATGTCAGGTATGGAGAACGTTCTAGTGGCAGACACTCTTTCAAGCATCGGGCAAAATGCTGTTCCTGAAACTTAATTAATCAGCCATAGCTGAGACCATTGAAGTTTCAAAATTGCTTGAGGTCAATACTATATCAACCCTGAAGTTGAAAGCATTTCCCAAAAGCGGTATTTGCTGAAGCAATACCGATGCATGATATAACTGTCGCTTTTGTTATTCATAGGATGGATGGTACGTTTTGTTGTTCAAACAATTATCGTTATCGATCAGGGAACGCAGTTAGAGTCCTAGTTGGTTGCCCAGCTGTCAAGGTTATTGGATTTTGAACGTAGTCGGCTAAATAGCAATTACCCGCAGTGTAACAAGGAACGGTCGTGATTTCCGATTACCATTTCGATTTCGGGCTGTTTTGTGAGATCCTTCGATCCCAATGAGGTGGGAGTAAATAATAAATTGTTTACTGGGCAACGCTAAGAACTAACGGCCAGAACTTACTAGTTTACAAACATCATAAGTAGCACCGATGGAACCATTAAGAACCAGAAGTATCCAAGCCATTCGACATAACCTTGTGACATAATTCAACACAAACAGAATATAAATAAACATACTAAAATGCTTAACACCTGCCATTTAGAAAATCTATTTCTAACAATCCTCATCTGAATTTCTATCATCTCATCAAAAAAATATCTAATTGTTATGTCGTAATTTTCTATCTAACAAATTTTATTTAATTCCACACGCTTATTACACTCATAGCCAACATGTTAATAAACGAAAATTAACGCATGTTATTTAATTACATATATTGTTATCTTTGTCTCTCACTCAATAAAATATACTAATTTGATATGCGCGTAAACGATCGCAATTCGAATATTAATTTAGAAAAGGATACACATACATTTATTATACATGGTATTATATAGGTATGAATGCAACAAAGCAAAAGACAAATGCGAAAATGTTATCCTTACACGCATCGATATTTACGCTAGTTGACTTATTATTTCATTTATAATAACTGCGTCAAGGTCGCGTATTCTCCTGATAAGCTCCTTTTTTATATGTAAAATAACCTACAAATTTTTGTAATTCTTTGGATAACATTTGTATATATCGTACAATTTATTACAAGATGTTTTTGATTAATACTAGCACTTACCTAACCTATATCTTATATATTCAGACAAAATGTTTGTTTTATCACCAAATTTTTTTTTTTTTTTTTTTTTTTTTTTTTGTTACAATACGATAACACTTCACTATATTTCACTGCACATATTTCACATTTCCCTGAATTTAAGTAAAATGTTATTGCATTATGGAAAACGGAAAATTTCCTAGCAATTTTCACTAAAAACAATTAAATTTTACACGAATTAAACGAACCGATTTTAATTGCTTGTTTACTCTCACGGAGTTAAACCAAAACTCCGTAAACTAATTTTTATTAATTTTGATAATGTACATAAAATAATTTACTCAGAAATTGGGTTTGTAGTTTTACTCTGTCGGTCGTGCAAGTGTCCATGTGGCAATGCCTTAATAGAGAGGATTTTGTATTTTTCACATAAACACATATTTTTTGTTAATTTAGCCACCTGTGGTGCATTTTGTATTCGAAATAAAATTCACGGATGACAACAATTTGTAGTATGCATCGTAATTGAAATTAATTTTCAATTGAAATGGGGGATTTTAGTTTAATTATGGTTTATTGAAATTTAAACTGATTCCAACAATCTGCTAGTTCAATTACCACATGTAAACTCCAGCTACACAACAAATATTTCTCCAATCAATTACAAGATGTGTAATTCAATTTCACTTGGTTGAATTAATCTTAAAGAAATGTTTAATACATTAAACTTAAATATAATAGAATGTATTACCCAATTATTATTTAAATTATTCATCTAACAAATCTGTATGTATACGTCCTTAAAAATCGTATTGAACTTTGAAAGTTTCTTAATACAGTACTGTACACCGTACACCGAAAAAAAAATCTAAAATAATTGTTGTTGTTATTGGTTTTTTTATACATTTATAAAAAACAAAATAGTTGACGTCGATTTATTAGTGTTGGTTATGTTACTTTTATATTCATATATGAATATTTTTATACAACGTTGCCGCGACCTTTTAGTATGATTTTTTGATTTTTTATTTAGTCGTATGCCGTAGTAAAAATCAAAAAAAAAATTGTATTTGGGTTTGTTTTTTCTTTTAATTCGTGTCGTGTATGTACCCAACCAACACTAAAGAAAATGGTCACTTTGGCTTTATCTGGACTTAAAAAGGTCTAACCAGTTAATAGCTATGCAACGATGTAATATTAGCACCGTTGTGGGTGTCATTACTGGACATTATCTTATAGGTAGACATGCCAGTACACCCTTGAACAAAAATTTAGTGTATGTAATGCAAGCGGTTATACATATGGGTCCAGTGCAAAATTACTTTAAAATTTAAAGAACATCTTACATTAAAAAATTAATTGAGTAAGGCTGCATTAAATTTTGCATTAACGTGTACAAAGTTCAAAGCATTACAATTTAATAAGTTTTTCCTTTAAAATTTAATACAACAAATTGTGTGTAATAATGTAAAACATTTTTAATTTTCATTTTAATTTAACAAATAGTACAGGGTAATGTAGGCAATATTATAAATTCATGTCAATAATTAAAAATTTAATAGTTTTGAGCAAATTGATCAAATATATAGTACTTACCATTCTTTTTTCAAATCTATACCAAATTTAAACTAAGGTTTAACTTTAAAAATAATATTTTTATTTTATGTTATTATACAAAATTAATTAGAATTTATTAATATTTCATAACCGATTAAAAATCTGAAGTTTAAACTAAATTAATGTAAAAACCTGCTATATATACGTTTTATAAACACAAATTTTATATAAATCAGTATGAAACAAAACTTAAATTTACTAAACTTATAATACTTAATTATCTAAGGTAATTATGATTAATATGCTGAATAATATTTAAATAAGAATTCAAAACGTAATAATAGATAAAATATTCTGTAAATTATACTAATAAATTATTCATTAATTCAATATCACAAGTAGGTTAAACTTATAAAATAACTAATATTCACAGATGATTAATATTTTAATAATTTTGTATTAAGTTGTTATGTGTTACCTTATTATTGTTATTATTTTTACTGTATGGACCAATTAATAAACAATTTATTTTTCAAGTTCAAGCCTAATGAATTACACTATAATTTTCAAAAATGACAAGAAAATTTTATTGAATTTTAACTAATATTAATATAAATAAAAATTTTACACTTATGATTTGACAATATTATAATATAACAAACTTATTTTAATTATTTCTTATGAACAACGGGTATGAACGGACGGTCAAAACCCATTCTACCTTTATTCGATCTTTATTTTTTTTCTGTCTTGAACTCTTTTAGTTAAATTCTAATCATTTTTTTTTTTTTTCATATTGCAAGCAGCAACAACAATTTCCACGCGCTTATTCTTATATTACCGTCAAATTATATTTTGCTGATATTTAATTTTTTTGAATTTTGATTTTTAAATTGGAATTTGATTTTGAATTATTGTTGTTGTTGCTTTATTTTTTTTTATTTTTAGTTGATTTTTGATATTTTTTTTTTTTTTTTTTGATCTAGGGTTTAGGTGGGTACGGGGTTTATTGTACAACAAAGTAAATAAACAAAAAAAAACTTATTCGTTAACTAGTTCAAAGGTATCTTATATATTGAAAAATAACTGTTACCTTTGAAGGTAACTTATAGAATCTATTATAATTTACTACTAAGTATATTATTTAATTATTCAAAAGTGAAATTATCTAAAAAATGTTCATATGCAATATCGAAATTAATTTTTGTTGCGACGTCTTTTATTTTAATTGGTACGTGGTTAGTTTGCATTTTAAAAAAATAATAACTTTAAAATGTCCAGAAGCTTTTTAAGCATTCATTAAAATTTTCGTTAAACACGTAATGCGTTTTAAATAAAATATCAAATGCAATTGATGATTGTAAAATTAGACGGTAATAATATTAATTGTGATTCGACGCATAAGTAAAACTGTGATATTGTTAATTTCGTCTCACCTTGTACAATCAAATAAGGGGTTGTAGGTACGATTATCCTTTAATTCATCGATTGATAAATTAAGCTAAACGTTAAACAATAATGTTAAATGACTGAAATATACTTTCCTAAATTGCACAAAAATACGTTTTTAAATAGCATCAATCTGTCAATGCAGTTTTTAAATGGTTCTCGTTTAGTCTGCGCAGAAGATTTTCCCAGAGAAGTTTGTGGCAGTAAATTAAGTAGAAGAATAATTTTCTGGTAATTCTATAAAATATTAAATACATTATAGATTTTATTTATCATATCATAAATGTTATAAATAATATCCTCAAATTCAAATGGCTTTACAGTCGAAGTTCCTTTAAATCCTCTCCAGACTTTCTCGACTACCAGCGCGAATTTTGGAAAATTGTTAGTAAAGTTCGACGAAATATCAGCATATCGAAGTTCAAAATCAAAAATAATCTGAAAAATTAAATTATACAAATAAGTAAAAATAAAATTAAATAATAATGATAGTTTTCTCATCAAATAAAATTAATAAGGAAAATAAAAAATGAGTGTTAGTAACCAAATTTGGGTTTACGAAAAAAAAAAACGGAAACGCTTCAGAAAATTGGTTAAATTTATTTTTTTTTTATATATTTATATATATATATATATATATATATATATATATATATATATATATATATACATATATATATATATATATATATATATATATATATATATATATATATATATATATATATATATATATATATATATATATATGCATTGATGCATTACATGTGAAAAATATGAGCAACGATTAGTTTGACAGTACATATATTTTTAAGAATTAGATTTGCTCCATTTATTTTGAATTGGGTTTTCTCGTTTATTTCACATTTTGCATAAACTACACTTGTTTCCATGTTTTTACATATAACTATGTATTGTTCAATCCTCAATTTTTAAATACATACAGGACACTATAAATTTATTAAATTTTTAATTATATTTTATTTTAAATTGTATATACTATTCATCCTTCTTGCACGACACTATTAATTTATTAGATTTTTAATTATTTTTCACTGTTTCACAAACACTTGCATACTGACTCAGAAAAATTGTAGCTATAAATTTTGATGGTACAAAATCAAGGAAAAATTGTATCTTGTTTTATGCGCTTTGATACTACGTTTTTGCTAAAATTGCAATAACTGGTTAAGTGGTTAAAAATAAATGTGCATCATTTACATCCATGTATGTGTGAGCGGTTTCATAGTTTAAATGTACTACGTAATGAGCTAGGCGAACTATGCGTTGCTGAACTATTTTATCGCATAGCTTCTCCTATGCGATCTAACGGATCTCAGTAAATTAAGCGTTAGAGATATCCACTGCTTTATGCGAAGCTCAAACTGGTTTCAGTAAGGAAGAGCAGAGAAACAAATTTTTTGTGGTAAGGCTATAAACCATATGTGCTTTTGCCTAGTCTTTGTTGGACGGCCACCTAAACCTTACCTAACCGAACTTGTATAAAACAACACAAAAGACTTTGATTACAATCAAACTATACATTTTTGATATATTATTTTATTGTATGAGTATGCTAACAATACCGCTTGTAATATAGAAGGTTTTTGTGGGAGTGAATTTTATATACGTTTTTATTGTACTAACATACACATTTTGAAACGTACCGTTTGTATAAACATTCGTATTGGTTAGTTATGTCAAACCGCAGGAATGCAACATCAGGGAAGGACACATCGGGCAAGGAAACAAACTAGAATACCCACCTACTCATTTAGATGCTACCACAGGCTGTAGTCATTACACCCTCACCTCTTAGCACGTTCTAGTACATTACTAATGAATTTCGGATTCACTGATCAAAACGTTAGTGCCCCAACACCAACACAAGCCTTAAAAATTATTTTACAAAAAACAACAAAAAAAAATATTTTCCCAGTGGGTACTGTTGTTGTTGTTGTTGTTGTCGCTGATGTTGAAGATGATGACGTTGGTATGTTTATAATATGGTTAGGATAATTATTATTATTATTTATATTTATTATTATACTTTACTTTTTATGTTTATTCCTTAATATTGAATCAACTGACGGTATACGTGGACTGGCAAATTTACTGTCATTATTATTAATTCAATTTAGTTAACTTTATTATAATTATTTTAATACAACTATTATTATTTCTTGTTAATTTCAAAAATATTTAAATATTTATTATTTGTATTATAGTATTAATGATTATAGTATTATATTTATTATTTGTATTACATGCCACATTTGACCACATGCCAATTTCATTTCGTACTTTATATTAATTTCGATCATGCGTTAAATAAGCACATGTGAATGGATTTGTTGCAACGGTTGAATAAATAATATCGTTTAAAAAAAAACAGTTGGAATCATATTAAAACTCGATCAGGGTATTTAAACAAATAATCAAGAGCGCAATTTTTTTTCTCGTTTTTTTATGCTGGTACTTCAGAGATCAAAACTTCAATACTATTTTACAGATTGCTATCTGTAAAATAGTATTGAAGTTTTGATCTCTGAAGTACCAGCATAAGATTTTTTTTTATTTTTCTATTTTACAAAAATTATTTATTAAACTATAGTTCCAAATATTAAAACGAATCACAAAAAAATTAATATATATACTCTTAAATGATACTCTTTAAATGTAACACTACAATTTACTGATATTTTAATGTTTTTTTTTTATTAAAACAAAGTTCATTACCACATATCTTAAGCTCACTTGTACCTATAAAAGCCGCGTTAAATATAAAATCAAGTTTAGCTAATATATACTAAGGCATAGTGGGAAAATTATAATAACATGCACATATAGAATGAATATGGCCTCCAAGAGGATTATTTATTTGAAAATCGTCAAAATATAGTATGTAAGGTATTACATACTTCGAATCGAATAATTTAACTTTCAATTTGAATAACTTCCCTAAAGCGAAATTTTCTAATAGATTTTCTGTCAAATGCTTTTCCGTATTTTTCAACTTTGCTTCTAAAATACCAGGTAGTTGAAATAATGCTTGAAATTGAAATGCTAGTAGCATTATATAAATATTACATTTTTTTGCTGTTAATGAAGGATTACCACTGACAATTTTTTGTGATATACTGCTGTCAATTATACAACCTTTAGGGTGCTCATTATATTCCTTTAAGGTTTTAAAAAAAAGATATTCTGTTTTAAAATTTACATAAGATATAGACATAATATTATAGACATAAGATCATTGTTTTGGGCACTATCAAGAGTTAATATTTCTAACTGAATCGAAATAGAACAAAGCAAATCCGAAATCATATTTTGAATTTTAGTTACCAAGTTTCTTGGCATCGAATTTTGAGAGTATAATTCCAGTGATGACAGTAAAGATTTTTTTACCAATGTTTTAATATGTTGTTGTGAGTTTGCAGTTGTTTCTGAATCAGGAGTACGAAGATAATGTTGTTGTGCGTTTAAAGATGCTGCTGTATCAGGAGTACGATTATCACAAGGTAAAGCTGCTAAAACAATTTCGTTACAAAGTTGCGTCGATTCTAGAGGTGTTTTATAGCTACAAGATTTTAAATCATGTTGAGAATGCAGATCAAATTCCTAAAACCCCACATTTTTTGATTGCATTCAAGTTGCTTACATTGAAGTTCGGCTTTTGATGAAAGCAAATAAAGCAAATGATATATATATATATATATATATATATATATATATATATATATATATATATGTATATATATATATATATATATATATATATATATATATATATATATGTGTGTGTGTGTGTTCCGAACAAGTCGAATCACCTAAAAAATAAATAAAAATAATGTAAATACTCAACCACTACTACTTACCTGATTCATGATACTTCTGCGCTATTTGTTTACATTTACTCTACTTATAAATGTCAATGGTAGATGAATTACAATGTTTATTTATTTTTTAGGTGATTCGACTTGTTCACTGATCTGTTGCTGCACCAATATTCGATCGCTCACCTATCTTCTTTAGAAATTCCCATAATTCAGCATTTCCATCTATTCGTATTGGTTGCTCATCCAGTATTTTATTGAAAAACCTGTTTATGCTTTCTTCGTCATTAAAATCTGCCTCAATAGATGTTTTCCAAGGAATTGGTATTGTTTTTCCATGTTATTTTTGGAAAATTAATAGAAAAATGTTCTTTTGTCAAATTTTCAAACAATGTTGATGGTTCAAATGGTTGTAATTTCATTTTAGAGAAATCTGGGTTTATGTCGCCAACTTTAACATCGCTATCTTTCTTATAAAGACATTTGAACTCTTCAATTAAATTTCTAATGTCTTGTGATGAAAATATGAAATTTTCAATATCCTTCTCTTCATCGTATGCTTCATCTGCAATTCCAAGATTTTCCATGTAAGTTTTTCTTCTGTTTATGAAGTCAACAACTTTAGGTATACCTGGCATTTCATCATTTTTGTTTATGCTTCTTATCTCACACGTGTTTAAGTCGACTACTATCAATGCAGTGCATGTGTCTGATGTATCATCCAATGAATATTCTGTAATTCTTCTGGTGGGATTTATTGTAACTTTTACTTCTAAAAACTTTTTTTCTTCAGTGTCAATTATATCAAAAGTTTTTTTCATTTCATAACTTAATTTCCAAAGTGCCAAATAATAATTTTGAATTGCTGCGGCCGATTCTTCCCCTTCAAGTAAAAGATATCTAAAAATATTTTGAGCTTCAAGTGCAAATTTTAACTCTGTTCCAACTGGTACATTTTCTTCGTCATCATCAGAATCTGATTGTTCTTCATACATTGCATGCATCATTTCGTCATGCTCTTCTTCAGTAATTGATTTGTCCTTGCTCCCCATTTCTTGGTCAATAGGAATTATGCTTCTTTCGTCCATAGTATTCATACTTTCTGCTGTTATAATCTGAAGTCCTTTCAGTAATTCACGAGGTGCCGATTCTTTTAGAGTACAATTTGACAATAAAAGGCAACACATATCATGTCTTAAACTGTTTTCTCTTTCTTTCCAAGTGGATAAAGTCCAATGTTTACCTTTTTCTCCAAATTTGCTTATGATGTGTGTAGGGTAAAGTTCATTATTGTTTACTAATCGTTCATATTTGGAGTCCATTATTAAGAATTTTAATTCGAAATCTTCTGTTTATACATTCAAACATATGCCTTGTATGTTTTCTGACCGCGTCCTTTGATCAGGTGAATGAAGAGTGGCCCGGCATAATCTATTCCAGTTTTTAAAAACGGTCGTATGAACTCTACTCTACAGCGCGGCAAATTTCCCATTTGTTGGGTTTGCATTTTCGCTTTAAATTTGGCACAAACAATACATTTGCTAATGATTTGCTTTACTTTATTTCTGCCTCTTGGAATCCAGACCTGCTGCCTTGATATTGATAATAATAGTGACGTTCCGGCATGTTTGTTGTCCAAGTGTAATTCCTCCAGTAGTAGTGAAGTCACCTTCGAATTTGCATGAAGGATAATTGGATGTTTTACAGAAAATGAGACAAAACTATTTTGTAGTCGCCCTCCTACTCGCATAATCCCGACCTCATCGATAAATGGATTAAGAGCACTAAGACTACTAGCTCCTTTGATGGATTTGGTTGAACTCAGTGAGTCGAGTTCGCTTGGATAGGATTTATATTGTTCGTGTTTATATATCTTTTGAATGGAACTGAACAGTTCTTCTCTGTGCAAATAACTCCCAACTGTTCGTATTCCTTTTGGCTTTTTAAGGTTTGAAATGAATCGACAAATGTATGATAAAACTCGCTGGATCTTTCGGAAGGATGAGTATTTTGCAATTAAATCGTCTAACCATGTAATTTCTATATTACTTGTGAATATGAACAGTTGATTTGTCTCTTTAACATTATGCCCATACTCCTTTATTTGACAAGGCCAATATTCGGATGGTTGAGACAACCAGTCAGGTCCATTCCACCATAACTTGTGGGATTTTAATTCGAGTGGAAGCATACATCGTGAGGCACAATCCGCTGGATTTTCTGTTGATGACATATGCTTCCAATGATTACGGGACCAAGAATTTAAAATTGTGGCTGTTCGGTTGCCCACAAAGGTGCTCCATCGCCTAGGATGACTTGCGAGCCAGTCTAGTACAATTGTTGAGTCTGTCCAGCAATGTACATTAGATATTTGCGTTTGTGTTTCCATTTTTACCAAGTTTAATAAATTGGTCAATAGAACCGCGCCACACAGTTCCAGCCGAGGTGATGTTGCTTGCTTAATAGGTGCAACTTTCGTCTTGGCTGAGATTAATTTGCAAAATATTTCTCCGGACATAGATTCCATTCTAAAGAAAACGACAGCAGCGTATGCTTGCTGACTTGCGTCGCAAAAACCGTGTAATTGGATTTTGGTATTTTTGAAGGAATTGATGCATCTTGGAATTGAGATTTGGCCAACGTTTTTCATTTCACTACAAATCTTGAGCCATTCGCCTGCCTTTTGAACCGGTATGACATCATCCCAATACAGATTTGCTGTCCACAGTTGTTGAATAAAACGACGACTGGGGCCAACCAACCAACTGGATCGAAGAGACGGCTAGCTTGTGACAATATTACTCTTTTTGTTAATTTCTGAGCAACTTGAATATTTGATGAAAACATGAATGTATATGTCGAAGGGTTCCAGATGACACCAAGTACTCTCACTGAATTTTCGGTTTCGCGTGTGTTGTCATCGATTTCTTTCACCTCAGTTGTTCGGTCATGATTTTCTATGGTTTCGAGTAGTGATTTGGAGTTCGAGGACCATTTCCGTAGAATAAATCCGCGTTTTCTTAGCATACGTGTAATGTACTCCTTCAATTGTATGGCATCTCTTTCGTTGTCTGCTCCTGTCATTAGGTCGTCGACGTAGATATCCCTTCGAATTATATTGGCTGCTTCAAGTGATATTGATTGGTCTTCTTCTGCTATTTGTTGAATTGCACGCGTGGCTAAGAAAGGAGCAGATGCCAGTCCATGTGTGATGGTTGATAGTCGATAATGACGAAGTGGATGAGAGAGAGTTGTACGCCACACAATTTTTTAAAATGAATATAAAAGGTAGAAGATGACCGTCTCGTTCAAAATGCCAATCCAAAAAGAATTTCTTCACTTTATTATTTTTTGGATTTGCATTTTAACATTAACACTTATACTAACATATAATATACTTATAAACTTTATATACAATATATACAATATAAACTTTATATACAATATAACTTTATATACAATATAACTTTATATACAATATAAACTTTATATACAATATTTAATTTCATTTTATATGAAATACGCCGTAAATGCGTTGTGGCAGTCCTCGGGCCAAAAGAAGTTTTTTGCTATCTTGGGCATTCTTATGAGTGCAGCCAAGTGTGAATGAATTGGAGCTAGTGTTTCAGCGAGTTTTGGAATAAATCGGTGGTAATAATTTACCATACCGAGAAAGCGCTGAATGGTTTTTATTGATGTAGGAGCTGGAAATTCTCTGATGGCATTAATGCGATTATCGGATGGAAGTATGCCGTCAGGTGTAATCTTGTGGCTGAGGAAATCAAGAGAAGTTGCGCCAAAAATACATTTGACTGTCTTTATATGAACATCAAACTGAACTAATCTTTGGAATAATTGATCCAAGTGTAGTTTGTGTTGTTCCTCAGATTCAGAAGCCACCAGAATGTCGTCAATGTACACAAAGATAAAGTCTAGGTCACGAAGAACTTCGTTCATAAAACGTTGAAATGTTTGCGCCGCATTGCGAAGACCAAATGGCATTCGAGTAAATTCAAAGAGACCAAATGGTGTGGTTATTGCGGTTTTATGAACTTCTTCGGAAGCGACTGGAATGAGATGGTAGACTCTGACGAGATCAATTTTAGAAAATATTTTTGATCCATGTAAGTGCATGGAGAAATTGTGAATGTGGGGTATCGGATAGCGATCTGGTGTTGTGATCGTGTTTAGTCTACGATAATCCCCACATGGTCGCCAATCGTTGTCTTTCTTCTTTACCATGTGTAAAGGACAAGAGAAGGAAGATGCTGATGCTCTGCAAATCCCTAATTCCACCATGTGTTGGAATTCTGTAAGAGCCGCTTTATGTCGCACTGGATCTAGTCTACGTGGTCGTGATGCAGGTAGATGGCCTGCAGTTACGATGTGATGAACCACGTTGTGTCGAACTGGCAGATTGTAATTTGGTTCTGCTGTAAGTGATGGATATTTCTTAAGCAGTGTGCCGTAACCATTGTCGATGGTAAAATGAATAGGCGTAGGTGTGTTTGTACGAACCGTTACGGCATTGACTGACAACTGAGTAGTTGAATCAACTAGCCGTCTAAGCCTAAGATCGACAAGGAGTCCGAACTTTATGATGAAATCGGCGCCAATAATTGGACGATTCACATCAGCAATGATGAATGCATGTGTGAATGGACGTTTAAGACCAATATTGATTTGAAGCAATTTTGAACCAAAAGTGGCTATATGTGAGCCGTTGGCTGCCGAAAGAACTAGATCTTGTTTTTTTTTATTTAAAAGGTTTGAGTTACGAAAAGTGTTAATTGGTATGACCGAAAGGTCGGCGCCAGTGTCTATTAAAAATGTTAATCTATTTATATTGTCGTATATGAATAAGCGCCGGTTTGTAAGGGTGTTGTGAGTCTGGCTTGTTGCCAGCTCTACCCGGTTGTCGGTGGGTTTTTTGGATTTTGATCATACTCCATTTTGCTGGTAATGCTGTTGGCTGCAGGCGTGCCGAAATTGCACGGCTTATGGCAACGTTCTGCGTCTTTACCGTATTTGTAGTGATACCAGCACATACTGTAACGTTTTCGATTAGGGCTTCGACTTGAAGAAGAGTTACGAAATCCCACACGTGAAGGAGAACGACTCATTGATCGACCACGCCGGTTATTGAGTAAATTATCGATTTTTGTTTCCAGCCGTGCTAACCGGGTTTCAAATGAATTTTTTGTATTTAGTGGTGGTCGGTATTCACGAGTGCTTGATGATGTTGCTTGGCCACTAACTGCCGCGATTGAGTTCGATAATGCGATGTGCTCGTTCATGTTATCAGCCGTTTTGGCAAGCCTTTCTAATGTGATTGATTCGGGTTGTGCTACTATCGCAATTTTGATAATTTCTGGGAGTTTCCTCAACCAAAGTTGTTTTATGACCGAATCGTTTAATTGATTTTCGGCCAAAACCCGAATGTGTCGCAAAATTTCTGTTGGGCGCATGTCTCCCATATCTTGTCCGCTCAAGAGTTCTGTGAGATTCCGCTCAGCAGAAGGAGCCAGACGATCGAGGAAAGCTTGTTTAATTGTTTCGTAACAATTTATACTAGGAGGTGCCGCAAGCAGGTCCGATATTTTGTGACTTGCTTGAGGTGATAAGGCTGATAACACTGAAACGTACTTTTTTTTATCGCTTTTTATCTTTTGAATGTCAAAAATGATCTCCGCCATGTTAAACCAATCACGAGGGTTGTTCATCCAGAACGGTTGCAGTTTAATATGCATGGATGACACCTCAGAATTGGTTTGTGTTTGCTCTTCATCTCCACTCATGTTTTGATCCGTGTTATCTGAGTGGATGGCGGTTGGTACTTTTTTTTCTTCGTTAACCATTTTCTTTGGTTTTACGGACTGACAACGGACTATGTAAATGTACACTATATAATGTGTATAATGTACTGACAACTCTGTAATGAAAACTAACGGGCCACAAAATGTTAGATCCGCAAGGCCAACAACCTAAACAGACTTGAAATCTCACGGATGTATGAAAAAAATTTCAAAATAAATTAAATTCAATGTTAACGTTTACGGGATAAATGCCACGATGTTTAAGGAAAATCCGCAAGTGGTGTACGATTTTACATCGATTTGTACAATTTTCAGTTATTTGTTTTATTTATATACTATCGTTTTATGATGTTCATTAGCCGTAATTTTAATATCTTGTACGGTTTTATTTTTAGTATATATGTTTAAAATGATTATATGTAAAAAAAAAATTTTGATTAATAACTTGCGGTTTTTTTTTTAAATTTGTAATCCGTTATGTTAATGTTGCGTCGTCTTCTATGTTGCTGTTCCTGAATTTTTATTTTTGTTCGTCTGATGTATGTATGAAAGCTCAGTTTCGATCTGATGATGTATATTATTCTGCTTTGTGGTTGTACCTCTGCGTTGGATAACTATGTTAATGTTGTTGCAATGCTGCTAAAACGTTGTGCATTCCGGCTCGTACTCGAAAAGTAAAATTTTGGAAAACAAAACACGTGTTATATTTTAATGTTGTTTTGATTTGATTTTTTTATATTCGGTACGTACCTTTTACCTGGTACGAGTATCGTACCAGGTTGCACTTTAAAAAACACAATTAAATTAAATATTCCGTAATGCGTAATTTCCGTAAACACGGATGTCGGGGTCACCAATATCGTGTTCTTTATATGAGATCTGTGCCCACCCTGGCACCACGGGCACTTGGAATGATACACGAATTTATATTTCACGTTATAACAATTATATATTATGTTTATTTATATTTATTTATTTAATTAAATTATATTTTAATTAATTGAACTGAATTGCTTAATTTAGTTTAACAATATTTAATTACAACCGTTCACCACTTGTATTTTGGTTTTATTAAGTTTAATTACAAACGATGTCTGTTTTGCTTGATGGCTTCACAGCTACTAACATTTTATGTTTTCTTTTTTTCGCCTACGTCATTATATGATCGTTAATATATAATCTAATGATGAACCGCAAATTTGGAGGAGTGACATCTGTAAATGAATGGTACAATTTACAGTGCTGACTTAATGTGTCGTGGCTAAACAGTATGATTAAGGCTGTGTGGCGATTGTGAAATATATTGGATTTTTGATTAATGACGAGTATCTTAAAATGTTTTTATTTATTTAGTTACTCGTTGAGTGTGACAATATATTTCGTTTGTGGTGGTAAATGTAAATGACCGCCACAGATAGTTTGTATCCTCTCTTGAAACCCGCACCTGGCGGTACATTTTTTCAACATCTGCTGAAAAAACTACGGTATGTTCTCTAAAGCGAAGGATAATACTGTATAGAGTTGACTGAACGGTGGAACCAACTGCTAGGCACTCATTTAAAGAGACCCCAGACGTGCTTTTCGCAGAGCCATCGAAAACAACTCGTAGCTTTGTGGTTGAACTCGATTGTCTTAACACGCCATGATGTGGTAAGTAAAAACCCGCATCATTTACCTCCTCTTGAGGAATTTCTTCCATGTGGTTTAAATCCTGATATTCTAGCATGAATGTTTGATATAGTTTATGAAACTCGGGGTCGCGGGCAAATCTCCGTTCCATGCTTCGCTGTCTTTGGATTGCGGTGTTCATTGAATATCCAAGGCTTTCCGGGGACCTTTTGAATGGTAGACTTACTATATATCGCCCGTCTTTCGTATGATGCAGCGTCTTAATGAATTTTTCTTCACAAAATTGTTCTTCAGGAGAGAGCAGTTTTTTGCTGACACTTATAGATTCTAGCTCCCAAAACCGGCGTAATGTTTGATCAATATCCATAACGGAATGGTCATCGCTGCAAGCCATCATTGAAACAATTGAAGGTCTCAGTGAGCTGCTCGTTTTACCAGATGCAACCCAACCAAAAATAGTTTTTTGTAGAATGGGCTCGTTTTCATTTATTTTTATTTGACCATCTTGCAACAGCTTGAAAAAATTATCGGCTCCAATCAAAATATCAACATGACTGGATTTATTGAAGGTTGGATCGGCCAACTTGATACCTTGCCAAATATCCATGTTTATGTGATTTAAGTTGTGAGGTGGTAATTTTTTTGTGATTTTTGGCAAGACCAGGGCTTCAATTGGGAGTTCTGTATTGCCTTCAGCCTTTATTAAAAAATTAACTACTCCTTTAGTGAACCCAGCTGTGGATTCCCCTACTCCATTTATGGATAAACGAGCATTCTTCTTTCGGAGATAAAGTCGTTGTGAACACGCTTCCGTGATAAAACTCACTTGCGACCCTGAGTCTAATAGAGCGCGACAACTGCTTAATTGCCCAAAGGAATCTACCACTTTGATGAGTGCTGTTGGCAGAATTGTTTGGGATGACATGTTATGTGCACAACCGGATACAGCTGATGGTTGGGGTGGCTGAATTTGATTTGCAGCTACTGTGGACTCCTCATTGTTTTCATTGGTATGTAACAAACTGTGATGTTTGCGGTTGCATTGGGTACAACGGCGCCGTGAAGTGCACTTAAATACTGGATGTCTGAGACTGAGACAATTAAAACATCTATGGCTTGTCTTAGCCCATTCTCTTCTTTTGTTGACATCCAATGAATTGAATTGTTGACACTCAAATAGTGAATGGATTCATGATACTTCTGCGCTATTTGTTTACATTTACTCTACTTATAAATGTCAATGGTAGATGAATTACAATGTTTATTTATCTGCCATAAATCAAAATCATTGATCGATGCGACATCTCAGATTAAAATAATAAAAAATAAAGAAGGCGAGATGACAATGGACAGTATGTTTTGGAGAGTGAGCGATCGAATATTGGTGCAGCAACAGATCAGTGAATATTACATAAAAAAAAATAAATTTAAAAATTAA
This sequence comes from Tipula confusa, assembly GCA_963556175.1. Taxonomy (NCBI): domain Eukaryota; kingdom Metazoa; phylum Arthropoda; class Insecta; order Diptera; family Tipulidae; genus Tipula; species Tipula confusa. The sequence goes on from OY744476.1 coordinate 113,142,928, forward strand.
ATTGAATTCTATATTGTATTATTTCTGTGCCAAAATAAAATAAACGTGGGAAATATTTAGCAATTTTCTATAATTGCCCCACCAATATATATATATATATATATATATATATATATATATATATATATATATATATATATATATATATATATATATATATATATATATATATATATATATATATTATATATATATATATATATATATATATATATATATATATATATATATATATATATATATATATATATATATATATATATATATATATATATATATATATATATATATATATATATATATATATATATATATATATATATATATATATATATATATATGTAAATACATTTATATGAATATTTTACCTTAATTATTTTTTTAGATCTTTTAATATAGAGGAGAGGCTTGGATTGTTAATATCATATTTTATAGAAATTTCGTAAAAATATTGTTGTATAAAATTCCACACTCCTATACAAGCTGCAGGGTAGTTCAAATTTAAGACTTGAAATAGTTTGAAGCATGATTCTAAGCACTCCAGAAATGAATTAAATTTGAACAAAATTTTGTCAAAATAAACATAAAATTCTGTAATGTTTGTTATATCTCCGCCAACTACAATAATGAGTGGTTGCAAGATTATTCCTAAATTATAGTATTTGTTTCGGATGCTTTCAATTTCTTTTTCTATATTATTGATTGAAATTAAATAAAGTATCAAGCTTTCCTGAGCATCTAATATCGAGGCTGTTCTGTTGATTTTTGAAATTTTATCCTTAAAGCGTGCCGTTGGTAGAATGACTGAATTCAGCAGCAATGTAATGATCACATCTTCAGAATCTAATAGATAAAATATTGATTATATAAAAATTATTTTCTTTAATTAATCTTCATTCTTCCACTTTTCATACCAATATTATTAGCTTTATTAATATTATTGAATTTTTGCCGACACGAAGGGTTAACAATTGATATTGAATAATATGGTTTTATTTTAGTCTTAAAAGTATCCCATTTAGAAAATAAACACAGTTTTTTATTTTGGTATAACAAATTAAAATAAATTTCGATCTGTAAATTAAGTATATTCTTAAAATTAAGCTACCTACAATATATTTGAAATTGTTATACTAATTGGTGCCCTTGATTGTTTAGTAAAAATTCTGCTTTATCTTTTGATTTTAAATCACACTGTCTAAATTGGAAAGTTTTCTCCCATTTGTTGCTTATACCTTCCCAATTGTTATTATCTCTCTTTAAAAATGTCTTCAATGCCAATTTATATCGTCTCATCAATTTCATCTTCGTCTACACGTTCAACTTCGGAATATACAACATGCTGTAGTTGAGATAATTTTTTCTTTTTGGCCTTACTGTCCATGTATTTATCGTATAATTTCCCCGATAGATTTCTCTTATTATTTCTTCGGATGTAATAGTAATCCTGAAGTTAAAAAAATAAAAAGCTATATAATGCTATTCTGCAATCAATACAGGCTCTGCTATAACTGCGATGTGTCGCCTTTGATTATTTCGATTTTCCTTAAATCTCTGATCTTCCTTTTTCTTAAAGTACTAATTATCGCAGTTTTAGCTAGCTGAACGAATGTAGTCTTCTTAATAATTGTTGTGAGTTACATTTTTACAAGTTATATTAACTGTATTATAAAATTGCAAATTATATATAAACATCGTAAGCTACTGTCGATGAAGATGGCTCCATCCTATAGAGAACTACCTAGCTACTTCTGATTGTCTTCGTTCGTATAAAGTGCTACTATATGATCGAAACCGAGCACGCTATATTTTTGACAAATAAACAATCTACTATACTTTTACCTGTACATCTCTCTCCGTAGGAAATATTTCAATAATTTGATTTGTAATGTTTAAAAAATCACATGGTTTTAAATCAATAGTATTCTTGTTGGCTTCTTCAATTATAATATTTATAATTTCTTGACGATGTGCATTTTGTAAAGTGGAATTTTTTTCATAAAATGTTGTAATACATTTTCCGTTAGTGTTGTTGACTAATACACTTCGTATATCCTATTTAGTAAAATTTCAATTAATTTCTATTAAAATATAGTATCAGTTTAAGATTAATTTTAAACAGATGTATGGGTGTGGGATATTTAGCTCTTAAATTTAATGAAACTGTAACAATGATGTTACAGTTTTAACCACAAAAATGTATCCATTAAAATCTATTATATATATATATATATATATATATATATATATATATATATATATATATATGGCGAAAAATACGTGAAATCACAAATTTTTGTAAGTCATGTTTGAATTTTATGATTTTTATGTTTTGAATGTGTAGCCTTGATTAAAACAAACATTTTGAGACACTTAATTTTTTTTGGTTGTTGTTGTTGTTAAAGATACAGGGTGTCAAAATTTGAGAAAAATTATAATCATGGTATTGTATTTATCGCAATAAAATAAAAAATAATTGTCTGATAATTATGATTTTGGGTTCATTTTAGAGGTAAGTTAATAAGGATTTCTAAAAAAATATAAAATTAGTATGTTGTTTAATTCCTTCTTCTCTAAATTTCCCGCCAAAATGTTCTCTTTAAATTTTCTCAAAAACCTATTTTTTTTTTTTTTTTTTTTTTATTTAAAGTTTTTGACAACTTATATTTTACAACATATCAAAAAACTAAAATACCGTTATTTTTTGTTTTCTTGCAAAATGCGTTTTAGTAAAAGCAGTATTTCATTTTTATATGGAAAAACTGTATTTCAGTGGATATTTCTCAGTGTTTTGAAATTGTTTACAAAAAGGATAGTTTAGTTAAATTATTAATATTTATTATTGAAATTTATATCACAATGTTCATTTTTTGTTTTCAAAAGAATTACTCATCGTTTAACAGGTACGCTTGCGTCAAGTAAAAAAATCAACCCCCAATAAAAAAAGGGGAAAACAACATTTTATTTAGTATTTTTTAAAATAACGCAAGAAAGAAAAGGAATTTATGGTACTACGACTAACCAAACGATATAAACCAGGGGGTGGCACCTCATAATTCTGTGACTCATACTTAAATATGACGCAAAATTGAACTACAAATAATAAACAAAATACACAAATTAAGTGAACTACCTCTTTTGTAAACAATTTCAAAACAATGAGAAATATCTATATAGCTTTCCATATAAAAATGAAATACCTCTCTTACTAAAACGAGTTTTGCAAGAAAACAAAAAATAACGGTATTCTAGTTTTTTGATATGTTATAAAATATTAATTATCAAATTCTATAAAAAAAAAAAAAAAAAAAAAAAAATAGGTTTTTGAGAAAATTTAAAAAGAACATTTTGGCGGGAAATTTGAAAACGAAGAAATTAAAGAACACAATATTTTTATATTTTTTGAATAATCCTTATTTAATTACCTTTAAAACGAGCTTCATATCATAAATATTGGATAATTAGTTTTCTTTTTATAGCTATAAACACTACATCAAGTTTATCATTTTTCTCAAAATTTGACCAATTTTGACACCCTGTATTTTAAAAACCAACCGCAACAAAAAAAAACCATGTGCTACAAAATTTTTATTTTAATCTAAACTACAAATTCAAAACATAAAAATCATAAAATTTCAACATGACTTATGGTCCCATATACCAAATTTGTGATTTGACGTATTTTTCACCATATATATATATATATATATATATATATATATATATATAAATATATAGGATCATTCCATATGGAATCGTACATGAGTTGCAGTCGATGTCACAAAAATTGTTCGAACTATATTTATTCGATTTATAAGTAAAAAAAAAAAATATTATAGAAAAAATTTTTTTCTTCTCTCTCTCGAGTTACACTCTCTTAAAGTTTTCACTTTTTCAAGGAGTTTTGGGTACATGTATTGCATTTTTGATGATATTTTCGGAACGGTTTGGCCGATTTTAAGTTTCTTAACGGGTTTTTAAAGGTTTAAAACTATATAAAATTATAAAATTATTAGTTTTTAAAAAGTTTCAATTTTAAAAGTTTAGTGATCCTTTGAATCTTTATTTTTGTACATTTTTGTTCTAGTGCCAAGCTGATTTTTTCACAGAATAAAGTGTTATTATTAACAAGTGATTTAACGGTAATTAAAAAAAATTTAAAAAAAATACTTTTTTTGTTATTGAGGTAACAAAAAATACAGATTCAAAGAATCACAAAACTTTTAAAATTGAAACTTTTTAAAAACTAATAATTTTATAATTTTATATAATTTTGTAGCTTTAAAAAACCATTGAGAAACCTAAAATCGGCCAAACCGTTCCGCAAATATCATCAGAAATGCAATACATGTACCCAAAACTCCTTGAAAAAGTGAAAACATTAAGAGAGTGTGACATCAACTTCCAAAATCCCATTTTTATGTACGATTTCATATGGAATGATCCTATATATTTATATATATATATATATATATATATATATATATATATATATATATATATATATATATATTTATATTTATATATATATATATATATATATATATATATATATATATATATATATATATATATATATATATATATATATATATATATCTTTATAAAAAATATTTAATAGGAAAAAGAATAAGTTTAAAACGATTTACAAACTTAATTTTATATTTATTTCTGTCGTAAATGTTGAAAATATACTTTTATAATAAGCACTTACCTTTATAGATGATTTACATGTGAAGGAAATAGAAGAATTTGAAGTAGACTGTTGTGAAGATTGAATTTTCTCATCGATAGATTTCTCCATCCATTCCAAAATTTTTGATTTTGCCGATAATGTTTCGTCGTCTATATTATACTGAAAAAGTTAAACCATTTAGTAATTAGTATTTATAAATCAACTGAGATAGTTGCATAATGTACGGTTTACCTTTGCTTTTCGCCACATAAACAATTTTTCCCTAAATTCAGCTTGGAGGCCAAGAGGAATTACTGTTCTTGCAATGTCCTTTTTCGATAAATATCTTAAACTTCGGTACGTAATTTCGGAAGCTACTTATGTTTATAAAAGTGATTTGTTTTACAACGTATTTAGTATTTCATAACACATACTTCTCAAAAATGACAGTATTATTTCCAAATCAAACTCCTTCAGTAATGCCTTTAATTGAAAGATGTCTAAATCATTGTCATTCTGGCTTCTGAATGCGGAACTTAGCTCTATTTCGAAGTCTGCTCCACAAATTAAAGTTTCAATTCCATCCAGGCTTGAAATAATATTATCTTCTTCTAGAACAATTGTGGTAGTAGAAGCATTAGAATTGTGGTAGTAGAAGGTAGTAGAAGTTCATTTTCGTCGACACTATTAATATTATTTGAAATCATTCTAAAACGACGAAAACACCACTTGTAAAGCTGTGAATATAATTTAAACGGAAAACATAATAAGGAAAACTATTGCACTATTTCACAAACAATTTCACTTTAATTAAGTAAATCTATGTTCTTTTATATCTCTTCCTGACACATTGGATTGTGACGACCTCTATGGTCAGAGTCTTTGTCAGGAACACCGTACATTTTCTTCCATAATTTTTATGCGGCGCATAAAATAACGGGGATTTTCACAAACAAACTTTACTTTAACCAAAGCTGCGCGTATAACTTAAACGGAAAATATAACTCACTATTGCATGCATAAAGAATTTTACTTTAACCAGTTCTAATAAAGCAGTGCATGTAATTTCATGGAAAATATAATTAAAAACTACCTGCATAATTTTACCACATATATATACATAATTTTCTATTTTTTCACTGTAATCTGTAACAAAACACAATTTTTTTTTACTACACAACGTATTTTTATTTTTTCCGTATCGTAGGCGATGCACTGATCAACTGATAAAAAAATAATTAATGAAAAGTTCGTTAAAATTAAAACTTCTAGAATAAATGCAAAAACGAATATGCTATAATAGAATATAGGATAAGGTTAAAGAAAAAATAGGATGTACATTGTACATAAATAAAAGTATGAGACAACACTACTAAAATAATATTATTGTCCTTCCTTTCGAATAGCAATCGTAAAACATTTCGAGTGATTTTCGGAAGAAATAGAACGAAAGGCAAAAAGACAACAACAAATTGAAACATGTGTTTAACCCATTTCCTCCCATGGTCATTTAAAACCCAAATAAAAAAACACGGTTCAGTTTTTATTCCAGTTTATATTTTAGCAATCAAAAAATAAAAAAATTAACAAACAATTAATATATTTCAGTTTCGCGGATATTTGCGTGTGCTCAAACTAGTACATTGGGAATAACGTTACGTTTTTGTTTGTATAATTTGTATACTTTTTTATTATAAAACGACAAGTTAATTATTATTTTGTGTGAAATATGATGAAACAATCACGTTCCAAACACAAAGTTACGTTACATTTTCGGCAGGACCATGTAGCTCGCATGTGGTAGTGTCGACAACGCAATTGCTTATTTAGTTTTATTGGGAAATGCCCTCCTGCATGATCAGTGGCCCTCCTGCATGATCAGTAACAGTAACCGGTTGAACTGCATAACATCCAGTCTTTGTACCCAAATCGGACTGGCTTTCCACGGATAAACTGTTTTGATGAGTGATGACCGTAATATTTTACCATGGCCTCATCTATTGAAAGGTTCTGATGAAATATTCCCCATTGCAGAAATTTCTTGTTCAATAAACTCATTAGTGGCCTTAGTTTACATAGTTTATCGCGTTTGTCAATGTTGGTGTTATCTGACAAATGCAAATACTTCTTGATTTCTTGATATCAGTTTCGGGACATGCAGTTTCTGATAATTGTAGCACATAAATCGTTATCAAAACTCCAGTATAAATTTTCCCTCGGTAGTCTATGATAGCCACTAAATAAAAGAATCCCGATAAACATTTTTATTTCTGCTTCGGATACTGTGAAGCTATGATTGTTCTGCTGGTTGGCATATCGAATTGTTTCTAAAACTATTAGATTTATAACTTCAGAGTCAAAAAATTTTTCAAAAATTTCGACATCATTCAACCCTTCGACATCGTTTTCAACACGTAGTTGTCGAGAAATATACCCATTTCCATTATTCATTTCGATTGACACGATTTGTTGCGTCCAAACTGGGGGAATCTCAACATATTTTACCTTTTTGTTTGGTGGTTCACCTCTTGTGAACAAACAAGCTAATGGGATATCGTCATCAGAATCATCAAAACTTCGAGAAAAAACTTCTATTTGCCCTGGGACATCCTGTGGAAGCGTATCGGCTTGAATATCGTGCTCCTCTATATCATCTTCATCAGTTTGATAGTCTGCGTCCGGTGGAATAATAACAATTTCTACGTCTCTTTGTTCATTATTGATATCGTCAATTGCCGCTTCCAGATTTTCATACAATTTTCCATAAAATGAAGTGGTATTTATATGATTCATAGTTTTACTATACAAAAAAATAAATATATAAATATACCTATATTTATAAGGTAATATTTCGAGATACCACTTCGCAAATTGAAAAATTGCTACACATTATGATTTTTACATACCTTCTAAATAAATAACAATAGATTCACTAAAAATATTTTCAACTCCTAATTATTAAAAAATTAAAAATGAGAACATCGGTGAAATACACGTTTATAACCCAACTTAAATAATGTTTTTTATAACTATAAATATGAGATACATTTTTGTTTTTTCTTTTGTTTCGTTAAGGACAGAGTAAAGTATAATATAGATTGGTTTACTTTGTTATATTTAGTGTAGATGGCACGATAAATAATTTTTAACAGTGTGTACTTCAATAAGTACAGTGGTAGGAAATGGGTTAATATTGAAATTGTAAAATTATAAATGAACCATTTAAAATCATATAGAAAACCTTTTAAAATATTCGTGCAATAATACGTATGCACATACAATTATGAATTAACAATTTTTGTCTAAGTGCGGTTTTCCAACCCAATTTTTAATTCAAATATGCATATTATATGTATTTATAGGCTATAATCTTTTGATCAATAGATTCAACAATACAGAGTAAAACCAAACATTGTCTTCATCGACATGATATAATGTGTAAATTCATAATTATGTAGTTTCAGGATGATGACTCATTAAGAACAATGATATATATACATATATTCAACATTGACAAATCGGCGTATTATGTTAAACTTGGTTAACATTTTATAATTTTACTCGATTGTTAAAATTATTTTATTTATATTTTAGACGTTTTTTTTTCTGAGTACGGTGGTTAGCTGAGGGTAAGTATTTGATTTGGCATAGCTTTTCGATGGGTCGACATAAAATCTAATCGATTTTATCCATTTTATTCAATTAAGACGTTTTTTTCTAAGTACGAATCGGTATATATGTATTCGATGGGTGGATATAAAATTGATTTGAATTGCAATTTTAAAATGCAATTATTGGGTACGGTTGGTATGTATGGTTGGGTCATGGGTGAGGGTAAGTAAATGAATTGTAGAAACACTTTTAAATATTCAGAATTTATTGGTTTAATTTTGAAATAGTAAAATCATTACCGTTTCACGATAAATTCATTAATGATTTCTTTAATAACTTGCATTAATGAATTAACATTTGTTGCCTACGATTTTACTAGCATATTTTTCTCTCAGTGTAACAATGTCATTATTTGTAATCTCAGAAACCACGGTTGATCACAATTTGTTTGTCATCAAAATTATTAAGGGGAATGCCGGTAATTACTATATTATTCAACAGCTTCTGTCGTTCCGTATTATCATGTAAGGCCTCAAGTTGGTTTACTCTTCTCCGCAGTTCTAAGCTTTTCTCTTCTTCTTTAGATAAGTTTACTTTAATATTTTGATCTAGTCTAATGCTGCTTTAAGATCAATCTCAAACCTTCCATAGCATCGAAAATTAGTTGTTGAGAATTTTCTACACCTTTAAACCGGTCAGCTAAGCCCGAAACGCAAACTTGTACGTCTTCAATGGACTCTTTTACAGTTTCAGAAAGGGCGGATGGTAGTTTAGGCGTGCAATCATTACCAACATTTAATGTAGTTTGGTTACAGCTTTTACTTGACGGACATGTCCAGTTGAACGAACCGACATCTAGAGATTCGTTAAAATTCCTAGACACATTAACACATTTAGGATGAAAGTAATTTTTACAAGTTCCATTACACTGTACTGCGCGAGCTGATCTAGTTTCAGTGATTTTTCTCGAACACTTGGTTACACGTTTTCGACGGAAAACAAAATTTTCACGAATACTGTCACAAAAAATTATAGTATTTATTTATAATATATTATTGTAATACTTTTGTTTAAAAAATTTACCAAATCTCAAACACAAAACTGTGAAATAATTAAATTGTTTCTTTTAAAACTATCACAAAAATTATTTTTCACAATTATCTATTTATTTAATTATTTAATTTAGTATTATTTAATTTAGTATAACCTTTCTGTAAGACGGACAATGAATGTGAATATATATTGAAAATATATATATATATATATATATATATATATATATATATATATATATATATATATATATATATATATATATATATATATGAATATATATATATATATATATATATATATATATATATATATATATAGTTATGTATGTGGGCGAGAAGTAAGGAAACAATATTTAACATAACACTTATTTATTCGTAAGTTTCAATGAAATTATCACCAAAGAATTACAACTTAATTCGTGGACTTTTTAAATGTAATGAACACTTTATTTAATGTGTTAACAATATTTATACAATTGAATTACATTCTAATATTTTATGTAGCGTAAGCGAAATTATTGTTTTAATAAAATGTATTTATGAAACTAAAATGTAATTGATGCCACATTTTCCCATGTAAGTGGTTTGTTTAATTGTTGTTGTGTTCTAAGAATATTGTGTGTTGCTGTAAGCGAATTTGTTATGTTGCGCTTAGATTTCCCATGGATGTCGTCTTTTGTATTCGTTGTTGTTTCTGCGAACTATGTGGGTTTAAAGTGCTGACGCATAACTCCTCCCTTGTAAGACTGAAGTTGTCCTCAACTTCTTTACGCTCCTTATGGGTTGCTACTAATTTTGGAAGAATTAATTTGTTGAAGTTTTGTTTATTTCTTCTGTGGATAAACAAAATAATTAATAAAATAATTGAAATTATGATTATTGTGAAAGCGGCTGTTGAATGCTGGTAAATTTGTATAAATTTGCTTTCGTTATTTATTTAGTCCATTTTTTCGATGGTTTGTTTGGTGAGTAACGGTAAATCCGTAAATTCCAGTGTTGTTACATTGACATTGATATTGTCCAATGGTTGTATCAATGTTAGCTTATGCTTACGTAGAGTTTTGGTGTTGGAGTATCTTATATTATTTGCGTTAATTACACACTGTGAATATTTAATTAGCTTTATTCCTTTTACTAGTGCTTGTTCAAGATTGCACGTTGTTGTAATTGGAAGTCCAATTGGTGATGAAATGTAGAGATATCCATCGTCCAATTGTTTGATTTCCTCGACTGGCTCTTTATATTGTGTAGTACAGCTTGCGTTTTTATTGTTTAATAACTCGGGTATACAATGTCCGGTTATAGGGTAGATTTGCTCTTTTTCGCACATAAACGTTTGCTCGATTGTTGGGCAAAGGTTATTTATTATCATATAATTCTTGTTGTTTAGGACTATATAGTTATAAGGTTGGTTAATAATTTGATTGTTAACTGGATACGTTTGGATTTTACACATGTTAAAAGTTTCGTTAGTAAATTGTGGAATTTCTACGATTATTATTAAATCGGTATTGTTGTAAAATGCTTTTATTTTTAAAAGAGAATAAATTTGTTCTTCCGAAATGATTTTTACATTATCTTTATCGAATTCTGACGTTACGTATTCCATTTCGTTATTGTCAAGTATATGTCTACTAATTACGTTAATTTTGGAAAATGTTAAAATTTCATGAATTTCATCTATTTGATCTTGAACTATGTCGATTTGGTCGTATAATTCTAAAAATAATTCGTCTAAGTATGTTCCTTCTATTAAGTTTTTATTTGACATGGATGCTGATTTAATCCATTTGTTAGTTTGAGTAGTTAAGTTATTAATATGTTCAACTAATAATTCATTACGATCTATTAACTGATTATTGATTTTAATTTGATTATTATATTTATTAATTAGTTCATATTGTCCGTTATCTAACTTTTTTATTGATGATTGAATTTCGGTAAGATCTTCTTGATCTAGGTTTCCCGTTATTGCTCCTCCTTCTCTCCTTGAGTAGCCACGCATTATCTTGCTCGTTCCCATTCTTAATTCTCGTAACCTCAGATTCAGCATCGAAAGCAAAGTTACTAGTGGCTTCGCCGTACCAAAATAATCAAGTTTATTAGCATCCGTTACTCTAAGGTGTTTTTCATATTTTGTGCAAAATTCAGATATTTTTGTTGTGTATTGAACATTTAAATTGACTGTTATGGATTTGAATGTGTCGTATGGTACACCACTGTTGAATTTTTTCCTAAACGCTTCAAAAATCGCAAAAACCCCTCTAGAAATCTGCGCCGCAAGATCTAAATCAGTTATGTCTTTAGCCTTGGCACCGATCTCATTACGAAGTTTGGCGTTAATGTACAAAATGTCATTTAGGACGTCGTTCTTCAAACTTTTTGTAGCGGCAGTAACTGCCAATTTTTGCCTGGAACCGCTTGGACCACCATTGTCTTCATTTTTCCTTTTTGCGTTCATCTTTAAATATTTTAATTGAATTTTGGGTACGTTCCTACTTATTTTATCCGATTTTTGTTTTTTGTTTTACTTCTAAACTATCTATAGCTCCTGAAATTTTTTCTGAGTCGATTTTAAATTGTTGTTTTAATTTTTGGATATTGGTTGAACTTTCTCCCATTAAAATTTTATAGGTGATATATACCCGATCACTATTAAATTTTTTTTTTTTTTTAATCACGAATTCGCAGAATTCGATACGATTTCGCGTTTTGATACGATTAATTATTATTTAACCGTTTACAAGTTTTCTGTAGAGATTTATACAGAAACTCGCTATTTTCGAATAAAATAATTATTTTTTAAGAAAATAAAAGATTTTTACAAGTCTACACTTGGGTTCGATGAACATTAACTTCCACAAATTTTAGTTGGGTTGTGAAAAGGAATAATTATATGTAATAAAAACGTTTTACCTTAATGCCAAGATGATTGCCAGTATAATCCTCATGCTGATCAGGCTTTCTGATTCTACCGTTTTTTTTTTTAACAATATCTTTGCTTATTTATCACTTAATTTTTGGTAAATTATAACTTTTCAGTTTATTTTATTATTTTTTATTTATTAAACTTGTTACACACACAAAAAAAATGTTTTTCACTTTTAAACTGTGTTTTTTTTTTTTTTGGATTAATTTTTGTGCACTATTTAACACAAAAAAAAATAAGAATTTGAATAATTATAATAATAATAATTTCACTGTTACACCAACTGCGCCAGTTATGTATGTGGGCGAGAAGTAAGGAAACAATATTTAACATAACACTTATTTATTCGTAAGTTTCAATGAAATTATCACCAAAGAATTACAACTTAATTCGTGGACTTTTTAAATGTAATGAACACTTTATTTAATGTGTTAACAATATTTATACAATTGAATTACATTCTAATATTTTATGTAGCGTAAGCGAAATTATTGTTTTAATAAAATGTATTTATGAAACTAAAATGTAATTGATGCCACATTTTCCCATGTAAGTGGTTTGTTTAATTGTTGTTGTGTTCTAAGAATATTGTGTGTTGCTGTAAGCGAATTTGTTATGTTGCGCTTAGATTTCCCATGGATGTCGTCTTTTGTATTCGTTGTTGTTTCTGCGAACTATGTGGGTTTAAAGTGCTGACGCATAACTATATATATATATATAAATATATATATATATATAAGTTAAGATTTAAAGTTGAATTAAATCATAAAAATTAATTTTGGAACACGTCCACTTTATTCAATTATAAAATACAATCTGAACTTAATTTAATTTTACATTTTACAAAACAAAATATGCAAGTGTAGCATTTAGTTACACGCGCATTTTACATTAAGCTGATTAATTCATTTTATTTATTTCATTGTGAAAATATGCAAGTGTAACATTTTGTTACATGCTCATTTTACATTGTGCTAATTTAATTTATTTTAATTTGATACGATGTCGTAAACCTTTTGCTGATGCCTCGAATTGTTGTCTGCGATACAATGATGTTGTTGTTGTACTTGTTGATGATATGGCTTGGTCGATATCTTAACTTATATATATATATATATATATATATATATATATATATATATATATATATATATATATATATATATATATATATATAATAACAACGTGGTTAAATTATGACGGGATCTTACTAATCACAAAATACATATAAAATTATGCACTTATATTATAACTTTTATAACTTTACAGATCCTTATATTTTTTTGTTTATTTTGCTTATTTTTTTTTTTATTTTACTTTCTTATTTTATTCTAAGTAGTTCTGGGTAATTGCCGTTTGTTGGTACCGTCACTAGTGTACCTGTGTTAGAATCACCTGTGATTCTGTTGGATTATTTATCATGTGTGTTTTAACAACTGGCTTTACTTGTTGTTTTTCTGGATCACTTGCTCTCTGTGGAGTGTTCTGTTGGTATTTGTTTGTTTGTTTAGTGGCTCCTTCTCTAGTGTGGAGAAGGATGTGATGTTTACCTTGGCACACTAAACATTTGCCTTCCCGAAAGCAAGTCCTGGAAAACAGGTGATCACCCAGACATGTTCTGCACAGCTTTTTCATGGTGCACATTTTGTTACGGTCAATTGTGGACATTTGTAAAAATGATCTGCACGCATTGATTTTATGTGAACCTTTGCAATTTGCGCATATATTTGTTGTTGAAGTTACCATTGTTGAAATTTTTGGAGCTTGTAATCGATTGCCGGTTGTTGTTGCGTGAATTATGTCTACTGACTTAATTAATTTTTATTTTTTTAAACTCAATGGATTTAACCATTGAGTGAACTTTATTTTATTTAAATTTAATTACAAATGTTGTTTTATGATTTTAAAACATAGCAATATTCTATGCTGTGTATAATTGAGAACTATGTTGTTTATGATGTTAAAACATAGCAATATTCTATGCTGTGTATAATTGAGAACTAAATTGTATACAAGACAAATTCTATTTATATATATGTTTTTAGTATTGATTTTATATAATTTATACCTGACTAGGCTCGGATTACAATTAAATCCTGTAACGAACAGTAAATAAGTTAAAACGCATTTACTATCCGTTATAGATTTGGTTCATATTCGCCCATGCACACTTGCGGTATTACTCTGGCCTCAGGTCGGTTTAGAGGAAGTTGGTCGTGGGATTTGATGTGCACGAATATGAACCTTTTTTATACCGAACAAGGATAGGAAAAATGTTGATTCACCCTAAGATGAATCGAAATGATGACAAAAGTATATCCGTATAGGATCATAAACCAAACTACCATTGGGGATAAAAAAAATATTACTTACCGGACGGTACTCACCTCATCTGTCGGTCCAGGAACATTTACACAAAGTTGCCCATTTTTTTATTCAAACAAAATATAATTATTAAATATAATTATTCAAACAAAAAAAACTACCGTACAAAAAAAATAAACAAAAATAAAATATCCTATAAAATAAAATATCCTATATTTTCTTATATCTAAAAATCTTAAAAAAAAACACTTAAAAAAACACAACACCACACTCTTCCACTTCCAAAACCGAACTCCTCGAAAAAAAACGTCCCACCAAAAAAAAAAATCGTAATTTGTGGTGGGGACGGTCATTTAATATCTGACCCAATAATAAGTATCAAGTTAGATCATGAAAAATATGCAACAGAAATCACTTGAGAAGCTTGAATTTGTAATTTTTATGCTAAAATATCATAAAAAGAAATCAACGTGAAAATAACCTTGAACTTGGTATTGTTTTTTCTTTTGTATAAGAAAACATCTAAAGTTTTTTAATACAATTTGTCGTTGTACAAATGTGCATTATTGCAAAATAAATATAATTTAAATTGTTTTGTAATTAACGCAAAACTAACCAAAATGACCGAATTGATGAACATGTTGGTTGTTACAATGTTGAGGCAATATCCTATACTACGCTTGGATATGTTACCTTGTTTTTGTAGATGTAGCACTTTGTGGTATCGTAACTATATATAAATATATATATATATATATATATATATATATATATATATATATATATATATATATATATATATATATATAAATTATATATATATATATATATATATATATATATATATATATATATATATATATATATATATATATATATATATATATATAATATACATTGTTTCGCCATTCGCAAAATGAAAATCTTTTTCTGTATTAAACTTCCGACTCGTTTGATTTTGATCGTCTTTTATTAACTAATCCTATTTTGTCTTTTTTTGCTGACACTCATCCATGCGTTCAATAATAGAACTACGGATGAGTGTGTTTTTTACTACTTATCTTCCTCCTCTCTTTCATAGATGGCACTATTTAATTAACAATAATTTACAATAACAAATAATATGAACTAAGATTCATGGTTCTTTCTGGAATAATTAAATTGCCATTAATAACCTGTGGTTTTAAATATATTTCACCATTTTCCATAGTTGACGGGTATATAAGCAATAATTTTACTGCATATGGTGGGATATTATATGTTGCTAACATAAAATTTAATTTAAAAGATAGTGGAATTTAAACTTTAGGAGAGGAAAGTATTGATTTACCTAAATCTAAGGTAATCTCTAATACATGCATGATTTCCATGCCTATCAAGCCACTAACATAATTGTGAAACTTGAATAGAATGAATTCCAAGCATTCTTTTGTTTAAAATTAAGGCCTTAAAGATGTACAACCTTATTGACTGTTGTTTGGTTGAAAAGAGTTGAAATTGTTTGTAACGGATTGTCGAAGAATCGACATCCGTTAACAGAAAAAAAAAATTTGTTCACACAGAGGTTCTCGACGGTGTTTTGTAGCTGGCTAAAGCTCAGAGGCTATGGGTGTGGAGTTTAAAAAACATATGTGAACCGTGTAACACCGTATATATAAAAAAAAATTATTATGAGATGCAGAAAACAAAAATTATAAAAGTTCCACAAGAAAAAATAAATAAAATCCTCAGTAAAATACTTACCTCGGTGCTCATCATCATCGCAAAATTGTCCTTTAGATCATACTGTGGGTTTTTTTTTAACAAGTTATATATAAAAAAAATTGTTTGGTGGCAAAAAAAATGTACAATACAAAATAAGTATATTTATAAATTTAACAAAAAAAAAATTGTTTAACGAAAAATATTTATAATCTTAATTGTTAATAATCTTAATTAAATATAATTTAGATAGATAAAAAAAACTTATCTCTAATAACTGAAGATCTCTTCGATGGTTTAAATGGTTACTCTCCCGAAGCGTATAACTCCTTGATAATTTTTTTTCCTCTTTTCTCTGTTAATCTTTCTTAACAAAATTTCTTGCTTTATTGGTTATTCATTAACTAAATATTTATTTTTTTTATTTATTTATTTTTTATATTTTATTTAATTGTTTAATTTAATTCAATTTATAATTTTTAATCTTTGTCAATCTTTCTTAACAAACTTTTATTTATTAACTAAATGTTCATATAATTTTTCTTCTTTTATTATTTAATTATATAATTTAATTTGGTCAATAAATTTACAATATATATATATTTTTTTTTATATGCATAAAAAAAAAAATTTTTTTTTTTGTGAGTTTAAATTAAAAAAAAAATAATAATCACAGCAATACATGTTTTTTCTTCTACACCTTTGAAACTTTTTTCTTATCACGTGGTTTATTTTATTCAATCATATATAAAACTAGTAACAAATTTTTATTACCACTATTGTTTATTTTTTTTATTTATTTTATTTTTTTCCGATAGTATACTAGTACAAATCTTGATTTACAAGATAAAGTTTTTACTATATCGAAATACTTTTGTGAAAAGTACTTTTGTGAAGTGAATAACACTTAACACACTATATCCACTCGTGGTTTTATTTATTTATTTTTTTTTTTTAACAATAATTATGTCTATAGAGACATTCAAACCGGAAGAAAAAAATTATTCATGTTGTACCGTCTTTTATAGAATATCTTTTTTTTTCCTCCCCCCTTCATTATAAACAAACTATTAAAAAAAATTTACCATTTTTTTTACCAAGGAGGAACATTTTTATGGTTGACTTTGTTTAGATCATGAAACATACGGAGTCAACTCGCACGTTGTTTCATGTTATAGGTTTGATTTCTTCAATATGGTTGGAGTTTATTATTGCAGGGTCAGTAAATGATTTTGTTGATCCTGTATCTATTAAAAATTTATATTGTTTTCCGAGCAGGTTTTGTTGGTAATCCTCGAGTATTAGCAAACTCAACAGTTCGTTAATGGTCGATGATTATAGTACTGCATATTATTTTTGAATGGTACCAAATTAGGGTTGTTAAATCTATTATTATTATACTGATGGTTATAATGATTATAAAAAGGTTGAGGTGGTAATGGGGGTATATTAGGTCTATAATGTATTTGCTGTGGTTTGACTGAAGGTTTTTGTTTTCATATACGCCGTATTTTTTTTTTTTTAGGCAGTACAGTCTAACTGTTGGTAAGGCTGGAGGCTGCATTGCTCTAACCATAACTCATAATGTATCATTCAAATTAGTTGTGAATACTAAGAGACACATTGGATGATACAATTTAGACTTGGTTAGCGCCGCCTTTGTTTAAACTGTTCGTCAGCCATTTTTGTAATTTGTTCACTTTCACTATAACTATCAGATTTTTCAGAAAAGATTCGTGTCGCGTTATATTTCGCGTATTTATCAATTTTGGAAAATTTTTATGGTTTCTATATTTTCCATATACACTCAAAAAAATAACTTAGTAATATTAACAATATAAGAGTAAAACGAACAATTTTTTTGTTTGTATACGTCCAACAAAGATTTATAGTAATTTCGACAAAATAAAATATCCAAGTAAATCTAACAAAATGTATTAGAGTAATTTACAATTTTATTTATTAAAAAGAAAAAAATTTTGTGAGGCTTACAAGTTTTTTTTTGTCATAACTTGTAAATGTTACAAATTATATGTTACATTCAAATAATTTTTGTTATTTCTTCAAATAATTTATTAAAATTAATGTACTACATTTTTTGGATTTACAATTTTTTTTTTAATTTAACAATTGCTTTGTAAAGGTCAACGATTAAATTAATAAAATTTACAAAAGTATTTGTAAAATTATCAGAAAAATGTATGTATTTAACAAAAAATTGTAAATTTGAGAGAGAATTTTGTAATTTCAACAAACATTTTGTAAATTTGATAAACATTATTTGTGAATCTTACCTTAATTCATGAAATGTTTTGTTCCCTTTACAAATTTTAGATTGTTATTTTAACAAATAATGTATATATATATATATATATATATATATATATATATATATATATATATATATATATATATATATATATATATATATATATATATATATATATAATATATAATATATATATATATATATATATATATATATATATATATATAAATATATATATATATATATATATATATATATATATATATATATATATATATATATATATATATAATCACACAAAAAAAGAAATGGTAAGAAAGTTACGCTAAGTCCAAAGAAACACTTCATACAAATGAGAATAAAGCCTGATTCCAGATATTATTTAAATAGAAAACAAATAAGCTTTTATTTTAAATCATTTTTTATTAATTAATCTATAACGTTTTACCCAAAGAACACAAAATAAATCAAGTAATTATAAAAATATATTTCAGCCATACAGTTCAATTTTCTACCGTTTATTTTTAACTTAATATTAAATTAAATTTTATTATGTACTTCATAAATTCATGACAACAAGCGTATTGTTGGTGGTGGCTCACTTTAATTAAGCCAAGCGAATCTTAGTTTTTCTAAATTTGTTCGAAATGTATTATTTAGTTCATATTTATTTATATTTGTATATAGATTTTATTTATTTATATTGTTTGTTTAGTTTCCCTCTAATCGTTCCCTTAAAGATATTATGGACGGGTGGTTTTTGTCATATTTTGTTTTTATATTATAGAAATAATTTTGAAAATATATCCATTTAAATTGAGATTGAATAGGTTAGTGTAGATTGAATAAATGAAAAATGTAAAAACAAATATCGATGGCCCTCAAAATTGAATAAAATTGATACCGTATACCATCAAAATATACCATTATCTGTTTGGGGTTTACTATGGAACCCGTAATTAATAGTAGTGGTTGAATCGATTTGTTACTCGATAACTGTAGTTGCAATTTTTCTTCTAGGTCCTCTGCGGTAGCATCAATTAGCATGAGACTTCTTTGGGAGTCTCTTACACTATACCGTACAAGCATTTTTTTGTTTCCTGATACTTTCATTTCCTTAGCTGTGGGTGGTAATATATGATGTAATAAGTGGATTATGGCCGCTTTGTAACCATCTGGAAAAAAATAAATCAAACTAAATTAGTTTCATACATTGTTGAATATTGTGAAATATTAGAGTTAATCGACATTTTAATAATTTTACTTACTATCATTAATCCGATCCTTTTAAGTAATTACATTTAAAAGTTGTCGGTCTCCAGGTTCTGTGATTTTTTCAGTGAGTATTGGTATAATTTTGGTGGCGAAATTATCAAAACCATTTTCAATGGAATGTTCGTTGTTGATGGCTGATTTAAAATCATTATCAATCTGTTCAAAGAATTATTTATTTAAATAAATAAGAGTATATGTTGTTTTAGTTATAAAAAGATGAATTTTTACCAATTTGTAACCTAGTGGCTTTTTATAATGGTGCCATTTCTCCAATATTTCAGCTGTGCTGGTGCTAACTTGTATTTCGGTATATCTAGTAGCAATAGTTATTTGCCAATGTGTCTCAATCTCTGCCCAACAACAATTGTTTTGCTTGAGCGAATCTTAACTTATATCAATGCCTCGTTGTTCTGATTCAGTAACTAAATAAAGATACATTCATAATGTAATATAAGTAAATAAATGTACATATTTATATATGGTATATGTATATATATATATATATATATATATATATATATATATATATATATATATATATATATATATATATATATATATATATATATTACTATATACATAATTGAATGTAATCTTTATGTTTGTTATTACTTTGTCTCGTAGATACAAGATCTGAGCAATTATTTATAGGGCTGCTTGAAGATGTACTTATTGATGGGCTCATTATTCCAACTCTTTTTAATTTTCGTATTGACAAATTTAAAATACAATTTTCCCATTGGAGATTTTCCCTTGTTTTCCAAATAATATGTTGCCTGTAAATATATGAAAACTATAAATAATTGTATCTTAGTAATATCAATTCCTCGCATATACCTTGCATTCGTCCTCACAAACCACTTAACGATTTTAATGATTTTATTCTGCAAACCAATATATTTTTTATAATATAATTATTATCGGCTTGCCTCGATAATTAGGAATATTCCTAACAATAATAACACTTATTAATATATAAACTCACCTGTTAATAAATTAATAAAATTATATTTTGTAAATAAAATTTCAGGAATTCCAATAAAACTCAACACTTCTTTAACACTTGTATCATTGAATAACCATATATAGAAGTGACACCAAACGTTTCCGCCGCTACGTAGTTGTTATAGCGCTGTATGCATTTGTATCTTAGATAAATTGAAATTAAGGGTTTAAGTATCAACTATATAAAAACAAAAAAAAAACTTTATGATTTTTCTTTTTACATTGTTTATTCAGTGCGAATATAAACACATACAGTCAAAACTAATGTCAATACAAAACCAGTGGAATTCAACAGGAAAATCTAAATAAAAACGAAACACAAAATATTTATGTTTATGTCCAAGGTCATTTAATTCATATTTTAGAGATGATTAAGTATATCAAATTTTCTTAATTTTTTTTTTAATTCTATGGGTTTTTGCACGTAAAAGTACTCTTAATGTATGTAAAATTAATTTTTTTTATGTTCTTCAATCCGGCAAGAAGTTCTGTATTGGATTTGGTTTTCGCACAAATTATAAAGTTTGTCAAGTACTTTGTGTTTGAAACAGATTGTATCAAAATTATCCTCAAAAATCTTAATTATTTTTTTTATTAATTTTACAAACACTTCTGTTGGTAATGCTAAACCATCATTTATAGTTTTTTCATATTGGCGATCTTAATAAGTAGCTCTGTATGTGTATAGCTTTGATGTTGAGTTGGTTGATCTTTGTACATAAAATTTTTACATATCGTACAATTTGTCTTTTTTGATACAGCATGTGCTAGGTACCCAGAAAAATATGTAATTGACATGGCTTGAATAGTTGGTTCAGCTTCATTGGCTTCTTCATCCGTATCAGTATCATCCAATTCGCAGACATTTGACTTCATCGTATTGTTCACAATCGTCAATAACATTATTGCTCATATTACCTGTATAAATAAAATTTTTATTAATCATTACTTACTATAAAATTATAATCTTTATAGGTACTATAATAATAATTTAAAATTCTCACATTCCAAAAAAGACATTATATTACTGGGTATTTCATCGACAGAGGTAGATGCTGACGCTTCTGTGGTACTGTTAGAGTTTTCAGGACTCAAAAAATCTGTAATCAATAATTATTTTAAGTTTAAAAATCAAAAAAATGCATTATATTTATTAGTGTTATTACTTTCTACATCTGCCATATTCAAAATAACTGAAGAATCAGAAGTTTCATAAGATGTTGTATCTGGAGCAATAATATTATAAAAGCACATTTACTTTAAATTTTTATGAAGCCGAAATGCAGACGGATTTTTTTCATATGATCCTCTATTATTTCTCACAACCTAATTGTGATTAGTTCTCTTTTTTTTAGGTAATTCCATAATTGTATCATGGATTGTTTGAGATAATCCATTTAAACAATAGACAGGTCGTTTTTTTACTCGTTTCCAAGTCAATATCCACTTTACGGAGCGTTTTATGGTTATAAACATTTTCCAAAAAGGATTCTTTAGATTTTGTTAAATTTATTGTACTTTTTATGTATTGAATGTTCTGATATACAACTCGACCATATTTTTTTGTTTTAAATGAACTGGAGTGGGGATTGTTTAAGTTTATTTCTCCAAGCTATAACCAGCCATCGAAAATCATTCTTTTAAACGTTGCCATTTCAAACGTTGGTTTTAAATCAAGAATCAGTAAATTGACTATCCATTCAATCATATTCGGATCCTAAAAGCATTACCACATAGCAACGAAAGTATGGCCCAACATACTTTCCATACCATTTTTGGTAGTTAATTCTGGGAACGCTTGCTAATTTCAGACATAAGCAGCAACTGCTCGCAAAACCGTTGTAGAAATTTACGCCGGTGACTGGAGTTGGTTTTTAGGACTGGATTATTCTCCATATATACTATATGTACTGCTAAAGCCGCCACATCTAAAATGTTATAAAATAATCCCAGTGGCCAGTAACGAATCAAGTGGCCAGTAACGTAAACGAATCTCCCTTTTGCATGAGTATTCCCCCAGCATTTTGTCCCTATTGTCCACGCCGCCCTTGGTTCTGTTGTAATCTAGAATCATTGTTGGTTTATTTGCTAATCCTTGTGTTTCCTTATCATAATGCATGGTAGATGAAAGCATCACAGCATTTTTTTTTTTGGAAATATAAGAACACATTGTGATGTTCGAAAACCCGTTATTCGGCAGGTTGTGTTTTGCCTTGCATGACTAAGAATTCCACTGGTACGAATCTCCGTCTTTTGTTTACTGTTCCTAAAATTGATAAATTGTGGTCGCGTATCAAACTAAAAGCTAAATTGTTGCTGGTAAAAAAATTGTCACATGTTATATTTCGACCGCTACTACTAAAAAGAGTGCAGCATAGATACTTCACAACACATTCTCTTTGATTACTTTCTCTTTATGAGTTTGGAGTCATTCCAGTGTACATTTTACCTTTCAATATATAAACGAGGAAGTGAAGTGACACACCAACCATACTTTAATTCCATATCTGGCAGGTTTTCATGGAATGTAATGCGTGAAATGCGTACCACCTCGATATGCGAACAGCTGTTTATCAACTGTTATGTTTTCCCCAGCTACAAAACACTCTCGTAGATTCCGATTCAATACAAGACACATATTAGTAATCGTTGCGCACAAGTAATCCCATTATCAAATACGATATATCGGTTTATCGTATAACAGCGCTGTACACCTATTGTAGTGCGGTAAAGAGGATGAGAAAGCATTCTCCACTACTCCAGCTTTTGTTCGTTTTTGGTTCGAATGACGCCTGCAAATATTATAATGCCAAGATTTTTTTTTGATGGAATTCATCAAATCTCACGATAGACTAAATAATGCATTTCAAAAGTCAAAAACAAAAGATAGCTTCCCGAATGCCACACATTTTTTTGTTTAAAATGGAAGCGATTGAACAAAAATTACGTTAATTTTGTGGTGCTTTACTTGTCTTTTACAGATAATCTAGGTACAAAAATAAAATGCAATTGGAGGCGAACCCGAATTTAGTAAAACATGTAAAAGTGACCGTATCTGTAAACTGATCATTTGCAAAAAGTGGCCGATTTCAAAGTGACCGCAAACTTTTTCAAAAAATGGTCATATTTATGATCATTCAATCAGCGATCGTATTTGGATAATGGAAAAACCCTTTAGCATCCCTCCTCTATTTGTATTCGAAACCGCTACGGTGTTTTATTGTCGGTGTTTATATCTCTAGTTTTGCGAGTGGAAACTAAATACCATGTACTAATTTTTGCGTGAAGACATTCCAGTTTGGATTAAAGTGTAAAAGGAAAATAATTCTGGTGATGATGAACAGACAGAAGCGAATGAGCGAAAAGGGAAGGATGGCACAGTATGGCAGCGAAACTCTATGTAAAAGCAAACTTGTTGTTAATAAAAATTATCAAATTTTATTTATAATATTAACTTAAAATTAAAATTTAAAACAAAATTTCATTCAAAAATGTATAGAAATCTTACATTGATGAAGATAAAAATTCTGTTGTAAACACAAGGGAACGATATAAATCCTGTTAATTAATGAAAAATGTCGTGTGATCAAAAAAAAAAAAAACGATCAAATCGCTGAAAAATAAAATCAATTGATACCAAAAAATTTTATTTTCTCCTTAAGCCCAGTACTCAGTTCAAATTGAAATGAAATTTTAACGCGGTCTCCAAAAATCTATTTAATTTCGTGTGAAATAGAATCGAAATTATTTTGGAGAGTTTTTATTTATTTTGACATTTAACTATGGAGACATATTATTTTGAGTTTGTTTTTGTAACAAGCTATCTATAATTAAATGTTTTTTTGTGTATTCTGCATAGTTTTTGTATTATTGATAGTTTTTTTGTGTTGTTATTTAAGTTTTAATAAAATTAAAAGTAAATTTAAATTTTAAATATGTCTAGTACCAGTAGTTCGTCGAGTGAAGATTATAATATTATTGCAACTACCGGGGTTTTGCTCAGGGCATTAATAGAGCGAAAAAAGCGTCTTCGTCGTGAGCGTCGCTTTTATATAAACCCATACATATTGGAGCGACAAACTAAAGGACGATTTTTGGTTGATGTAAATTTAAGAGTTATAAATAATTAAATTAGGTTGTTAGTTAATTATTTGTGTGAATTATTTTTTAGTTCGATGATATGAAATCAAATATGGCAATTTTTAAAGAAAACTTCCATATGACTCCAATTCAATTTGAAGAACTCTTTTTAACATTGGAGCGGTCATTAAAACCAAAGATAAACACAAGGCCTAAAGATGGGATCAGTCCGAAAGAAAAGCTAGTGATCGTTTTAGAGTAAGTATTATCTGTCACGTACTATTAATTTTTTATTTACTAAACATTTAAATTATAGATATTTAGCAAGTGGCTCTATGCAGCGACATATGGCATCCATTTACCGCATCAGTAAACAACACATGGGTGTTATAATAGACGAAGTGTGCAACGCGATTTGCAATAATTTGGCTTTAGAAGACTTAAGTCGAGAAAGCTTTATTGAAATCGCCAACGAATATAATATAAAATGGAATTTCCCGAACTGCGTTGGTGCTATCGATGGCAAACATGTTGCTATTAGATGTCCGAAAAATGCTGGAAGTTTGTTCTACAATTATAAAGTGAGTATGAAACATTATCAGTTATATCGCAGAGCTCATTATTTTTGAGTTTATATTTTTTGCTAGGGATTCCATAGTATTGTGTTAATGGCTGCAGTTGACGCAAACTACCAGTTTATTTATTTTGACATTGGCGCATACGGCAGCGAAGGTGATTCTGGAGTATTTACAAGCAGTAAATTTGGACAGGGAACGCTGCAAAATACGCTGCCGTTTCCCGAAAACCTTCCAGTCGGTAACACAACTTTACCTTTTTTTTTTGTTGCTGACGATGCTTTCCCATTAAACCCCAGAATAATGAAGCCATATGCTCCAAAAAAACCCGCTAAGCTGACCGATGAAGAAAGAATCTTTAACTATAGGCTCAGTAGAGCTAGGAGATGTGTCGAGAATGCTTTTGGAGTATTGTGCTCTAAATGGCTGTGTTTAGGCAGAACAATGTTTTGTGGGCCAGACAGAGCACAAAAAATTGTGAGTAGTTGCTGTTTATTGCACAACTACTTATTAAATAAAAGTAGTTCAACGTATTGCCCATCAAATCTTGTCGACCGATATTGTGACGATGGTACGTTGATCGAAGGTGTTTGGAGGCAGAATATTCCGGAAGGATCGATGTACTCCAACGATTTAGCAACACAACCTGGTCGACAAAATAATTATGCGAAACATATCCGGGATTGCATAAAAAATTATGTAAACTCACCGGCTGGCATTTTAGAATGGCAAAGGCGGGCTGTGTTTTTAGAAAAATAAAACAAAATTATTTTAACTAGTTGTCTTTTAATTTATTTTTTTCTAATTCCGCCAATTTTTCGCCAATCAGTTGAGTTATTTTTACGCCTAGCATTTCAACGTCATAATTCGGTATTAATTGACACATCCGATCACAATTGGCCCATAAACTATAATATTTTAGTTCCGGTTCCTTCGGTGTTTGCGCCTTTTCCATTTTTTGTCTGTTTCGCTCATCTTTGTTCTTTATCATCTGTTCTAATGAACATGATAATGAAGAAATAAACGAAAGATCCTCGTTTTTTTTATTTTTGGTATTATTTGTCTGAAAATGAATTGTTTATTATAATAATATAACATAATTTAACTTATTTTAAATGAAAATACGAACATAAAAATAATTTGAGGATTCGCTGTTTTCCTCACTTGGACCTACTTCGGGTGCAGCTTGATTTAGGTCATTGCTGGTGCTAGCAATGCTGCTACTGCTCGATCCGGAAAATGTCCTGTAAATTATAAAATAAATAAATCACATTTGTACTTAGAATCTAAGAGTATATTTCAGGTATTATGAAATAAGTTTAAATGCATGAAAATATTTACCTTCTTTTACTTTGTGATGACAATGGGCTTAAAAAACCCATGACATCGGACAGCTCCCAGTCCTCATCTATGCTTTGCTGCATGGCGTTGTCATCTAAATCCGCTTGACTCCCGGACTTTGATTTATTGCGAGATCGATAACGTAAACTATCTCGCATAGATTTCCAAATCGTTTTGCAATCGTCTACTGTTATAGAAAATACGTAAACCACATTAGAATTATATATTCACGTATGTAAATTGTATATTAATATTCTGGTTATTCATAAATCTAGTTATTTATGATGATGTTTACATATTTAATTTACATACCCGGTTTTTCCATATGGTTGGCCACTTCTTTCCATTGCGCGGAAATGGCATGCGAATTCCTATGCAACTTGGAATCTAATCTCCATATCCCTTCCTTTGTTTGGACTACCCTAGCTAATTTCCTTTTTTCAGCGTTGGAAAATACAATTTTTTCCAATCGCTTTTTTTTACTAAGATTGGTTGGTACACTAAGTTTAACCGGCTGGTTATTTTCGTTGGCGCCAACCTCTAAATATTCGCTGGCGTAGTTGAATGGTAAAATCTCTTCGAATTCTTCGTTCTCCATTTAATAGTTTATTTATGACTGGTATTTTATTATGCACAGTGAAAAATAAATTAATAAACGAATCGCAACAAAACAATTACAGATCACAAATGGTAATTATTGTAATTTACAACACGAAATACTTGTTTCCTACAAAATGGCACGGCGTCAATTTTTAGAATTTTTAATAATTTTAATGAACAAAACACAGAAAGAAACACTTGAATAATGCACGGCGTCTATTACAAAACAAACCAAATATTTTTTTCTTCAAAATCAGATCTGTCAAAATTTCGCACGAAAATAATGGGTCGATACATTAATTTCACGCGAAAAAAGATTGGAGAGTTTATGCCCGCCATCTATGGAACATGCCATGTACTTGAATAAATTTTGATTTTTCGCTCGTGATCTGAGTACTCAAAAACGAAATTTCACGTGAAATTTTTCGTTTTTGATTTCGCTTTGTTAAAATCGTATGAAGATTTCACTTGAAATCGATCTGAGTACTAGGCTTTACGAGTTAAAATTATGTTTAATTTTTGATCAAAAGAAAAGAATAAAAAAAATGTTGCTGTTAGTTTGTTTATTTTTGTTTTTTAAAACTTCACACATTTTACTACCTACTAACAAACACATTCATCTAATAAACACATGTGTTCCAACAAACACATTTTTAAATTGGAAATATAAACGTACCAATTACATAAAATAAAAAATATTCGTGGACATAATTTAGCAAAGACACAGAAATATTTATTTCGTAGTACAATTTATTAACACTTGGCTCATATGTCGCTGCAAAGTTAGCGGTGTCACCTTCTATTTATGGTTATTCAATGCTTGTATCATTCTCCATTACACGTTTTTTGTATATTTTTTATTATCGACCTTTCAGTAGCAAAAACACAATTAAAATGAGTTATTACTATACTCAGGTGAGATACATACAATTCGTGCGTATTTTGCAAGAGTAAATTTAACAAAAGTTCAGTGAATTATACAAATAATTGTAAGAAACAAAGAAATATAGCTAATTTATAGTAAAATTTACAAAACATCTTTGTAAAATCAACAAATTAAACAAAATAGTACAAATTGTTTGTATTATTTACAAAATAATTGTATTATTTATAACGGTATTTTATACGCGTTGTGCTTAAGATAGATGCGTTGTTTCTAATCATATTTTTAGATAACTCTATTACGAAGCATGGTGCCATTACATAATAATATACATTGTATATAATAATAATATATATAATATAATAATAATAATATATATAATATATATATATATATATGAGTCATTCCATTATATTTCGGACAGCCTCCAAAATTCATCTCTTCGATTTTGGTTTTTTTATTTTTTTCACTTTCCTTATTAAAAATAAGTAGACCCCTATTTTTTTTTTTTTTTTTTGTACCTATGGTTGTCCCGTTATTCGAGTTTTTAGTTTTGACAGTTTTCAAATTTTGATTTTTGACTCCTACATTAAATATTGTATCTTCGGTTCTAAAATGAGTATTTTCATAAACAGTAGCATTTTAGAAAGGTATTAAGCTGTTCTATATTATTTCATAATTTATTTTTATAAAATACCGTTATCTTTGGAGTTATGGTTAGATATATCTATGTTTATACTTCCACCGCTAGAGGGCTAAAGATACCAAAATTTAAATATACCCGATGCACCATTTGATAGGCAATTTGTTCACCTTTTATAAAAAAGTAAAATTACTTTCGTCCACGGCTATAGTTTAGCCGCCAGAAGACTTCAAAGTTGAAAAAACGTGTTTTTTTAGAAAAAAAAATTCTATTAGTTGCGAAATGAGAATGAAAGTATACACTTAACGGACATTTTTTGTATAATTTTGATACAAAATACAGCAATAAATAGAAAAACGGCCAGTTTTGAAATATTTAGGTTAGAACTCGTCTCCCAGAAGGAAGATAAATTGAAATTAAATATTTTTTAAGCTTTTTCCTGCCAAAAATTGCTGTAAATGTTTAGTTATTATGATTAAATGCAAGTTTTTTTTCTGTTTTTGTATAAAATAAATCAGTTATTCAATTAAGCGCCTATTTGCAACTATTCCAGATACAGGTAAACCACCAGAAGACCGCAAAATTGTAATTAACAAATTTTTTTTAGGCGTTTTAGAGTAAACCGGCAAAAAGACGATACATTTAAATAAAAAAAAATGTAATTTTTACAATTGTTTTTACAAAATATTTATATTTTTTCATGACGATTTTTACAAAGAACATATATTTACAGTAAGAGAATTTGAGAACATTTTAGTTCTAATAAATGTTTTATCAGAGCTCGGCATTATTTGATGAGTTTGCCGGGTATTTTGCACTGTTTTAATATTAGAAAATCTTTTATTAAGTTTTGTTTTAGTTTTTGCATATTCTTCTTTGGTTACATAACCGAAACGAATAGACTGTATGGTTAAAATTTATAATTCTCTGCAAAATCCAAAACAACAACATATTCTTCAACTTGCAGATCATTTTTTACGAGCTTTAAATAACTTGATTGTTGTTTAGTGATAAAATCGTGTTTACGCAGTACTGCTAGGCCATATTTTGATTCTGATAAAATTTCGACGACTTCATCAACAGAAGATATAATCTTCTGCAATTTAAACACATTTTCAACAGGATTCCAATAACTGTATGTTACTTCGTTCATTTCTTCAGCGTCTGCTGCGGCTTTTATTTGTTTCAGGAAATCATCCAATAACACATTGCAGTCTTCACAATCACCGTTACAGCAATCCCAGGTCAAATTTTCACAGGATACTCTTTTTAACAGTTCTCTTTCATTATTAATAACAGGGTCGCATTGTAAAATTTTTGTTATAACTGGACATAACAAATTGTTGTTCTGATGAATTATACAAACACATTCATTATGCGTTCCGGCTTTTCCCGCTAATATACATTCTTTTGGCCGAAGCTCTGCAAACTTGGAGAATCCAATGTTGTCAGATGGATATTTTTCCAAAAACGCCTCATAAGCCTCAGATAAACTGCACAAGACAAGTAGTTTCTGCTTTTGAACCCGATTTCCATTAACATCACGAACACTTATGCAGTCATTTAATCCGGGAAGCTGTCGGCTGATATCCATACTTTTGTAGAATTCCGTAACTGTGGTTATTGTTTCTGAAGAAATTCCAGACCTCCTTTTTCTTGGCCCAGGTAAGCTGCCATATCCTCTCTCCTTGATTAAATTCTTTGATTTTAATACTATGTGTTTTGTTGCCTGGAACTTATCCATAATTCTGGTTACTGACCAATTTTGCGGTCTTCTGGTGGTTTACCTGTATCTGG
The DNA here is from genome assembly GCA_963556175.1 of Tipula confusa. Lineage (NCBI taxonomy): Eukaryota > Metazoa > Arthropoda > Insecta > Diptera > Tipulidae > Tipula > Tipula confusa. Next base: position 113,173,693 of record OY744476.1, read on the forward strand.
AATAGTTGCAAATAGGCGCTTAATTGAATAACTGATTTATTTTATACAAAAACAGAAAAAAAACTTGCATTTAATCATAATAACTAAACATTTACAGCAATTTTTGGCAGGAAAAAGCTTAAAAAATATTTAATTTCAATTTATCTTCCCTCTGGGAGACGAGTTCTAACCTAAATATTTCAAAACTGGCCGTTTTTCTATTTATTGCTGTATTTTGTATCAAAATTATACAAAAAATGTCCGTTAAGTGTATACTTTCATTCTCATTTCGCAACTAATAGAATTTTTTTTTCTAAAAAAACACGTTTTTTCAACTTTGAAGTCTTCTGGCGGCTAAACTATAGCCGTGGACGAAAGTAATTTTACTTTTTTATAAAAGGTGAACAAATTGCCTATCAAATGGTGCATCGGGTATATTTAAATTTTGGTATCTTTAGCCCTCTAGCGGTGGAAGTATAAACATAGATATATCTAACCATAACTCCAAAGATAACGGTATTTTATAAAAATAAATTATGAAATAATATAGAACAGCTTAATACCTTTCTAAAATGCTACTGTTTATGAAAATACTCATTTTAGAACCGAAGATACAATATTTAATGTAGGAGTCAAAAATCAAAATTTGAAAACTGTCAAAACTAAAAACTCGAATAACGGGACAACCATAGGTACAAAAAAAAAAAAAAAAAATAGGGGTCTACTTATTTTTAATAAGGAAAGTGAAAAAAATAAAAAAATCGAAATCTAAGAGGTGAATTTCGAAAAATGCTAAAAATCGTCTGTTTTATAATGGAATGACCCATATATATATGATGTATGATGAATATAAAACGCGCCAAAAAGACCGTTATAATGCAATTATTTTGTAAATAATACAACTAATTTGTATTATTTTGTTGATTTTACAACGGCGTTTTGTAAAATTTACTATAAATTAGCTATAATCTTATGTTTCTTACAAGAATTTGTATAATTCACTGTACTTTTATTAAATTTACGTATTTATTAAAATATAAATCGTTAGTTTTAAATTGTTCTAAATTTTGTTTTTGGTGGTTATAATTAAAATGGATCTATACTTGCAGATTTAGACATAATTATAATGTACGCTTGAATGAAGCTCTGTCCCAACATTCAGCTGTATATATGTTTCAGAAAACTGACAAAATACGGTGAAAATAAATGTTGAATAGAAATATAAAAACAAGACTTTGTGGATTTTCTGCCAAGAAATTAAACTTGCAATAAATCATCAATTTCTGAAAATTTTGGAAAAACGAAATCGAACGAATTTTATAGAACATTTATTAATGAATTCATTACGGTTTATCTCAAATATAAGCTACACTTTTTCAAATATTTCTTTTATTAAATCTCTAAGGAAAGTGCCCCTTCCGGTAGGTTTCGTTTCGCCATAAATCATTCCAAAGTAAAGTGGGCACAGACAGGGGACTTTTAGAAAATTTCGGGATGGAAACCTACTTACCTAATAATACACGTAAAGGGTTAATTGTCAATAAGAAATAGCAATAGAAATTTAACGATTTAACAATTCCAATAGAGAAGTGTCAGTTATGCGCTTTTATTAATAACACAGTATAATTATATCAACAAAAGTTAATTAAAAATCCATACAAAACGTTGAACAATAAAAATTCATAAAAATTGTTTATTAAATTATTTGATTCTACAAAAAGTATTGTAACTTTAATGGTAAAACTTTAATTTGTACATTACATAATATTTGCAATATGTTATTTGTCAAATTATTTATCAGAATAGAATGGATTTTCTTTGTAAAATTTATAATATTTACCTTATTTACAAAAGAACAAAAATAATAATAATTATAAACCATTTGTTTTATATTTTACCCATACTTTTGTTTAATTTAATATTTTAACTAGGTTGACTTAACAAAAACCAGATTGATTTATACAAAAAATTTTGTAATGCAATCGTTGGAAAATTTCCTTAAAATTTACAACACAAATTGATAATTTAACAAATCTTTTGTAAATCAAATAAAAAATTTGTTAAATAAATAATTATAACTTTTAAACTAACAATTTTTTGTAAAATGAATAAACTTTACTTGTCGACAGTTTTACAGAGAAAAATTGTAAATTTTACTATAATTTTTTTTTTGAGTGTATATATATTTTTATTTTATTTATTAAATTATCAACGTATAAGGGAAAAATTCATTGACTTATTATTGTTTCAATATTGTACTCACCAGTTCATTTTTTCAATTTTTTTTTGTTGATCTGCCGTAATGTTGATTTCTTTTTTCTAATAAGTAGCGTTTATAGAATATGTTAAATATATATATATATATATATATATATATATATATATATATATATATATATATATATATATATATATATATATATATATATATATATATATATATATATATATATATATATATATATATATATATATATATATATATATATATATATATATATATATATATATATATATATATATATATATATATATATATATATATATATATATATATATATATATATATATATATATATATATATATATATATATATATATATATATATATATATATATATATATATATATATATATATATATATATATATATATATATATATATATATATATATATATATATATATATATATATATATATATATATATATATATATATATATATATATATATATATATATATATATATATATATATATATATATATATATATATATATATATATATATATATATATATATATATATATATATATATATATATATATTCCTTCATATGAAAACACAGAATAAATCCATTTATATGTTTCCACAATATAACAGAAAAAAATGTACATGATTGAATATAAAATAAACATAAGTATTGATAAATAATTGATAAAATAATAATAATAAACAATATAATATAGAAAAAAAGAAAAAAAAATTAAATAATAGGTGCATTAGTAATTTAACAAGATTCGACCCAGTGTTTTTGAAAGTAGTGTTCCTGTCTGAAAATTTCGAATTTGTCCCAAAATGCAAAAGAGTATGATGCTTTAAGGAACACACAGAACATGGTGGTTTATCATATTCACCAACTTTATGTTTATCAATTAGACAATTGGTGCACATTTGCTTATTACGAATGAATTGACAACGCATTTGTGGAGTGATTTTAGTATTAGAAAATGATGGGCAATTTAATATTAAATGTGAGTGACCACAATAGATAAAATGACCACTAGTTGAAGTTAATGAAGTATGCTTGTTTTTTGAATAAGTGTTTTTCCTAATTTCATGCAGTTGTTTCGAGGATGTAGTAGTATTAATCGCTTCTAAAATTCGAACACGATTTCTTAAAATTGTTATGAAATTATCGAATGTTAATAATTGATTAGTGTCTGAATTTTTAATAACATTGATTTTTGAAGAAGTATCAAGTTTTTCTGTTAAATGATGTATTAAATTCCAAGTCTCAACTTGAATATATAACGATTTCAGAGCATTGTAATTATTAATCAATTAATCAGAAAATTCTGCAGCGAAGTAGAAGAATTTTCAACAGGAGATTTGATATCATAAATTTGCTTCATATGCGTTTTCTGAATAAGAATAGCATTATCATATCTATAGTACAAAGAGTTTTCCATGCTATTTCGTAGTTATCAGAAGTTACAGGTAAGCTTTCAATCAAATGATATGCTTTACCACTACGAATATGCGATATCAAATATATAAATTTTACTGTGGCATCGATGGTTTGTTTATTATGTATTAGATTTCTATAAACATCCCTAAATGCCAACCAGTCACTTTCGCAACAACTAAAAGTGGGTAGTTTAAGTTCAGGCAATTTTAATTGCATAGAGGGAATGTTTTGATCTATATGAGTGCTATTAGTGGACGATTCAAAGTTATTTGATTCCTTTGCTCAAAGGTGGGGACTTTGAGGCAGACAATATTCCTGAGCAAAACATTACAGATCATATAAAAATCTAAGGCAGATATAAGAATCTCGTTTCTTTAGAACACAGCGTTACCCGAACCAAGTGAAAATTCATCATTTGGAACCATATATACACAATCCGTATCATCACTTAACAATCCAATGAATGGAATTCACCATGGTATATGCTCTTCGTCAATTTCGAACGCGCATTCGATACGATCAACAGGAATGCAATATGGCATACACTTTGTGAAATGGGCATCCCAAAGAAATTAATTGAACTCATACAAGAAATGTATCGGGATGCTGGGAACCGAATCAATACAAAGGCAAACAAAGTGAGACATACTACATCACTCGAGGAGTAAAACCAGGTTGCGTACTCTCACCAACGCTGTTCCTAATCGTATTAGACAGTGTAATGCGGAAACTAGGTAACAAGTCTCCTAATGGCATTCAATGGGGGTTAACTGGTAAACAAAAGTTTGAACAAAAAAAACTCTATAGGTGCTCTAGTTTTAAATTCCATTAACTCATTACAGGTTACTGCGGTATTTATTTGGTGTTCTTTAAACGGAGTTTTGACTTTAATGGCAGGAATGTTTTTTATCCGTTGAGGATGTATATGCAAAGGATTTATACAATTTTTATTTGCACGTGTGTCGATAAAAAATTTTAGAACTTTTGTACGACTAAATTTGATAAAAATAAATGGTAAGGCAGAAATTTAATGTTTATTTAGTTGGATGAATCCAATTGATCCGAGGCTTCTTGCCGAAAATCCTCTTCTTAAATTTCTGGTTCTTATGAGTAATCGTACTCAATATTTGCTTCTTCGTAATGATCGAGAATAGGGTAATAATTATCAAAATACTGTTCCTGATTATTATCGGATTCTTGATGTTCGATATTATGCAACTATTGAGACTGGAATCTAGGAGGTTCAGAGGGTTGGACGAAGTTTTGATTGAATTGTGGTTGTTGTTTGAACCGTAAAAGTTGATTGTAGACTGGTTTTTGTTGAAACCGTGTAGGTTGGGTATATTTATTTTTGTAAGAAATGGTATCCATTGGCTCAAACTTTCGATTATCTATTTGAGGCTTATGACAACTATTTCTGAAGGAAATGCAGGAAATCCAGGATTTTGATTTTTAAACTGATTATTGGTAAAAGGTTTATGATTGTAGTATTGAGGTTTGTTAAAATTTTGGAATTGGGGTTGAAATGGTTGTTGAGTGTGGAATGGTCTTGGAGGTAATAAACGTTGAAAGTTACGAATTGGTACGGATGGAATTAATGGCTTTCTTGGAACCATTAATTGATTGATTGATTGATTAGAGTGTACGGCCAAGGACTAACCAGGAACTCCCGAAATGCCGGGCACCACCTTACACCCGTGTTACATATAACAAAACCGAAGGAGTGGATGGAAATTCTTAGTTTTGACAGACTCGACCCCAGAAAACATTGAGGGTTGGCCCATCAAAACCATAAAATCCAAACCAACAAACGAAAACTTTCAAAATCCAGGAAATTACGATGCGGTTGGACCATTAAAACTGTACAAATTTAATCTAACAAACCTAAAATTCCCATAATCAAAGTTTTAAGTCAGAAATTGAGAATTTTTAAATTTTTTTTTTTTATTTGCAATTTTTGAAGTTCAGTATTCAAAAATGTGATTTTGGAGACAAAGTTATAGAATCTAAGAGATTCTTGCGCTAAAAAATATAATTAACAGCCAAAGATAAGTTGCGGAAAATTAATTATTATTATTATTTTTTCTTTCTAATATAATCAAAGAGATGACTTTGAAAATACCGACGATGAATGGCGACAATTAAAATCGGTAAATTTTGTAAAATTGAGACTAGATGACAAATGGATATCGACGCCTTTTGGTACAAACTACTGGAATTTAAACTGTGCAGACATTTTGTTACCCTTAGTCTCAGTCACGACCTACACGAGTGTTTGTTTGGGACGCATCCAGTCGGATATGGGGGGTTGTTGGTCGCACCAAGTAAATAACCATATGCCTCGTGTATCAATACAAAAAAACATTCAGTTCACTCTTCTTCCACTTTCCCACATCACCATCAATTAACTTAAATTACTCCATATTATTAATTTTTTTTAAATCTTCATATATATAATAATTTTATTTAAATTCATTTGTATATAGTATGTATATATATATATATATATATATATATTGTAAAATATTAGTCCACTATATAAATTAGAAATTAACTATATGATATATAAATGATTAATAGATTATTTGACTACCTTAAATTCTAACTATTACTATTTTATTGAATTAATAAAATTAAAAAAAAATTTTCTTTGGTGACAAAAAAAAACTTAAACTTAATAAACCCGTTAACCAAAAATCAAAAAAAAAATTCCTTACCATCAACATCCGTAGAGTACTCTCCGTTGCTTTGTGGTGGCTGAAAAAAACCTTTTTTATATTAATTTCTTTTAAATAAATATATGTCGTATTTTCACTATTTCTATTTTTTTTTAATTATACTTATTCACTATCACAGACAGATTTAAATATATATATATTTTTTATATTAACTTAATGAGAATTCACTTATATATATAGTAAGTACTTAATCATATTTTATATACAACGGCTTCTTGAATATACTGCCTTTTAAATATCACAAAGCACTTGTTGAATATCACCAAGCAATTTTTGTAGTGCAGTTGATCACTACAAAAATTAATTAGATTTTTTCCTTTGCCTTGGATCACAAGCAAAATATTGTTGACCAAATCCGTCTTATACAAAATTTTTACCAATAAAATCAGATCCAAGCTCGATGGTAAATTGGTTTCAACTCGAAGGTAAATTTGTTAAACTCGATGGTAAATTGGTTTAACTTAAGCGCATTTCCCACTACCGTTACGTGGACGCCACACTCGAAATTTTTTTACTTTTGTGACTCTTACACAATGCGTACGATCTGCGCTTGGATGGTATTTGTCCCACTGCAGCCACTACAAATAGTTTACGGTAGGGGACTAGAAAACCATCAATTTTATTAGCAATACTGTATGAAACACCACCCGTCACAAATTAGTTACCTTTTTAATATTTTTATAAACAGAATTTATTTATATAGCACGTGTTTTAATTTTTTTTTTTTTTATTTATATATATCATAAATTTTTGTGGTCATCTGCCCATCGTCTGTTTTAACTAATAATGAGATTTTCTAAAAAATTTTTTTTTTATAATTTCGATATCTGGTGGGGGAAAAACAACGGTAATTTCATGAAATAATTATAAAAAAAAAAATTAATTATTTGATTTTTCCCCTCACTACTATGCACCATCAGTCCGACTACAGCAAGACACCAGCTTGCGTCTTTCAACCCACAATACTCGTATTACTTAAAGAACCAAAATACAACACCCATTCATAAGTGTGATACCCGTAACGATTTCCAAACTTAAATCAACGTATAATGGCTGTCTTAACGAAATATTAAGGATTTTACTATTTTTGAACCTGGAAAAACTATGTTAACCAACTTTAATAAAGTATAAAAGTACATTTTAGTAATAAATTTAAAAATAATTTAAAATTTAACGAAGAATTTAATTAAACCTCATAAATGAAAATGTAAAATACAAAAATATTAAATACAAAATAAAACCATTACATTTACACCTCCCCCCCCCCTCCCTCGTAGGAACATACCAAAGTTATTTTTATACACTAACCGAAACATCATCCCTAAGATGTCCGGTCATAGGCAAATCAGCCTGCCTCCACTTCCAGAAAAAACTTTGAATGACTCTCTCAACAAAAGAAATAATACCCACGATATCCAATGACTAAAACCCAAACACCCATCAACCGATCACAAATATTTGTAAACATTTACAACCAATATCAAAAAGCTAATCCAAACCAAGTCCCTTTGTCAAACCCCTTCTCGACCATAAAACCGAATAATCTGAATCGACCCGACCACCAACATGTGTATACCTCACGCAAGCACCTCAAACTGGGAACACACGTTTATACTTCCACACAATTGATGAAATCAATAGGAACATTCTAATAGGATCATATTAATTATATACCTACCGAGCAATTGGCGCAGTGGTTAAAGCTGCGGTGTTTGGGACGGGAGGTACCGGGTTTGAATCCCAACGGGGGACGGTTGCAAAAGGGGTTTTTCATCACTTGATTACGATCGGTGATGACGATGAACACAACTATGACCCCCCGTTGGAGTGCAGAATTCATGGGCCGAACCATCGTCCATGCCAGTACAGGCTGGCTGGAGCAATGCAATGTGCAGATGGATATTTGAAACGCGAACCTGTATTCGCGCGTCCTCGATTTGGCTTGTAATGGCGTAAAGTAGGACGTTAATTAACCGCGAAAGAGTTGGGTGAGCTTCGGCCCCAAAACAGATTGCATAGAAATAAACAAACAAACAAACAAACAATTATATACCTAAAATAAGAAATAAATAACCAAACAACAACAAACATATTCAATAAGATACAAATGATATAAAGAAAAAAAACACAATTTAGTACAGTATGTACTAATATAACATCTAGAATATTCTAGAAGGTTTTTAGAACTTTATATATATCGTTCACTTATATCGATATATCTTTTTCACTTAATAAATAAAGGCACTAAATGTATCGTTATAAATTGTATTTTTTATTCGTCACTTAATTTACACTTTGTCCCTTTTTATTCAAAATATTTTTTTTCAAACGAATCACTTGATAATATAATATTGTAACAATTATTTTTTTAATGCGACCGTATTTGCGAAAAATCCACAGCGAACTGTCGTATAACTTTCTTTTTGCCACCGTTACCAAAACCGGAAAATTGTTCTCGAACAATTTGCTCGATGAATGAAAACGTCATTCATCGGAATATATCTGTCCTATAAGACACTCCAACAAATTTGGAAGCATTAATCGGCAAGAAAGATAATATTCTTACAATAAAATCAGGCATCAGGATTCCATTGAAAGCCAAAACGTTTTGGAGCTATTGGATTACCTAATCAATAAATGGCACTCACATTGGGCAACCTTTTATAAACCGAGCAGTTCACAACAACTCACACTGTACATCCCTAAATTGTTCATAAACAAAATTAAAAATAAAATTTGAACATGTTAATAAACATACATAATCGCTATGAAGTTCTAAAAATGGAACAAGGAAAACAATACTCTCTCTAAATTATACACATGTAAACGGTAAATTATGTTTTATTTTAATTTTAACCGATCAAGCAACAAACAAGAATACAACAAAAACAAAAAACCCAATATATACTCAACATATGTGTATAAAGATGTACCCCTGTACTCTCTGAACACCCATATACTATACCTATGTACTAAGTATTATGTACTATATACTTTGTATTATGTACTATATACCTTACACTATGTACTATGTGCTATGTACTATATACTACATACTAATTATGCACATGTTTAGCATGTACTTACTTATGTACCTACTACACTATGCAGTTAAAATTTAAAAAAAAATAAAAATAAACAATGCACATTACAAATGACACATTAATACCTGATCTCTGGGAAACGACAGAGTATGTTATCCATTTCACCATCCCAGATTTGTTTTGCCCAGTGTGTCCTTGATGTACACATACATTAACCCAAACCATTGAAACACAAAGAAACACTAAAAACTACAACAAAAACAAAAACCAATAAATAATAAATTTTTAAAATGTAGAGAACGAACAAAACACGTCCGATCTCTTCGACTAACAAAATTGCACTACAATGGCTTTCTTGGAACCATTATAGACAAATTTGATTTTTTAGCATACTGAATATTTTGTTCTTTCAAACAAAATTGGAATGCTTCTTGTATATCGCTTGGTTGCATGGCTCTAACCATAGAACCCAAAGGTTCTTTTAGACCAGCAAGATACGTGGAAAGACACATTTCCCTAAATAAATTATTTTTTGTTTCAATTACAATGACATTGCATTCGTTTATCCTTGTAAAATTAATCATTGTTGATTGCAAAGCAATGATTTTAGAATAATATTCCTTTATTGTTAAATTTTGTTGGTTAATTGAATGTAAGTCCCTAATATTTTTTACCGATCTTATTATCCGATTTATTATGACTAACTAAATTTTCTCTCATGGTATCCCAATTTAGGGGCATATTTAAAACTTCGTTGGCCTCTCCAACGATTTTATTCCTAATTGCTCTGAACAAGATTCGGGTATATGGTACACCGCTTATCTCATCGCAAATTTCGAGGATCTCGTTCACAATTTGGATAAATTCAAAAAGTGTGTGTGTGTGTGTCGATTTCCATCGAACTTTGACATATTCTTTACGGCATCTGGTATTCTAAGACTATTAAATAAATTATTTATGTTATGTTCTGGCATTCGTCCTTCGCTTTATTGTTGCGACATAATATTATTAATATTTATTTTTTTGAATTTATTAATAAATCTTCTATCTTATTTTCATTAAACGTGAAACAGATATTATTTTTATTGTCATCTATATTATTCTCGGAAACCGCGAGATTACTTAACCTATTTCTGAGATTATTATTTTTCCTGGGATATTTAGTTGGTACGAACATAAATTATTAAACTTGACTCCCCAGATTACTATGTTGTGATAAATCATCCCTTTGACTTGTCACGAAATGTTGAATAATTGATGTATGCTGCTTTACACACAAAAAAAAAATTTTTTTTTTTTTATTCAATGCACATAAATATATAATTTGATATTTTTGTGATTGGCACTTTCACTATATACTGATATTCTCTCAGTATGGAATTTTCTTTTAATTCCTCGAATAATACACTCACTTTTATTTTTATATTTTAATATATTTTATTTTTTAATATATTTTTATATTATGATGAACTTTTATATTATATTCGCTTTTATCACTTAAAATTATTTCTTATTTATTTATGTTTCACTTATTATTTCTTATACATATATTATATGTGGTTTCGTGTTTGGACCTATTAAAATAAATCCTTCTACCGACTGCGCCAATTACTCCGTTGCAGTTGTGGATTGTTTTAATTTATTTGAGAACGTATTTAATTTATATTAAGGTAGTTTTGATGTTATAAGTTTCAAGTCTAATAATAATCTGTCCCTTACATTATTTTTTAGGACTATATATATTTTAATGTAAAATAATATAATTTAATAAAGTGGGGATAAAGATAATAAAGACTACAAAGAGAAATGAACAAGTGTTCATTTCGATAAGAATTTGTAACGGATCAAGGTGCGAGTCCCATTAGTGTCATTAACAAAAAACGACACCATTGGAATCCGCACGTGCTGCCCCACGCACGTGATCGAATCGACGAGCACATCATATCATCAGCAAAATATTAATTAACCATTATAAGACAAATTTTAATTTTCTATAAATTCAAAAAAAAAAAACAAATCATTAAAACCAAAAAAATAGAAAAACCCAAAATGACCCCAATACCATATGTTTTGATTAAAAATAAAAACAATAATAATTAAACGGATTCTTAATTAATTTAACTCAAAGAAATATACAAAAAAATACTTAATTAAATTTTACTATTTAACTAATATTTCTAATAACAAGAAAATAAAATTATAAAACAAAAATTTTAATAATATTATATAAAAAAAAACTTACTGATACCCCACCACCATCATGCGCTTAAATATCATAAATTTAAATTTTTTAATTTTTTTTTGTTGGTTGGTTGTTGCTGTTGATGACAAAGATCCACTAACCATTGAAACAGACGTGTTAGGATTTTATGATGTCGAAGCTCTCGACAGAGAGTTGGGATAAAAAAAAATCGAAGATAACGTTGTTTTTTCTTCTTTAGAACCTCGTGTTAAAATTTGCCTTGATGATGGTAAAATAGGCCCTTTTGCAGTTTTACAGTTAAATTGTATGTAATTAGTAATTATTTAACTTGTACCGAATTTTTTTTTTTCATTAGAGGATGATGACGTTGATACTAGTTTGATTACGATTAATGGTAACAAATATTTTATTATTACCAATAATAGTATTTACACGTAACAAACAGTATGCCCGTAAATAATAGTTTTTTTTCGATTTTTTGTCACTAAGTCTCTTAGTTCAATATAACAATCCAGATTACGTGATTAAATCACAAATAAATAATTTATTTTATACACAAATAGTTTTTCTTTTCTTTAAGTCAATCAATATAAACATAACTTTACGTAACGGTTCAGCCGAAAATTTGCTTGTCTTCAAGAAATTTTATGAACACCTTTTTCATTATTGTTTACTTTTCTCTAGTACACAATCTTAAAACTCAAAAAAAACTGTTCAAAAATGGGAAATATAGACTTCTAAAACTTATTAACTTCTAAAACTTATATAAACTTAAATTTATCATTTTACCTTTTATTTTTATGTCACCCAAAACTTGACTCTTGATCTTTTTAGTTTACCAAAAAAACTCAACTCCCCCCCAGTTATAATATTTATATTAATTTTATTCAATTTTTTATTGACTCAACTTAAAGGTTGAGTCTTTTATTTAATTTTATTTTTATTTTAAGATATAAAATACAACATACATTAATTAACTGTTTTCACCAGTGATTTACAAATAACAATTCCACATTATTTTGATTTTTACTCTACTTTATAGTTTCTAATTTAATGATAACAAATAGTGTCGACTTTCTTGGGTTTTTTCCATGAAGCGTTCACCTTATGCAAAAACGACAGTTTTTGTATACATTTTTAAAAAATGTATTAACGAGTACATTGAATTAGGGCATATGAAAAAAGCCAGATGGAAACTAATTCATAAAATAAGGGACGATTTTTGTAAAAGGTGGTCACAAGAATACTTGCATCAATTACAACAACGAGCAAAGTGGACCATACAGACACCTGACTTAAAGGTTGGTCAATTAGTTCTTGTTCGAGACAATAACATTCCACCATCAAGATGGATAACTGGACGTATTACAGACGTTCACTCAGGGCAAGATGGAATTGTTCGAGTAGCAACACTCCGCGGCCTCGGAAGGGCTCTTATAAAAAGACCAATAACAAAATTGGCACCACTCCCGATTGATGATTGTATAGAAAAACAGAGTACTGAAGCAACTTCTAAACCAACGACACTATTGTCGACCATTCTCAGTCACAAATCTAATCCTAGGAAACGCAATGTACATGAAGAACTATCGCGGAGAGAGAAAAATCTACCAAACCTTTGGTTGCGAGATAACGTAGAGGATCAAGTAAAACAGGCTGCAAAGAAAATTAAAACCATTCCCCAACCTCAAATAAAAAGAAGGAAAATTAGACCGTGCTTTCAATCAAGATTGATGTTGTATACGATGATTCCACTATTAAGCGTGCTTCGGGTATGTTCGACGATAACCAACAATTCTAAAATTGATGTCACCACTCTAAATTCGACAACCGGAATATACTTTGAAAACATTGGTACAGCTCAGCTGTCATATCAACAATGGACGATTGTATCATATTTCAATTTATCGGCAATGTTATTAGAAGCTGGAGTATATAACGCAGCTATCAATAGAATGGACAAGTCTTGCCAAGATGATAATGAGTGGTTACAATTAAGACAACTTTGTAAGCCTGCATTAGCACAAATAAAACAACAAATGCTCAACATAAACCGCAATAATGAAATGTTTCGACCTACGTATAATCCTACTCGGACGAAACGAGGTTTAGTAAATGTGGTTGGAACACTCACCAACCAGCTGTTTGGGATCCTCGACCAGGAAGATGCACAACGATATGATGATGAAATCAGGTCAATAAAGAAAAATGAAGAACATGTATACAAATTGCTGAGAGGACAAATTACCATAACTGAATCAACAGTGAATATTATAAAAAAGGACTGGGTAGCAGTAAATAACCAACTAAAAGAAATAGATAAACAAACAATGTCAATACTCGACCTAGTAAAAAGGAATGAGGACGAAGGTTTGGCTGTACAAAGATTTCTCGCTCTATGGATACATATGTCAATCGAAATGACGACCTTATATTAACACAACAACAACTAATCGATGTTATTACCGACATTCACCATAGTAAAATAAACATGTTTGTTCTAAAACCTGATCAACTCAAGACAGAACTGCAAAAATTACATGAAATAATTCCAGCTGATGCAACCATATATGGAGAAAACAATATGATAACATTATACCAAATGATGACGGCAAAGGTTGGACAAGCAAACAACGCATTAATTTTTGAACTGAAAATGCCGTTGCTTAACAACAAGATATATCAAATCATCAAACCGATTGATATCCCAACCAAACACAAGGGCATGTATGCATACATAAAACCAACAAGTGAACTATTTCTGATAAGTTTAAATAGGGAAACCTACTATTCCATGTCAGAAGACGAACTTTCTGATTGCAAATCCATAAGGGGTACAGAATATATATGTATGATTCACAATGTGATTCATAGTACCCAAAATGAACCAGCACCGTGTGAGATCAAGTTAATTATCAACAAAGAAATATATGCAGACGCTTGTGAAATTCGATTTATAAGACCAACAAATATGTGGATTCTTACACATGATCCGGGCACATGGATTTTTATATCTGAAAGGGATCATACAATAAATATCATTTGTAATAAGGAAGTTACAACCACAACTATAAGCGGAACGGGAATCATAACCGCACACAAGGCTTGCACAATTACTGATGGAATGACAACTATACAGACCATCCAAAACTTTAACACACGAATGGAGACATTCTATCAACCAACGATAAATCTTAGCAGCCTGCTCATTCAAGCAAAAAATGAAACACAACCGACCACCACCAGTACAATTGTGACCCTTAATGAATTCAACAACATTCTCACGGACTTGAACCAACTATCAACCAATATTACACGTTTAAAGACTACCATACAAAATGAAGATCAACAGCTTAACGCCCACGATGTTCACCACTATTTTGTTTTATATGGGCTCATTACTGCAATTATGGGATTAACCATTGCATATTATTGCAAATCCAGGAAAACATCCTGTAGATCAAATGTAACCAGTTCATCTTCACATCCACAGCCATTACCACGGCGGTTTTTATCCACCATAGCCGCCCCGGAGGATGTTCAGTCACGTGAACATGACATAAACAATGGTGTTTAGTTAACAAATTAATTTCATATAGAAACAATAATTTCATACGTTAAAATATGAATTAGAATCAAATTTCGGATAAACATATCATTATGCTTAAAAATATAAGCATATCGGATATGCATTTCCTTTAATTTAATTGACAAATTTATAATATAAGTAAAATTGTAAGTTAATATAATATAAGTAAAATCAGCAAATCTGATATTTGTTGTAGTATAATATATAAAATTTTGTGTATATAAACTCAACAAATTGAATAAACATTAAGTAGTTTTCAACAACACTTCTATCTGTTATTGTCTAAGCCCCCACCAGTGGTAAGCGGATAACAGTCCAATATCGAAAGCTATATCAAGTGTAATCACTGATATAACATATGTTGTCCGCAATTTCTAGCATGGCACTTGTAAATCTAGAGAATCCATCTCTTAGCACTTCGATTTTTTTGGCCTTTAATAATAAAAGTTTTTTCTCGAAGTCTTCTGTAAAATATAAGTTTAATTAGTTTATATATGTATATGCATATATCTAGATACATGTAAATGTATAACAGTTATAGATATATGTAACATACTAGCATTTAATATATATATATATATATATATATATATATATATATATATATATATATATATATATATATATATATATATGAAGTGGTTGATGGGACAAAGGGAGCTTTCGGGGCGTCTCGCTCGCTGGAGCTTAAAACTGCAAGGATTTAATTTTACAATTGAATACCGAAAAGGTATTCAATTTTTCGATCATGCGTTCAATTTTTTTATTAACTTCAAATATTCTTACTTATAAATTTAACTTATGTCCAATATTTATCACTTGGACACTTCCAAAGTTTTTTTTATTAATTACAACTATTATATTATAATACTTATTAATAACTTTAATTTATTTTCAATATACACAACAATGTTGTATAAAATATTTATACCACAATATAAATATTTTCAATATTTATCATTTAATATTTTTTTTTTCAAAAGAAACTTTATAAAATTCTGCTTTTTCCTTTTTTTCAAAATTTATTTTTTTATTTAAATGTTTTTATCTCTACGTCTTTCATCGAACTCCTCTCTAATTTTTGCTTTTTCCGGTTTTAATTTTTCAATACCAACCAAAAAAAAATGCAATACAACGCTATCCAATTTGCATATCATGCCGCGTACTAATTATAATTTAATGTAGATTGTTTCATTACGTCTTGGAACGGAAAAAAATTGCATGACGTTTCAATCGTGAGGACGACCCACACCCGAGCAAGTCTCAAAGCCAGGCCAAATGCATCTAAACTCATCCTCACAATAACTCACAAGTAGTGATGGGCTGATCAGATACTTTTGAGTATCGATATCATTTGACTCATTTCAGCAATTAACCTGATACTTTTAACTCGATACTTTTAACCTGATACTTTGAATTGAATACCAAATATATACTATGTAGTATGTACTGTAGATAAAAACGTACTTTTTTTGTATGTAAATATTATATTAAATTGATTTAGTTAATTTTATTTTTATATTACTTATTACATAAAAATTTACAAAAATTATCATCAAAATTTTAATATAGCAAAATAATTTTAAACTTATATAATTATCCTATTAAACTTTAATTTATTAGAATAAACTACACCAGATAAATCGAACTTATTGAAGTTCATTTTAAAAGTCCAAATATATCAATATATTTTGTCTGTTAGTCAACGCTTTACTAAAATGGTTTTGTTCCATTCTAGCACAGTATATTTGAATCGTGTGGAATCGAGGATCGAGGTACGTTGCCAATTGCAGAATATAATTTCGATCATTGTTGAGAAAGCGTTCCGTTACTTTTTTGTGCACCACATCTAGCATATTAATAGCAGCATTAGTCACAATTGACCCTCTCAAATCACATAAAAAGAGTTTAGTACCCTCCACTATTGCCAAAATTTTGGAAATAGTTACATTATTCTCTGAACTGAATTCAGTGGTAAGACCATCGAATGGTTTAAGAATCGAGCATATTTCTTTTAGTGTTAATATCTCTGATTGAGATAATGCTGGTAAATCTTTTATATGGAGTAAGGCCATCGTGGCATGGATTGGCTCTTCCAAAAGACAAAATCTGTAAAACAAATGCTATTTTAGATATTTTTCTCATGTAATTTAAGTTGAAAAACCAGAAAATTGGAAAATTTTACAGGGCCAAAATAAAATAAAAATTTTGGTTGGATTTACCTTTCGAACATGTGTAGTGTTGAATTCCATCGAGTAATCACATCATTTATTAATTTTAATGGAGTAGACGTTCCACTCATTTGAACCTGAAGTTGCTTTAATTTTTCGTTTGCTGTGGTACTGCGATGGAAGTGTTCGACAATTGCCTTAACTTTTTTCTGAATTTCAGAAATGGTTTTGACTCCTTCTTGAACAATTAGGTTCAAGCAGTGGGCAAAACATCGCACATGCGAATGTTTCGACAGATTGACCGCTGCCGAAATATTGCTGGCGTTATCTGTTACAATCGCACTAATTTTTTTTTTCTATTGTATATTTTTGGAAAACATCTAACAGTGTGTCTTTTAGATACTCTGCCGTGTGTCTGGAAGATGACACATTCACACAATCTAAAAGTACGCTTTCTATTACCCAATCATCTGTTATTATATGGCCTGTGATTGCCATATAGTTTTCGTTATTTAAGGAGGTCCACGTATCTGTAGTTATGGCTACACTCTCGGCTTGTTTGATAAATTGGGTAACGTTAGCTTGACATTTGTCAAAATGCTGAGGCAACAATGATTTGGTCAACATTGACCTTGATGGTAAAATATAGGATGGATCTAAAGCTTTCGAATAAGTTTGGAAACCTTTATCTTCAACAATTGAAAAAGGTTGAAAATCTAGTATAATGAATTTCAGTAATTCATTATTTAAGCGTTTTTGCCGAGTTATGGATGCGGGCCGAGTTATATACTGTGTTAATGTGTGTTGTTGTAAGAAACGGGCCGCTGTAGCAGTTCCAGAGTTCGACGTTTCTGCCGTAGTTTCTACATCTTCTGCATCTACATCTACTGAAACAGTATTAATTCTACTTGGAGCCATTGAATTGCTTGTCGAAGGGACGTTTATATTTCTCGAAGTGTTGGTATGTGTTTGATTTACAGTTGGTACTTTTTGAAGTACCAACTGTATGCTTTTTTTCGAAGTGGCGTTTTAAGTTAGTCGTAGCTCCACCTTTTGAAGAAAATGTATTTTTGCATATATCGCACTTTGCTTGCGTTTCATTTATAGCGTTAAAATGAAGCCAAACTTCGCTTCGCTTTCTTGAACCGGAAGCCATTGCCGTAAAATATTAATTAAAGTTCGAAAATAAAACTTAACTAACGTTTACAATTTTAAAATAATACAAAGTTATACTTCACTTAAATAATTTTTTTAGTAGTAAATCTACAAGAACTTAAAAATCACAGAAACACTAAACAGTCTAAAATATGAAAGCAAAACTACCAAATCGACAGCTTAATATGTAATTTTAAATACAATACCAACGATTTTTGATTTAAATATCTATAGTTCGAGTTCGAAATTCGAATCGAATCAAATCAAAAGTACTATATATATCAATTTTTTCAATATTCTTTATTCTCTAAATTCATACACATACAGTGGTTTCTATATTTGACCGTTACTCTCATTAATTTGTGAGAATGAGTAAGTTATATAATATATCGTGTATTTTATATTGTTCTGAAAGAAATAGACACATTTCCATATATACGTATTCATCTAACTCGTTCTCGCAAACATTTACGCAGTATGCGCATGCTTAAAAAATGAAGAAATGGAAAAAACAAAAATGAGTAATAAAAAAACGAGTCTTTTTAACCTGATACTTTGAAAAGTACTCAATTGATATTCCGAACCTTTTGAGTATCAAATTAAAAGTATCAGGTTAGAATTGGTTCGAACATCACTACTCACAAGTAAACAATCGCATAAAAAAAACAAAAAAAAATCAGTTTTACATTAACAATTACGTTCTAATGTCTTTTAGATGATACGTTCCCAAATTAGTTCCGTTTTCATCCACAAGTTTGTAGGCTACATTACCAACGGATTCTTTTATAAAAGCTTTCCGGAATTTAGGTGCAAGTTTAGCAGCTAAAAATTTTTGTTAACGGACAATTTCTACGTATGAGGCGATAGTTCCGTTACAAGGCATTATCAACCAACAAAATAATTTTTCTGTTTGCAATTTTCATATTTTTATTAATTCCCACAAGCCATTTCTGAAATATTTTCAAGGGGTTTTAATTTTTCGCCCGTTGAGCTGCAACATAATAGTTGTTATGTTGCGCTTATACGCTTCTTAGCAAGCTTTCCACCTTTGCACTTTTCTCTTTTAATGACGTAAGATTTGGTTGGTAGCTATCGGTAAAATAAACCTGTTTCATCAGCATTGAACTGTTTTCTGGAATATTCCTTTAATAAGTCCGGAAGTTTTTGAATTCAAGATTTCGCGACTTCATAATTTACATCGGCCGACTTACCCGACAAAGACCGAAATACAATATTATGTCTGTTTTTGAATAATTCAAGCCATCCGTTGCTTGCTTGAAAGTCACTAATTGTAAACTGTGTCGCCATTTGTTTCGCTTGTGTTTGTAGTATCGGTCCACTGATAGGAATGTTTTTTGATCTACATTTTTTCACAAATTCCCACATGGCTTCATTAATTTCATTATTTACTGTATTTTTCAATTTTCGTTTTCTTGAACCTGAAACATTATTGGACCATGCGTCTAAAATAAACTCTTTCCGTTTGCAAATGTTTGAAACCGTAGTCTCATTAAGAACCTACTTTTTTTGGTCTATTGAAAGCTCTGTTAGTTTTTTAGGTTTACCGCTCATGTTGCTTAATTTTAAACATTTAATAAAATAAATTATGTGGAAGAATTGACATATGTATTTATAATTAATTATGTACATACTTACCTTGCTTAAACATGTAACGTAACCATTTAAAAGTTGCACTAAATCTAATGACTTTTTTCGTACCGAAATACACACAGCATAATATGTACAAATGTATATGTACGATTGAAATGGGATACAGAAAACAAATCTCAAATTTACCGAACAGTTTAACACTTTGTATAACAGCGCAATGAATTTGAAGTTTTTTGTTCGTAAATACGTCTCTGCCTTCGAATGTTTTATTGATGAACCAAACTTAAAAACATACATTCCATTACACATAAAAAACTGAAGAGATTGGAGAATATCAGTGTGAAAACTAGATGTAAATTTTTATATGTAACATGCATACATACACTGAGAAAAATATAACTTAAAATTAAAGATTTTAATCTTTCTATCAAAGAATTTTAGCCTATAGATTTTGCGCAAAATTTTTTCTATTTTATTTGAAAGTTTCATTTCATTTTATTTTAAATTATGAATAAGAACTTTGCCTTAAAAGCTTATGGCATTTAAATTAATAGTTTAAGGTATTTGGTTAAAAAAAAATTATTTCATTTCATCGAAAATAATTTTTTAGCTTAAAATTAACACTTAGGGCTATAAAATTAAAAATATTTTTATTTTAATTGAAAATGCATAATTCTTTGAATCAAGTTAGTTTTTCTTTAAAAATAAAGTTCACGAGAGTTAAAAATAAAAATTGTATCCTTTGAGTTAATAGTTTAGAATTTTCGATCAAAGGAACCATTATGATTGATCCAAATGAATCTGCTCTTAAAAATAAAAACTAGAAAACATTAAAAGTTTAAAATTTAATTCGACCGTTTGGTTCAACGTTTTTTTACTTACCTATATTTTAATTTACATACCTTTCCATTTAATTTGACAGAAATAGAAATAAATATAACATAAATATAATTATTTAATTCATTTTAAATTTATTGTTTATATTTTTTACATCACAGTTAATTTTATAAAATCACAACATTTCGCTTATTTTTAATTTCAGTTTGCAACAAATATGTCAAAGAACCCTTCATAACAAAACTAAAATTATATATATTCCTTAAGTCTGACAACTTTTTCTCCTGTAGTTAAATAATATAAGTTAACCGGATGACTTTCTATATCTTGAAAATTAATTAAGTTTAAACTTTTAGATGGAGTACCAATTGCATAACAATGAAACTGAGCAATAAATGCATGATTATTAAAAGATTTACATATTGCAAAAATTTGCCCATGTACCACTAATATATCAATAATTTCATAAATTATAATTTTATTACTCGATGTTTCGTTAAAAAAATAGCCTACTTTATATTTTGTGCCACGGAAAATTATAGTACTTATGTATTGGTGATTAGATTCTAGATGAGATATGATATCAGAATATTTTAGTTCCTTATCCGGACAGTAAAATAATTTACCTACCAATTCAAATTCTTTTTGGAAAAACTCATTCGAATAAAGCAATTTTGAAAATTTTACGGAAGCTTTTATTGCTAAAGTAAGTGGGATATTAAGGCGTGATGTGATATTTCTCGCATATTGTTTATGAAGTTGGTGTTCAGCTTCAAAACGAAAACACCATAGAAATTTTAAAGGGCCACATTTTCGTATTATTGTAGGATAGTGAACCAAAAAATGATATTTAGGTTTTAAATCTTGGTTAAAAAGATTTACGTACGAACTATTATGTTGATGGATTAAGATTGTTAGCTCTGCTAAACTATGCTCATTATAACTACTCTTAAGTAACAGAGTAATTGATATTCTTGGGTTTTTTTAATAAATAAATTTATTGGTGAATTTTTTTTCCTCGGCGGAACCCAGTTTTTAATTTAAATTAAAGGAAAACGAAAATTTTTTTTATAATTTTATAAGAAAAGAACAATTTTATTTAATTTTTATTTTATATCGACGTTTCGATTTGAATTCCAAATCATTTTCAAAGATTAAACTAGGAGCAATTATATAAAACAACAATAATGATAATTAAAATATTGAATTTGACTTAAATTAAACAATTTTTGTACTTACATAATAAAATAAAATTGACTATATTATATCAAATTAAAATAAACTGCACAAGACTACGATACATTTTACAATGCGGCACTTGACTAAATGACAATTACGCGAAAGCGGCTAGTGTATCACAGTTATAGTTACAGGTAAAAAACGGAATCTATAATATTAGTACCGAAAAAGGGAAAAACCGTTAAATAATTTGGTACCTAAAAATTACTGGGGAGTTTTTTATTTTATGATGTTATTATAGGAATTAGTAAGCGAAAGGCTGTCAGTTTGTTTGTTCATTGTATTATTAGTTGTTTTTATGTGGATCATTTCTAGTATGTTACGTTTCAGGTAGTTGGATTCTCTGTCTAAAATTTTTACTTTATCAAAATTGGGGGAGTGTTTCAGTCGGAGGGAATGGTCAACTAATGCGCTATGTTTTGGATCTTTGATGTTTATATGGTAATGGTGACTGTACATGCGTTTCTTTAAATATTGTTTGGTTTGGCCTATATACGTTTGGTTACAATTATTGCATGGTACTTCATAAATTAAATTTGATTGTATGTGTTTGTCCGTTTTATCTTTAAGTTTGGAGAAGGTATTTTTATAGAGGGTATCGAAAGGCTTAGCAACTAACTGTATGTTATGAGGTTTAAGTATTATTTTCAGGGAATGGAAAGTACGGTGTTCATAGGGGATCGATATGTATCGTTTAATTGTTGGTTCCTCTACTGGTTCGACTGTTGGTCTGGGTGTTTGATGATAATTTTGTTTAACGGTTTTTATGGTTTGGTTCACAATTTGTGGTGGGTAGTTATTGTTATATAATGTTTCTTTGAGGAGGTCAAAATTTTGTTTGTGGAAATCTGGATCTGATAGTGATAAAATGCGTTTTGCTAATATGGTTATTGTATTTATTTTGTATGTTTTGGGAAGATAAGAATTGTAATTGAGATAACGTCTTGACCATGTCTTTTTATGGTACCAATTAGTAACTAGCCGTCTATTATTGTTTCTGTGTATAATGATGTCAAGGAAAGGAATACTACTGTTTGTTTCGTTTTCTATTGTAAATTGGAGTTTTTTGTGAAAATTATTGAAACTATTATGAATTGTCTGGATATCAGTTTGTCTAGCTATGCACAAAATGTCATCTACGTAGCGTAAGTATAATAGTGGTTGTTGGGGAAGGGTGGCTAACACTGTTTCTTCCAGATGTTCCATGACCAAATTAGCTAGTACTGGAGAAACTGGAGAGCCCATTGGGGAACCAGAGATTTGATGATAATGAGTGTTATTAAACGAGAAAAAACAGTTATTAATAACAAAACAAAGACCTTCTTTGAAAGCTCGGGAACTTAAGTTGGTATGTTGTTGAATGTCGTTCCATTTTTTGTTTATAATATCAGATATAAGGTTGTTAGGTATGTTGGTAAACAGGCTTGTAACATCAAGTGAAAATAATCTAAAGTCATCCGGGATTGTTAGGTTTTTTAATTTGGATTTTAAATCAAAAGAATCTTTTACAAAACTGTTGGTCCTACCTACAACATTTGATAGAATATTTGCAAAAAATTTTGACATGTTGTAAGTTGGAGAGCCTATACTTGAAACTATCGGTCTAATGGGATTGTTTGGTTTGTGTATTTTTAAGAGTCCGTAAAGTTTCGCCGGGGTACTATTGTATTGTCTTAAAAACTTGGCCCTGGCATTGGTAATGTATCCCATTCTTTCCCATGACGATATTAAAATGTTTGTATTGGATTGTGTAGAGGCTGTTTTGTCTTTTTTAATTAATTTGTAAGTGTCTCGGTCTTCTAGTAGTTAAGTAACAGATCAATTAATTTAACGCAAAGAAGTACAAATTTGTAAACTTCATCATCATGTGGAACATCGTTTCCAATAATTGAAGGGAAAAAATTGTAAAAGGTCCACATTTCACGTGCAGTCATTTTAAAATTCCCATTTTTTATATGGTTATGTTCAATTGGTCCACTTATATTTTTTATTTCAATTTCCCCATAGTTGAACATTTGCTTTTTGTAATTAAAGTTTTGTAACGAAACAAACTTTTTTTTAAAAATGAAATAATTTAAAATATTTTGCAAATTGTACTTGCAAATTCCCAAAAAAACGTCATGCATAATATCTGAAGCGACGTTATCTGTAACGTGAAATGAAGGAATTTCATTGAACGATGAAACAACCTTTATACCTGTTGCGCTATTGATATTTAACATTGCAATGTCGTCATTATAATTTTGCTTGTTTCTCAAAAATTCTGTATGCTCTGTAAAATCGATTTTGGTATGAATTTTAGTTCGTTTACATAACCGACAGTAAGATTCAGAATTAAATGACAGTGAGTACCCTAAAACCTGATTTAGACCTAAGTTATCCCCTAAGATTTGACCCAAAACAAAATGAATATTAAATAAATCATTAATCGTTTTAATGTCTATACCATCTTTTTCTAATGTAGTTATTATATCGATTAATGGTCTTATAGAGTGGTTTATACCGTATTCTTTAATATCTTTGGCCTTTATAAAACCACCGACAAATATATTATTTAAAATTGAAGTTTGGAATTTAGGTATGGTAGGAAATGAGTAATATACTCCACATATAGAATGTTTTCCAGCATGTGAGCTCAGAGGATCATTGATTTCGAAATCATCTAAATATAAATGAAAAGGAATTACAATTTTCCCTTCAAATTGAGTTACTTTCTGTTTCCATAAAGATCCATTAATAAAATTAGTTATTTCGGTATTCAATTCTAATCTCCTCATATTATCTAGAGTTAATTTCAAAATGTCTCCTGACTCAAAATATTTCTTGAACTGAAATGAAATATCAAGGAAGCACGCCTCTACTTGACTATTCTTTAAAGATGGGGTACCATTAACGAAAACTTCAACTAATTCATTATTTATTAAATAGGTCTTTGGTTTAGAAAAAATGTTTATATTTTCAATATATTTAAAAAATTTGTATTCAGTACTTATTTTTCTAAATGGGTTTTCCAAAAAATTAAAAATTTCATTAAATTCAACTTTTGATTTAACACATGCATGAGTAGATAATGGAAGCAAATAATCGCATAATGGTGAAGTTATACTACACTTAATAGATTCTTGAATATGAAATACCATATTTCTAGGCAATGATTTTTCATTATGAAGATTTAAGGAAAATTCAAGCATAGAGCTTTCGAGACTATTGATACATTTGTCTTTTGTTGCTGATGGTTCAATAGCATTTGTAATTGAAACATTATTACTAATGGGATGGTGTAAGTCTAACGAAGTTACAAATACATTTTGTGACACTAAGTTTATTGGTGGCACTTTGTCGAAATTTGGGTTGAACTTTTCAACTTCAAGTATACTTTTTTCGTCATTAATATGTTTTTGTAAATGAGATTTATATTTATATATGTTTTGAAAAATCTGGTTACAGTTAGGTTGGATGCAATTAAATGTATATATAGAAGGAGTTCCTTCAATTCTTTGTAAGTGTTCTGTGAGTTCTTTGACATTACTAAACAATTTTTTGCATATAAAACAGAGAAGCATGGTTATTCATTTAAAAAGTACAATCATATTATATAAAAAAAAAATGTATAAAGTTTGAAATAGAAAACTTATTAGTATAATAGTAAGTGGTTATTCGAATAAGCCTAAGTATTTCTTAATGTTCGGGTGTTTTGAATCTATATCAAACAAAAATTCTTGCAGAAAGTACCAAACTTCCTTGCTAAGAACGGAGTATTCTAAATTAAATATAAATGATAATTTTATCAGAGTCATTAAACATTTACGAAACGAACCGCATTTGTATTTGATTCCCTCGTAAGTTATAAAAATTTCATCCAATTTTTCCCATTTGGTCCCAATTACTACAATTTTCGGCTGCAAAGTAAATCCTTTTTGTTTGATTTGTTCTAATTTTCCTTCCAGTTCATTTATATTTTGCAAAAAAATTACAAAATCTTCCTGTGCGTCAGTTATTGTTGGTTTATATTTTTGACTAATTCTCTTTGGTTGAATTACAGCATGTAACAATAAGCAACTAATCATATCGCGTGCGTCTGGTGAATAAAAATGAAACCTTAGATAAAGCCCGTATATAATTAAAGCTGTTTTAAAAATATTAAGTAATGATCTTACCTTCGTTTAAATTTGTATTTTCAGTCAAATCTTTTAAAAGATTTCGATTTTGCTTGTCTTTAATTAAAGGTTCTAAAATTAATGGGCATGTATTTATCAATCGGTCTATTTTACTCTTAGCAATTTCACTTTTTTGTTGAAATTTAAATTCAAAATCTATATCAATCTGCAATGAAATAACGTTTGTCATTATGGAATAGATTAATTAATGAAATAAAAACAAATTTTAAAATAGTAGATGAATACAATTACCAATTCATAGCCTAAGTGGTGTTTATATGATGGCCACTCAGTTAAAAATTCAGCAATATTTTTGTTGATAGATAAAGTAAATTCTGTTGTTCGAACATTTGCTGATTCTTGCCATTTTTCACAAACTAAGCTCCATGGTTCAATATTTGATTTTAGCCAAGTTCTATTCTCTAAATACGTTTCTAAATAAATAGATTAAGATATTTTGTTAAAAAAATTGTGTTTTGCCTTTTTATGATCAAATCACCTGAGGTGAAGCAATCAGTAGTCGAAGTAGTTTGTAAACTTTGATTGATGGTATTTGTGGATAATTTTAAAAATTTTGTGCCATAACATTGGTTGCTGTACCTATCAACAAGCTTTCCCGTTTGTTTTTTTTTACCTTGCCGTGGAGAGTAATATTCATTCTATAATTAAAACAAAATATAGAAAAAGTTATTAATCTTGCCAAAAATTTGTGTAGGTTTAATGACTTACCGGATATTCGGACTTAAAGATGTTTGATATATTTTTTGATAAAATTTCAAAATCCGCTGAGTGTAATCTAATATTTAGCGACATATAATGATCGATAATGCAATGTATTAAATACTGGCGATGTTTTGAATCTAAATGTAAATCATTACAGTTATAATAATCAATCACCAAGCGTCCTTTAATTGATTTTTCCAAAATAGCCAATATATTATATTTGTCGCCAACTGGTACCCGTACACTATAACAATTTAAAATTTATTTTCAATAAGTAAAAAATCATAAGCACATGTTGTATTTAAGTATAATTTAACTTTGATTTTTTTCTTGATTAATAATAAACTTTAAAATAATTATTAGTTTAATTCATTAGTATGAATCGAAGATTTTGTAATTTCTTTAAAACACAGTTATGCTACAATTTATCTAAAAATTTATCCATATTTCGAATTATATAAAACATATATGTGATACCTATGTTCGGCAAAAAATGATCCACTTTGTATTGGACTTGATGTTGAACTTTGATTTTCAATCCATTCCAGTACTCTGCTATTCAAAGATCGTGTTACATTCGATTCTGGTAGAGGATTGTTCTAAGTAGAAAAACAATCGATTGCAACAATTTGATATGTGATGTTCTAAAATTTACTTAGTATTTGTTTACCATTTCTAGACGCCATTTTCTCAGGGCTTCTTTAAATATGAATTTTTCACCTTTTGGATAATTTTCAAACATCTCATCTATGCAATCCAGTCCCATAACTTGCAATGTTTTGATTGTACATTCATGAGTGATTACCAAGAAATGTATAGTTTTTTGTGAAAGACCCCACGATGAAACCAGGTTTTTAAATTCTTCATATCGCGCGAGATCATCCTCGTTTGGTAGTACAGAAAACGGTACAAATTCAATGGTACAATCACTTGTACTATAGACATTATTTCCATGTTGCCCATTATTCGATGACATTTTGTAGTATGGATTTTACGAATATTATGTGAAAGCACTTGTTTTATATAAACCACGTTTTGTACACTTAAATACTAACCTTGAAATTGGTAATGTGCATAATCCGAATTAAACAAATAAAAAAAAATTTCTTGCACTTTTATAATTTTGACAGTATTAAAGTATTTAATATGTTTTAATATTGTATTTAATGTATTTAATAGTATCTAATATATCTATTTAATAGTATTTAAAGATTTTTAATCACTATTTTTGACCGGTTTATTTGAAATAAAAGATAACACAATAGACGACTAATCGATTCAATTGATGGCGTTGCACTAAATAAAATTATCATTAATTCATCATAAGTCAAAACGAGTATTATAACGGTAAGAATTACAGTTAAATGTTTTACGCATTTAACACAATAGAAATATTATTTACGAATATAAACGAAATATCAAATAATAATACGATTTAAGAGTTTTAAATAATCATTTAAATTTAAGGAAAAATTTAAGGAATTTAAATTAAAGTAAATTTTATTTAGTTCAAAAGATTCAAATATTTTAATGATCCCTTTTATGCAAAACGGAAAATAAGAACTTAAATCTTTAGAAATAAAAATTTATTTAATTTCACCATAAAATTTTTTCTTTTGATTTAAAGATATTTCTTACTTTTGTAATTATATTTGAAACTATGATGATATACTTGAATTTTAAGAATTAAATATTCATTTAAATTGAAGAATACAATCATTTCGATTTTTAGATTAAAGTAAAATATTTTTGATTCAAATGATTTAAGTTCTTTGCGAATTAATTTTACGCGCAATATAAAATAAAGAATATGATTGTTTGGAACAAATAATAAATTTATTTAATAATTAAGACACTTCATTTAATTCAAATGATTTTTGTTAAAGATTAGAAATTTTTAAAACAAAGTTTTATAATTTTTCTCAGTGTACGGCCGTACTAAACATATGATCAGTAAAACAGGATCAAAACGCACAACAATCTACAATATATTATGTTGGTGCGAAACAGAGTCAAAATATGTTTTTTGTTCTTTCGCATTTATCCACACAATATGTAATATGTATGTAGTCGTAATATGAATGTAGTAAAAAACATTATTTAAGAGTATGTACATATATAAAGGTATAGCAAGGTTTGCTATAACTTGATATACGTTTTATTTTTTGTCCAACTTATGTAGGTATTTTTTTAATGAAAATTGTACTTTGGTGCAACAGAATAGCGTCCAACTTACAAGTTAGATAGGTGTCCAAGTTAAAAAGGTATTTTTGTAATATATTTTTGTGGGAACAACGCAAAAGCGTCCAAGTTAGTCAGGTGTTCCAGTTAAAGAGGTGTCCAACTCAACAGGTTTTACTGTATATATAATTATTACTACTTACTTTAAGCCACTATTCGCCGGTTTTTATAATGGGACCGATATTATTTAAAGCCTGAGCTATTTCAAGCCATCCTGTTTTTATATTTTTTACTCCTTTGGCCGTTGCATGTTTTCCTAAAAGCATCGATTAAAATAAAATTGTAAAAACCATTTAAAGGGATAGGGAAATGATTTTTTTACCTACGATGAGAGCATTTTGTTTTGTCTAATACAGAGTCTAGATCTTGGCTAAAAGTGAAATATTAAACATATTTTGACAACATATTTAAAAACATAAAATTGAATATATATATATATGTATTTATTATACAAAATTATTTATATTTATCTAAACTATTATTGTATTATAATATATTTATATGTTTGTAACAAATTAGCACCAAAATAATATTTTTTGGTGTCAACATATTCATACAAATATTATCTTACACAATAGAATTATGATTTTATATAAATAATATAAATAAATTTCAATAACAACTAAATTACATACCATATTTAAGTTTTCTTATTTTATTTTTTTTAATTATTTAAATTATTTAACTTTTATAAAATAAATAAATCCTCTCACATAGCCTCACAACAACAAATTTGTTTTACGTTATTTGAATATTGTTCGGTTGTACGATATTCCATATTTTTTTATTAATCCTATATTGATTTTTTTATATTGACTACTATCGATGTACTCATAAAATAAATTTTCTATAGTGATTTTTTTTAGTATCATGTAAATCCTCCGTGTTTTGAGTTGGTATCATATAACCTTATTGTAGCATTTTTAATAATTATTTTTCGTTAGTGATTTTTTTTAATCACTAAAAGTCGGGCTTAATACTGAAAAGGAAAAATTCTATTGAAGTTTTTGAATTAAATTCTTCAAAATCATTAATTATTACTTTTGAATTTATTTCATGGTCATAAAATACTGATTTAATTGCAATTGGTTTTATTTTAATCATTTGATCTGCCAAGGGATTATGCTCAGATTTTAGCGGCAAAAATTATTGTTAAGCAAAATAATTTTTTTTTTTTATATAGAAAACTGTGTGCAACCAAAACTGCTATACTATTTTTTCGTGTATGTAACCAACCATCAAAAAAATGTCAAAAATATAAAAAATTTTAGAAGTAAATATCTAGGTATCGATAAAAAATACGTTACGAAAAATAAAATTTGAATTTCATTATTTCCTTTTGTTCTAAATTTTATTTCTAATTTTTATTTAATTGTCGCTGTGGTTTATTGTGTTCGGTGAAATAAAATAAAATTTTATTTCTCACTTTAATTTTTTAAAAATATAATTACCACAACTATATAATATTTAAAACTATTTTCACTTCGAATTTTTGTATAAATTATTCAAAAATTAAAACAACACAATTTTAAAATAACAAACGTCAAATTTGTTTATAAACAAGACACAGCGAAATAAGAAACGACTCACCTACTACAATAATTTTTTAAATGCGACGCACGTTATTCTAGCAAAAATTATTACTATTTAACAATAATTTTTGCCACTAAAATCTGCATAATCGCTCGGCTGGATTAACTAATGATGGGTTGACAAATCATTTATTTGACCCTGAGTCAATTAAAAGTTTAATATATGAACTTTGGGAATTCTTAATTTTTATATATAGTAGAAGAATTGGTATCTCATTCTGGTTATTTAAGTTTGCATTTTCTTGATAATTTTCATAATTCGTTTCCTCCGTTTCGTTAACGTAAAACCATTCTTTGGATTTGAAGTTTGGTTGGTAACCAGATGTACTTGGCTTATTCCAATATTATTTCGGTACCATTGAGGTATTTTGTACCGCGAATTAATGGTGGACGTTTCCATCGGTTCATATTTTCTAGGTGCGAAATTAAATTGTGGTTTAAATACATCTTGTTTTGATTTAGGAAAATTTTGATGTTGATTTGATTGATGATTATTATTGTATTGAGGATTAAATTTATTTGGTACTGGTTTAAATTCTCTTTTAATTGTATATTGTAAATAATTTAAATTTTGTTTAACAAGGCAAATACTATAAGCTTTTGCTAATGTTGAAGGTCTACTAGCACGAATCATGGAATCCAATGATTCTTTTAATACACTTGAAAAACATTTAGACACAAACTTTCATTCAATATTTTTTTATGATTTACGATTTTGTAACATCGCTATCATTTACTTTAGTAAAATTAACCAATGTTCATAAAATATTTATTATTTTGGGATAAAATATTTCAACCATATCAGCATTTTGGCTAATAGAATGAAGATCTCTAATCAGGAATACTTAACTTTGTTTATCTGAATAATGAAGTTGGTGGGGCACTAGCCGATAAGAATCGGATATTCCAATCAAGAGTATGCTGGATATTTAAAGCTGTGTGATTATTCCCACGTAGAAATAATATGGACTGTTTATTGATAATTGGTAGGTGATTAGGATGAACTACTTTAGATTAATTTTCTAATTAAAGACCGGTTTTAAAACGTTATAAATTTATTTTATAATTTGCTTGAATTTCACTTTGATGTTGTCGATATGACGATCACAATATGATTAAAAAACAAAATTGCCAGTCATGATCATAAAAATATTATAAAGGTGAGCTTCCAAATTAAAAAGATTATACAATATAAAGTTCAATGGAAATACACCAATAATGCAAATTGTTGGGTTGCGTTTACAATTAGAATTATTTAACATTATCGTGTTCTTTATATGAGATCTGTGCCCACCCTGGCACCACGGGCACTTGGAATGATACACGAATTTATATTTCACGTTATAACAATTATATATTATGTTTATTTATATTTATTTATTTAATTAAATTATATTTTAATTAATTGAACTGAATTGCTTAATTTAGTTTAACAATATTTAATTACAACCGTTCACCACTTGTATTTTGGTTTTATTAAGTTTAATTACAAACGATGTCTGTTTTGCTTGATGGCTTCACAGCTACTAACATTTTATGTTTTCTTTTTTTCGCCTACGTCATTATATGATCGTTAATATATAATCTAATGATGAACCGCAAAATTGGAGGAGTGACATCTGTAAATGAATGGTACAATTTACAGTGCTGACTTAATGTGTCGTGGCTAAACAGTATGATTAAGGCTGTGTGGCGATTGTGAAATATATTGGATTTTTGATTAATGACGAGTATCTTGAAATGTTTTTATTTATTTAGTTACTCGTTGAGTGTGACAATATATTTCGTTTGTGGTGGTAAATGTAAATGACCGCCACAGGCTGCCATCTCCAGACAGCGCATTGTTATGAGGCGTAAGTTGTAAACAGAAGTATTAAATTTTCTTTTATATACTTCCATTCCAATTTAGTATTCATTGTATTTAATACTTTATTAGCATTATCCTTTATTTTATTACGAATTGTTCGTAATAGTATTTTGTATCTCCTGACATAAAATTAAAACTTCTTCACAATTTTCTATGAAGGAGTGTAAAAGCGTCCTATCATTGCCATCGAATGAAGGTATATTGTTTACAATATCTGGGACACCTGCATACTCTTGTGTGTGTGATGGAATAATCTTCCAAATATTTCGTTGATTTTCACTTATTGTTTTTTCACTTTTTTTTTAACATTAATTGTTTATGCGATATTGGTAGATTTACTTGTTTCGATATTCACTCGAAACCGTACTCAATTATACGCCAACTTCTACAGTTATGTTTATCACTTTTTAATTAAAGTTATTATTAACAACAGAGAAAAAAAAACTTAAAACTATTTAACTTAAATAAACTTAAAGCTGATTTTCTATTAAAATTTTTTTTTTTTTTTTTTTATGAAAATCCGTAACTGCGCCAAATATAAGTTTGCCTTTAGCGGTTTAATAAATTCAATTAATTTATTTTTTATTTTAATTTTAATTATTAAGTTTGACAATTATTAATGTTATTCCCATGAATTGACGATAAATTATGATGTTGATTGAAATCTCCTCAATGCAGCTATAATCGAATCTGTGCTTAAATTGGTGACTAATTCGATGTGAATTGCCTTTGTTGCCAGACATGAATATATAGTGGTGTTTGGTCAAACTAATCAAGCATCCACTTTTTTTATTTTAATTACTTTTGCACATCTGGTATTTTATAAATTATGTTTAATAATGATTTATTCTATAGTTATATGTACACTTTTACTTTTACAAAATTTTTATAATTTGTACGCCACTACTGTATCACATAATATTAATGTATAATTTAAACTTCTTGATTGATAGCTGGCCAACTCTTGTAATACTGAATATTTTTTTTTTTTTTTGCAATATGGGCAATATGTTTTTTGATTTATTCCTAATTTTGTTGATAATTTAAATAAATTATACATGTAAATGTTTGGATAATTATTAAAATACATACATATTTTTTGAGATACATAAATATTTTTTAAAGGTACGCATATATATTTTTTTAAACACATATATAATTGTCGACATGCTACACTGGTGGAGCGTCTTGAATTTAATAATTTTTTTTATAATTTTATGTAACGGCTGGTGGCTATTAGTAATTTAGTATTGATATTTCGGGCTAACTGCCCATCTTCAAGATTTTTAACTAATCATAAGGAAAATAAAATATAAAAATTATACAGATTAAGATTAAAACTTAACTTAATATATAAAACATTAAATAAATAAAACTTACATAAAAAATTGTATATAAATATAAATAACACAAAATATAGTTTTGCAGACAACATATTAAAAAATAATTTATTTATTTTAAAATCGTCTTGAATAACTGCAATCCAAAAGATATGGAAGAAGCAGGAGTGAACCATAGGAAATTTCTCTGTTGGTCGCCGCCTGTTTTAATAGATTATTTTTAATTTATCTTTTTCTATTATGTCTAATATTTTGTAATGAATGTTTTCCCATTTGTCAAACAATTTATTCGTTAAATGCGAGTACAACTGATCGAAATCTATCAGAATTAATGATTTACAAAATGGAGGTTTTAAACAAGGATAAGTCGAGATATACAAATGGATACTGTTAGCAGCATCTTGAACTTGGTGTAGGTAACGAATTTTGGAAGTATTTTTCCAATATTTTGTTATTGTATCTTCTGATTCAATATATCATTTTAAAAATTCCAGTTCTTTTTCAAAATAGCTGGGACTATTTCATATCTCGTTTGTGCTTTTTTCATTTGCTTTTTCAAAATATTTTTTCTTAAAATAATAGTATTTATCAATCAGTTTACCTTTGGCTTAAATTTGCAAATGCTTTTAACAAATATTTTATATATTTAACTTCCAATGTTGCCGTTGTCCCATAATGCTTGGTATGTTTATTGTGTATGATGTGAAATAGACTTGCATGAAATTAGTTTCATTGGGAAAAATTTCGATCGTTCCGTAGAAATTGTTTTTTTAAGTTTTAAGGATAATTCACGATCAATTATGATATTACACAAATCAGATCTTTGCGAATTAACAAATATTTTATATTTATTGTAGTGACGAATAACACTTTTTCCGATGTCGCAATTTAGCCATAGCCACAATCTTTCTCGGTGATGACTGAATCCGTACTAAAAGTATTCTGGAAATAGAAAATAAATGGAAATAAATTATTTAATGTTTTTTTTTGCCTGGATTTAATTTATTATTACAAAACTAATGTTTGACTCAGCACTGATAATTAAATTATTGTGGTTTTCATTACGAATTGTAACGTGCCAAATCCCCGCGGTAGTGGTAGTTTCAGTGAACACTGATTTTTAAACACAAGTTAGGGCGCCAGTTCACCGGCACTTAATTTTTCCCGGCTAAAGCTCTGTGAGCAGGTCGACTCGGGATGGGGATGACTCATCGCTGATCTGCGACGGATTCGCTATGGTTGTCTATATGCATCCGAAATCTCCGCTTGCCTTCACTGGCGGAGCTCAATTGATAATACCACAGCTGCACAATCAGGATCACCGCTACAATAACTTTTATTGTCTTTTATTTTAGATTTCTTCTTTTCCCCTTTTTCCTTTTATTATTTTTTTTGTGCGTCACAGAGACAGACAAACCACAGCACTTACTCTTTTTATTCGTTAAAAAAAAGTTTCTTAGTATTTTCCGTAATATTTTTTTTTTCATTCGACACGTTATACAACATAACCCCAAAGCAGGTTACACTTCTCGTTTTTTTTTCTTTTAAATAACTCCAGTTATCAATACGTCACAATACGGATCGTCTAGACCAAGAAACACCTAGATTTAAAAAATGTTGATACAAACAATTTCAGCCCGTTATAATACTGCTTTATTTAATCCAGCAAATTGATTTATTACTATAGAGTATTATCACACTCTTTACAAACAAAAAAGAACAATTAAATACCACAATAAATCGAGAAAAAAAATCTTTTGATGTTTCCTCTTGTTCGATCTCCAACTTAATCGACCTTTGTTCGTTCACCACCTCCGGTATGTCACGTAAATTACCCATCGTCGTACAAAAATTGTCTGTTTTACTGCCATCTATATCTTCGGCTGCGATGCATCTTTGTGTAAAGCAGCTGTCATCTAGTGGTCATTAGCAATCCTCGATGTATATTATATGAAATTAAATTGGTACATAAATCTTAATAATTGGATGCATATTTTGCTTTGTTTTATATTTATTTTGTTTTATCGAGTTATAGTTGCTGCGTGCGATATAACGATTTTATTGGATAAAATCCAATCTAGCGGAGAAGCGTTCTGAAGTAAATGAAAGATGTTAATTTTGTTATATTAAGGTTTAATTTATGTTCTAGACCTTTAGGTGTTTAATTCTAGACTGATTTTATATAATTCAAATTAGTTGTAGTTATAAAAATGCTGATGTAAGTTTATTGAGAATCTTACAAAGCATTTTGATATTTTTATTTTAACAGAAATGAAAGTTAATAAAAATATTTATTACATAGATTTGAAGGCACGTGTGGTCGTTGTTGGTGCTCTTGGTGTGTCGACAGAATGCTGACATAACTATCGTAACAACAACAAAGACAAAATAACACAATAACGGTGAGTCGTACTAGGAGGGGTATCGGAATGGTTGAAATGATCACGGCGAGGAGGATTAATTAATCACATTTGCGTTTCTGTTTGTCACTTACCAATTTGTTAGCTTTCTCTTGCAATACCCCAACCGCCACAAAACGAAACGTCACAATATGATAATATCATCCATATATCAGAGTCAATACTTTCCTAACAGGTCATTTAATGTCCTGTTCATGAGCCTTAGGAACGTTGATGGGGCGTTTTTGAGCCCAAACGGCATTCTTATGAATTTGTAGCAGCCACATAATATCGATGCACTGATATTATTAGCTGCTCCAAAATTCAATTCAATTCACCCCAATCGACAATAAGCAGATAATATAGGTACGTACGCCTAAACGCACTCAGTTCGAGTTCGAAAACAACAACAACTACACTGTTGAAGGTTCTGGCCAATTATCGACATGCCTGCAACACATTATGCGCTGTGGGATCCTCAAACTGAAAACCGTTAAAAACGGCAGTACCAGTTAAACGCAACCCATCCCAAAACAAGTCGTAAAGCGTCCCGACATGTATCGGACCCAAATCTCCTCCATATATACGGCCGAGACCATTAAAGATCTATAAAAGTGAGTTCCATAAAACGTTGTCATCCGGAACTTGAGAAATAATTAGCCTCTTTCTGTCCATTTCTTGGACAATAGGTTGCTGGGCACCATTCAATATCTGGACGTACCCAACCAAGTTGTCGTCGGCATTTCTACGCTGCCACGGGATCCCTCGTTCCTCAAAGTCCCCCAAAATCA
Organism: Tipula confusa; assembly: GCA_963556175.1. Lineage (NCBI taxonomy): Eukaryota > Metazoa > Arthropoda > Insecta > Diptera > Tipulidae > Tipula > Tipula confusa. The sequence goes on from OY744476.1 coordinate 113,211,059, forward strand.
TGCACACCGTAATGCCCATAGTAAATACCCCGCTAAGGTCGTAATATTTCAAGTCTTGTTTTAATGCCGCAATAGCAATGTTTTTGTAGAAGCGGTCATCGACGTCAGGGTGCATCGCACCTATATCTGCACCCAATTTTTAGGTCGACAAGACGCCTGCACCGTCACGAAAAGGCTCCCATAAAGTAGGAGGGCAGATATCCGTCTCCAAAGGCAACGTCCAGTTGACCACAAATCGTGTAGGGGCAGCTGTGCGAGGCAACCATCTATCTACTTCCTCATAAGCGTGCCTAAGTCGTTCTGCAGTGGGCCCACGACCGTTGATCGAGAATTGGGTCTGCATCCGTTTGGAATAAGCCCCGTCCGGTTGATTATCTGTGCGGAGCCATTCCAGATTTTTGTGACCGATGTCAATGAATTTTTTGAACACGTTTTGGCTCAATTCCCCATTGTCAATAAAATACTGCGTCGAAACGCTGTTAACTGAATTGAATTGATAGGTAGTATAGTTCGTTGCACTCGAGGAGATATCCCCAGCGAGCACCTTGGATTTGGCTCCCGTATCCTTATTTTTCTTGGTATCGATATTTTTGGGCTTAGGCAAGGCTGGAGAAATCACCCCAGCTACTTGGCCTTCTGGTGCCGCGTCTATGGCGCCGGCATAAGCTGCGTTATCCATGTTGTTTGCTTCTATCTACTTGTTATTATTGTTTTTTAACCTAATATTCAACACTTAATGAAGGTTATATAATGATAAATAAACACTGATTAGTCAGATAACACAAAGAAAATATTAAATAAATTTACTAACATAAATTTGAAGTAAATTAACACAATGCACTAATTAACGAAAGTTTATCAATCAGAAACACTAACACACTTTTAAATAATTAAAAGCAATAACGGTATTATTGTGCATTAATTGACGAAAGTTTATCAAATAACAACCCCGATACACTCGAACACTATATAACTACTGTTCAAAATCCAACAAATTACAAACTGTTTTTCAAGACGTTTACAACTTCTCTTTCACCGTATATATTGTGATCCAATTTCCTCATTGATTTCTTTTTTAGTTGAAGTTGTTGTTTAGTAGTCTTTAAGAAAATTTGATGGATCTACCGTTCAGTAGACGTTAGAAAAACAAGTAGCATCCACCTGATTTTTTTTTCAATTAAAGCACACTTATTGGTCATATGACACACTCATCGCATCATATTTATTTATTTATTTATTTATTTATTCATTCTTATACTGAGATAAGTAAGGCCAAAGGCCTTTTCAAAGTATATCTCAGCATTAATATAATTTTTTACATATACATAGTTTATTACAATACGATAAAAAAAAAAAAAAAAAAAAAATTAATATTAAAATTAAAATAAAATTAAAATTAACACCATTATAGGTGTGTTCCACTACAGTTAAATAAATAAAAATAAAAGTTCAAAATAATAAAATTCAAAACACACATTATGCATATATATACATACATACACACATATTTATATATATATACATATATATATATATATACATATATATATATATACACATATATATATATATATATACACACATACAAATACATACATACAACATATATCTACATATACATACACACATACATACACATATATACACATATACATACATATATACATATATATACATATACACACATACATACATATATACATATATCTACATATACATACATACACATATATTTACATACACACACACATATATATATATATATATACATATATATATATATATATACATACATACATATATTTACATACACACACATACACATATATATATATATATATATATATATATATATATATATATATATATATATATATATACATACATATACATACATACATACATATACACATACACATGCACATACACATACATATACACACACATACATACATATACATATACATACACACATACATACATACATACTCAAATGCATATAAATTCAAATTATCGAAACAAGTATGAACAAGTTCTATAAACAAGTTAAGTTGAAATGACATCATCTTGAATTATGCTTAAAAAAGTCTGTGCATGCTTTTTTGAACCGATCAACGGATTTACTTCTTTTAATACATTCGGGCAATTCGTTAAATTTAATGATTCCATCAACAAATATTGAAGACGTAAACTGACTAGTAGCAAATCTAGATGAGAATGATGTGATTCGAAGAACTCTGGGTGAAGAACTAAAAGTTACTAAAGAATACAAATAAGATGGATGTTTAAGATGTAATATTTTGAAAATAAAACAAAGAACTCTTATTTTGAGATATGTAACAAAAGATATGCCAAGTATTTTGTCTTGAAAATCAGATACATGATCAAACTTACGCAGCCCATATATATATCTCAAGCACTTATTAAAAGTTAATTTCAACCGGTTCTTAGACTTGGAGTCAGCATTATAAATAAATATGTCTCCATATGTGAGAATAGGCAAAATTAAAGTCTTGACAAATAGTAGCCTAATTGGTACTGGAGTAATGTTACCTAATTTGTTGAGTGAAAATAGTGCAAAGTTGACTTTATTGCAAACCTGATTAACATGTGCACTCCAAGTTAATGTACTATTAAATAATACTCCAAGATTTCGAGCAACATCAGATACAAATAATTTCACACCTTCAATTTCAATATTAACTAGATCTTTATCAATCTTATGTTTATAGATTGGTAAAACTTGTGATTTATTTGCATTCAAAAGCAAGCCATTTGATTTGGCCCAAGAAGAAATCATAAGCAAGTCATGGTTCAAACTTCGGCATGTAACATCGATATTGCGCAATGGTCCAGAATTGTAGAGTTGAAAATCATCCGCATACATATGATACTTCGAGTACTTAAGTCTCTCTGGTAAGTCATTAATATAAAGCGAAAATAAAAGAGGACCAAGGACAGAACCTTGTGGTACTCCAGACAAAACTGATACCGGCGACGAAAATACATTACAAGATTTCACTACTTGCTTGCGATTGGTTAAGTATGAAACGATAAGTCGAGTTGAGTAATCAGAAAACTTAAAATAAAATTTCAGTTTTTGTGCAAGTAGAACATGGTTAATACAATCAAACGCCTTGGAAAAATCAAGTAATACAAGCACAGAAATATTTGACTGGTTCAAACTTTTCAATAAATCAAAATACACTTTAGACAAAGCTGTAGATGTGGAATGATGCCTCCTAAACCCAGATTGAAACCGATCCAGCAAATTAAATTGATTCAAATATTCCTTAATGTTGTTACATAATAACAGTTCAAATACTTTGGACAAATATGGTAAAATGCTTATCGGTCGAAAATCAGATAGCAAGGAAGGTGATGTAATTTTTGGTACCGGTGTAATAATCGCAGTTTTCCACACGTCAGGAAAAGTGCAGCTTGCTACTATATAATTAGAAATGTGAGTACAATAAGGAATAATGACAGGAAGCAACATTTTTACCAACTTAGGTATCATATTGTCATGGCCAACAGCATTTGACTTAATATGCAATATAGCCAAAGCCACTTCAGTTTCAGTAAACGATGTAAAGTTTAATTCATAATTGAAATCTTTAACTTTATGAGCGAACGGCAAAACAACTGGATTTTGTGGAATATCCGAAAACTGTTTATTGAAATCATCAGCTGTGAAATTGTTGACAGTGTTTTTATTCGTTGTTTGCATTCCTAGACTTTTTATTACACTCCAGACGTTTCTCCCCTTGCGACCAGCATCCAACCTATCAAAAAAGTATTTTCTTTTACAATCACGGATCAGACATGATGTTCTATTCCGTATTCTACAGTAGGACAACCTATCGGCGGTACATTTACTTTTTCGCCACCTAAATAAAGCTTGATCACGTTTATTAATAGATTCTTCAACCATCTGATTGAACCATGGCATTGACCCATTATTGCACAATTTACGTTTTGTCGGGACATGATTATTAAGAATATTTGTAAATAAATCATTAAAATATTTCACTTTGCTGTTAACATCTGGACATTGATAAATCCCACACCAATTCAGTAGCAAACTATCATTAAGAAGCTTGTGCACATTTACTTTACGAAAATCACGCACATACTGGTAGTTGACTGCTGTATGGGAGTTTCGGTATTTATAGCTGACAAAAATTAAGTCATGATCAGAGATACCTGGGATAGCAGTTTGCCCAAAGCTGATTATTTGGTCAGCATTTAAGTCTGGAACAACAATAAGGTCCAAAGTAGCTGTCAGCCTGGTATTATAAAATGGTAGAATCGTAAGAGAAAGTGAGGTCATGAGATCTAGAAAATGTTTAGTGACTGTTGATGGATTTTCCACGTTTAAATTGAAATCACCCATAATTATGACATGATGGTAATCTGAAACCAAAGCGGATATAGCTTCTACTATTTGGTTCACTTGCGACACCGTGCAGCTTGGAGGATTGTAGACAACACCAACTAAAAGTTTACCACCACATAGCATAACCTCAACAAAAAGCGCATCAAAGAATGTCAAATGAGATTTATGTATTACATTAACTTTCAGGTTGTCTCTAACATATAATCCAACTCCACCTCCTCTACTTGCTCTATCATTTCTAATTAAAACATATCCAGGAATTTGGAACAGACATTCTGGGATACCATCTCGAAGCCAGGTCTCAGAAACACCAACAATATGGAATGAAGTCGACACAACTAGATTTGAGATTTCATCAATATGAGCAGAAATACTACGTGCATTCAAATGACATACATTCAAACAACCAAAGCTATACTTTATATTGTCTTTTATGAAATTCACAACTGGCACTTTGCCATCATTCTGTTTGGTTTTAATCCCTAGTACCATCATTAAGTAAGAATAAAAGCAATATATGCAAATCAGTAAAATCACTGAGACTAAATTGGAATTGGAAAATTGGTGTCATTTCAACATACCAAGTTGTAAGCCAACTGTACAAATTTTGTAAAAATGTAATGATCAATAATGTAAAATTAAGATACAATAAAGTGCAAATATATAATAAAGTCAAAAAGTTAAAAAAGTTACTCAAAAATTTGATATATAAAAGTAATAAAAAATAAAAAATATAATAAAATAAAAAATTAAAATAATTGATCGTGTTAGACCGAAAATTTCTATATACAAGAAAAATACTGTAGTGTAATGTGTACTTTAATTGCTTAATTGGTATTAAGCGTATACTGCCAACATGCAAAAATAACAAAAAATAAAATACAAACAACGCAGTGGCAAAAGTTTTGACAACAAGTGTCAAAATAAAAAACAAAACAAAAATTAACTTAGCAAATGTAAACAAAAACAATGGTAAATATAAGTTTATAACCTTAGCTAAGCCTACAAAAAATTTAAATAAAAATATACTTAATGGTTCATTTTCACTTCTTCCTTCAGGAATCATCAACATTTGGAGATTCAATTGGCTGCAGGCGAAATAAATCATTCAATGACTGGACACGTACAACATTCGAGTCAGCTGATTTTCGTAAGTAAATTTGTCCCATCTTACACCATAGATATTTATAATTATTTTTCATTTTGATATTTTTAGCTTCATTATACAGGAATGATTGAAATTTTGTGAAGTGCTGCATGATGTAGATGCGCTGCTCAGGATGATCACCCGGACAGATACTACCCAAGTCGGTGGTAAGAAGTATTTTCTTCTTACGCATTAGAGCGAGAATATTATTTTGTAGTTCATTTGATTTTAATGTGACAATAAAAACGTCATCTGACATATTTTTGTTAGTTTTATTAGATGGAAGTTTGTTGCCACCTCGCTTAGTTTGCCGAATTGAAATAATGTCACCGGCTATTACAGAATGATCCACATTCTTAATAGTAGCTAAAATTAATCCATTCACGTCAGGATGCTGGTTAGGTAGCCCAACGATAGTAATTTTTGATGAGTTACCAATTTGATTAGGCTTATCCAGTAGAGACTCCATTACGTTGAGGCGTTCTTCATGTTTCCGACACGTCTCTTGTAACCCCAAACAAGTTTTTGTTAATCGTTTATTATCGACAACTAAATTCATTATTTCTTTTTTGAATCCCTCGAACTCAGCACAGATGAACTCCTGAGATACTTTAATTTCAGCAATAAGAGTTTGTATAATTTCAAATTGGCCATCAAACCGCTTCGTTAGACCATTTATGGCAGCAGCACAAATGGTGATATGACATTCACAAAATTATTTTCACATCACAAAAATACTATTAAATTCAACATGAACTCTAAATAAAATTTAACACAAAATCACTACCACTTCTTTGAATATTTAAACGAACAACGCGGGAACGAGAAGAAAGGACACCAGCATAGAACATCAACATACATAACAAAACTTGAGTATTTAAAAAAAAAAAACAAATAAAACTTTTTTCTAAATTTCATACACAACTTTTGTGTACTTAAATTAAAATTTTGTTATTCATTGGCACGTCACTTCCTCAGAGCAGACGGTTAACGTAGAATCATATATTGTTGTAAAATTACTATTGTGTATTATCGTTCACCACCACTGACGCGAAACATTTCTTTCCAAAAAAAAAAAAGAGAAATTATCTTTACAAGGTAACCATTCCTCTTATAATACCCATAGTGGTGTGTTGTATAACTTATTATATACAAACTGTTTTAATAACTAAATAAATAAATATATTTTATTATATTTTATATTTTATTGGTATATTTTAATATATATAACTTATTTAATTGTTATAAAATTTATTCTATTTATAATTATTATTACTTTAACACTTTCTTAATTTTTTTTAATTATTTATTTTTTTTGATAATTTTTTAAACTTAACACTTACACTTCTAAAGACCAACTGCCAATATTTTATTTCATTTTTTTAAACTCCCATGAACCACCGAAAAAAGTTGGTTCATGCGATTTTTTTTTACATATGTCGGTTTTCTTTTATCGGCATATTTATGTTCATATTTAATTTTATTTAAATTCTACAACTCGGCAATAATTAATAATATAATTTATTTGGTTTCGAAACGACAACGTTTGAAATTCGATCACAAGAAGTGAACGACATAATTTTGTAATTGTTATGGGTGAATGGTATCTGTTGGAATGCGAATGGGCAAGGAAAACCAATTGTAATGGTTTACAACAGGTGACCCCGACGTCCGATTTTACGGAATAAAATAAAAAACCTTCTGATAACCACCACCTGTAAAGCAATTATACGAGGAAAACGCGGTTCTAACCACATTAAAAAAAAGAAAAGAAAAACACGTGCCACCTTACGCCACGGAGGCAAGGCCGGGCGTGTCAACGCGGGAACGAGACGAACAACAACAGTAGTAATAAAATACAAAATAGCACCAAATAACAACACGTCACCACCGTCGTTATAATGGTGACCCCGACGTGATATGCAACACACAACACTTCTTCTGATTCATTCTTCTTCTCTCTTAACTCGACATGGGTTCGTCACATACCGCAACAAGCCAATCTAGAGTTCTCCCCTAACACTGGGTATCTACGAGATCGCGATGGCTTTCACCAAGAGTAAGCTTAACATAAGCACGTCATATTCTTACGGTATCACTTCATTCAGAGTAAAAACAATCACTCGCAGAGGAGTACTGTAGCGACCATCGCTACACACACAATTAAAATTATTCAGATATTTCGTGCAATTCCATATAATTCGCTAACGCTACATGTACACTGTACATAAATATATATAGAGCGTAAAGTAGCTATTACACATAGCACTCGGTCGCCATGGCCTGATGAGATGACAATTAATTTTTAATTAAATTCCTCATCAGATCGAAACTGAGCTTTGCTTTGCACAACATCCAAATTCTAAATAATTAAAATAACGACACGTCACCGCCGTCGTTATAAATTCGTAATGGTCCCCTTCGACTGAAAAAGCGGTTTTTTCTCTATCATCTGGATTCATCATTACTTGATGAATGTCGCTTTTAAGATCTAATATAGTAAAGTATTTGCAACCATTGATCTAATATTTCCTCGATATTTGGTACAGGATACATATCGTCAATTGTTTTGTTTTGTTATTTAGTGCCCTATAATCTACTACCATTATAAATTTCTGTTGACCAAATGCTTCCAGTTTTTTATTTACTATAATAATGGGACTATTCCATGGACTTTTTGATTCCTGTAAAATTTTGTTATTTAATAACTCTAAAACTTGCTTTTTAATTTCAGGTTTTTGGATATCTATTAGGATATCTATATTGTTATATGCATTAGGATATCTATATTGTTTTTTATGAATGGGTGTCAGGTTTGTTAATTCTATGTGGTGAGTTATGTTACTAGTTGCTGACAGTTAAGAATCATTTGTTTGAAAAATGTCGGCATATTAGTGGCATAATTTTTGTAAATTGTCTTGTGTTTCGTTTAAATGTTGTATTCGTAATGGGAAGTGAATTTCATTAATCTTGCTGGAAATATTTATTATTTTATCATTTACAGCGTTAAATTTTAGTTCTATTGAATGAGTGGGGAAAATTATTTTTTTATTATATAAGTCAATGCTTATTTTAAGTTCTGTTAATATTGTACTTGCGTACACCCAAGGACCCGGTCAAAATCTCGTATAATATATTGATATCTCACCGGCTCGAGATTTGGAACCACAGGTCCTTTATCGTTATCATCATACAAGCTGCAATTTCTTTATCTCCGTTTTTCTTGATCACGGTGTCCAATTAATCAATGTGCTCAGGTCGTTCGAATCACAGCTGTATGTCCGAATCAAAAAGAGAAAGCCAATGTCAAAAATGTGGTTATGCGAGTTCTCCGTTTCCAAATAAAAATGCGGGTCGAATTGTTTTCGTAGTGATATCGCGGATGTTCAAATTCAATTCCAGCTAAGTATATGTATAAAGAAAATCACTGTTTTACTTTACTTTATTTTGCTATTTTATAATGCTTGAATTAATCACCTTGACTGCTTGAGTTGTTGAATTGTTGTATTTTATACAACAATTCAACAACTCCATTTAACGAACCCATTACGCTTAACCGTACCCTGTAATAAAAAGGATTTGTTTTCAACGGCAATTTACAAATTGAATATTTCAACTCCATGCTGCTAAAATTTAGTAAGTGAGCTCCTATTTATATTCACTTAAATAGAAATATTATTACCGAAATTAATTTAAATTAAATTTTAATAAAACAATTAAACGTTTCGCTTACCATGTTGTATTTATCCATGGCGTGCATTTATAATTTCGAAAAAAATATATAACTTCATCATAATATATTTATTTTGTATCGCCATATGATTTACCTAAAAAGAGATTAACTGAACATTTACCATCCTCCATTCAGTTCATTCACTCAGTCCATTTACCCAACTTTCGCATATCAACCCAATAACCAACATAAGACAACCCAATATATTATAGTTCAACATCATAAAATACAAATTTATAACTTATCTTGTTTGATTCGCCGTGTGCCAACCAGCAGCAAAACTTCGCTCCCTCTGTTCAAACTTCTGTCTTCTTTCCTACTTATCTATCCTGGTTCTTTCCTTTGACCCGTTGCAACTACTGCATAAACAGTATGTGGTTATCATGTACCCAACTTTTCTCTTCTTTTTTGTTTTTATTTTTACTACTGTAGCCGGCCGAAGGCGAGCAAGCATTTTATTTTATAATTTACTATTTAGGAACGGTGTCATTCAATGTTAAAAAGGTGTTAAAAATTAAAACTTTGACATCACATATAAATTTATTCATCAACCAAACAAAAAAATAAAAAAATTAACACGGTATTATGGACCACATCTAAATTTTGACAAATAATGTTAAACATTTTAACCTCACATTTTAGTTAAGATTAATGTGATAGTAAAACAATAAAATAGTCCAAATAATATAGTTAACAAAACCAATTTAGAATTTAAAGTATTTCACTCCGACAGATTTTATTTCCCTAAACTTTTAACAAACATTTTTTTTTTTAATTGAAATGACACATACACCCAACAATAACTAAATTTTGACACTTCACAAACATCCACATTCAACATAGAATTTCTCTTGATACCTCTAACCATTTGTAAATGTCAGTCAACTCTTCAAGAGTAAATTCTATGTTACATGAGCCGAAAGAAAGAAAGGGATAAATATAACTATAAATTATAATTCCCGCATGCAAAACTAATAAAACGCTTATTTTCGAAATTAAATCATATTACAACGCACTAATTCTATACAATTGTAACGGAATGAATTGGCCGGCCGGTTCGTGTGTAATAAATGTAAAATAAAAAAAAACGCATCCAATCGTTACTGAATATTTTATTTTGTTGTCTACAATCTAGAGCTTCGGCATGGTCATCTTAGGCCTGCTAATGCTCAGGAGCTTTGGGAGTGGGATTGCCGAAGATAGATTGTAGCTTGTTAGACCACGAAGGAGAGGAAAGTATAGGAAAGAGGGAAAGGGAGAAAAATATCAAAGCATGAACCAAACTTACCTAGCACGTGGTGTACCAAAACTTACCCCCTCATCCTTATTGTTTATTTTACACTTTCACCATCGCGAGAAAAAAAAATTTCACACAAGAATAAAATCAAAGTAACAAAACAGAAATAAGAGAAAACAAAAACAAAAATATTACAATGTAAATTGTCTTAACAAAATCCAAAAATAATGATATATTCAAAAAAAATTAAAAAACTTAATTATACAAAAAAAATATATGAAGAAAAAAAAAATAATAACTTATCTTACCCCTCACCAACAGTGATCTTAAAATTAATATTTATTTTTGTGTGTTATCAGTTTTAGTGTGTTATTAGTTGTTGTTGTTGTTGTTATGATGAATATGATATTTATTTTGGAGTAAAAGCTATTATGATGAATTTTTATTGTTGTTGTTATTATTGATATTGATGATGTACAGATTATTATTTACAGTAGTATTTAGTTTATTATTTTATTATTATTATTAATATTAGAGTTATTCCTTAAGAATGTATCACCAGTCCGTAATTTGACGTGTGGTACTTATTGTCTTATTCTTATTATTTTTAATTTCACATATTAACTTAATTATTAATTTTACTACACTTATAATATAATATAGTATTTTTATAATTCACTGTTAACTTAATTAATTATTGTTCATACACTCTCAATATTTCTTTTACTTGTAGTAACTACAAAAACGTATTTCACAATGTTATATTTTTTTATAAAATCCAACCAAAAAACTGGTAGTGTTAAATATCTTTTATTTAAACTTTTTCTTAATGTGAATATAAACTTTTTCTTAATTATTTTTATAAATTAATAATAATTTTTAATTTTCACTTTTATCTTCGTTTTTGATTTTTTTCCTCGTTCGATAATATCAACATAGTTAAAAATAATACTCAACTGACCCACGTTTTACAAAAAAATCGCTTTTTATACCGTTAAGGTAACGGTGAAAAAAAACAAAAAATAAATAAAAAAACCGGATCATAAAATCATTCCATCTATTAAAATATCGTCTGTCAGGGTATTTCAACATTTCAATTAACTATGGAACAGCCGTTACACAATTACACTTATTTGTATAGCATATTTTAGAGAATTTTCCTCCCTAATTGAATCAATTGTATTTGGAAATCATAATTTGCCTTGATCCAATAAATTATTTATTTCTAATCTAGAGAAAGCATCAGAATTCGTATTTGATGATCACTTTTGATAAACTATTGTGTAATCAAATTTTTCGAGAACTAATTTCCATCGAACAATTTTTGATGTCGGATCTTTTATATTAAACAACCAAGTGGTGTATGATCCGTACAAATAACAAATTTTCGCTCATGTGTTCGTGAGGCGTAACATATTGATAAATCTTTACCAATATCGCCCTGCGAAATTACCGCCCCTAGCGAACAATTAGATGCATCAATTGTAAGTAAAAATGATTTTGTGATGTCTGGATACTTCAATATTGGTTCTGATGTCATGCAACCAATTAACCTAAGGAAACTTTCAATTGCCTTTTGTGTTTGAGGAATTTTGAAGTTTTAAATTGCTTCAATTTTGGGATTTGGTTTTACTCCGTTTTGTGGACTATATGACCTAAAAACCCAATTTCTTTCTGCAAGAAATGTGGTTTTTCTACCTGAATTTTTTGCAATTTAACAAATACTTTGTATAAGTCTTCTAGATTGAAGTCGATTGTGGAAAAGTATAGCGATTTGCCTAATTTATCCAGAATGTTATCTATATTTGGTAACAGGTATTTGTCGTCTACCGTCTGTTTATTCAATTGACGGTAATCGATAACCAAACGCCATTGTTTGTTACCATTGGCATCCGCCTGTAACGGATCAACCTCATGGTAGATTCGTCAATCAGAATAAAACACGCCGAGACCTCTCAGCGGACTGATTAGCTTGGCTTCAGCTCAGGGTTGGGCTCGGAGACTCTAGATCATCTTACCCATATCACTTAATTCATTTCAATAACCGATATAAAATATAATAATTAAGAGAAGAAAAAAACAAGAATATCCCAATAATACTGTATATTAACAAAATTAATTAAAAAAATAAAGGATCTTAACTAATATCTAATATTTTAAATAAATAATTACATAAAAAAATAAACTTCTCAAATTTATATAAATCTTAACTATGTGTTTGTTGTGCGGCAGCTGCTGCTCCTGCTGTGGTTATTTTACGCAGTTAACGCTTGTTGTATCTTATATTTTATGTTCAATAGATATATTTTTTTTTATTTTTATTTTTTTTTTATTAACAAAAAAATACTTCCTCCATCGAGAACCGAACTCAGTACCTTCGGTTTCTACATCCTGTGTTTAACCAAACCACCAATTACTACTTTAAAATTTATATATTCTTAACTATCTATATATTTATTAACAATTATCATAATCATTTATCAAGATGTTTTTTTTATTATATCTGATAATTTCTTAACTATGTGTATTTATTGAGAATTATCACTATAATTGCTTATGAAAATGTTTTTTTTTATTTAATACTTTCTTAACTAGATATATTTAATAATTAACAATTATCACTATAAAATTATCAAACATTTTCTCACTACATTTTATAGTTTCTTACTAGATTTATTTAATAAATTTAGCAATACAATTATTTATGAAAATGTTTCTTATATCTAAATTTCTTAACGAGATATATATTTAATAATTAACACTATGATTTATTATTTACTTTTTTATCTTTATTTTACAATCTCATTAAATATTTTCCGAACTTCTTAAATTTTCTTTTCTCTCCTTTTTTTTATATTTTTGTCAACGAAAAAAAAATAAAACCTGACTGCCACGTTTTTTACTTCATTCCCCTTTTTATACATTTCTGGCCCTATTGTTCCCTCACTTTGACCAATTATATGCTAACAACACATAAAACAAAGGTTTCAATTAATTTATAAAATGCACGGTAGCATTGCAGTTGTAGGTGTGTTGTTTTAACAAATACCGGAACAAAAAAAAATCAAAGTATTTTATACATCGTTACACGCCTTCTTGGGTATCCATATAGGTGATGACCATGAACCGAATGAGGGTCTTATTATGCCACTTGATAAGAGCTTATTAATTTCGTTTTTGATTTCTAGCTTTTGGCCTTCGGGATGCCTGTATTGCTTTACAAATACTGGCTTCTCTTCTGTTAATTTTATTTGATGTTTAATATCTGTGTTTGAACAGGTTAGGGTATCTCCTTCTTTATAGAATATATCCTTAAATTTGCTACATAATTTTAGTAGTTTATGTTTTTCATCTCTATTTAAATGATTAGTTTTTATTATATCTTTAATGGATGTGAACTTTTCTTCACTTTTTTCTTCACAAATACGTATACGAATCCTATTGGAAATAACGAAATCGTATTGGATTTTAATTGTTTTTGCGTATTGGTGGCTATTGTACACTGTTATTATTTAAAATCTCTTTTATTAGTAAAATTCCATTATAAAGCAAAAATAATTTTATGCGAATTATTTAGAAAAAATTAATCGCCAGTACGAAACAAAAAACTAATTTATTTAAAGATATAGATTTAGTATTTTATGTTACTGTAACATACTGAATTATTTAATATAAAGAAATAAAACTAATTTAATGTTGTTTTAACATCAAAATAGGTATATTGAAATTTAATAATTATATAAAATAATTAAATATACTTTTGTAGTATCGATTAATCGAGTGGTGTCAAAAAAATACATAAGTACTAAAATGTCAAACCAAAGTAGCGAACCCATAACCCAAAAAAATAATTTTATTTAGTACAGTTTAAAAATGTGTTCTAATTAGAATCCAACGTCTTATCGTACCCTATACTCAAAAAAAATTAAAGTAAAAAATAAATAACATAACATTTAAACGTATTGATTTAATAATCGGTAAATAAATTAAATTAACAATTAATTATTTAGAGTTAAGATATATATAAACTAATATGAATATTAGAACTTGGTTGATATAGCCTCTAAGCAATATGAAGTCAAATATTTTTGCTTCAAAGTTTGGCACAACATTTATTCCCCTGTACATCGATGAGGTTTTAACGTCTTTGGATGAGAAATGTAATGAGCTTATATGTACTATCAGAACCTGAGTTCAAATCTCTGGGAAGGGTTGATGATGACCTATAAGCAGTATGAAGTCAAATAATCTTGCTATTAAATTTGACATTAAATTTGTGCGGTTTTATGAATATTATTTTATTTATAATTATATTTTAGTTTTGAGTTAAGAATTATTTGTGTTTAGGACGAAGGATGAACGGAAATTTGTCGGGCTATTTTGGCTATGACAATAATATTATTTTTTATAGGCTTTCTACTACAAATGTTGAATATATGTTGAATCTTGAACATTTAATCTAAACAATTAAATAACTTAGTTTATATCCCAAACAATTTGGGAAATTTGATTGAAACAATCTTCGTTTATTTTAATTTCACAATTAATTTTATTTCACTTTTTAGATAAATTAAATTTCTCTTTAAATATTTTTCTTATATTATTTGTTGATAATTTATTTTTTTTTACACTTTATGACTTTTACAACTATTACACAGTATTTCTTTATTTTCTTTTCTTTATATTATTTCCTTTGTGTTCTATACGATAAATAAATTTCTTTAATAATTCTTTTGATTTCTTGTTTTAATTCTTATTTTTATTTATTATTATTTTAGATTGAATAACCGACCGCGACTCTCTTTTGACTGCCTCGTTTTTTCACATTTCCGATCATATATAATTTTAAATTTTAACCTCATTTTTACTTATTGAGTTTTTTTTTTAACAGTCAACCTTTTTTTTTTTTTGTTTGACATATTTTTATCCTACTCCATAAATTTCATAATTACTTGGAATTTCCCTTAGCTGTTATTTTTATTATTTAAAAATAGGCGTTACACATTTTATTCGGGACATCGTGTGTTACCATTTGTGACGTAACACAACATACCTTCACTCTTCGCAAGTGAAAATTTTACTTGCTAAATTTTCAGATGAGATGTTGTTGTGTGTTGCGTGTTATTATTGTACATCATGCTGTTGTTGTTGCTGTTTGTTGTGGAGTTGTTGCACTCATTTTTCTGTGTTTGTTGCTTACTGTGTTGTCATATTTTGTTTCCATAATTTTGTTGCTGCTTTTATGTGTTCTTTATTTACTTATTTTTTAAATGTTAACATATGGGTGTCATGTTGTATCGTAAAAAAAAATGTTTTATCAAAAGGAATTTGCTTGTGTATGCTTATTTTCCAATTTGAACTTGAATAGTATTTTTATTGTTACCAAAAAAAAATTTTTAATGAATACATTTTTGAACTTGAAAAATATTAAAAAGATATAATTATACTATGATATTATATAATTCTGTTTGGAATTGGATACTAATGTGTCAATCAGTTTAAGTGTTACGATTTGCTTTGTTACTATTATAATGTAATATTGTTACTTTGTTAAATTTTGCAGTTTTTTTTTTTCTTATTTTCATCCTTTTATTTATATACAATTTTGTTTCTTAATTTTACATTCTTAACCTATATGTCGTGTTTACGAGCTATTTACTTATCTTATTTTTGGTTGTTAGTGGCGGTGTTTTACTACTTGTTCCCTTTTATTTGTTAGTGTTAGATTATAAAAGGGAAAAAGTGTTGTATATACATTTTTATATATACAATTTTTTTTTATTTTTATTCGCGGTGTATGAACTTATTTGAGCTAACAGAATATTTTGTTTATTACTGAACAACTTGTTCTTCCTCGTAATTGATGAAGAAAAAGTGTATTTTTTTATTTTTTTTTTTTGTTACTATTGGTCTACCGGTGTGTCGTTTCTTTTGGCCTTCTTCCTACTTGCTCTAGGTTGTCGTGTTTTACACAGTGGGTATCATATTCATTTTTGTTTTGTTATTTATGTTATAGTGTAAAAAAAATTATGTTAAATTATTTGTTTGTCTAAATATTACTCTTTTTCATCTCTAATTTTTTCCAATGCCTTAAGCTGTTTCCTGAAAAGAAATATGATTTTTAAAACTTATAGTCAAGCTAAATTAAATTACGTTAAAAAAAAACAAAATATACATCCATGTATGTATAAAAAAAATTACTGCTCCCTTTATAACTATATATGCTTATACAATTCTGTCACAATTAAATGTTGATTCCTCAATATCGCTTTGACTCTCGCTACTTTACGTGGAATAGCTTTCCTCTTTTCCTCGTTGACACTTTTCTTCTGACGTCGTCTCATTATTACCACCGCTACAACTACTGCTATTGCTACTATTATTATCATTGTTACTCCACCAATTTCCATTAAACTAAAAAAGTATTTCCAATTTATATCATTTGGAACTTGCTTCAGTATCTCGACTCTGTTATGTAAGTCCTGCATTTTACGTGCCTCATTTAAAACTTCTCTGATATTTGTCCTGTAGTCTGCTAATTTTAGTGGTTGCATGTTTTGTAATGCCTTCATAACTGTGGCCAATGTAGTAACTTCTTCATCAATTTCCTCCACTGGTTCTGGTTGTATAATTTCTACAGTTCTCGGACTTCCTCTCACTCTTGCTGTAAACTCCTTCACTCTTATTTCGCATGTAGAAAAAAAATGACAAAACTCCTGTATCTGTGATCTCGAATTATTCTCATAATTCTCTTCAATTAATCTGATTATATCTGCAAATGGTATTACCAACGGGTGTAACTTTCCGTTTTCAAGTGCTGTTACGATTTCCGCTGGCTCTTCTTGCATTTGTTTGATGTGAAGACATTGAACTAATATGAGAGCAGACAGTTCCGCTATTCTCAATGTCAATTTTTGGTTTATTTCCAGGGTTCTCTGGGTATCGGTAGTATGCAGGATTAGTTCATTCAATTTACTTTCAATCTCTAGTGTTTCATTTTGTAGAGCGATGATTGGTATCGATAGTGTATCAAATTTAGATTTTAATAATGCTATATTTTGTTCTTCTATCTTAATGATTTCCACTTGCACTTTTTCAGAAATAAGTTTTTAGAGCAAGAGGAATATAAAACGAACGGTTAAACTATAAAAAAATTGTCCCATTTCTTGTTGTTGTTTTCAATGTTATTTTCGGGCGATACTGTATTCATGTTTATATAAACCCGTGATAATAACACGTAATATTTTAGAGGAGATTAAATCATTCAAGTTAGTAAAGCGACTTCATGATATCGAATATTATGCTAGCATATTAAATTCATGCCTTTGACCAACCACATCAATTAAATTTAAACAAAACACGCCCCTACGAGTTAAAATATTGTCAACTTTATGAAAAAAATTCGCAGACGGCCAACTTAATCATACAAAAAACCCCGTGTTTTGTTTGATTTTCATACTAATGACAACTATGACGTCACAGTATGAATTTAAAATGCTAGCATAATATTCGATGTCATGAAGTCGCCTTAAGCATATAAACAATAGAAGTTGGTACCTATAATGAAAAATAGAATAAAAAACACTAATATTTTGTATATTTAATAAATTTTATTTAAGTTCTAGCATAAACTAAAATTGCTGGATTGTTAAAGTTTTTTTGTTTCACAAACTTTAATTGGAATTCTTCTAAGATCATCATAAATTTTCCATTCACCATTTGGACGGTTTATGAAAGATTTATAATGACCAATGCTGTATGTGAGTCAAAATGAATGTTCCTTTTAAATATAAAACTTCATTTGATGCGATGAATATTCTTTGAACTTTATTTATTGCTATGTTGCAGGGTTCTATATTTGCACGTTGCACATCAAATAAAGCTAGTCCATTGTTAACACTGATCGTACCTTCTGTTAACATCTCATTGCAATTTAAACAACGAACCGCTCTTATTTCTAATATATTCCTAAAGTCAACCAAATCTTCTTGTTGAATTTTTAAAATATTCAATGGAACGAACAATTTTATTTTTTTCTTATTTCTTTAACGTTATGACAAGTATAATTAATTTCAATGTTCTTAGGGGAATAAATGTTGTGCCAAACTTTCAAACCAGAATATTTGACTTCATATTGTGTATAGGCCATTATCAACATTTCCCAGAGATTTGGACTCAGGTTCTGATAGTATATATAACACCTTACTATATGTTTCATCTAAAAACGTTAAAACCTCATCGATGTACAGGGGAACAAGTGCTGTAGAGACTTTTGAGTTTCTATTTTTTTTTTGTACTTTGTTTACCAGCTTAAAACAACTCTATTTAGAAATTTTAATTAATTTTTAATTAACCGACGTTTGAGACATCGTGGCCATGACGTCATTGCCAACAGCCCGCTAGAAACTTCCGGTTGCAAAAAATCGTAGTGCACACAGTACTTTTAAGTACGACGCAATCGCATGTATTGAAAATTCTTTTATTTCTTTCTCTCACAAAGTTCGCTTTTGTAATGACTAGCCAATCTTTCGTATATTTATAATTGACCAATTTATAATTATTATACAAAATAATTAATTTAAAGTGCCATCTAGTATTTACGGCATAAATTTATATAGTTGTTATACAATATAATATGGTTGGAAGCTTTACTACAATAATATTGGTTAAATATAAAATGTATTTTAAAGGTTGGTACAATTAATATATTACCAAACAAAGATAAATTGATTGATTGATTTTTTTTTTTTTTTTTTTTTTTTTTTAAATGTTATTTAATATGAACTTAGATCTATGTTTTTTAGATGTAGATTCGGTTATTGTATGGTGATGACTCCAATATTGTCACTAAGGACTAGATTTGAGTTAATTTGGTAGATTCCATCAATATTAATCGTTTCCCCAAAAGGATCCTTAATAACTGGAAATTAAGAGATAACGAGTTTTCTTGACAGGTAACGCGACCTGTGAGAGTCTTCGGCGTATATAAAGAAAGATGCAATGGAACTTCGTGTAACTTGAATCTAATGAAATCCAATGTTGTTCGAATGATCAGATCTATATGGTAAGGACTCTTTTTGCCCTTCCATTTAACACAAAATTGGTGACAATGTGACCTTTTCCGAACAATGTGCCTTAACTTATACACAACAATGATGAGAAGCACAAGCACAATTAGATAAAGTCCATCGATACCATTCGCAATTTCAGTGGGGATTGGCATCGCACTCACTAGCCGTTAAGGTGCCAAACATAAGAAGAGTGAGCAGCATCTTGTTTTGATAATTACATAGATAGTAATAATTAACATAACCCATTAACACCCCTATGATCGATGAAACCGTTATACTTGAGGGGGATAACTCGAATACAGCCTTTGGAACCGGTTTAGATAAAATCATATCATTTAATTTTACAGTATCTTGCATAGATCTGTAATCCATAATGTTTATTGATTCATTAAGTGGAGTTGCTATGGGATCAAACTTCAGAGGAGTGAATATGTCTGATCCAGGAATGATTAAATTATCATAACTTAACTGATAAATGGAGTGAGATATTGTATGCTTAAACAAACCCCTTTGACATAATCCAGGGCTCATTAAAATCTTCCCGGTGTCATTGATCTTACATCCACAAGGAACATCCAAAAAAGATAGAGAGACATTCGATCCGATAGTTATTTTTGACTGTTCTTCATCACAAATAATTTCAACATGCTTTTCTTTCACTGTGTAGATCCACGTTGTTGCATTAAAGATAATCCACTCTGCCGACGTTTCGGCTAAACTAAACAACTTACAGGACTCTTTAATGGTTCTAATTTTCCCACCTTTTAATCCGTATGACAAACAGTCATTTGGTTCGACTGGCTGGACGGAGGAGATTCGCAAAAGACAGGAGGAGAGCAACAGTGGTTGGGTTGATAGACAATCATACTCATTTATTTGAGGAATGTATATTTGATTGCCTGTATCGATGAGTAGTTGATTATGGGCCTCCATTAACTGATAGAAACTATTGTTTATCTTTATTGGAACTGATGTGACACGGTAAATACGGTCTATGTTATTTAGAACGGTAACGGGAATCGATAATGCAATCTGGATAGTGTCATCTATTCGGGTACAGGTGACTAATCGGTACTGGTAATAATGCTCAATCAGTTCCACTGGGATTGCTGGTCTGAACTTATCGCTTTTTGAGACAGTTGTAACGATGCGTCGAAGTTCCTGATAGGTCACCATGTCAAAAGGCAGATATCCTGCTGCACACATGTCTAAAGACGTCTCAATCCTAATTTTAACATTCGGTAAGGGCTGCGTTATTGATGGTTCAAGCTGTTAGCAATATTACCGCCTGATCAATATCCTGGAATTGTCGTGCCATTTGATTGTAGCGCCTGAATAATTCTGTGAAGGAACCTTGTTGTACATTTAACCTCATCGATTTAACCTCATAGGGAATGGAGCCTCTGGTCAATCTCAACCACCCCATGAATGAGTTCACTTATCTGATGATTCTGGGATGTAGCAACATCTTTTAATGTCTTAACATAATCAGTCAGGCTTTTCGTTTAATATTTTATATCATCGAGGTATCCAAGGGTTGCAACTCCTATAATTTTCGACTGGATCCACCCAATAAATGGCAACATTCCATGTTCCGGCCACCTTTTTGCGCGCAAAAAGGCTGTACGCTGAGTATTTTGCATGTCATTTAACATGGTTAAGATATAAGGATATAGGGATCCTGAAGAATTATTTGCATTCGGCAAAGGGACCATTGGGAGGTCTTTAAATTCTATTGCTACGAGGTAATTCATGTCATAAGGAAAGACGTCTGACAGTTGTTCGGTTATCATCCCTGAATGCGCTATTGCGTCGACCTTGACTTCTAGTCCCATGATCGTCGGGATCCAGAGCAAGTTAATTATATATTGCCACATTAGCAGAATATGGAAGTTAGTTATTGTTGATTGTATGTTATTGTTTGGTAGTTTTGGTTATTTGAGTCCATTACCAAACAAAGATAAATTGCCATTAAATTATTTACATACAAATGACAATAACAGATCATAATTTTAGGTAAGTAACCTTGTTGTATACTGTTTTTATGTTTTGGATGATTCTTTGTTGGGATTTTTCAGGTTACCGGCTGATTAACCATTCTCAACATCTATGTCTCTTGTGACGTTTGGCGAATCACTCGTACTTTCATTAGTATTAAGCTCTTCTAGTGGCCTTCTGCTTTATGCATCCGTCACAACATTCGTTTTTCCTTCCCTATAAACGACGTCATAGTCGTAATTTTCAAGTTCGAGTCTCCATCTTAGAATTTTCGATTTTTTTCCTGAAGATTTTATGGATGTTAGGGGCTTCTTTGCTACCGTATAGGTATGGTTGGTACTTTTTAACAGCCCATATATTATAGCCAATGCCTCCTTCTCATTCGAAGCGTCATTAGTTTCTGTAGAATTAAGGTTTCGCGAGGCGAACGAAATGGGTCTTTCCACACTATCTTGTATTTGAGAAAGGATTGCACCGAGAGCAAAATCTGATGCATCTGTGGTCAAGATAAATGGTTTTTCGAAGTCTGGATAAGCTAGTATTTGATCTGTAGCTAAAATATTTTTAAGGCTTTCGAAAAAACAAACAATGAAAGAAAATGTTCACACAATAAAGAAAAATTAAGCACACAAATTATTAATATAGAAAAAAGTTTTTGTTTTAAATTAACAAAGAAAAAGTTTTTCGCACACGTACACACAAAAAATAAAAGTTTAAAAAATTTGAACAGTTGCAAGTTGTTTATTTTTTGACAAATAAAAGTTTTGTGAAAATTTTTAAATTTTTTTTCATTTTTTTTTTAAATTATTTGTGCCCCAAAAGTAAGGGTCTTCACTTTTTAGTTTTTTTTTTAATTTATGTTAATCACTAATATGCACTGCACAATTCATTGTTTATTGAGCATCACATATATTTTATATAAAATTATGTATGTGAGCCTTTCGCAGCGGATTAGCGGACAACGCTTTGAGAGCTTCATACTCGTATTTGCAATGAATTCACTATTTGTTTTCATAACTCATGGTAATTTAAATTTCAACAAGAACTCAAAAAAAAGTAGTTCGGGCTGAACAAGCCTATTCCGTCAAAACAAAAAAAAACACAAATTTTCCTCTTTCATATAAATTTTTTTTAATTCACCAAATGTTTAGCAATACTGATTGTTTTTTTTTTTTTTTTTCTAATGGTAATTTAAATTTAAACAAAATTCCCAAAAAAAATATTACGGACTTAACATTGCCGAATTACTTAATTTACTTCAAATTCCTTTAACATTTTTATTTGTTTAATTTCATTGATATACTTTTCTTATATTTTTAACCTATATACATATGGTTACAAAATATTTTTATTTTATTCATTTTTATTTTTTTCCAAACAAAAATTCTAATTTTTTTCTTAATTACTATTAATTATTTTAATAATTCTCTTCAAAAAAAATTTTTCCATTTTTTTTTTTTTAATTTTTCCTCCCACTGACCCACCATCATTGCTTTATATACACATTATCCATCCATCTATCTCCTTCTTTTTCTTTCCATCACATTATACCTGTCTTTTGCCATAATTCATCATAAAAAACAGTGCGTAAACAAGTTAGAGCTAAGTACCTTAATATTTAAAGCATAATATTTAACAGTGCACGAGATATAACAAAAAAAAATTAAAATAAAAAAAAAAATTGTTGAATTGTTACAATACACCTAGTTAAAATTAAACCTAACTATCCAAGAAAAAAGCAACTATAGTTTTAAAGCAAACTTAATTTTGAATATACTGTATATTATGGAATCACTTACTTTAATCTAAGAGAAAGAGATCTAATCGAAGAGATAATCGAAGTCGATTTCAATCTATAAAAAACATATTGTTAGTTATAATCAAGAAATAAAAAGTTATACACTTACCAATTGGTACCAATTATCATCGTTATATCTAGGCCATTTCAAAAGTAAATAAGCTTTGCTTACGCAATTAGTGGTATTTTGGAAATCCTTCATTCTAAGTTAGGATTTTTTTTTTCAATTTCCCTTAATTTGCTCCCAGAAGAAATATTGCTATACAGCCAAAGTTTTAAAGCTTCTGACTCACCTGTAAATAGGATTATTAATCTTATAAATTAGTAAATTGAACCATATCTCAGGAACGTCCCGATTAAACGGTGAGTTAGAACCGGGATTTTATCGTCTTCGTTATCGCTCATAATGTATATTGTTCAAATGGTCGAGAAACAATGCACACTAGTTCCGGACGCGGTTAGAATTCGTCACAAGCAATGATTCTGATATGCGTATTGGCACGTGCTATTTTGTTAATAACCTCAAAATTTGATTTTTTTTTATTACCATGGAATTTCCACTCGAATTCACTTTTTTTAAAAAGTGAGGGTCATCAAATGGTGGTTGTGTGACATATTCTGAAGGAGGGATGGTCCCCAAAGACCTCCAGACGATATTACTCGGAACCACGTGCACGGAACTTTTGTGTGCACTATATTTATTACACTATATTTATGTCTGTATTTAGTCGTAATGTAAAAAGACATTTAAGAAACTATTTTGATTTTATTTACAAGATTTTTATAATCGGATTTAAAATGATTACAATGATTGAATTAAATATTATTTTACTAATTGGAATGGTATTAACTTGTTGGTGTCGTCAAGTTGCGCGAATGTTAATGTGCGCATGATGAACGCCAATTGTACACTGGATTATGATTTTTCTTTTTGGTTTTTTTCTGTACGACAACGAACGACCATACTGTCATCTTTCTTTGTTTTTTTTTACTTTTTCTTTACTAAACGTATCGTTACCAGTGCTGTCGTTTTGAAATTTCTATGAGGAGTACTTTCCACATTTGCAGGGGAGTATTTTGTGTCAAAAGGGAGTACGCATACAAAATATTGACAAAAAGTTACAGAAGTCACATAAAGAAGAAGTTTGATTTTCAATTTCCCCAATTAACATAATACCTATAAGTTTCAATACAAAAAAAAATTAAAAAATTATTTAAAGCGTAGTAAATATTTATTATTATTAATACATATAATGTTTATTGTTAAATTAAACACTTTATTAAAAAAAAATAGTTTAATTAATAATTAAAGAATATCACATTCCATGTGTTTACGTTATCACAAAATAATTACATATTATTAATAAACTACATTGAAAAATAATAAATTATTTATTATCATTCCATTCAAATTTTAGTGTCTTGTTTTGCAGTTGAAAACCAAAAAAAATTATTTAAAATTATATAAATAGTATCACATTCTATGTGTTTACGAGATTACAAGATTAATATTTACTAGTATACTTTATCTAAGCATATTTAATTAATATATAGTATATAATCAATAATTAGTAATTGCTTAGGTTTAAATTATTTTTTATACTTCATTAACAAATTTTTGGATGGAATCCATTTAGTTGCGTCACTTCTTTTTAACATCTCCTTTGCCATAAGGATTGAATTAACAGTACATGTCAATAAAGAGTTCCTTTGTTTATTTTTTATCAAAGCTACTTGCGAAAATACACGTTCCGCCGTTGCACTACTGTGCGGTAAACTTATGATCGTTCCAATAAAATTTATTAAATTTGGATACATCTTATCACCCAGTGCATTTTTTAAATTGAAAATTTCGGTCCAAAACTCTTCAAACTCTAAATTGCAGTTAACGTACTCCTGATGCAAAAATAGCCTCCATTCTTCATCCAATTGTTCTATCAGGTCTTCTTCAATGAGGTTAGGAAATCGTTTAATTAGCTGTGTGAGAGTAGGAACCTTTTGTTTTTGATTTAGGACTTGTACAGCAACCAACACCTCATCCTCAAAATTGATTCGTTTCTTAATTTGTCTACAGATTTCTTTATAATATTCCCGGCAGTTATGTTTCAAGCTTTGTATTGCATTAGTCGATAATGTATCTTGTTTGATTAATAAATCAGCTTTGGCCCCGATATATATTTGATCGTATTCTAGTAAGTTTTCGTCATTTGAAAAATTTATTGAACCTAATAAGCTATCAGAAATAAAATCAGGTTTAATGAAATTCGACAGAATAGTTTTATAATACGATTTTATTGTTGGCAATAACAAATGAATTCTAGGTCCCTCCGACTGGTATTCAATATTTATTTTATTTGTAATATTTAAGATATATGCCAAAAAATGTAAATAAACTTTATTCTCATCGTTCATTTCATTGGAAATATTTTGTACCAAATTCGAATCGGCTTCAAATTCGTTAATTAAAAAGTAATGTTTTAATGGAACCCATTGTTCTAATATTCGTAAGACCACTTTTTCAAAAGAAAGCCACCTGGTCGAAGCACTTCTTAAAATTTTATGATTATTAACATTAAAATACTCCTGAAATTGTTGATATTCGGTTTGACGTTTTGGACTATGTGAAAAAAATGCATATATATTTTTTGCTAAAATTTCGATTTTTTGAGGAACCATTTTAGCTGCCGCCGATGAACATAAATGTAACGAATGGCAAATACATCCTGTTACATATAATTCTGGATTGCTTTGCTGTAATAGGGTTTTTACGCCGCTCTTATTGCCCATCATGACCGATGCATTATCTGCAGCAAAGCCTACTAGATTTTTTATTGGTATTCCGATGGATTCGAAGTAATTTAAAATTTTTTCATGTATACTTTTAGCATCACAGTTATCTAATTGAATGAGACCCAAAAATTTATCTGACACCTTACCAATGGCATAATCGAAAAATCTAACGACTAATACTAAACATTTTTTTGTGCTGATATCGGTTGTTTCGTCGATAATTAAAGAAAATTTTTGTTTACGTAAAATCTTCGCAGTATTTTCCAAGCCCTCTTCTAAAATTAATGTGTTCGTTGTTTCGGTTGCCTTTGTTTTACCACATTTAATATCTTTAACTACACTCGAATCCGAAGCAATAGATTTAATTAATTGAATCAAAGGTGTTATTAAAACGAAAGGTAAATTATGTTCCAAGAGGAACATGATAATTTTTAACTCTGCCGATTTAACTTGCGTTAGTTTTTTATTAAATAATTCGACCGCGTTTATTTGAAAAATTTCTGGCTGTGATTTTAACGCATTTATTGTTGCCTGGTGCATGTCGGTATTTTCATGCCTTTTCAAATGTCCAGTATTATTAGTAAGCATTTTGTGACAAAATTTGCAATAGGGTTTCTCCATCCCTTTTGCATCAAGCTTTTTTTCAACCCAACTAAACCTCGTGGCCCAAATTGGCCTATATAGTTGTTTTCGAGTTTTTGATTTTTTGTTTGGTGGACTACAATCTATGTGACTGTGGTCACTTACATTTGCAATATCTACTTCATGTACTTCAGTTATATTCAAGTTAACAGAGTTTTGTACACATTCCAAATTTAAGTCAAGTTTTGAAACTTTTGATATAACTGGAATGGGATTTATATTGTAGTTTAAACAAAATTTAAAAGCAGTAAACTTTCCTGTAAAAATGAATTATTTATAACACTTGAATATACACATTTAGCTTACCTGGTATATATTCTGGTACAGGTTGTCGAGATTTTTTGGTTGGCGGTGGCGATATTGTGGCATGAGAAATGGCGGTAGATGTTGGCTTTGTATTATTTAAATCATCCTTTCCGTCTTTTTTACATCGAATTAAAAAGCTTTTAAGAAAATCCAATAAGTATATAGGTAAATACAACCAAAAACTATTTATCTTCTTACCGTTCCATTTTAAAATTATTTTTGAGATTCTTTTCTAATTTATCTAACTAAGAACTATAACTATCCCACAATATTATAGTATACACAAGACACAACCTTCTCTAAAAAATGTACTCTAAAAATGAAACATCTACTAACTGGAAACAACAATTATTACACTTTACAACTTTAAAAAAATGTGGCGTTGGTTCGCTTCAATTCCGCGCAGCGTTGTGATTTAATATGAATATAATACAATTTCACAACAAACCCTATAACCACGAAAATTATACCTATAATCAAATAAATATATGGTAATGGTATAATAAAAACATAGAATAAACAAAAATACATGATTCAAAGCAAAATATGTCATATTTTTAGTTATAGTCGTAGGGGAGTACAAAATGAATCAGAGGAGTACGGGCATACGGATGAGATAAAAGGAGTACAAATGGACCGATCGTTCTCAACTCGACAGCACTGATCGTTACTTTTCAGCGTCGTCGGTGGTTCTCGGCTGATATCGCCACAGATCAATGATATTAAACATTTCAATATGAAATCACATTATTAAAATTTAACTCATAATTTTTTTAATTTCGCTCATACACAATTATATCTTATTTCTATAAATTTAGTCTATACCCAAGAAATCCTACACTAGTCTATACCATGTATACCCGGGTAACTTAGTCAAACCCGTCTTCAATCGCTTATAGGAAGCTCAAATGTACTCATACATATGCTGTAAAAGAAATGACAAAAATGTAACCTGTTAAATGCATTTGTGAGATTATGTCGTGGTTTATATACGATTGTGAATACAGTGTAGAAAAATAACAAAACATCAAACTAAAGAGAAAATAAAAAAAAAATGAGCGAACTTGTAATTTTTTTTTTGTTTGTTTTTATATTTGGAAAATAGAGAATAATAAAATAATAGCTCTCACTACGAGTGTTATATTATAATACACTCAAATCAATTATGACGTTATGGTAGTGTGGGTTATTTAAAACTATTCAAAACAAAATTTAAAAAATGTAAATATGGATTTTTGCTGCACTAATACAGTAAATAAGTTACATTTTTAATATGGTATCTACGTACGGCGAGGACATGCAGGCTTCTTAAAAGAAATTGAAGACGGCTTTGAACTTAGTATATTTTATAAATTTTATGTGAAATGTAATTTCTTATGTTTTTGTTCTTTGTCAGGTAATAAGAGATAAAATAAATATTTTTATTGGGGCATATTTTTTTGACACAACAATTTTTGAATTAACAATTAAACTAAAAAAAAACTAAGGCCACAATTTTATTTATATATTTTTATTTTTTTATAGTTTCATTTGATTTTAATTAATTATATTACAATTTATCATAAATATAATTGTTTTTAAGAAAATGAGATAATATTTTTTTAAAAACCAATATATATATTAAAAGTTTTAAAAAATATTATATATTTTTCCAAATATAAATGTACAAATAGGTTATTAAATATTAATTTTTGGTTTATCTTTAATCTTAATTAAATTTATAAAAATTAAAATTAATTTTCACAATACTATAGAGCTTTATATATTATAGTGAAGTCAATTATATTTTTTATTTCCTAATGTCAACATTATATAAATAATATTATAAAAGTTTTATACCATTCCAAAAAAGCAGCTACAATCTTACAATACCAAAAGTAATTTTATTGTAGTTAGTTTTTTTTTTACTATTTCGATTATATTAAAATTATATTTTTAAAATGATCCAAATTTGTATTGATTTAAAATAATGTAAATCAGAAACATATACAATATAAATTATATTGTTTTGTGATTAGTTAAGCCTTTTATTCTTGATTTTACGATATGGGAATGAAATAGAATATGAATAAGGATGTGGGATATGAATTAACGAAACTTTTAAGGTTCGGTTTTTCCTAATGTACATACTGATTGTTTACAAGGAGATTGGAAGGAATGGTTTTTGCCGAATAAACTGACATTCAAATGTAAATTTTAACACCTTACTTCTTTTCTAAAAAAGATAAATTTTATAATAATTTTGCACCGAGCAATAAATTATGTTTGAAAAAATTCATTTTGAAATTCTTGCAGTCGCGATCCCCAGTTTTAAGAGACGACAAGTTCATGTATAAAACTTCAAATAAAATTTTAATAATTCA
Source organism: Tipula confusa (assembly GCA_963556175.1). NCBI lineage: Eukaryota > Metazoa > Arthropoda > Insecta > Diptera > Tipulidae > Tipula > Tipula confusa. The sequence goes on from OY744476.1 coordinate 113,240,543, forward strand.
AATCTTTACATTACAAATGTCGTTACCTAATTACAAAAAATTGATCGAAATCGTTGACTTTTCTAAATTGTTGGTTAGTTAGTATTATCAGTTAGTTATTCATAGATTATACCAAATTTGTTTACTTTTCAAAAATCAGTTGGTTAAGAAATATTTTGTTTACAACATATTTTGTTTTCTTTAAGACATAGGTTTTGTTAATGTTTGTATTGGTTTTAATGTTTGTATAGTTTTAAAACTCCTTAAATTTTTAAGGATTTTTGAGTAAAAAACACAAAGAAAAATGTTCAGTTGATCAGTTCGATTTATCAAAATCCTGTTCAATTTACCAAATACTGGCAATGATTTGGCATTTAAATATAAAAAATATTATGAATAAAATTAATGAAAATACGTATTTAGTGCAATAACATCCCCAGTTAAAGCACCGTAATTATTTAATGTCACCATAAAAGGTTTTGCTATGTCAAATCTAAATTGCTTTTATGTGTATCGTTACCTTTTTCATACAAATCAACTGTTGGCATTTTAGTGCCAATAGTTAAAGCTCGATTTATTAACCACTAATTATTGGCACCCAATTGTTTTATTGTTTTGTTTAAAAAATGAGAAATTTCAATTAAATTCACTTATATCACTATTTTAACAATAATAGTTTGAGTTAATAAACACAAAATACTTATACATATATAAAAAACAGTCCTTACATTTTCGGCTTCCTAGATAAAATGCACTACAACTTTGACAACCCGAATATTCCTACGCGTGATGTTTTCCCGTTGAGATTGGCAAAGTAACTGAACAGTATATCGTTGTGTTTCTTTGTACAATACAAAATAATAAACCAATTTATACTAATACATATAGCACAATATAATTTGGATAATTACATCAAAATTATGCAGTGCCAATAATTGTAGCAGTTAGCTATATAGGCGAAACATGTTACAACCAGTGTTACCACTTGAAGAGAGCAAAAATGTAGCAGATCTACTACACCATTTTCAACAAAATGTAGTAGAATTTAAAAAATATAAAATTAATAATATCTATAGTAAAAATACATATTATTAGAAAAAAATTAACACTTCTAAGTAATAGTATTCTAAATTCAGTCTTTATTATTACATAATTAACACAGAAGCATAAAGTAACTTATTCCAAATAGTTCATAATTAAATAATAAATAATTTTTGAAAAATTATTTAATCAGAAACAACCAACTATCACAAAAATGAAATATATTTAATAGAAATAAAGGAATTCACAATAATAAAATTTGGTTCGCTAGTTATTTCATTTTCTTACAATCTAGATTTCTATATTAATCCAAAAGCACCGTCTTTAAATTTATGTTTAGCAGCAAACTTACATAAATTTTCTTCAGGAAAATATATTTCGGTATCAAGGTCGTATTTAAGGAGGGTTCTAGAAAACATTATATTATCCACGGTTCTGTTATCAAGCCGATTTGTTTTTTTATTTTTTATTAAATTTAACGTAGAAAACGCTCTCTCCGCCGCAGCACTGTTATGGGGCAAAGACAGTAACACCAGAATATAGTCAGCCAACTCTGTAAACATAAAATTCCCCAAATTGTTTTTGATACTTTTTATATTTATCCAGCTTTTGACAGTGTCTTCTGAATCGTAGTTATCTAGTAAATCCTTGTTACCAATTAAACTGCGCCATTGATCGTTTAAGGTATCTATTTCAATATTTGGTTCAATAAATGGGTAGCTTACTAACAAACAGCGAATAGATGAAATAGAGCCTGAAACAATTTCAGCAATATTGCAATATTTAAGCATTTCTAATTTACTATCTTTTAAATTAAATCGTTTATTTATATCTAAACAGAGCGCAACATAAAAGGAAATAATATGTTTCTTTACATTTAAAACTTCAAATTTATCCGCAGCTAAAAATTGTTCTTCCAATTCTTGAAATTTAAGCGAGAAAAACATAGAACAAATGGGAAGATGGTAATATCAACTTTTAGATTAATTCTATCAAAAATAATAAAAAATTTTAAAATTTTCTGGTAAATAAATTTCATTCTCGGAAAAACGTTGTGGATTTCGGATTTTTCAGATTGGAAAAGTTTATTGACATCGTTTGACTTCTTTTATATAAAAGATAAAAAGACTAAATATAATTTAAGTTTTTTATCCATAAAAAATTCAAGGACTTCATGCGCATGGGGATCTTTATTTTGGTTTACCTCGAAACAATAAAGAATAAAATAATGCTTTAAAGCTTCCCACTGCTCTAAAATTCTGTGGACTACAGCTTCAAGAGACAACCACTGAGTTTTGCAAAGCCGCAAGATTTTATGATTCTGTAAGTTGAAGTCCGTTTGAAATTTCGAAAAATCATTTAATCTTTTTGGGCTATGTGAAAAGTGGTTATAAATATTTTTGACATTTTTTTCAAAACAATCAGGAAAATGTTTTAAAGCATTATTCACGCATAATGCAATGGAGTGGCACGTACACCCTAAAAAAATATATCTCTATTTATAGATTGAAATTTGGCTTTCACTCCTTGATAATTCCCAGTCATAACGGAAGCATTGTCAGTAGCCAGCCAAATTTTGAAAAATGATTTTTTATAGCTAGAAAAATCTCAGAGGCCGTAGAGTCTTCTAATTTAATCATACCAAAAAAAAACATCAACAACTTTTCCCTTAATTGAGTCAAAATAACGGACAATAATCACTAAACATTTAGATGATGTAAGATCGGTAGTTTCATCTATTATGATAGAAAAAAATTGCTTTCGTAAAATATTACAGATTTTTTCGGCAGCAAATGGACCGATTATAACATTAATAAACTCCCTGGCCTTGGTGCGGCCACATTTTATTTGTTGAGCAGGAATCGAATTAGGGAATTAGGATATTTTCAAAATTAATTTAGGCAAGGAATCCATAATTTTAAAAGGTAGCCCATGTTGTATGCAGTACATTACACACATAATTTCTGTTTGATATTTTGTCAATACCTTTTGATTTTGAAAAGTTACATCTAGGCGATTCATTTCTTTGGCCAATTTTACTTTTTCTTTGTGTTTATTGGGTAGATTTTCATGTCTTTCAATGTGCGATAAATTATTAACAATGGTCTTATTACACAGCTTACAAGAGGCCTCGCCTTTAACACAGTGTAACCAAGAGTATTTATTTTCCCATGCAATTTTAAATTTTTGATCGTATCGTTTTTTCTTTGTTTTCGAGACCAAATCTGAACTATTTGAATTTGAATCAGTGGAAAGTATTGGTTTTGTAAGCACTTTACTTTGCTGAGAATTTTCTGAGGTTGATGGTTCAGGGTTTCTATAACAAAAATGAAAAATATATTAAACGCTTTGGTTAGTGGATGAACATTTTTATACCCACCTAACTTTTTCTATTGGTTTAAAATATTTCTCCATTTTACCGGCAAAAATTATAATGACGGATAATTAAAAAAAAATATACTTTCAAAATAATTCAGAGACAAAAAACAATTCTCGAAATATCATAAATTATAACAATAATAATAGTATTTTAATTTTTCGATTATTATAATAGTTATAATCACTTTCGAATAATTATTATTCGATGAAAATTTTGATTTATCAACGAAGTATTATATTGTTTTGAGTTATCCGCAAACTGAATATGGCAGGTACAGAAACGATTGAAATCAAAAAGATTCAGATTAATAAAAAATAAATTTAATAAGCGAACTAGCTAGTTAAAAAATATTAGTTTTTCTTTAAAAATACTAACCACCAAATCTTAAAGGAGTTTGTTTTAAAACTAACCTAAAACACCAAGCACTCACAATTTATTCTATTTAAGATTAAAATAATTATAATCGCTTTCTTATAATTATTTATTCGATGAACTAATATGATTTTTCTGGCGAAAATTAAATATGTAGAGAATTAGTATAAATATTAAGTTTTTTTAATATTAAATATTAGAAAAATTTACTTTCACAGAATCGCAACTCAAACGTACAAACCGTAAACCAACTATGAATGATAGAAAATTTTGTCTTATTACAATTTACATAAACACATATAACAGTTAGCACTTAGCAGAAAGACAGCTTGATAAATATTTAAAAGTGTATTGGTTTATGATGAAACCGAATGACATGAAACCCAGAAAGCAAATTATTTATTTTTTGTACGGTTTTCAGTGGTGCTGTTTCTGTTTATAATTTGTATGCACATATTTTATTAATTGTGTACAGTTCAAAATGTAATTAGCACAACAATTTGATAAATGTAGTAAAAATTGGAAAGTACGTACTGAAGTTTTACGATCGAAAATATGTAGTAGATACTACAATTGTAGTAAAGTGGTAACACTGGTTACAACATGTTACAATTTTTCTATTGTTTTATTAAAATGTGCGAAAGGTATAAATAATGAAAAATTAAATCTTGTAATCAAAATATGAAATATTGAACACAAAATGTACCATCATTCCAATTGGTAAAGTTTTTATTATTTTTACATTGTATGCAAGAACATTAAAGTTTTGATTTATAAGTTCTACCGTTTCAAAAAAAAATTCAAAAATGATTGCAATGAGCGGCACACAATTATTTAATTTTTACAAAAAAGTCATAACATAATGAAAAACTTTATATGCTTGTACGAAATTTCATGATTGAGGTAATTACCACTTACAATATATAATGAAATTTTAGTTTTAATTTTAACCCCCAGCATTGCTTGATAGCCCCACGGAAATTTTTTTGTAAATAGATTAAGGATGGTGATTCTTGATCATCAATAAACCGAAAATCTTGTATGCAATACTTACATGAATTAATTATTCAAATTACGATTTGTAAAAGATCGAGTAAGATGACAATACTACTGCCATTTTTAGTACTGTATGTGAGTGCCCCATTTGCTTTTGTCAAGTTTTAATGAGAACGGGGCATATAACAATTTTGTTTAAATTGAACTACCCAATAAAAAAAATGTAATTAACAATTTTAAATTAAAATTTAATTTTATAATATTAATAATCGTGTTTAGCTAATCACAAAATGAGCCATACCAAGAAACATAAAAATAAAAAAGAAAAGAAAACCATAAATAATAAAATTATTATGATTAAATTTTTAATTAAAAAAAGAAACTATACATATAAATAAAATAAAAACAAAAAATGTGCCTCGCCTTTGGCTAATACTATAAAAATAAACAAAAAAATTTAGGAAATATTTTCAAAATTGTTTTATAATAAAATAAAAAATTTAGGAAAAACAACAAAAAAATTTGAGCTTTATAAATAAAATTTTTTTTTAATTAATTAATAATAAAGATTAATATATAATTAATATATATTTTAATCAATGCAAATTTGTGACTAGATTTTTAATTTTGTTTTTTTTTTTTTTTTTATTAAATATTTTATGTATAAATAAAAATAAAAATTGTTATGTTTTATTGTTATTTCACATGTAAATATTTTTAGAAATTATTTTTAAATGAAATTAAAGTTTAGGTCTTTTAAAACACACAAAAAGTAAAAATAAAATATCATAATTAATCAAAATGTATATTTTTTTACCAAATAAAATTAAAAATAAATTTATTTATATTATTATTTTCTATAAATATTTACATTAAACTATTATTTAATTATTATATACTATATGGACATGTATTAAGTTGTTTTTTTTTTCAATTAACCAAAGAAATATAAAAATAAATATAAAATAAAAATTAAAAATATTATATTTTAATAACAAATTGGTAGTTTCATTACAACAAATAATTATAAAAAAATATTATTTAAATTGTGTACTAAACTAAATATTGTTAAATATATATATATATATATATATATATATATATATATATATATATATATATATATATATATATATATATATATATATATATATATATATATATACCAAAAAGTTTTACAGCCATTTTGCATTTAAAATATTTCATTACATATCGATTTCAGTGAGGTAACCCCAGTGAGGTAGTAGTGTAAAACCATTTAAATTTAATCGGTTATAAGCCACTTAAGACGTCTATGACCAATGTTAGAATCACTCGGAGTTAGAAGTGATTTAGAACCAAAACATATTGCTAATAATTAAAGATGATGTTGTTCATTTAAACTTGCCCTTATAGAGTATTGATGAAGCGATGTCATTATATCTAAATTCCGGTGTAAAGAAATTTACATATAATAATCTTAAATGTCACAAGAACAAGAAAAAGCAGATGACTTCAAGATTGATAATTTAAAGTCATTTAAGTGTTTCTATTTAAGAATGTGCACTTTTTTAAGAATTTCATCCAGTAACGTTACTACAACCCTGAGCTTTGGGGTCCTCGTAGTCTTTATTCTCGTAATGAATGCATGTTATTACATTTCAAGCCAAAATCAAACAATAAAATTGCAACGCAGATAATTTTTTTGAAAAATATTAAATTTGGAAATATAAAGTAATAAAAATAATCGTACCGATCGATTGGCGAAAATCTTATCATCGAGAACAACGACCTTGCCGATAAATAAAATATCATGGCATGTTATATCTTGCATTAAATGTCTGCAGTTCCAAGAGTCATTGGATTCATCTCACCGAGTTTGCTTAAAATAATTTTGATTATCAAGAAAATACCCATCGACAATTAATAAACTGAAGATACATTAATAAGGTCGATTACATAGAACAGAAATGAATCAATGCTTTTGATACATTTGAAATAAATTACGAGCTCTAATTACCAAGAGTTTACTTAGCTAGATGTTCGATACTTCCTACCTGTGCTGTCCGTAACCAGTGGTATTTGAGAGACTTGGTGCTCCATATTCTTAGAAACAATGTCAACACTTGATATAATCAGAGAACTCATGTTGTATGCTATTCTTTTTTTAAATCGCAATGTAATTCTAAGGGCAAATTTAGAATTAGAACAACACTAAACTATCTGCTGCTAAATGGATTATGGTTTCACTTGCAACGAGGATAGTTTGATGAATAATACTTAAACAAATATTTGCTTTGTAATCACTGTCTCACTAGTTCATTGGCCAAGTTTAGGAAGAATTTTTTTAGCGACGAAAACTTTTTGGTACCGTTATATATATATTTATATATATATATATATATATATATATATATATATATATATATATATATATATATATATATATATATATATATATATATGTACATATATTTAAACCATTTAATACAATAAACAAAATACACTAAAATAAATAAAAAAATAATGTAACAAAACTAACATTAAATAAAATCAATTATTTTTTCATTGAACACCCCAACAAATTATATTTACTTAAAATTAATTATGTTAAATAAATAATTATATTTTGACCAGATTGTAGAGCCTTTAGACATATCAACATTTTTGTCCAGCAGTAAACAAAATTTATTAGACAAAAAAAGTCACGCAGTATTGAAAAATACATTAGTGAAAAAGAGATAAAAAAAATGTAAACATAACAATGGCAACCCTATTATTATGGCTTGGTGCTGTTGGTATGTCGAAATTGTGTTTAGTAAATATAATTTGTTTTGAAATAATTAATATTATTTATGATTTATTATTATATATTTATATTATTATTGTATAATCCAAAAGAAAAAAGTGAAATAAATACAACAAAATAAAGAAGTATAATTATAATTTGATGTAAAAGTGGATAATAAATTAAATAAAAAGAAAATTATATTATTAAAATAAAATAAATGAATTTATTAAAATAGTTTTTCAATTTAGAACAAATTATTCTCGCAGTTGTTAAGTAATACTCAGTTTCAAATGTTAAATATTAAACCGGATGGGAATGCATATAAACCAAATGACGATTATAAAATCAGAGAAATCAACAATAATCAGAGAAAGCACATGGCTAGATCCATGTAAAATTAATCCTATTATAAAACTAAAGAAGTTCAAGAAAAGTTCCATGTATAAATAATTCATCTTAACAATGATTAATTTAAACTGGTAATTTCGAACGGGCTATAATAGCTCACATATTTATTACTTTAGATTAATGTTTCAATAAAACACGCGCTAGTGATCCGATTGTGACCCATAATTAAAAAAAATTCGACATTTTGCATAAATCATTGTGTTGCATCAACATTCGACAAGGGTATAGCCAAAACTTCCCATAATATACAAGACTGATTGTCACCAAAATTATTTCATTTTCATCTTTACTTGAAAGTATTGGTAATCAGTACACTATACAAAAAAAAACTATAGAAATACAACGTCGAACTATTTATTAATTTAGTAGATTTATGGGCTTTACTAAAATCAACACGAATGTAATAAATGCCTGATTGTTGCATCGAGTACGCAGATACTCTCTTACATTTAGTCATCAATACTTGAATGTGTTCAAGTCCGCTTAAAGCCAGTAAAATGCTTAAAAAACAGGAACGTGGTTATTATGAACATACAACGGACCAAGATAATAACATTTGATTTGTCCGATGGAAGGATAACAGTATTGTTACCATTGCAAGTCACGGTAGGATTGAACCAGTTGGTGCAGTAAAAAAATGGTCGGCTACAAAAAAAACAAAAGATCGATGTACCACATTCTTATGACCAGTTTGCAAATGAATTTCGAATATCGATAAAAGGAAATAAATAGTGGTGAGTTTTATTTACCCAAATAGTAAGTATGGTAGTGGTGTACGCTTGGAAACTCCAAAAACTCTGCTCAGAAAATGATGTAGATTTACTCAGTTTCCAATGGGCACTAACTCGGCGTTATATGAGATGTAATAAGATGTATTATGAAATATTCGCCAACAATGAAAATATAACTAATAAATAAATTCGAAACTTAATTTGATTTTATTAATAAATAAATTATTAAATAGTTTTGCAGTACATTTGTGTAATATACACGAATGTACTGCAAAACTAAAGATAGCTGTCGTACAATTTTCGTTTTTATCTCTTCAATTTTAAAATTAATTAAAAAAAAAAAAAATTTTCATTTAATTTTATTTTTTCCAGTGTGAAATTTAACCAATTTTGACCTTAATTTTGTAAAGTTAGTAGCAGTATGCGGCATACGGTATGCCAGAACATAATAGTATACCGTTCAAAAGATAAGGATGGAACCTATTGGTAAGCGAAAATAATTTTCGCTTAAAAATTAATTTGTAAGTAATAAATACTAGGCGCGTTTTTTTTATACGCTATTCAGAGCCGCTATCGGCAGCCGCCATATAAACGAAATATTTTTTTTACAAGTTTTCACTGAGCAATTGGATTAAAAATTATAGTTGGATGTTCAATAAATTGAGTTTACCAATAAATATCGCGTTAAATTGAAAGTTAGGTGTAGAAAATTAACTGCTCCGCATAGCACCTATCGGGAGCGAATAAAAAAACGCGGCTTCTGTCGCTTATCTAAGGCTACAGGTATGGAAAATTTTTATCATAAAACGGTGGAATATAAAATATTTAAAGTGCATGGTTTGAAAGTATAATCAATCGTGAGTTTATATTAATTAATTTAAATTGAAATTAAAATTATTATATTAAAAGGTTTATTATTATTATTAACAGGTTTCTTTCATTTTTTATACAATTCTGCATTAGGGTATGATTTTGCATATGGTCGAGAAAAAATGAATCTTGTGCATTTAAATGTGGTGGTGAGTGCGTGCGAGAGTTGAGAACAAAGCCGTTTTTAATTTATTTTAAGAAGCCTGCATCTTCCCATCTACGCAGATTCATATTAAAAAATGTAACCTATTGACTGTATTAGTGCGACAAAAATCCAATGACAAAAATTTTTAATTTTAAATTTAAAGCAAAACCAAAACCCTCTTTACTACAAGCAGTATTCATTGAGTATACATGAGAATGTATTGGAACTAAAAAACGTGTCGATATATGATTTAGAATATAGTGTAAAATAAAATAAACATTCCCATACTATAAAACAAAAGATAGTAAAAAGGTCAAAAAAAAGTGTAAAAGGCAAAATTGATGTTATCTCTTTCCTATACAAAACACAAATAATAAAAAAGAGACGAACAAATTCTCAATTATCCATACACATTAAATAGTGTGCGTAACTTAGAGATAAAAATGTTAAATAGTGGTAGTAGGAATGAGAAAATTAAACATTTTTTGGTATGGATTTTCATAGCACCAATCAAAACCAAAACTATTGTATAATTATACAAGCCATGAAGCTTGGCTAAAAAAACATATTATGACTACTAATTGGCTATGTGTTAGTGAACTTGACTACAATAAAAATCGAAACAAAAAATTATATTTCGCACTGTCCATACTCCTCTAAATTCAAAGTACAAAAATTAATTTTCACTGTCCATTGTGCTCTAAATTCATAGTATATAGTATAGTATAGTATATAATTATAGTATAGCAATATACTATACTATACTATATTCATAGTATATAGTATAGTATAGTATATTGCTTTGTCATAAAGAGCGCAAAATACTGTTGTCCCATCATTCGTATTCATTTTTTATTTACATCAAAGCATATAATAAAAGTATATACAAATTATACTACGTCACAAACACTTATACTTAGATATAGTAGTCACTTTTTTGCATAAGTATCGCAACTTCATGGCTTGTATATACATTTGTGTTGGTTTTGCACCAATACACTCAATTGTGTACATAGGTTTTGTTTATCTTTGTCAACGAAACTTACAAGACGGCTTGAAATAGAGAGGGTTTTGAAAAAATACACTAGGAGTAGGTGTATTAGTGTCAAAAGCAATAAAAAAGTACAGTAATGTTTTTCTTTTTAATATGAATTGAGAGAATGCATTTTATAGGTCCAAAATAACAACAAAAATAAAATCAAAAACGACAACTTTGTTTTTGCTTTGCATGAGTCAAACCCCTCTTTACTACAAGCCGTATTCTTCGCATACTAATGCTAGCACAGCACAATACCTTGAATCATCTAAATGCCAATAACTATACTAAAATTAAAATAACTCAATTATTTTTTCTATAACTTTAAGGCACAGAGTGCTTCTTACTTTTCTGGAAGTAAAATATCATGCATTGCGTTTTCCATAAAGAAAAAATAACAAAAAAAATTCATTTAACTCATTTTTTCTCGAAAAAATCACTTAATATATTTTTTTTATTTCAAATTTAGATTTAATAGACGATTTACTAAAAAAATTGTCTAAATGATTTTTATCTAATCATGCATAGTTTTCGAGATATTAACATTTCAATTTAGTGCTTGTTCAAGTAAAAAATTTATTGTATTGTACAACTCTTTTTAAATAAAGCAGCAATCGTTTTAAACAAAAACAAACATTTAGTAATTAAATGTTGCACTTGTTAAATCTTTTTAATCGTTGGTAAACATATGTAATAATTTGTTTGCGCGTTTTTAATCAGAAATAAAAAAATGCCATGGTATACATTCGAAGAACTCGCTGATATCCATTTTATTTATGGTTTATGTAACGGAAATGGACGAGCTGCGGAGCGTGAATATGCAAACCGTTACCCATGAATAGGTCGGTGCCAGACCATAGAATGTTTGAAAAAGTTCACAGAAGATTACGAGAACGAGGAACATTGTTTCCTTATGAATACGAAAATGTTAGTCAAATTCAATACGAAGTCAATACCGATGAACAAATGTTGAATCCTGTACAAAGAGATCCCATCATTAGCACGAGACGACTTTCGATACAACTTGGTATTAGCAAAAATAAAGTCGATTTAGCAAAAAGAGCAAATTTCTGTCGTTTATTGTTAAACAACGAGAAACATAATCCTTCATATGTGTCATCCATGTTATGGACAAATGAATCGACATTTACGAGGGATGGAATAATAAATTTCCACAAACTTCATGAGTGGCAACCAGAAACACAAACGTTAAACGAGAATCATCATTCCAAAGACGTTTTAGTGTTAATGTATGATGTGGTATAATTGGAAACTATTGTATCGGGCCAATTTTACTACCTGAAAGATTGAACTCAGGAAACTATCTTCAATTTTTGAATGAAACAGCTTCTACTGTGCTAGATTCAATTCCACTCATGTTGACAAAATACTTTCTTGTATCAACAAGATGGAGCCCCTGCACACCATGGAAGACAAGTTCTAAATTGGTTTGATACAAATTACAGATCTCCAGATTAGACTAACACCATTAGACTTTTATGTATGGGGATATTTGAAAGGAGAAGTCTACAAAATAAACATTTAGACTAGGGACCAGTTGGTTACTCGAATCAATAATGCCGGCAACAAACTAAAAGAAAATTTCAACATGGTTGCTGCCATTAAAAGACGACTCCAACTATGCTTGAAATGGAAATCATTTTGAAAATTATTTGTGAAGTTGAAAACTTAGAAATTCATACACAAAATTTTTTACTTGAACAAGTACTAAATTGAAATGTTAATATCTCGAAAACTATGCGTGATTAGATAAAAATCATTTAGACACTTTTTTTAGTAAATCGTCTTTTAAATCTAAAAAAAGAAAATCTAAAAATTAGAAAAAATGATTGAGTTATTTTAATTTTTAGTAGAGTTATTGGGATTTAGATGATTCAAGGTATTGTGCCGTGCTAAACATTTTGAAATACAATTCAAGTAGGTAACGGTTCATTTCCGGGCATATGCGTTTTTTTTCATGATATTGATCCAGCTACACGCCCTATTCGGATGGACTCGTCCCAATGGGACACTCTGTATAAGTTACACCTGCACCACATATAACTATTATTTTCCATATAAATAATACTATTTAATAAAACTAATTAATTTAATATTATTATTAACAAAAAATTTCTGATAATGCTCAATTATTCATAAATCTTAAATAATACGCGTTAATAATACACGGTAGTGAGAAACAGTAAAAATGAGAAAATTAAATATTTTTTGTGTCGATTTTGATGCACCAATTCACGCAATTTTTCATATCGGTTATGTTTGGCTGTGTCAACGAAAGTTAAGATGGCTTGTAGTAAAGAGCGTTTTGGATATACAAATTTTGAAGTGTGCCGTTTCTTTTAGTGTATCTGCGTACGAAACTTACAGCACGGCTTGTATAAACATTTGTGTTGATTTTGATACACAACAAAATAACGTTCGCATACTACAAAACAAAAGAGAGTAATAATTGTCAAAAAACAATAAAATTTAACCCTTCAATGCATGACTTTTTTGAAACAAACCAAAAAAATCTATGTTGTTTGTTAAGTGTTTTTTTAAGTGTTGTTTGGTTAGCATAAATGTTTTGAGTCTTTAGATCAAATGAACCGTCTATAAACTTTGATTTGTGTAGTATACCAGCAAATGTAGAAAGTAATGTAACTTTGTTGAACAAAACAAGACAAATATATAGTACAAACATTTTCGACGGAATATCCTCGTGGTTTATTTTCACATTTAGTTAAAAATTTAAAGAAATCTATCAAACGGTTAAAATATAACTCCACTTTTGGATATATAAATTGGATGTATCATATTGATACAATATCTTTATGCGGTAGCGCCATCTGTAAAACACCAAAATATTTGAACATATATAATATAGTTACGAAATATAAATGATTTACATCTTAAAATTAATTTCCATATAAATCAGACAATGATCTGGTCAGACTAACTGTACTTACCTAGATCGTGTTAATTAACGATTTTTATGCTTTATTAGTTTTCGAACACAATTTTGACTTCTTCGACCCTTATTACAATTTTAATTGTTTATTAACACCCCTGTGGAGGGAAGGCACTCCCTTATCTCGTAAAACACTTCTAAATGAGCATGTTATTTTTAGAATTCCATCACATTTTCCTTGGCTTATTGTATGAGGCGTCTAAACATAGGTTAAATTGCTGAGCTGACTACCGCATCCTTAAAAAACTTCATTGTTTTATAGATGAACAAAAAAAATATGGATAGTGCCAAAATTTAACCCAATAATAATAAGTATATTATTATCTGTGATTGTAGTCTGTCAAACTAATTATTTTTCATAAATCCAAAATATTGAAAAATATTTTAAATAACTACATATCTATCTATAACAGTACAATTACAATTATAATATGTAAAGATCAACGGGAAATAAATACGAATTTGTGCATATTGAGATGATTATATTTTATAATTTAAACTGCCATCTAGATTCTAATATAATACTGTATTGTTTTGGTAGTAAAGTTCGCATTGGTTGTAAGAACTAAATAATAAAAGATTAAAGAAAATCTTGGCTTAATATTATATCACAGACACATATTAGACATTAATTGATTATTTAACTGATTTAATTACTTTTTTGCAATTATTTCGATTAATACCTAAACATTTCAAAAAATCCACCGTGATTTACTTCAGATTTTTCTCCTACGCATTTTCAGTTTCTTTGGCTAATAATTGAGAAAAGCTACATTTGCTTTTCATAATTTAGTGAAAATGTATCATAATTACAATCAAATAGCAGAAATTCTAGGTGGTAAATTTGGAAAACAAACCGTGATTATTTAAGTTAAATCTTAAATAATGTTTTAAAATTTAGTTGGGGCTAAAACAATCACTAATTTGTCCGAAAAGCCACATCAACTTGGACCATTTTTTTCATTTTTTGAGTATTTGGACCTTAAAATATTTTTATTTTTAGTAAAAAGTCATTTTGATATCAATCCAACAAAAGATTTGTTTACATGAATAATATGCTTTATTCTAAAAAATAGTTAATAGTTTTACTATTTTCACGAACAAAAATTATCTGATTAGTTTAATTTCCTCAAATCCATTTATAATTTTTGTTTTTCACGTTATCATGATTTCCCAAACAAAAAAATGACATTTCAATATTTGTCCCTTACGGTGTCGCATTTTGCGACCAAAACTGTAACCAAAAAATTGCCCTATAGAGAAAGTTTTGAATTAGAAAGTTTTTTATTTTATTTTTGTTGCTTGCGGTTTTTTATTATTTAACAGACGACCATAAGTGGCGTCGAAGATTCATTTTTTTTTTTTTTAACTTTAGAAGAATGTTGATTTTGTTAATCAAAAATATGTATATTTGATGAACCAGAATCTGAAACTACACATTTAGCTGCGATAAAATTTGTCATACGTAAAGTGGAATATTTATGTATGTAGGTACAGGAATAGGTGTATGCCTTTATACAATAATAGGCTCATGAAGAGACGGTGGTAAATGTGTATGTTTGTTTATTAACATATTGTCATACTCATGACTCATGAGGTTATGTGGGTTTGTTACTCGGATGGTAACCATGGTGAAGGAGGAGGTAATGAAAAGGGGCAAATGGATGAATCCAAGTGGCTAATAAATCTTAAAAGTGTGCTGAGAGTGTGAATCGTATTAGTGTGTTGTTGTATTGCAATGTTATTGCCTGTGGAGCTACTATTTTGCTATACTACTGGGATGTTACATTATTGTATAGTTGTGTTATGATATTGTTGCGTTGTTGTATTATTGGATCATTGTGCGTGAGAATACTTTATTTATTTGTATGTACCTGTCAAACCTTCATGCGACTCATGCCACACTTTATGAAACGCACAAGCTTTTGATATAGTGTGGCATAAAGATTTGAACTGTAAGCTGCGGTATTTACTACCAAAACAATACAGTAATATATTAGAATAATACATAATTGAAAGATATTTTAGAGTAAAAAAACAACACGAATATTCTAAATTAAAAACAATAATGGCTGGAGTCCCTCAAGGGAGTGTTTTGGGACTGCTTTTATACTTATTGGTTACTTATGATATACCAAAACCAATGGAAGAAGGAAACATACTTCACTTGCCACATTTGCTGATGACACCGCTATCATGGCAGTAGGAAATAATATTGAATATGCTACACTTAAATTACAAACGAGCATAGACAAAGTTCATTGCTAGACTATAAAATGGCGAATGCAATTAAACAAAAGTAAATCTGTTCATATATAGACTTAACTTACAAAAGAGTAGATTATAAGCCAGTATTTATAAATATGAAACAAATTTTTATACGCTAATACAGCCAAGTACTTAGGTATGACACTAGACACTTACGGCTAAACTATACAATGGAAAGCCCATGTTAAGAAGAAAAATCAACAACTACGGCTTAAACTCCATAAAATAGATTGGCTAATAGGCAGACACTCCCAAATATCTACTTGTAATAAACTATAGCTTTATAAGCAAATCTTGAAACTCGTGTAATAACATTGATATAATGGAAAGGTTCCAAAATAAAGTTTCGCGAACTATTGTAAATGCACCATGGTATATTAGAAATAGCGATCTCTAAAAGGACTTGAAGGCTGAGTCAGTTGCAGGGGAAATACAAAATTGGGCCAGAAGATACCAAAAGACTGCAAATGCATTCTAATGTAAAGGAATTACAGCCTCCAACAATTTGAATGTAAACAAAAAAAAAAAAATTTTTTTTGTGACAATTCAAAACAACGCTTCGCTTGGGTTTGCTTTTTTATCGAAAAAAAGTAATAAAATTAGTTAAAACTTATAAACATATAATAAATTTGTATTAACAAATCATAAATTTGTTATACTAACGAATATACAATTAAAAAAATCATACAGAATGAAGTGTATAGTGAAAAATTGACGTAATCCTAATCTAAAAAAACTAAAAGGGATTTCGTTTAATAAGTATTTTAATTAATGAGTTAAATAAAATAAAATACATGTTGTGATAGTAGTCGTGTGATTAGTGAAAAAAAAATCAAGGTTTATGGTGCGTACATGTACGTGATCAAAAAATTGATTCGCGAATCAAGGGGAAATTTGTATATTTTTCATACGAAAAATATACAAATTTCCCCTCCTGAGTTGAAATAATTTTAACTTTGGGCACATTTTTCACCGCAAGCATCGAACATAATAAAAAAAAATAAAAATTATGAGCAATAATTGTGCTCATTAAATATGATTTTGCTGTTTTTTGCTTTTTCCCCTTTTGATGTTCCCAAGCGGTCAACTAAATTTGTACTAATCCTAGAACTGGTAGCTTGACGTTGGCGACGAACTTGGCGAGCTAACAACAAACATCATATTTTAAAAATCGTTTTACATTTTAATAATTAATATTTCTACTAAAATCATTTTTAATTTTAAAATCGTTTTTTATTTTGTTTATATTTCAACTAAAATCAGATTCTATTAAAACCGTTTTATATTTGGTTAATATATGTTTCCACTCTATTTTGTACCGACTCTTTAAATTTGGTTTGTTTTGTATGTTAATTTAAAATCTTGTGTATTAAAATCTTATCTGTATACATATTGCTGTATATATATATATATATATATATATATATATATATATATATATATATATATATATATATATATATATATATATATATATATATATATGTATATATATATATATATATATATATATATATATATATATATATATATATATATATATATATAATAATATATATATATATATATATATATATATATATATATATATATATATATATATATATATAATATATATATATATATATATATATATATATATATATATATATATATAATATATATATAATATATATATATAAATATATATATATATATATATATATATATATATATATATATATATATATATAATCGCACAAATATTTCGTGTATCACAGCCAACAACGATATACAATTAATAATTACATATGTTTCATATTAAGTAAAATAGGTAATAATTTTGAGCAAAAGGTTTTGTTACTAACTTCATCCTGTGATGAAATTTTTTAATCACGTACATGTACGCACCATTAAGTTACAAATTTAAAAAAAATGTAAATTGTTTTGAATGGTAGCCCTTTTATTTATTTTGTATTTTTTTTTTTTTTTTTTTTTTGTATGTTAGCCTTTTATTGAATATAGTGTACTATTTCAGAACCGAAACATTAATAATTAGTTTGACAAAACGCCGTTAAATGGTATACTAATTTTGTATTAGTTTTTTTTTTAATTTGTGGATATAATGTAAATAAATCGTTGCTTATTTCTTTTTAGGTAACCAACATTTTCATAGATGCTCGGCTTTGACCAGAACTCCGAAGATTTTAATAACATTTAACATTAAAAGTTGGTTCTTGTTAATGGTCGATGAAAATGAAAAAACATATTTGAAAAAATATTTAAAAAATAAATCGGTGGTTCAATCCCATAACGCTTTATTTGATTTTATATTTAAAATATATGTACTATCTGCTATGTTATTTATACAATATAGTTTCCGTACCAATAAATTTTTTTTTCTAATTAATTAATTCTTTTATTTAACAACTAACTTCATTATAATAAAATAGTTAATTTCTAATTACGGTCCTGTATAGGTTATTATAGTCTTTCTGTTACCCTTGAAAATTTCCTCACTTGACGTTTGGTATTTTCTTGTCTAAATATTAACGTCTTTGGTTATATTATTTTCATGACGTATTTATTTTTAGAGCATAACTAATAATATTATTATTATTAATAATAATAATTATCTTGAGGAACAGAAATTATCAAATTTGTATTTAACAAATTTTGATTGTACGTTATTAAACCTAATCCGAAATTGACGATTTAAATAATACTCACTATGGTTTTCTTATAACATTATTTATCTTTCCTCCGTTGCTTGAAATTATAATTAATTAAAATATTAATAAAAAATAATCTATTGGTAAAAATTTAAAATTTTTGATGATTACCAAAAAAAACTATTTGAAAAATCAAATTTAAAAATACACAACGTACCAACCTTTAAAAATAATATCTAATTCAAAAAAAAAATTAAAACCTATTTTATTTGAAAACCTATTTTATTTGAATTCCAAATCCAATTCTAATACCAAAATCAAATAAAATACGACTATATTCAACTTCGAAATAAATTCGATATTCATTTTTTTAACATTAAATTAGCATTAAATCATTAAACATATAAATATTTTAATAATTATTAATTAATTGAAGAATCATTTGAATTATTCAAACTATAAATATTTATTTTCAGAAAAAAAAAAAAAAATTTGTTAATTTGAAAAATTAAATTAAAAATTTGAATTTTCCTTGAAATTTACGATACACACCTGGAAATATAAAAAAAATCGTGTTTTCAAAATAAAATATCTAACTCCCAACGTAAACAATTTGGTGATAAAAAATAAATGTTATAAATTAAATTATTATTAAATTATTTATTTTATTTATTATATGTTTAGTTTATTAATTTAAAACTTATTTAAAATCTATGTCCACGACATAAATTCAAAACTTCATTAATGAAAATTAAAAAAGTGTCAACTCAACAATTGTTGTTTATTATTCATATATTTTATTACCGACAATTCGAAATTCAAGACAAGGAAAATAAATAATTTTTTTCTCTGGTACACAGACGCAAACTTTTTGGCTTCTTCTTCGTTTTTTTTTCCTGTACCACGACTTTTTATGCATATTGTCTCCATAGTTCTATCTCAGTGGTTTTTAATGCATACACCTATGTTTTTCGCACAGAAAAGTAAACGGAAATCCGTATGAGTTGCATATTGGGAACTTGACCAATTTTCCACTTCTTTTCTTTCTTTGAACTGGAAAAAAAAACTCTGAAAAAAAATTCTGTATCTCACTTTGCTTTTAGGGATAATCAATGCTTGTAGGGACATCAATTTGGAAAAATGAATTTTTGACATATAATGTTATAAAATAAAAGCTACAAAAGGCAATTGTTTGTTAATATATAATTATCGACATAATATAGAATTATCAAAATGAGTACATTTAAGGAAATAATGGGTAAATATAAATAATATAGAAAGTTCAAATAAAATATTATATATATTTTTTCATATAAGAAAATCCACAAGGAAATCTGAATAACTACAAAATTCCAATAAAAAATGAAAGTGAAACAAAACTGATTGATGAGGACGGGAAAGAAATTATTGATAAAACTGTAATTGATGATAAGGCTAAAATTGTCGATGTATTTCAAACACCTTTGACATATGTCGAGCCGGACTCGCCGATGCAATTGGATACCTTGAGATTTAGCTATAGCTTTCCAAATATGGTACCGATCGGCAAGTTGCAAGGAAATAGATGTGGATATATATGTCCACCACCCCCACCACCACCACCACCATTACCAGAAGAAGAATTTATAAAACGCTATCCTTATTTAAATAGGGGTGGTTTTCCAGAACCCTTAAAGCAACTTTTACAACCATTGGCATGCCAATTATGTAAAGTTCGGCTGAATTCCAGAATTTCAGGACAAATGCATTACAGTTCTAAATTGCATTCTAAAAAAATTCACATTTGGCTTCAAGAATGGGAAAAACAAACGGGGGAGCCAGCTCCTAAACGTGTTAAAGTTGTTAAAGAGAGTTTACCAGCTGGGCCAAATGCTTATCGCTGTGAAGTATGTGATATTGCCCTTACATCGGTACAACATGCTGACCAACATTATAGTGGTAAAAAACATCGTGCTGTCGTCATGGGATTCTCGACACCTTCAGGATCTGGCTACTATGACGCAAACAAAAAATGGATAAGAATGTTTGTTTCTATATTTTAACACAAATTGTGTTTTTAAATTTTAGATCGAAATCGTTTTTGTTTTACAGGCAGCCTGAGACCTCTTCAGTAATAAATTTTTATAATTCGACGCCAGTGGTTGGCACTAAACCATTAATTAAAACGCCTCCAGTGATAACTTCAACCGATCCAGCAGTGTATTGTAGTGTATGTAATATAAATGTGTCACGAGAATCTCAAATGAAAGCACATCTTGAAGGCTCAAGGCATGCCAAAAAGCTCAAAAGTGTTCAAGCTCCTCCTTATGCTGCTCCCCTTGATAATATTTTAACAAATGTTACTAGTTCTGTATTACCCGTAAAAGACACACTTGTAGTCTTACAACAAAAGATCGATATCTCAATTTATCGAACGCCATCGGGAAGTTTTTACTGTCAATTGTGTGATATTACCGTTGAAACTGAGAATCTATTCAATCAACATTTAAATTGTAAGAAGCATATTCGTAAACAAAATACCAACGGTAAAGAGTAGTGCATTGATTTATTACTTTAAAATTAACATTTATTTTAAAATTTGAATAAACAATTAATTTAATTAAAACATTGTATACAATTAATCCTCAATAAAAATGTATAAAGAATTATTTATTTCGATTTGTGTTTACCACTTCTGAAGATAATGGTTCAAATCGAAATTAGAAAAAAACTGATGCGTTTTATTTTGAAATAGGTGATAATTAACTTGGCTACAAAAACTAAAATTGTACCAAAGTCCCCGAAATTAAATATACAGACCCTTATAGCGGCAAATTAGGAGGGTAGAGGGCGTTCCACGAGGCCGCGAGATTTATCAAAGCCGTCCTCAATGACAAAAAATTTGATGAACGGTACTTAAGCTAACTGTAAATTTCAAAATTGATAAATTTAAATCAAATCGTTTTGTTGATTTGTATCAATTTTTTTATGCTTTGTGGCAAACCAACAACAATCGCCAGAAGTGAACCATAACCTATAATTAACTATGTATTTTAAAATGTGTATTTAAATTTGAATATATGTATATTCAATTATAAAATCACACAATAAAAAACCAATGCACAACATTTCTCTAGTTTATCAGACATCAAATAAATTTTGTATAATATTTGACATTCGCAACATTTTTTCTAACATAAACAAATCTCGAAAAAAATCGATAAATTCATTTTCCATATATATCTCGAAAAAAATAAAATCTTGAAAATAATCGTCAAAGCCATCTATGGATGAGGTGCAAAAGTAGTGAAAAAAAGTACTTTTTTCTACTGAAGAAAGATATGACAGTGGGAATTATTTGAAAATCATGCTGTCTCTTTTTACATCGTATCCTATTCTACATCTAAAAATTACTTTTAAACTACTTATACGGCCCTACTATTGAAGTAGTTTTTTTTATCGTTTTATCTATATATATATATATATATATATATATATATATATATATATATATATATATATATATATATATATATGTACATATATATATATATATATATATATATATATATATATATATATATATATATATATATATTTTCTTTTTTTTTTTAATTATTTTATCCAGTAAATAAAATTCAATACGGTTATAAGAGTTAGCACATTCTCTTATTCAAATTATCATTTAGTTCAGCTACAAAACTCTGTTCTAATTACGTGTCTTTAATTAGATTATTACAGTTCATCCATAATCCATAACCTTTTTCTTGATAATTTTCATTTCCACCATCGCTGCTGTTTTATCGGCTTTCTAAAACATCTAATAAATTTCTATTTTAGTTTGAGGTTAATGAAACCATCTTACATAATTATATTTTATTTTACGGAAGAAACATGTTTCGCGTATTTATTTCAAATGTAATTAAACGGCCATTACATATATCCAAAGCCTTCTTTATTACAAGCCGTATTCATCGCATTCTAATGCTATCTAATCATATGAACATAAGAATGTATTCTAAGTAAAACAGGTGTCGAATATAGTGTAAAATAAAATAATCATTCGCATACTAAAGAAACAGAAAATATGAGAAAAAAACGTTTTTTATATGGATTTCGATAGCACGACTACTTGTAATTTTTTATATTGGTTTTGTTTGGTTGTGTCAACGAAAGTTAGAAGACGGCTTGTAATACAGAGGGATTTGCATCAAACGTGGAATAGGAATGAATAAGAACGAGATGTAACTACATTTTTTAAAAACTATATTTTTGTTTCTGTTTTTTTTGTTTTACGTTGGTTGCATACAAAAAAAGTTAAAACTGTTGAACTCACGTTTGCTGGGAAGTTTTATGCGTAATTGCCTTCGTTTTAGCGGTGCTAAACGTAATGAAAGCTTTGCAACATACAAAAACGCAAATAACTTATATTACTATAAGGGAAATCGCGTCGATTTTATGTGCCAACATGATATTAGTTGGGATAAAAATAGTAGATGGCACTAGAGTAGTTGAACGAAATGTTTACATTTTTTTATCTACAGTTTTTTATATTGAACGAATTATTAACGAAACAAAAATTTTAAATCTAAAAAAAAAATTTTAAATTTTATAATCGGGATTGGAGTACATGGGCTTATATTTATATACAATAATAAATAAATAAAACCAAATTTTATTTTTTTTTAATTATTTCATTTCATTAAAATGAATTAACTTCGTTAATTTTTTTCTTACACCAATTTTTTTTAAATTCTCTTGTTTTGCAAAATGAAAAAATCTTATTTTATAATATATATTTATGATAGTTTTAATTAACACGTAAAAATGATTTTCTATATCATTAATATTAAATCTAGAGTATAAGTGATTGCTATTATCTATAAAAATTAAATCGATTAAACTAATATTTTGTATTGATCGTAAAACTAACTTACTATATTCTAATTTTACATTAATATTAACACTACTTTTAAAAATTTTCTCACATTCGACTAAAATTTTGTATGTATTTAATGATGGGGTCATTAATTTACCCCATTTTTTTAAATTAAATAAACCTAGATTTAGCTCCAACCGTGCACTTTTATTTAAAATTTGGAGACATTCCTTACATTTTAAAAATTTAGGCAATTGTTTGGCTTCAATATACCCAGCTAAATACGTTATTATATCACACGAGTATTCATCCAGCTCGACTTCAATTAAATCTAATACAACATCATCATTTAAATTTAATTGATTTGTCTTTCGGCTGGATGAAATAGTTAATATTTCTGGCAAGGAAACATTACCCGTACCTTGCGCTTTTATAGATTTATTAACAACTAGCCGTTTATAGGATGCTATAAATTGTTTGCATGTTGGATTGTCGTTTCGGCCAGTTCGATAACGAATCAACCCAAAAAACAACTCTAAGTGATCCTGGCTAAACTTATATGTTAACAAATAATCTAATTTATCATTTACAATTAATTCATTGTACATAATTTTTAGACTTTCGGAATTTATTAAAAAACCTAAAAATCCTGTATTGAAATTACTTTGTATTACATTTAATTTTTGATGATATTTGTTAACATATTTTAATTCATTGATAGTTTGTTTTAAATATTCTAAATTTTTAAAAAAAGTTTCGTGTGTCGATGATGCCATCTATTGTTCTCGTTAAAAACGTTTGGTATGCCATCTAGAATTTTTATCCGAAACAAAATTGAACGAAATCATGTTGTCGTTAGCATTTACTATGGAAATGTTCACGATTTCCCTTATAGTAATATAAGTTATTTGCAAAAACGTGAGTAATTTCCTAAAAACGAATTTTCTATTTTCAAAAAATGACTACCTATTTTAAATTTAAACTAATGAAAACAAATGTAAAACAGCTCAAATTAATATCTAAAGTAACAAAATTATAATAATTTAACAAATTTAATTGAAAAATAGCATTTCTAGATTTTGATGTTCCTATAACGCTTGTGGTTTTTGGCAAACCGAAAATCACATTATAGTTGAGATTTTTCTCCTTAAACTTAACTAACGCCTAACGCGACCAGCACACGAAGTACTTATATTTTATATACTTACAGCTTTTTATATTTTGGAAATGTCATTGAAAATTACAAAAATTCCAACGCTCATTGTATTGTTATCGACAATAAAATGTAAAAATTAATCAATATAAATAATATAACGTGCATAAATATATATCGAAATGTCTACATTATCTACAATATCAAAATTGCATATAGACAAACTATTACACGATATTCAAGAGATAAGAATTCGTGCGCTTCATGATATCGAAGGTAAAATTTCAAGAGCGATTTTGTTTGATGACCCCATCAACTGTATATTTCCGGATTTGTTTAAATCATTAATTAAATGGTTCAGTAAAACTCCAATATGTGAAGAAGAAACAGTTCTGAACCTAATTATAGTTCTACTGAGTGTAAGTATAGTTTAATTTTTTGTAGAGCTGATGTACTAACTATTACACAATTTAATTTTTTATAGAACAAGTTTGGACCCGAGCTGATAAATTTTTTTGGCACTGAAAAAATTGCAAAAGAAATTAAAAATGTTAGAATTATTCTGTCTAATTCCGAGAGTGATAAATTAATTTTAGAAATAATTGATATACTGCAAGGGTTTGAGAGGGAAAAAGAAAACGCTATTATTAAAAGTCATGCGGCGAAAAAGTCGACGAAGGTATTAGATGTACCAATGCCCGAAATACGAATTGATCTGACTACGCTCGACAGCGCATTGGATGATGTGTGAGTATATTTATTGTTTCGTGATCTTAGTTTGTTTTCTGCACTGTATACTTAGGGTTGAAGTATTGCCAATTACAGTATATTTTTATGCAATAAAACAGGAAAATCAAATATAATTCTGTAAAAATGCATAAGGAGTTCATTTTTCAGTCTATGTGTATTGGCATTAAAGATATCATTCTTTATAATTTGGTTTTAAACTTATCAGGCCTATTTCCTGACATATTTTGTATGATTTTAGTAAAAAATAGATAAACTACACATTTGTCTTAGTTTTTTTCAATTAAATTATGTTATAAACTCACTTTTAAGCATAATGTATCAGTTATTGAAAAAAAAAATATTCAATTTAATTTGATAACATATTTATTACAATTAGTTTTTAGTATGATATTCTTCAAAACAATCCTGAGGTGGTTTTCGATCCCAGATAATTTATCCTCATATATAATTTGCATAGAACTGAAATCAATACTATTAGCTAGTTCTTGTTACTCACAAAATTGCAATTTCTTGAACATATTTACTTTGATTTTTTGTCCGAGATTAGATAATTAAATTATTTGCAATTTATTTCAGGCTAGACAGCGATTACGTTAAATGCTGGAGCATACCGGGATCTATTGAATTGAACTCGTTTCATTTGCTGAAAGAATCATTGAATACCGATATTAATAAACCAAGTTTTAAACACGCACTAAATTATTTGCACACTGCATTGTGTGATTTTCCTTCAGAGTATTTCCTTCAACCACCATATATTTATAAATCACTAGTAGCGGTTTTAAACAAAAACAATTCAAATTACAATTCTGAGTTATTATCGGTATTAACTCATTTGACAAAATGTTTAACAAAACGCAAAAATTATCACACACTCTCGGTAACATATAACTATGTAGCTAATGATTTAAATCCCTACAATCAAATCTCCTTACAAAAATACTGTATTGATCTAGTGAATTTAATTATAAAAAATTTAAAATCAAATGTCGATGATGTTGTCTACATTGTGGATTCGTTCAATTTAATTAACGAGCTATTGAAATTACTAAAATTTGTTAAGATCTCAAAAAATAATCCGAATATATTTTATGCCACCATTTTAAATGAATTGGCATCGTTAGTGCGGTACTATCGTACTAAATACGAGGAGTCAGGATTTCACAATAATTTATATCGTACGATTTATATTAATTTAATAAGTATTTTGATTAAATTTAATCAACATGTAAAATTTGCTAGCCGGCAAAATTCATTACAAGATCCGTTCGCTATTGATGTTGTTTTGACGGAGGGGAATGATAATTTTAGTGAACTTAAATTGATATTGTTTGATGTTACAATACGAGTATTCTACCCCAAAATGTATTGTGCAGCCAAAAATATTATCGGCCCGTTAGAAGCTAGTTCTGATTTAAATACTCTACTTGATTTGGAAAATAAATTAACAATGCCAATTAAAATTTTAAAAAATAAGAAAGTTTATAGTGAAATTGAACTGATTCGAAATGGCGATATAATTTTAGAAACAATAAATACTGTTAAAAGCTTTAGCATTATTAAACTACTATTCGAATCGATTTGTAATAATATCGATTATGTCAATAATGATGAAAACTTAAGCGAAATTACCGAGAATTTATTTATTTCACTTTTAACAGTCAGTAGGATAGAGTCAAAAAGTTTAATTTATAAACAAGCTGGTGATCAAATTAAATACTATTTTAATAAGTTTATGGATGGAGAGATTGGCATCAATAAGTGTAGTTTTAATACCAGTACAAATCGATTGTTTAATTTAGGAATTCCAATATCGTCGAAAATTTTAACTGAAATTATCTGTTTCGGTTATAAATCGGACGATTTTTTGATTCATCAAAACTCAGAAACTATATTAATACTCATCTTACGCGGTAAAACTATATTAGGTAATTACTGGAATATTTTGATTGAGTCAATAGTATCAACATTTCCTCTATTGCAATGCCTTGCTGAAACAAAAACGAAACTGGGCCAAGCAATTATAGATTTGTTTGATCCAAACTTTGATTTAAATGAAGACGAAATTGTGAAAGGGAATATACGATTTTTGTTCAACAAAAATCAAGACGTACGCAAAATTGGTCTAATTCGTACATTTTCAATTTTAACGTCGCATCCAAACTGTGATAAGTTTTTACCGAATATCACGAATGTATATGATACAGTTCCAAATGATGTTTGCTCCATTGTTAACAATTTGTATGACTATAAAATGTACGAAATTGATTGTGATGTTAGTACGATTAATCCGCTTTTGGAGCTTTTAAAAAGTAACGATGTTCAACCGTCCATAAGGAAATCTACTTTATTGCAATTAAATTTAATGGCGGGTAATTCAGTAATTAACCGCTATATTCATGATAATAATGGCTGGTTAGTAGCAATATCGTGTCTTGAAAATGCTTTAATTGAAAATCACACGTATGAGTATCCAGATGCAGCGATTCCATGTATTGGAATCTTGGCCAAAATTGCACTTCAAATTCCAGAATTTCGACGAGAAATATCAAAAGAACCAAATTTATATTTTCTGATCCTTCGCGCTTTATTTTTATTTCATCTTAATTTTTCTCTTAAACTCGACTGTGCCGTACTATTATTTTTGTTTTTGTACAGCGACTATATCATCGGCGCAAAAAACTTAACCGTTCCGTTCATAGTAAAAAATATCAACATTCCAATTTATACCGAGTTCTATCGTAAGGATTACCCAAATAGCAATAACATTACAAAACTAGACATAATTTTTTTAGATAACGAAAATTTTAACGATCCCAATAATGAGATCTTAAAATATTTTCGGTTAATTTTTGCATACCTATGGTTTGATAAAAATTTACCTTTAATCAAAACAGTTGACTATAAATCTAAATTTGATTTCGATCCAAAATTAAAATTGTTTTCGACAGATATCAATCAAATTATGACTACATCAAATTTAGAAAATTTGCAATATTTCCTCAAGACTATGGAAAATACTACAAGTCACGATAGTTTTACGACTGTTATAAAATGTTTAGAACTTCTCCTATTGGTCAATCATACAAATATTGAATTCTTTAGTTACATCGACTTGAAAAAATTAAAATTCTACAATATCTTGCCTAATTCGGCCGAAGACGAAAGCTTATTTATACAACTTTTAAATTTCATAAGCAAGTTATTAAATTATACGTCCGCCAGTAATAAAAGCTTATTAATTAAATTATTACACGATTTAATGAAAAATGATTCGACATTCGAAATAATTATATTGAATTCACAAAATTATACGATCGAACTATTTAAAGAAACGAGTACATTTATATCAGCCATACTAATAAATTTACTATCAAATTATAAAACTATAACAAATACAAATAGTGATACTAGTAGTGGTGATTGTAATGAAAATTTTGCGAAAAGTTTATTACAAAAATGGTTTGGTATCATATCGGTGGTGTTCAATGACTGTCATGTTACAAAAGCTGAAGAGTTTGGTGAGTAATTCTATGTTTTTAGTTTTAAAAGTTAAATTTAAATCTAGGCCAATTTAGGTGGTAATTTCTGATGGCGTAAAAATTGAACTAACATTTGGTTTGTCTTACAGCCAAACTTCAAGCATTGTTAACGATTTTCCGTGTCATCACGTCAAGCAATTTACTCGAATACGATCCACATTACAATCGATCAATAATAAATCGCCTTTTTCATTTCATATCATCGACAAAATCACTGTCACAATCGGGTTCAGATTTTATAAAACATTGTTTATTCTGTATCGGAAATTTAATCTGCGATCGGATCGAAATAAAATTAAAATTTTACCGTCTCTTGTCGTCACTCTGTTGTCATAATGATTTTGAAATAAGATCATGTTCCTGGGGCATACTTGATAAACTTGCAATGCATATTGATGGAGCCGAAAATATAATCAAAGAGTTAGTTTACCTTCCTGGTGGGATACATGCATGTTGTTTAAGTACAATTCTTGATATAAACGAAGTTCCAATTGTACGATTGTTAGCAGCTGGGTTGTTTTCGAATTTAATCAGTTTTAGTGGGCGAAAAGGCGATGGACTAAATGCAAAAGTAACTCCACGATGTAAGGAGCAAGACAGCACACAAATTGAAAATCCAGTTAAAATAATCGAAGAGATAGTACGTCGCCAAAATTGTTTTGTTCGTATTCGAGATAGTTTAAAATATTTTAATGTTTCGGAAGTGCTGGAAGAGGATTTAAATCGCCCTATTGCAACATGCGAGGTAATCACCGGATATTGCATCGTTTTGATCAATTTAATCGATATTCAAGAGCAAATACTCGATAATCATGACGCATTGTCAACTATTTACGATATAGCAGTATTATTGTCGTACGTACCACTTGTACCGACACGTTCTTCACTTGATATGGTTGTAGAAATATCTCGACTCTTATCGCGCTGTTTTACTGCTAAAAAGTATCCATCACTTTTGGAACGGATATCGACACACGATTTCGCTATAATGGAATCACTTGGAGTTTTATTAAATTTAGAATATTTAAAAGAGTATCCATCACAATATTTGAACAATTGTTGCATTAACATTTTACTCGTGATTCGATTATTGACGACACAAACACCAGGTTATGAAAACTATTGTCGATTTTGGCAAAAAGATAATAACGCGTCGATACTTCTTGAATTACTTATTTATTGTCTGAAAAATTTTAAAGCCCAAGCTGAACTTTTTAAAGCAGCCTTAAAATTCTTATTATCGGTCTATACAGTCACTCAAAGAAAGTCATGTGATTTCGAGACGATTGTCGATATTTTCGATCGATTAGATTTGAATAAAAACAATAAAGTAAGCGGTCCGTTGGGTGAAGATACAACCACCGATAATGCAAATCAGAAAAATGAGGATTTAAATACTAATACTTTACGAAAGGTTGAGTCAACAAAATGTTTAGAAATTAATAGACAAATATGTGAAACCTGTGATATTGAAATGTTGTTCAAAAGGATTATTCGCATCTTTGATTGGTTGTGCTTAAAAGATAAACCTGATAGTGGGGTTGTGACATGGACGAAAGAGAAAAGATTATGTTACCAAACGATGGAAGTAATGCTTAAATGCTCACATAGATTAAGATTGTTTGCAATAAAGTCAAAATTAATGGATAAAATTATCAATCGAATTGAAGCAATTTACAATGGATTGGGAATGACTTGTGCGGATTATATAAGGCGACATGGGGATACTAAGGTAGAGAGAAAGAAGGTTGTTTTAAAATATAATTTATTATTTGTGAAATATATATTTTTTCATTTTACAGAAAGAGCCAATTGTAGCAGAACTTCAAGAATTGCTTAATCTTATCACATATTGGTATTCAAACCACATATTCGAAAATGAAGCTCAAATCTATGATTTAATTCGTAATTTTTTGAATATTTGGCCGTGGCTTACAGCTAATTCTCAAATCCAGCTTACATTTTTTAATTGTCTTCTCATTTTAAGCGAAAACTCGGTACCAGTTTGTCGGCGAATTTCTTCAAATTATACAGGCACCACCGGGTGTGTATTACAAAAAATAGTTAAAAAAGTAACTGAGGAAACCAGTAAAGTTAAAAATCCTTTGGGTAATACTGAACTCTTAGCAGTTGGACTACGAGTTATGGCTAATTGTTGTTCATGTATCGAAGGTCGAATTCAAATGGGTAAACTAAATGTACTCAATTCTTTTGAACCGTTACATCCCGTTTTAATTAAATCTCATAAATGTTGGAATAATGTTTTGTATCAGTGGCTAAAATTTTGGGAAATTTACTCACGCTATCCAGAAGGTGCTATATGCAAACAAGTTATATTTTTATGTACAGTAATTGTAAAAACAACTGTTACGGCGGTACGGACCGAGGCTGTAAAAATTATAAGAAAT
The DNA here is from genome assembly GCA_963556175.1 of Tipula confusa. NCBI lineage: Eukaryota > Metazoa > Arthropoda > Insecta > Diptera > Tipulidae > Tipula > Tipula confusa. Next base: position 113,271,872 of record OY744476.1, read on the forward strand.
TTATGTTTTAAATCTTCAAATCGCGTTTCACTTGTATCATCTCCAGATGTTATGTACGCTATTCGTTATATACTGGAAGAAGGACAGTTAGATGAGAAATTTATAATTGTTACTGGTATATGGAAATTGGTTGCAAACAGTTCCAAAGGGAAAAGTGAAATTAAAAATAGTTCTATACCAGGTCGTCTTCGCGGAATTCTTAATGCAATTGCTTCGGAACACGAACATTTGAACGAAAATTTAGAGGAAAATAAATTTTATAACGTAGTTTCCATTACGCTCAATATTTTGGATGAGTGAATTTGTTGTTTAATTTAAGTTACCAAATTGTATTATTTTTGTTTTTGTAAATATTGAATAAATTGAATTTTTTGTTGAATTGATATTTGCTTTATTTTAATTAACCTAAACGTTCCATTAAAAAACTAGGTGCAAATAGACAACGAAGTTCAACAATTTGTAAATGATATATACCAATCAACATGGGTAAAATACCTTAAAAATTAAATATAAAATAAACGGAAACAACTGCCATAAGAAAATTAGAGAACATTTAGTAATATGTAATATACATCCAGTAATCTGAAAAAGAAAGTGAAGAAATCCTATTATCTTCAGCAAAAGTAAAAAAGTCATGTATGAGAAACACTCCTAAGAGACACTCCTAATCTCGATCTTATCCATGCAGAAATTTTAAAAGAACTACTAGGAGATCTCTAGTTAAGCTCACTAACTTTATAAATGCAGCACTTAGAATCAAATATGAATCGTATTGTAGAACCTGGAAAACCATCACAGAAGCACAGTGAGAAAGCACTTGTTAAGAAAAAAGCGTGCTCAACGATATTTTTAAACATTGCGCAAGCTTTTGAAAAAGTTTAGAATGAGGCATTAAGCATAAGTTAAGAAAGCTCTTACCAATGCAATTCGCTAAAATACTTGGATCATAATTGAAAGTAGTTACTTCATAATTTAATTGGATGAAACCTATTCTAAATTGGAATAAATAAAACTGGATGCTAAACTTATACGTCAAGAAGCAAAATGAAGAATTAAAACTCAAATATAGAAAAATATACTGACTGATAGTACGAGCATATGCTAATAGGTAGAAACTCGTCTAGCAAGATAAAACATATCTGGCTTTTTTATGGTATTTCACTTTGTATGCAAGGACCAACCTTTCCCTTTGAGGTGATTTAATTGTTAGGGCAAACAACGGCTATTTGATTTAAATCCATAATAACGATGTGGTATTATACTTCAACTCACCAAAAACTGTAAAACGCCAATGGGATGGAGTCATAGATAAATTTGACTTAGTAAATTAAGTCAAAACCTAATTGCTCATTAGTCCAAATAAAATCAAGCTAACATCTTCAACAACAAAACAAAGTTTATTAATACGATTACAGTTCTCACCTTGTCGAATCACATTAACTTCCAGTTTGAGTGGGTTTATTTGTACTTCAGTAATATGCGATATACTTTTCAGCGGGAACCATTTATTATAACGTATGTAGTGGTTCATATCTTGTGTTAATGGAATTAAAGTATAAAGCTGAGTTCATAACTTCGGAAATAGTTTCCGAACTCCCGTACTCATTTTGCTTAAAGTTAATTTTTTTTTCACCTCAAGTATAAAATAATGGGCGGGGTCTTTATCATATGCCTTGATTGGTGTGAGCTCGGGAGCTTGGAAATTATTTTCGTTGTTATGAACTAAGCTTTAAACATAATTATAATACCTTTTAAAATGTGAGAAAAAATTGTGCAGGAATTTTCAAGTATCTATACCCTAATGAGCATTATATTCAGTGAGTTTTACATTATATGTGGAACAATCCGGTACCTGAAAATAAAAACGTTGGTGCTAGATATTTAAAGCCAAACACAAGTAATTTTTTTTAATACTCCCTTATTTAGGCTTTGAATGTTTGCACGATCAAAGGTTAATATTTTCTGGTCGTAAAGAAGCAAAGTTTCAGTGCTTTATAAATTGCGCAGAAATGTAAAAAAACAACATTTATTGTAAAAAATGACAAATTTTTATTTTAAAAAAACTTTTCGGATTTTTGAGTACAATATCTTTATGTATGCATAGTATGGAATGAAATTAAAAATTATTTTCGAAGAATAGAATTATCGTTATCGAAATGCTGCCTGTTATAAAATTAACCTTAAACATATCTAAAACTATCATAGTTCACAATACTACATTCAATAATTTTTTAATTGAATTACTTGGCAATCATCTAATTTTATGATTAACTAAAACATATATCTTAAACTAGATAAACTTAATACTGTCACTACCAACTGTATATTTAGTAATAAAGTTTGTGCTGAGTTACCATCTTTTGACGATGCATTTGCACACTTATCTGTATTTTTGAACAATTGCATATAATTTTCAACAGTTGGCGCTAAATTAGCCTCTTGACCAGTAACCAATCCCAACATCGAATCTTTAAATAGTAAATGACGTTGTGACGAGTAAATGTTGTACATTTTAAAATCAGGATCGAGATTTAAATAACGGTCGAATGAAAGCAAAGCATTAATAATACCTTGTGTTTTGCGATCGTTACGTCTTACTACAATTTCACCGTCGACTATAGTAGTTAGTGGACATCCTGAATCAACATTAAAACCCGTTGTACTTGCAAGCGATCCATTTTGACACATAACGCGGAAATTATCCGGATTTAAATTTAATTCTTTAGCAAATTGGTTTAAATTTTGTAGCTCCAAAATGGCTACGTCACCAACTTCAGCTAAACATTGTAGCGCACCTTTATTATTGTAAAATCGATTAGTGATATCGGCTTCACAACTGGCTGCTAATATAGCTGCACTTTGCTCCTGCCCTTCAAAATTGTTTTCACTGCCTTCGATTGGAAATTCGGTTGGTACTGTATCAATGTCAACAGCATCACCATTTTCATCAAAATATTGGCGATGTTCATAATTTACTTGGCTCATTTTTTCTAAATTGCTTCCAGGTTTAATACTCGATTTGCAGAGAGAACACAAATTTTCAGGATTCGATTGGGATGGATCGTGTAACATGTCGCGGGCACCAGGGGCGCATGAATTAGAAAAAAAATCACTCAACAGTCGACCATAACTACAGTCATCCGCGTTCATAAAACCACGACCTTTTCCAATATTTACAAATGCAATTGATGCTATACCGTCAAACTCTTGGAAGCATGCCTTTGAATTTTTTAAATTTTCGAATCGAGTAAACGAACTTCCCTCTTTGATAACAACACCGGCCGATGAATATTTATGATGTTCCGTTTCAGCATATAGGGCATTGGTTAAATTATAAATCCTAAAATCAATTGAAAATAAGAAACAAATTACATTGAAATTTAATTTCAAACTTACTTTCTTGCAAGATAGCCTAAACTCGAATCAATACCAGTGAAATCAGATTGTAACTGTGCAATTTCATTCAAACACGCAAGGTCATTCGAAACTTGCGATTTGCACTCAACTATGGGTTGAACTCCAGTTGTAATCCCTGCATGGCGAATAACTTCACATTTATCATATTCAACAGGTGATATGGTACACCAATTAGCATGTGTTCCACACAATTCTGTCGCGACAGGGATTTCACGAATAGCTCTTATATAATCACGTGGCGATTGGATTGTTGTCAGCATTGGAAAATGATTATCTGCTTTGATAATTTCATTGATTGCACTTGCCCACGCTCCGGTTGAACTTAGCCATTGGTTAATTTTTGGAGAAAGTTCCAAATTGCGTGTGCTAAAATGAGAAAAGATTTGTGGTAATTATGGAACAAAAACAAATGCATAATACTTACTTTTTAGCAATAATCGTTTTCCATGGTTGCCTTAACCAAGCACATGGAGCAGTTGAAGTTGTACCATTTGAACATAGATAGAGAAATTTATTTGAATTTTCCGCAACTAACAAAAAAGTTTTAGCATCTTGGGCTGAAACATAAGCTACGTCACCACCATTTTTTAAACACTCTAATGCTTGTACATGATGACCTCCAGAATTACTAGGATATTTACAATCAGCGTCACCGCAGAGACTGCATAAATTTGGATATTTTTTTTCTAGATGCAAAAATATATTTTTACTAATTTAAAACTTTCAACTGTACTCATAACTTACTTAAAATGGAATCTTCTTTTGGATCCATTGACCAAATACCTGGTCGACATGATGAACCAAAGAAATCGCTCAGTGTTCTTGTTTCCATTTCCGCTGGTGAATTAATTGTAGACAAAGTTGTACAATTGACGGGTGCAACGGTCCGTTCAAATTGTTTCAAGAAACGTTCCGACCATTTTTGTGTCTTGTCATAAAAAAACCCCGGATGACAGTATTTCAATCCAACTAAGTTTCGTAGATCACCGGTAAATGTGTTCTGTACAAGCACAACCGATTCAAAATCAACTGGTTCATGAATACGTTCTTGATGTCGTAACTCTTTAATAATAGTCATACCCTCCCATGCTAAACTCGCCAAATGTAGCGTACTTTCGGCGGAAAATATTCCAAAATCAGCTGTCCCATTTAAAATTCGTTGTGCACATTCTATACTATCCTGAACCCATTGACATTCCACTTCTGAGCTGCCACGTTGCAATTGTGTACACTGATCGATGAAACGATTTGTTGCACATATTTTATCGACCTTTGGATCTATAATCGAGACGAATAAATTTTTTTTTATTATATGACACTTTGTGATGCAAATAAAACATTTTGATTGGTCTTATCGATAAATATAACATTTAATTATCTGTGTTACTATTAAAATAAATGGTTGACATTTGTATAATTTGTTGTTTTATGTAAGTTTAGGTTGGGCTTAGCAGCTGATAAGCAGTAATATATACTTGTGTGGATCGTCATCGGTGATTCAAAACCACTTGATATCAAATTTCTAATGTTAAATCTGTGAATCATAGTTATGTGTCACCTCCTACAAAATTATAAATGATTACAATCCTCTTAGTACTTAACATAAATTATATCAACTGTACCAAATTTAAATAATCGGTTTTAAAATGGAGTTTTGTTTATTTTGTTAACCATTTTGTCGTTTTGGAATTTTATTACGAACAATATCTTATCTAATAAATTTTATTGTTTTACCTAAATTTTTACGATATTATTCATAAGTGATGGATCAGAATAATTCGTATGCTAAATTTTAATTTATTATCTCACCATAGAATTTTGGTAATTAATGTGAAATTATGTTAAACCCTGAACTTTTTTCCTATAAAATTCGTATAACATAAACACGTAGTATTACAAGTTAGTTCAAAATATTATGTAGAATTTTCTGTTATTTTTCTACTTAAAAACAGAGTGCTAAAATTTCGAACGTCCAATTCATTTTGAAATGAATATTCCTTTAGAGAGAATAATTTATGGGTCGTACTGTTGATCACTTTAGTTTTACTATTTTAAGTTAACATTTTATTTTGGGAACCGATTGGAATATTGATTTGTAAATTTGTAAATCGACAGCATTAGTTAGCACTTGTTATGTGGTATTAGCACGTTTATCAATTTAATATAAAAAACTGAATTGTTATCAATACTTTTGAGTAAACATCATTAAAATGAGGTAATCATTATTACACCTTGATACCACACCTTATCAATTCAGTTTTTTATATTAAATTGATAAACGTGCTAATACCACATAACAAGTGCTAACTAATGCTGTCGATTTACAAGATTATATGTTAGTTAGAATGCTCAGAAAATGTTCTTAATCTTTGAGCTATTATAATGTCATTTATCCAATAAGGACTGAAGTGCCTTTAACCCTTTTTGTACCAAATTATCTCATAGATTAATCAGACCTACAATAACTGAGCTAGTAAGTTCTTATCGATTTTCCTTTTAATTAATGTGACAAAGTTCTGATATCTATTCGTATGGATAACGTCAATATGTAATTTCACACTTGAAAAGATAGGGAAATCAATTTGATTGATTAATAAATTATGTCATTTCCATTGAAAACCCAATAAAATTTACTTTTAAATTGTACACATATTATTCACAATTCCAACGATTTTATTTAACAATCCATTTCATTGGTGCCACTCTCGTAAAAATAAAATCACACAAACTTATTAAATTGCCACTAATTGCACATTTTTCCACCCAAACAATTTTATTTTTGTGAGTTCCAAAACTTTTCATTTAATTGGAGAATAACAAGTAGTGCACTTTTAAAATGGGTATTATTTTCTCACCTTGTGACACAATTAACACAATATTTAAACTTAAAACTATTAACGCTTGAACACTTTTCAAACGCATTTTGGTTAAATGATTAATGACGAATAATTTATTTTATTTTAAACTGATAGGTACAACGGCAAAATGAATACTAAAGTATTGAATATGATGGCATATTTACAAAATGATAAACATTGTACATAACATTTTATCTTATCTTATCGCCCAAATATATAATATTTACCTGGATAGCTAAAATTTTATATGGTCGCATAGAAATTTATAAGTTACAGAGATATTTTATTATTTAGTTTCAGTGGGAAATAATAATCGATATACATATAAAGCACTAAATATCATAATATATAATATTTTAGCAAACTTTACGGCGAATTGTCACCGATCGTAAGTGGTCTGAAAGATCTCAGTAAAGGGTCAACTTTGGCCTGTAATGTTGTTGAATTTTTAAAGCAAATTGTAGTTCCGTTTTAGAATCGTACAAGTAAAGTAATGAGTGCACAAAATTCTCGAAATTATTTTAAATCTCATAAATTAACAAAAACGCCAGATCCCAGGTTTACTGCCATTAGAACATGGTATGAAAACTTGGTAGAAACATTTCTCTATAGAGACTTATTAATGGAAATCGCATAAAATGCTTTAGCATTAATAGTATTGCAAAAAAGGTTTCAATTTTGGTTGGTTATCCATTTAAAGATAAGAAATTCCTCACATCACTACAAGATGTAAGAACAATGAGGGGCGCAGATGTACACAGCGATCATCAACTGGTAATAGCACAATTCAAGATCAAGCCAGCAGCTGTGAAACATTCGAAGACAAATAGAAGGAAATTTAACACAAATAGATTGAGAGACACTGAAATAAGAAACACTTTCAATGAAACGTTCCAACTCAATCTCCAGTCTGAAGCCACCCGTATAGAAGAAAGATGGAACCAAGCAGAAGAAGCCTACATCAAGACTACCACGGGCGTACTCGGCTACAGAGAATACAATCGGAAACCTTGGATCAGTGATGATACATGGCAGAAAGTTGAGAAACGCCATCAATTTAAGTTGCAAAAGTGCCAACATAACACAGAAGAGGTGAAACGTAGATACGAGGAAACAGCGCGTCAAGTAAAAAAGATGGCAAGGAATGATCGAAGAAAATATACAGAAAACATTCTTAAAGCTGCTGAAGAGGCAGCAGCAATCCAAAATATTCGAGCAATACACTAGTGTGTAAGAAAGGTCACTGTTAAAATTACAAACATACCACCTATAAGGGATGCTAATGGTCAAGTACTAACAACAGATGAAGCGCAGTTAAAGAGATGGAAGGAATATTTCGAAGAAGACGTCGTCGCCGACCCCGAAAATCTCCAGTCATCAATTGATATCAATAACGAAACTAGCAACACACATCCACCAACGGAATGGGAAGTTAAAGATGTCATTAATAGACTGAAGAACAATAAGGCCACTGTAACAGACAATATAACCGCCGAAATATTCAAAAAAGATTCATCTACAACTGCAAGCATATTAACACCAATAATCCAAAAAATCTGAAATTCTGGGAGAATTTCACTGAAATGGAAAGAAGGCTTGATAATTACGATACCCAAGAAAGGTGACCTAAGATAATGTAGGAACTGGCGAGGTATCTCCCTCCTCAACACAACAATAAAGGTACTCGCAATGATCATCCTTGACAGAATCTCACCTACGATCAATGCAAAATTAAGAAACGAACAAGCTGGATTTAGACCAGGAAGAAGTTGCACTGATCACATCAACGCAATCCGTATCATCACGGAGCAATCCAATGAATGGAATTTACCATTGTATATGCTCTTCGTCGATTTCGAACGCGCATTCGATACGATAAACAGGAATGCAAAATGGCAGACACTTTGTGAAATGGGCATCCCAAATAAATTAATTGAACTCACAAGAAATGTATCAGTGTAATGCAGAAACTAGATAACAAGTCCCCTAATGGCATTCAATGGGGGTTAACTGGTAAACTCAATGATTTGGACTATGCAGATGACATATGCTTGCTCACACACAAACACTCCGACATGCAGCAGAAAGTGCAACAGCTATCAAAGCTAGCTAACGAAGTTGGCCTCAAGATTAATATCAAGAAAACTAAGACGATGAGACTCAACACAAATATAACCACACCGATACACATCAACAATATACAAATTGAAGATGTAAGTCGTATTTTATTTGATTTTTTACAACAACAATCCCATATATCGAATTCATTTTTGGAATTGGTTGAAATCTTTCTCTATTGATGGTATTGTAATTCCAATACTTCTTTTTAGTTAGCATCTCGAATACCAGGTGCGCCACATCTCATATTTTGATTTCTATAAGTTGGTCATCATTGTTATTTTATTATTTTGACATTCATTTTGAGTTAACGATATTTTGTTAAATCTTGAATGTGATTATTTAATCAGTATTTTAGTACTTAAATTATTTAGTATTGGAAAGTGAAATAATTTAGATAATTGAAATGGATCAAGATGAACTTTTAATCGTACAGACCATTGTCTTCTTGAGAAACTGTAATTATCAAATTTATATTTAACAAATTTTGATTGTACGTTATTAAACCTAAGCCGAAATTGACGATTTAAATAATACTCACTATGGTTTTCTTATAACATTATTTATCTTTTCTCCGTTGCTTGAAATTATAATTAATAAAATATTAATAAAAAATAATATATTGGTAAAAATTTAAAATTTTTGATGATTACCAAAAGAAACTATTTGAAAAATCAAATTTAAAAATACACAACGTACCAACCTTTGAAAAAAATATCCAATTCCAAAAAAAAATTAAAATCTATTTTATTTGAATTCCAAATCCAATACCAAAATCAAATAAAATACGACTGTAAATGAATTCGTATACCTTGGTTGCACAATAACGAAAGCAGGTGGAACAGAAGAAGACATACACAAACGTATAAATAAAGCCAGACATACATTCAACATGCTACACAAAGTCTGGAATACTTCTGTCCTGTCGTGCAAGACCAAGATACGAATGTTCAACTCATTTGTGAAATCGGTACTACTGTATAAGGTGTAAGACATGGAAGCATACAGGAAAAATCATACAGAAGCTACACGTGTTTGTAAAAAACTGCCTTCGACGAATACTTAAGTGCTTCTGGCCTAACACGATTAGTAACATCAATCTGCACAGAACAACATGTCAGTCAGACATTGAGACCGAAATAAAGCGACGAAAATGGAGATAGATTGGCCACACACTGAAGAAGGCATGAAGTGATATAACGAGGATGTCATTAGACTGGAACCCACAAGGAAAAAGAAAGGTTGGAAGGCCAGCAATGACATGGAAGAGAACGATGCTAGCAGAGGCAAAACACCTGACAAAATCATGGGCGGAAATTAAAGCAATAGCCCCAAATAGAGTAAGATGGTTCAGAATAGTAGACGCCCTATGCTCCTAAATTGGAGATACAGGAAAAAAAACATTTAAAGTCCATACTTTATTGATCTGCCTGCGCATCAGGTGAACCCATACAAATTTTAACAGCTATAGGTTTGATAAATCGAGATGACACGTCTAAGTTTATTGATGCTGTCGGTGATAGTATTGAGCAATGGGTGTATTCAGGTCCGCCATCATAGATACCGCTACCTATCGGTATCATATTTGACTATGCATGTTCCCATGGCACTTTATGCTATAATTTTTGTCACTTATAAATTACTTATAACTTATAAATTTTATAAATGTATAACTTAAATTAAGATTTTATTTAAAATCAGTTTCAGGATTCCATTTATATTTTATATCCTCATTTTGGGTAGTTTCTCTTTAATTTACTTTACTCCTCAATACTGGAGTGTAAATCATTTTAAGATATGCACATAACCTCCTAAAATCAATGAGTTAAAATCTAGTATGTATTAGTAACTTGAACGATTGGAAAGGTCACTACTAATGTTAATCACTTTGTAAGGTTATAATAGGCTGTCTGATCAACACCAACCATAGCTGAAGTTGTTAATAAGGGTTTCGTTGTAATGTATGTATAAATATGTTAATTATTCTTATGGAGCATAGATTAAGAATCAGTGATTTATTTTGTACATGATGCGTTCAAATTAAATGCTAATTGGAATGAGTAAGCAAAATATTTTTTCGCTATTCTTAAGAATTTGAATCACCTGTGAAATAATTTTTAATAATGATTAATCATTAATGGTTTAACCTTGACTCATCACCGAAATAACAATTCAATTAGATGTCTCAGAGTTTCTTAAAATACACTTTTCTGTTAGGTGTAAAATAAGAACTAAAATAATAATAATAAAATGGCGTTTACAGGCCATTACTGGCCGCTACCGAGTCAACAGTCTAGCTCCATCGGATTTGATCCTGAGCTTGTGCGTCGTATTGTTCTAGACAATCCGAAGAAGATAACTCGTCGTTCTCTATCACGCGAAGCCATCGTCGTCGACATCAACCTCTGCACCTACCAAATGGTGGCTCTTCTTTCAGAGAATGCTGCACCAAAACGTTTTAGCGCAAATAACACGGCAAGCGTCTCTTTTTCTATTGCTGCATATCCCACTTCTGCTCCCTTTAATACTATTGATGAGTATGCAATTGGTTGCTCGTTTTGAAGCAATGTAAATCCTAATGCATAAGAAGTTCCATATGCTTGTATCGCTAATTCTTCGGCGGGATTGTAGAATTTTACTACTGTTAACGACGTTGCTTCGTTTTTTAATTGTACGAATTCTAATTGATATTCATTAGTCCACTTAAATTCGGTATCAATTTTCGTTCGATTTCTTAAATTTTTGGTTTTCTCCGAAAATTTATTTATAAATTTAGAAATATTTGTAAAAAAGAGACCAATTATTCTTTGTAATTCCTAGGCTCTTCTAATTGTAATACAGCTGATATTTTAGTTGGGTTAGTTCTTAAACTATTTTTCGTAATTATATGACCATACAAATTAACTTCCGAATGTGCTATTTTAGGTTTTGTTAAATTTAATTTCATGTTAACTTCACGTATTATAATTAAAAGTTGTTCTAAGCACTCGTCATGATCTCGTTTTGCTTCGTCGTCTGTTTCACCTTTTCCAAACACTAGTATATCATCAGCTATCACTTCTATATTTCTTAAACCATTTAACACTTTATGTTTAATGGTAAACGTAAAAATCTATACCTTCCCATTGTAATGAACAAGTGGACGCAACTTTTATTATTGGACCGTTGGTTTGGCCTATGTTTGGGCGCCACTTGTAATGAACAAGACTCAGGCGCAAACCTGAGTCCTGACAATTACATAAATTGTCCAACGCGCTCTCCACCGCAGCTGTATATATCCCGCTAGCTAAGTGCGAGGATATGGTCGTGGGTGTTGGTGGAGTCGCTTTTGGACCTTGATAAGCTGCATTATAGATTTAATGAATCAATAGATTCAAAAAAGGTGAAAAGGGGAATAAGAAAATTCGGACCACCAATCCGATAGAAAAAAAATGTGAGCCCCTGTAACGGCTCACATCTTGGTGGAGAAAACGAAAAAAAAAAAAAAAAATTTAACTAATATTAAAAATTTATTAAAATAAAAAAAAAACTTAAAATTTAAAAAAAATTATAAACAAAAAAAAACTTACATTTATAACGGCTTTCACAGCCGTCGTCCGACGACCGCCCCGTCCGAAAGTCACCTTCAGAAGACCGAGTTTTTTTTCTCAAAAAAACTCAAAAAGCCTCCGACCAAAAAGAAATGTATTAAAACAAAAATCAAAAATGTATGGTGGGGACGATCATTATACTCTAACCCAATAAAAATTATTGAGTTAGGTCAGTTAAGAGGGAAAAAAAAATTATGCCATAAATCAAAACCAACACTATTGTATATTATACAAGCCATGAAGCTTGGCTAAGTAAAACATATTATGACTACTATTTGGTGTATGTGTTAGTGAATTTGACTACAGTAAAAATCGAAACAAAAAATTATATTTCGCACTGTCCATACTCCTCTAAATTCAAAGTACATAACATTTCTACAAAAAAAACGAAACAAAAATTATATTTTGCACTGTCCATTCTGCTCTAAATTCATAGTATATAGTATAGTATATAATGAAGTAAATGATAATAACAATACTTCTCTCTCTCTCGTTAAATAATAAATTTGATTTTTGCTTTGTCTTAAAGAGCGCAACATACTGTTGTCCCATCATTCGTATTCATTTTTTATTTACATCAAAGCATATAATAAAAGTATATACAAATTATACTACGTCACAACACTAATACTTAGGTATAGTAGTCACTTTTTGGCATGAATATCGCAACTTCATGGCTTGTATATACATTTGTGTTGGTTTTGCATAAATGCATAAAAATATGAATTAACAAGTACACTGCCCTTACCATATACTTGTTATTACTTGAAAAAACCATTTTTTTTATTTGAATAAGAAACTTATAGTTTCCTATTACAATTTAATTTTATAAATTATTGCGAAACAACATAATTTAATTGTTTTGCCATGAACGAAAAAAAATTAAAAAAAACCGAATTGGTAAAGATGTTTTGGGTTGAATGAATTTAGCTTGGAACGGTACCATGAAATGCCACCCGTTACACCATATAGGATTCCAAAATGTTGTTGCTTTACTACTTTTTTCGTCAAGTGCTAATTGCCAGATTCCGTTTTTAGCATCTTAAGTTTAACAATTTTTTTGCCCCACTTAGTTCTGATAAAATTTCATCAATTTTTGGAATTACGTAATCGTTACTTTTAACTGCTTTATTCAATTCCAAAGGATCTAAACATATACGAAATTTATCGTTGCGTTTTACTATTAGAATATTGCTGATACAGTTAGTATGATAATTTTCTTTTATTATTATTACAATTTTTTGATCCATTTCCTCTATTTTTTCTTTAAGAATCGTAAGCAATTTAACAGGAATCCTTCTAGGGTTTTGTATTACTGGGCAAATGCTTTCATCTATTTCTAGTCTTTTAATTTTCCGATGCCTTTAAAAACGTCTTTTTATTTATCTAGTAAATTAATTGTGTACCTATTTTATTTATGTTTTTAGAAACTTTGATTACTTTTAATTTAATACTCTTATTAGCTGATATTATTGGTTTTGGTTTAACATTTACAAGCACGAACCTTATTTTTATTATTTTATTGTTATTAAAGCACTTTAATTTAACTTCCCCTACTGGTACTATTCTATTGCCTTTTTTATATTTATCTTGTTGTTAGTAATGTTTCTGTACTCATAACATGAGTACAGAATGTACGATGCAGTATTTGACATTTTATTTTAAACAATTCGTTTAGCTTCAATCCTGCTAATGATAGATTAATATTATTTATTTATTAAATTCATTTATTTTTGAGCTGGCGTAACCACCAAATTGCTCTTAAATTGATACAAAATGACATTTCATTAAAATGTATACCTAACCTATGTTTTTTTTTTTTTTAAATTTCAAATTATAATTCTTTACAATTTATCTAAATCGATATTAATAAATAAAATATTTAAATAATATATATTTAATTTAAATTAATAAATATTATTAAAATTATGGTGAGCTCTAATTTTGTGGTCTTCAGAATTCTTCTACTTCTGTGGCTACGTAAAATTTAGCAAGTTCTATTAATTTTTCCGTGTTGGCTTCTTTAAGGATATCTATAAGTCTCTTGTTTTTAATATTGTTGAATTTATATTTCAATTTTTTAAATCTTGGGCAGAAATCTATTACATGTATGTTCGTTTCTTTTACTTTACAAAGATTACATTCATCATTTCTTTCTAATCCAATTCTATGTTTGAATATTTTGTTGAAGGTATGCCCCGTTCTTAATCTGTTAATCACCTTAATGTATTTTGTTTTCATTTTAATCCTTTTGAACCATGTATTTTTCGGTGGTGATGTACTATTTATTACTCTGTTGAAAATTCCTTTGGTTCTTGTGGTGTTTTCATAATGTTCATGTTTTTCTTGTAGTATAACTTTTTTAATTAAAGTGAATGTGTCTTCTATTGGTAAGTGGTTGTTGATTATGTTTGTATTTTGGTTTTCTGTCGCTTGCTTTGCTATTTCATCCGCTCTTTCATTCCCTTTAATTCCACTATGTGCAGGTATCCACTGGATTACTACTTCTGTTTCTTTATGATCGTTACATAATTGTATTATTTCGTTTTCATAATATTTGTCTTTTGTTTTTTTAATACTGTTTGAAAGTGAAATACACACGCTTTTAGAATCTGTGAATATGATTATTCTTTCTCTTTTCTTTGTAATTTGGTTCAAAATCGCAAAATAAATGGCTATTATTTCCGTAGTTTTGATACTAGTTTCTTGTTTTAATTTAATGGCTATGTTTATGTTTTCCTCCGGTATGTGTATTCCAAAGCCACATGTATCTTTGTATTTTGAACCATCTGTATATATATGGTTATGATTTTTGTATTTTACTTCTAATTCTCTTAATTCTGCTTGAATTTGAATGATAATCATTTTACCTTTGATCATGTTGTTGCCAAAATTAGTATTTATTTTTAGGTTGTTTGGTATTTCATTTACTTTAGATTTTCTTCCAATATTTTTAATAAATTTAAATTTTGAAGTTATATTATTAAATTTATTTAGTGATCTGTTTTTCAATATGTCTTTCCCGATTTTTGTATTATTAGCAATTTGTTTTGATATATATTTTGCTGTGGTTATTTCATTTTGTTGTTTGTAGTCTAATTCTCCTGCTTCTGCTAATAGTACTTCAATTGGTGTCGTCCTAGTTAGACCTAAACAGATTCTAATGCAAGAATTTTGTATAGTTTGCATTAATTTCACAATTGTTTTGTTTTGTTCAATGTACACTGAAGAAAAATTAATCAATGAATTAATTAATGCTTTATAGATATTTAACATCTTCTGTGGGTGAGCTCCCCCGTTTCTGTATGCAAATGCTTTTAAAATGTTCATCTTTTTTTGTATTTTTGATTTTATATTCTTATAATGTGAGCTCCATGAAAGTTTATTAGTTATTGTAACTCCAAGAAGTTTAGTTATTAATATGTTTTCTAGTTTATTATTACCCATTTTGATGTCTATTTGTTTATGAAGATTTATGTTAAAATTTAGTATTTTCGTTTTCTCAGGGTTTATTTCGAATTTTATTTCACTTAATTTTTCTCCGAAGGTATTTAATGCTTGATTGGCTATTTCTTCTAGTGTATTGTTATTATCTGCTGTGATTAGTATTCCTATGTCGTCTGCGAACTGGATAATTTTTATATTTTTTGAGTTTATTTGATGTAGAGTCGCTGTATAAATAATAAATAATAGTGGACTAAGTGAACAGCCCTGAGGAATTCCTTGGTTCGTAATTCTGGTTATTGTTTCAGTTTTGTTTTCTATTATTATTTTTCTATTAGTTAGATATTTATATATCCAATTTATTATAACCTTATTTATTTTAATTTCTTTAAGTTTATTTATTAGAATTGTTTTATCAATATTGTCAAATGCTTTTTTAATATCGGTTAATATTAATAATGTTTTTAGTTTTCTTTGTCTGTTATGTTTAATTTTATTTATAAGAGTAACATAATAATCTGTTACACTTTTTCTTTCTCTAAATCCGTAGGAGTGTGTAGGTATAAAGTTAATCTTATTTAATTCTTTATTTATTCTGTTTTTAAGCATTTTGTTAATAATTTTTGTGAATGTAGGCAGTAACGATATAGGTCTATAATTCTGTGTTAAATCTTCAATCTTGTTAGGTTTTTTTATTGCCACAATTTTTATTTCCTTGAACTTTTCTG
This sequence comes from Tipula confusa, assembly GCA_963556175.1. NCBI lineage: Eukaryota > Metazoa > Arthropoda > Insecta > Diptera > Tipulidae > Tipula > Tipula confusa. The sequence goes on from OY744476.1 coordinate 113,288,027, forward strand.
GGAAGATGTTTCTTGCCCACATTTTGTTTAAATGCTTTGTGAGTATTTGTATATGATTTTCCGGTAGTTGTTTTAAAATTTCATTTGATATTCGATTTAACCCTGGAGCTGTGTTTTTATTATTTTTTATAATCTCGTTTATTTCCTCAAAGCTAAATTCATCTATTAATGCTGGTGGGTATGGTGTAGGATAAGGTATTTCAATTTTTTGAGTAGATTCTGGAAAATTCTTGTTCAAAAATTCTATTGCTGAATCATGGTTGTCTAGTATATTATACGATTTTGAAGTTTTCTTGTTTAATAAGTTAATTAATTTCCATAATCTCTTATTTTGTATATCAACCTCTATTTTTTCTGTAAGTTCCGCCCATGATTTTTGTTTACTCTTTTTGATTTCTAATTTTAGTTTAGCTTTTAGACTTTTTAACTTTATCGCTGTATGAATATCTTTTATCTCGTTGAATCTATTTTGTGCTTCTTTCTTTTCATTCCATAATTTGCTGATGTTATCTGTCCACCATGTTTTGTTCCTATTTTTTAGACGATTTCCTTTTAAATTGTAGGTATTTCTTTCTATAATGTATGTGATTTTCTCTTCATAATCTTGTATATTAAATGTGTGGTAAGGATTCAGTTGGTTAATTTGTTCTAATATTTTTTTTATATTTGTTTTTCTGATAATTAAGTTATTATTGTCTGTTATCTCTGCCGAATATATATTATCAATATGTATTTTAATTGGGAAATGATCTGAACCAATGTTATCTGTGGTGCTTTTCCAAATAGATTTGCTAGCTAAATCCAATGAAACTAGTGTAATGTCTACTGCTGTATTTTGAAGTCCATGTAGGTTCTGATATGTTGATGAACCATCATTAAGTAAAAAATATGGATATTCTAGTATAGTTTCTTCTATTTTGTTTCCTAATATATCATACTTTGCATTTTGTTCCCATAGTTTACTGTGTCCATTTATGTCTCCTCCTACTATTGTATTTGGGATGTTTTTATATTTCTTTAGTATTTTTTCAAACTGCTTACTAACTTCCTGTGGTTTGTCTTTATTTCTTGTTGAGTTGTAAAACGAAATTATAGTGTACTCTGTTTTATTGAATTTGATTTTTATTTCTATGGCCTCTATTGGGTTTACATCTAATATTTGTGTAGATAATAGTTGGATATTATATTTTATAAGCAAGCCGCATTCTCCATAGCCGTCTATCCTGTTATTTAAAATTGTCCTCTTTAAATTTTGGTGAATATTTATCAGAAGTCCATGTTTCACTCACAATTGCTAAATCTGCCATTTCATCTGTTAAATATTTTTCAAATATATCTTTTTTGTTTTTAATACTTTGTAAATTTATTTGTACTATTTTCATATTTATTGTAAATATATAGCTCCAGGTATATTTTGTTCCGAATCGTAGTTGAAAAGTTGTACTGTTAGTGCATCTATAATATTAATTGCCTCCTCTGGCATATCGCAATGAGGAATTTTGATTTTAATTATATTATAGAAATTTATGATTTGTTCAATCATTCTTTTAGTTGATTCAATTTTTTCCTTAACTTCTTTTGTTCCCTCGTCGTTTTTGTCTAAATTTGTATCTTTTTTTTCATAATTTCTGCCATCTCTGTTCCTTGTACTTCTATGATTCTTTCATTATTAATTCTTTTCATTATTGGGAAATTTAGATAACTATGTTTGTATTCAGGAAATTTATTTTCGTATATTTCCTTTGCTTTTTTATATGATTTTCTCATTGTGGTCCTTATTTTTTGTATTTCTATTTCCTTCTTTTTTTTTGGACAGTCTTTCGAGTTAGTTCTATGATTATTTTTACAATTATGACATGAGGTTTTTATTGTACATTTTTGGTCTTGCTCTATTGGATGATAATTGGCCCAATTTCCGCATCGAGTTTCCTTGTTTAGACAGTATTTTTTTAGATGTCCATAATTTAAACATTTTTTGCAGAAAAGTGGTTGTGGAATATAGTAACTCACTCTGTAATTGACTCCATAAATTTTGATCGAATCAGGTTTGAAATTTGCTCTAAATGTGAGTTTCACTGTTTCAGTTTTTTGTAAGGTTTTATTGGTTATGTTATAACTTAATAATCTTTCTGATTCTGTAATCATTATTTCACTGTTATAATTATACATAATATCTTCCATTGTTACATCTAGTGGAATGTTTCTTATAACTCCAAAAGTGTGGTTGAAATTCAGTGGTAGAAAAATATTGTATCCTTCATTTTTTAAGTGTTCACATTTTAATAGTTTATTTGCACTTGATATGGATTTATAAATTATGATATATCTAGTTTTTTTCATGGTTTGTATTATATTTTCATAGTCTCCGAGGTTTAATAATTTAAATGTTTTCGCAATATTTAAAATATTTAGAAAAAGGGCCTTTATCCTTAGATGAATATACATTTTCTCTTTCCTCAATCCTGAATTTGTCTTCGGTGTTGATTATTGTTTTGTTTGTATTAACTGATTTATTGTTGGGGTTCACTTGATTAATTTCAATTACATCCATTTCTTCCTCTTCGTCTACCATTTTTATTTCTGTATTATCGTTATTTAATTTCATTGGTTTGAATTGTTTATATGTTTTATTTATCTTGTTGCTATTTTGCTGTTTTGGGTTACTCATTTTTAATTTCTTAATCATTTCATTATTTTTTTCCTTTCTATTTAGCTCCCTATATATTTCACTGTATTTACTTTTTGTGGTTATGATTTCATCTTCTGAGAAACCTTGGAAATTTATAGTTTTGGCACAGTTTTTTTCATTGCCCTCCACTTTAATTATATTTTTATGTATTTGTAGCGACCATCGCTACACACACAATTAAAATTATTCAGATATTTCGTGCAATTTTCATATAATTCGCTAACGCTACATGTACACTGTACATAAATATAAATAGAGCGTAAAGTAGCTATTAAACATAGCACTCGGTCGCCATGGCCTGATGAGATGACAAATAATTTTTAACAAAATTATTTACGATTCCTCATCAGATCGAAACTGAGCTTTGCTTTGCACAACATCCAAATTCTGAATAATTAAAAATAATGACGTCAACCGCCGTCGTTATATATTTTAGTATTATACTATTAAGCTTATTAAACTTTAACAGTAAATCAATTTAATTTTGGTTAATAAGCGCACTTAATAAAATTTAAGACTGTACGACTGTAGTCTTTGATCTTCCTGGGGCCCTTTAAGGTGCCCCAGTTAGTTGAATCAATTTATACTTTTTATAAAAATTTATTATTGTTTATTCGTTTTATTAATGATCAAATTATTAAAACTTAAATTATTTAAATGAAAAATTTAAATTTTTATATGAAAATTTAATTATTTTATTTTTCTGATGTTTTTAGTTCCGCACACTTCGACCAGTCGAAATAAATTGTAGATTAATATTAATATCATTGTTTTCTTTTGGTTGACACATTTCGGATATTTCACTATAGCTATCACTAACTTGTATTATGTTCGCATTTTTACTTCTCGATCTTGGTTTCGAAGTGATTGTTTCTATCGCAAATATCCAGCATGGTAACAGTTTACACATATTACCATGCTGGATATTTTTTAATAGCATGATTTCTGCGACATCTATAACAGTTTTCTATGTATTTATTTTTCTTATTGTCATTTGTTCTATTATTTTTTACACACTTTTATTTAACTCACACTGTTTGTTGTTGTATGTTGTCTGCGTCAAATTTTGTAATCAATTTTTCGACTACTTCTACAAGTCCAATTGACCTGAAACTTTCCAAACGTATACATTCCCGATGACACTGCACTCTTTTAATACTTTTAGATCATAAAAATGCTCAATTAAATTATAAATAACAATATTTTCTTTTAAATGGACCGAATAAACTGAAATAAACAGCAACATTCGCTCATTTAAATCGTAGCCATAACAACAATTCCAAATTTAAAAATAAATAAACAAACTTTTCGTACCCTTGTCAAAGAGTGAGTTTTAAAATTTTCAAACTAAAAAACGAAAACCGGAAATTTATAATATATATATATATATGGTGATGAAAGTAAAATACGAACGTGTGAAGTGCGGCGAGCGGAATTAAATCATATGTCGAAGGTGATCTAGTTATTGCTTTTCATATTTGAAAAGGAAACGAAATAATAAGTTAATCATTTGCCATTTGATAAATGTCCCGGTATAAGTCGGTTTGCTTTATATGAATTATAACCTCTTAAGTGAAGCCAAAGTAAAATGTAACACCAGTGATCACTAACTCTCCAACCTCGCTAACGTACAGCCACCTAAGCCAATATATGTTGTTTTCCGCGATGAGGGCTAAATGGTATGAAGGTGGACGAAAAAAATGGCATGCCGCTAGCAAACTATCTCAGGGCACATGGCACACCCAGTTGTATAAGCGCCTTGTCCTCCTATGAGGATGGACCGTTATTTGCCGCCATAGTCGTGGGACCAAAATATGTATTCTCCAAAACCTTTAAAACCAACCAAGAAAACAACGACGACAGAAACTGCTACACAACGAAACAGACGACTGGAAAAAGCGTGCTAGATTACACAAGCAAAGAAAGCAAAGACAAAAGAAATCGGCTGAACAACGAACAGCACGGTTAGAGATTGCGATCGTAAATATCATTTGCAAGCTAGAGCTGCTAAAACACTTGGTCAGCATGAACATAGACTACAAGAAAACGATGTCACCATCGAAGGCATACTGGCATAACTTAAATCACAGCAATATTCCTGATGTGATCCTTCAGTTGAATCAAGCCGAACATAATTGCATATGTGAAGATCATTCATCTATACCAGGTCGCTTTGAACAGCACGGATTTCGTGGACAGGCAGTGCTTTTTGCTTAGGACATCTTCGAAGTCACCGAGAAGTTTTCGAGCCTGCTACCGAGATCAACAAACAATTCACAGATGATGGTAGTCACAACGCATCTATAGAACCTTGACATAACGCGAGAATATACGGTATCTCGGCCAAGAATTTGATGCATTACGGTGGTTAATCGATAACAATCCAATGTAAAGCGATGTAACTATTGACAATAATGCGCAAATAAACCAGGAAGACATAGTTCGTGTGCAGCAAGTAGAACTGGAGGCAACTGAGAATCTAGATACCAGTGCATATAAAGAGATCGTAAGGTTATCAAAAATCGTGTGAGCTTCATTGCATCAGGCTTCATCGATATTCAAGACAGTTTATCCTGGTGTTCAATGTACAGCCATGGTGTTAGCGAATATTGTAAGAGCTGTGATTCTACCACCTAATTAATGGAATTTGCTAACAGTATGCTAACAGGAATATGCTTGCGGGTGACAATATGTCTGTACATCTTACTGTTCTGTAACAGTAAGAAGCAAAGTGACTAGAGACCTGGAAGAGAACGGACGTCTGGAAGTACGTGATTTTGATGTCATTAAGGAAGGCTTTGAAATGTACAACAACTTCAGTATCGCTTATGCTCCAGCATCACCATTCTACGGTAGTTTGCAAGATTAATTCAATGTCAGCACGATTGGTACAACACTTAAGGCTTCTCTTGAGTCATTGTTTAAGAGCCATAGAGCAGGAGTGTTGATAACTGAGTCACTATCATTATGAGACATGTATTACAATGATATGTACTACTTCACAGACTCACACTTTCGTGGTGAAAGAGGAGCATCTGCTGGAGGCGGCAAAGCAATTATCATAGAATGTGAAAATCTCACAGAGCTTGTGCGGATATACAAGCGAGCCACTGGTTCAAGTAATAAATAATACACGCTTGACTACATAAATGTCCAACTCAATAATAGTATAGTCATTCCAAGCGAGGACGACGAAACCACGATCAAAGAATTAGCTGTTCAGGTGTCACAAGTTGCGGCAATTCGTGTCCAAACATCTATGATGCGTCCAAACATCTGTGCGTGCAACCAAAAATTAACTTGATCCATAGTCGAAAAATCGATATAAATATTTGACAAGGCTAAAAAGTAGAAAATAAAAATATTTATTAAAAAAACTTTTTTTTAAAAGCACACTATTATTTATGCGTAGAAAGTGCACCAAAAAGTAGAGAATAATTTTTTTCTTTGCACCTAGAATATGATCCAAATATTTTACGACTAAAAATAAAAGCGTGGTGCGCTCATCATAATTCATTTCACTACCGAAAATAAACTCATATACTAGGAATTTCTTATACAAACTCATCCGCGTACCAGATAATGAATTATGTAAGCGCACCACTCTTTTATTTTTAGTCGTAAAATATTTGGAGGTGCAAAGAAGAAAATTATTTTCTACTTTTTGATGCACTTTCTACGCATAAATAATAGTGTGCTTTTAAAAAAAAGTTTTTTTAATAAATATTTTTATTATTCGAGAAACGATTTTTATTCTTATTAGAAATATAATTTTCTTCATGATTATAATTTCTTTTTTTTACTATCATTTTCTTTACTGTTTCAGGATTGTTAAGATCATTTAACTGTTGTTCGGTTTGTTCCCACAATCTACATACATTAATAATTTTAACCAAATCCTCATCGTCTTTCGTTTGCCATAATCTCCATGTCAAATCTGATATTACTAGACGGTCACTAATACACTTATTTTCTAATTCGTCGTAGCCACAATTTTTAACTATTCTCTATTGACAAATTGGTCAATAGTTTCATTTTCGTTTTGAGTGGCTGTGTTAAAAATTGTCCTCTCGTATCTTTTGTGAATTCCCTGTACTATGATTTCTTCGATTTTTTCTAGCTACATGACGATTTGACTTTATCATTTAATTTTAAATTATTGTATAATTTTACACAATCTTCACCTATTGCAAACAAAATAATCTTATTTTAACGTCTTCGTCTGCATGTATTAATCCCGTGTCCAACATATAATTTTCCCATGCGATGTTAAAAAAATTGACATTTTGTTTTATATCGTCTTCCTTTGTATTAATTGGTTTTGGAAGTGGTGTTTGTATTGATCGAATTTATTATTTTCTTCTTTCACATTTTCATTATTTTAATATCTTTTTCTAGTTGAGCCTTTTTCATTGACAATTCTTCCAGCACTTTTTCTAATTGCAGCACTTTTCCTTCCATTTTATTCTCGCTTAGCTTTCTTTGTCTTTAATAAGTCTTTACACTATACTACAATATAATTTTTTTCAAAATGACTTCTTTTTTTTTTTTTTTTTTTTTTCGTTCATAATTTATTAATCGAAATTCTTTTTATTTATTTGTCTATTTTATAATTATCTTTTTATTTCTATTTATTTATTAACTATTTTAATTTGTTTTTAATTAATCAGACAATTATTATAATTTTATTTAGTTTTTATTTAGCGAACCATCTGACACGCTGTTTTATACATTGAAATGCGAGAAAAAGACTGACTCTTTATTTTAAATACAGTAAAAATACAATAGTTCTATACATATACTACATTGAGCGATCTCCTTTTTTAATAATAGGGCACAACGCGGCTACCTTTCATTCATCAGGCATAACTTCACTTTGACATACTAATGGAATAAGGCCGAAAGATAGTTCCACAAAATATCACCTCCGGATATCAAGAGCTCGGGAATAATACAAACAACGCCAATGGAACGGTTTCGTTTTAGTCTCTGCATGGGCAGTGTGAATTCCTCGTATGATAGGTCATCTATGCACATCTCCGCAGTCTGCATTTGCAACTTTCGAATACTGCATTTGACACTTGTTGAACATTAAGTGATAGACCTAGGTCTGAAGGTATGAAGCAGTCCGGTAATTCTTTTAAAGGAATTCGCAGTTTGCTTTCATTGCCGAGTTGTTATTATCTTAAGACTTCAGCCTTCCACCATTCACGGTGGTTGGTTTCCATAATGCTACTGCTAACAAGAAATTGATATTGTGCTTTCTCATCTACGTTTACCAGACCCAGTTGAAACATCAGTTTCATTTCACTGTGATTCCTGAATTCATTGATTGATTAGACTGTACGGCCAAGGACTAACCAGGAGCTTCCGGAATGCCGGGCACCACCGTACACCTGTGTTACATATAACAAAATCGAAGGAGTGGATGGAATTTGTTAGTTATGACAGACTCGACCCGTTTGCAGACATCGAAACGATCAATAGTTAGTGTTAGTGGTGTAACGAAAGGTAAGGCATGTTAGTAATGACAGATTTGATCCGGTTTCCCGGTAGCCAATATTCATCTAATTTTAGCACAAGACAATCACAATTTTAACAAGCTGCTCTGACCGAGCAATTAGCGCAGTGTTTAAAGCTGCGGTGTTTGGGATGGGAGGTACCGGGTTCGAATCCCAACGGGGGGTTGCAAATGGGATTTTTCATCACCTGATTTCGATCGGTGATGACGATGAACACAACTATGACCCCCTGTTGGAGTGCAGACTCCATGGGCCGAACCATCGTCCATGTCAGTGAAGGCTGGCTGGAGCAATGCAATGTGCAGATGGATTTAAAAACGAACCTGTATTCGTGCGTCCTCAATTTGGCTGGTGACGGCGTAAGGTAGGACGTTAAAAATTAACTGCAAAAGAGTTGGGAGAGCTTCGGCCCCAGAACAGATTGCAGAGTTCAGAAACAAAAAAAAAAAAAACAAGCTGCTCTGCATTCTGTCGTTTCTTATCATCAACTCAAGTGTGCCCCCATTCAGGTGTATCAGCAAATGTTTTCTAAAAACAAAATCTATTAATAAAATTATTGCTCTTAGCCGTAGACTGGAATAAATTAAATTAATTTTTATCTGAAATTATAAATTAATTAATTTGCAATATAATAAACTAATAATATCATAATATACTTTCTGCAAGCCATAGACTGTAATAAACATGATTAGTTTTGCCCTGAAAATACAAATTTATTTATTTGTCCCATAATAATATACTAATGTAACTTCCCTGTGATTCCTGAATTGTATAAAAACTGCCAGCTTAGCTTTGCAATGACCAATTGACGATTACTGCCTATAAATTTGGCAGCCGCACATCTTGGATGACCCCCCGAGGCCTTCCCTTAGTAATTAACACATGATCAATTTGATTTGTATTATTATTGGTATATCACAATAATGTCTGCGTATGCTAGAGTAGAAATGGACATTCCGGCGAGTTTATGTTATCATCTGATAGTAATGATGCTATGTAGAAACTAACCAGTATAAACAGATTTTTATTTTTGTGGAATTTGTATTATTTTAGCTAACTTCTAAGCACTAGGGTACAGTACTGTTTCAGAAATTATTTCAAATTCCATCAAGGCCGCATGATGTTTTGTTATTTCTATACATTTAAAGATGAGTTCAAGATTTTTATAAGATACAAAATTTAATTCAGGATCTTTTTTTTGTTTTAATCCTTAAAATCTTTTACTGAGCCCGGATCTCACCTAACTCGCACGAATACAGGTTCGCGATTTTGAATATCCATCTGCGCTATGCATTGCTAAATGCCAGCCTGTACTGACATGGATGATGGTTCGGCTCATGAATTCTGCACTACAGCAGGGGGTAATAGTTGTGTTCATCCGCACATCACCGATCGTAATCAGGTGATGACATTTTATTTTTGAGTATTGATCACTATGGAATAATGCGTTGTTTTGATTTACAAATCGCGAGAGCATGACTTAGATAAGTTTGTTTGATTTTGAATAGAGGCTCCGATCAAATGAAGTCCGTGTCATTGTCATAAGAATTGATAGTTTCTGTTTGGTTGTTAGTTTGAAGGACAACGCTAGTTAGGTCAATTGGCACAGTTTGTTGTCTAATTCATTTGATCTATCGATTTTTAAATTTGAATTATTGAATTTTTGTTTGTTTCGAAAAATTTAATACTGGAAAAAATTGTCTGAGGACTATTGAACTGAATACTCTGGATTATTTTTGTCAAAATAATCAAAATAACTAAATTGGGGTATTATACCCCAAAAATGAGTACGTTTGCAAACGAAAAACATATTCTTTAAATAATACAGGTTCCACGTATAATTGGTCAACAACAACCCCTTGCACATTAAACTGATTTTTCTATAATAACTGTACTCTTTTGTTCCAATTTTTTAATGACGTTTTGAATAACATTACCTTCATTTGCAAAGAAACATAGATATGTCTCGGCTAATTCGTTGGAAAAGAATTCTGTTAGAATGACTGGGCAGCAAGAGTAAATACAAATTAGGTCTTGTCAAGCTCAACATTTTTGTACAACCGTTTAACAGCCGAAAGTAAAATCAGCCATCTAGTAAATCGTAGAACTTTTTTAATTTCTCCAATCCTTGGGCTTTGAGGTATTTCTAAAAATCGTGATGGTAAAAGGGGTACAATACTCCAAAAAGAGATACGTCTGGCCATTCTGTTTTAATATTCTGTTTTAAGTGTATTAATATTTGCTAAGCTGGGTTTTAACTGTAGGATGTATTGTGTATCTATGGATCTAATACGTTTCAATGTTTTAATTTGTGAAATAGTTCTAATTTTTGTTTATATAAGTTTTATATTAGCTGTATTGCTTTCGTAAAGCTAAGCGAGTTTTACTTTAATATCTGAAAGCAACAGTTTTGGCTTTATGCGCATTTTAAATTCAATTTTTCTGTTTTGGTTATAAAGGGTGATTTTTAAATAGCTATAGGAGATTTTTCTAAAAAAAGACATATAAAATTAAGAAAAATGCATGAAATCTTTATTTGAATTGATAGTACGGTCAATTTAATGTTTGAAGATTATTTCATGCAAATGTTGACCGCGGCTGCGCCTCAAATGGTCCATCCGCTTAGTCCAATTTTGGCATATTCTTTCCAACATTTCGACGGTATCTCACGAATAAATGCTTCAATGCTATCTTCCAATGCGTCAATTGAAGCGGGTTTGTCAGTATAGACATGAGCCTTAACATAGCCCCACAAAAAATAATCTAAAGGCGTTAAATTGCACGATCTAGGTGGCCAATTGACCGGTCCCAAACGTGAAATAAATTGTTCACCGAACTTGCCTCTCAATTGGTTCATTGTTTTGCTGTGTGGCATGTGGCACCGACTTGTTGAAACCACATGTCATGCAAGTCAAGCTCTTCCATTTTGGGTAAAAAAATGTTGGATATCATCTCACGGTAGAGCTCACCATTCACAGTTATATTGAGATTCGCATCGTCTTTAAAGAAGTACGGTCCAATGATGCTACCAGCCCATAATCCGCACCAAACAGTAACTCTTTCTGAATGCATTGGTAGCTCTTGCAATGCTCCTGGCTAATCTTCACTCCAAAATCGACAATTCTGCTTAGTTACGATTCCATTCAGCCAAAAATAAGCTTCGTCGCTTAACATAATTTTTCGATAAAAAAATGGATCTTCCACCAACTTTTCAAGCCCATTCACCAAAAATTCTGAGTTGTGGTAGGTCGTTCGACTTCATTTTTTTGCACCAGCTGTATTTTGTAAGGCAAAACCCTTGCGCAAAACCTTTCCACGTTGTTGAGTAACAGAGGCTCAATTGCTGCGAACGGCGCTGAATCGATAATTGATGGTCATCACTAACATTGGCCGATACAGCTGCGATATTTTCCTCAGTTCGCACTGTACGTAAGCGTGTTGGTGATTTAATGTCCAACAATGTAAATTTGATGCGAAATTTAGTCACAGTAGCCCGAATAGCCGCTTCAGTGGGTCGATTAAACTGACCATAAAATGAAAGATATTTTGATAATAAAATTTAATGATTTGCAAGCGTTGTTCGTTTGTAAGACGATTCATGGTTAAATTATAGACCAAACTGAAGATGTTTGACAGTGGACACAAAACATGAAACATACGTGACCTGTCAAAATCATTTTTGCCAAAAAGAAAATAGTTAAAAAATCACCCTTTAAAACATTTATGTCAAACTTTTTTATATACATTTATGTAAAAAAAAATTATACACAAGAATCGTGTGATGTGATGATAGTTTCTATGATTATAAATATGATTTTCAGTAATAAATTTGAAAAAATTACCGCCTTGTGGTGAACACCATAAGCATAAAATTGTTTTATTTCCCCTAAACCTAAAAATTTGTTGGCTTACAATAAAGCCGATTCGACTTTATACAATGTAATTGTTGTTGTAATCTTTTTCGGCTTTGTGAAAGCAACACAGCTATTGTCTTATTTTCGTATAGTTTCTTATGCGAAAGAACATAATTGGTTTTCGGCAAGACCTGTTTCAAGGTTATAAGTATTAATTCTTCTAATTTTACTAAATAAGCGCCAATCTCATTATTAGTTAAGTTCCTATTTAATGCAAAAATTGCAAGTTTTTAATCGGTTTAGTTAAGGAAATATTCCAACATACTTTATGCAATTTAATGCCATGATTTACCTCAGGCTCAGGTTGGTTATTGTTCAAAATATTAATTAGAAAATCATTGATAAGATTCATTCTATCATTTCTTACAGTTTTAAGAATGTTTGATGAAGTAGTCAGACGGGAATCGATAAATGCAATATCTAAAAACTAGCCCGCTGGGATATATGTGAGTTTGTCTGAACCTAATACAAACTTCTTTTAAAATTGATGTCACTCGCAAGTACAAAATAATTACTAGAATTTTGCAAATTAAACATGTTGAACATTATAACTCAATCCTTCATAAATGTTACGCTAGTAAACGACTCATAAAGAGAGCCTACTATTAGTTTACCTTTTGGATTGTTTAATTTGATTTATATTAAGGAAGCCTCTATCATAAACTAAATAATTATAAAGACGTAGCATACGGAAAACAAAAATGAATTAAAAAAATCATTTGTTTCTACAGTGAAACTTCTGAAAAATGATGAAACAAAAAAATCGTAAAAAGTTTTAATTCTATGCATTGGTTTGCTATGTTCAACTTTTCGGATAATTAATACCCAAAATCTAAATTAGCGTACCCCTCGTTTATTTTATTTCCTTTATATGATATGAGACGTCTTAGTATTAGATAGTTTTTGCCTCTACGCTAGTAAAATTGTGATTTATCTCATTAAGGATTGAATAACGGTTTTTTTTATATAATAATATCTGTACCACCGCCAAATTTCCCAGTGGAGCCTCGGTCATTTTGAATTATATCGTAGTTATATACATATATGAAAATGTTTTAAATTAAGTTTCATTTCACTGATAAGAATGATGTCTGCTTGTGTTCATCAATGAATTTAGCCAGATATATTTTTGGATATATTATAGTTTTTTATTGCAGCAACACATTTGTGTTGAACAAATGTCTTAACCACTTATGGTTTAAACTTACTCCGATGAAAATTTGTGATTTTATTTGAAGGATATGTTGACAAGAACCAAATATTTTTTTTTATTTAAGATAAGATTGTGTTTTGTCCTCATATATTTCTAAATTAAGAATTGCTAAAGATCTGGTAAAAATAGGTCTAATATCTATAAGAACTTTAACGATAAGTGTGAAGATCAGATTTTCAAGTTTTTTTTGTTTAAGTTCAAAAGAGAACTGATTGATAACACATTTGTTGTTCTTTTAAAGTTAATCCCAATTAAAACAGAAACTAGATTAAAACTTATGTACATAGCAAATACAGATGAGTTAATAGCATGCATTCAGGAAATAGATGAAAGAATGATGTGTAAGCAATTTTAGCCTACCTATCGTATCGTAAATATTTTACAGTGCAATTTGATAACTTGAATCAGATATTTACATTAAACCATTTTCGTAACTGATAAGATACATATCGTTATATTTAAACCTTAAAAAATCGAACACTTATATGTATATACATTTTTGTACCAGTATCAATAAAAGGCAGTGCCGTAGTTAGATTAATTATGATTGCTTAGAATAGCATTATACTTTTTAAATTAAAATTTAAAAATATTAACTAAATGCATTGTATTTTTTAACAACATACTCTAACGAGAATATCTCTTTCAAAATGGCATCATGGTGACAGTAAGCATTTTTTTAACGTAAACCTTTCTCAGATTATTTTTTCATGATCGTATAATGAATTTTATATCGACTTTCTTCATCACAAAATATTGTTGACCGCATTTAAGTTAAGTCGCCTAATATTTTATTGATGCAAGAGTATAAAATCCCGATAAACTTCGTTAAATTCTGTAAGTGGTTAGTTTTCAAGGGTGTCAAACAAAATGAATGACACGGGTGATTGAAAACTATATAGTTTAACTTTGAAGTGCAATTTTCTAGTCGTGGCCATGTCCTTATCATGCAACCATAGTATTTTACTTATATTATAACATTGTAAGGTGTTAGGTGTGTCTTAATAGCGTAGAGGTTGATTGTCTATAGCAATGACTACCATGGTTTATATTCCAACTTTTTAACTATGTAGAAACCACCAAATGTGCCTAGTATACCTCCAAGTGGTAACACCCGGGAAACGATGGAATACTAATCGGCTAAATACTAGAGGCGAGTGCAATCAATACACTATAAAAACGCAATGAGTGAAACAAACAAGGAAAAAATTAACCCATGGGGTATACCTGATGCTCTGAAAAATCCACTCTCTTCGAAAACCGGTTTCACGGATTCTGGGGGAGACCAATAATTGCTATACTATAATTATTACAACTAATTCCAAGATATGTTAGAGAAAAATAATAATTCTCAACGTACAAAAGAAAAGGATATTTCATATCCACTCCAAAGGAAAGTTGTCTTCCAAAAAGGGGACAACTTTCCTTTGGAGTGGATATGAAATATAAGTGATATTTCATATCACTAGCCTCTTTTTGGAAGACAATTCCAACTTAGTACAAAAGGAGCAAATCGTCCTGAAAAATAAGGGAAACCCGGAAAACGAACTGTTGCAATAGAACTGCAATCATTCTTTAACTGAGAAAAAACTGTACAGTGAATTGTGCAAAGCCAATAGTGCATTGGTCGATTCCACGAATATAAACAAGCAACTGAATCAAACAATTGCATGGATGCAGGAACGAATAAAAGTTTTAGAATACGAAGTTACAACTCTTAAATCAAAGGAAGTCAATAACCAAAAGTCTAATATAATAACAACAGCTGTGCAAGAGTACCATACAGATGAAGGAAATCTAGCTAGGGAAACGGAGTTTGTAAGAGTTATAAATCGAAGGAACAAAAGGAAACGAAATAATACCCCATCTCCGCCTCAATTACAACTGAATGTTACAAAGGTTTTAACAAAAAAGCCACAAAAACTAGCTCAACCCCCACCAATAGTCAAAAATGAAATCAAAGATTATGACTTACTATATGAAAAAATAAAAAAAATAACTGCAACAGATCAGTTTAACGCAAAGGTGATGAATGGAAATAACATCAAAATAAACTTGAAAGATAGAGAAAGTTACCGACAAGTAACAAAAATGCTTAATGAAGGAAAGCACTATTGGCACACGTTTGAAGACAAACAAACTAGACCAATAAGAGTGATGGCTGCTGTTGATGCCTCAATTCAACAAAACAAAACGGAATAAAACACCTCTTAATATGTTTATGTTGACGTTCGATGCCGATGAGATAATCGAAAAAATATATCAAATTAAGTACATCTTAGGATGCAAAGTGATTATAAAGCCTTTAAAAAAGTATACCACAATGTCATCAATTCCAAGCGTATGGACATACACAAAAGTACAGTAGTAAGGAAACAAAATTTGTCAAATGTACAGAAAACATCATACAAAAGATTGCGTACTACCAAAAAATGGGCAAGCCAGATGCGTTCACTGTTGAGAAAATCATCCCGCTAACTATAGAGGATGCAGTATTGCTGTTGAATTGCAAAGCATCAAGTTTAAAAAAATGAATGAAAAACATTCAAATTTAATTAGAAAACCAACCATTCGAAAAAACAAGCCCGAAGTAATACGACGAAAAGTATCGGAAATTCCTCGGGAAGAAATGAGCAATTTGACTTACGCTCAAGTATTAAGGAGTAAAGTTAATCAAAGAGAAACTACCCAAAGTGAGGATATTAGTCAAACTCTTAAATTGATATTAAGTAAACTTAATACGTTTGATAAGCGATTACACACACTTGAGTATAGAGCTAAGGGAGCTATCCCTAAACAGAAAAATGGCCAATGATCTTAGAATTATATGCTGGAATGCCAATAAACTAATGCAACATCAACAAAAATTGCAGGTGGTCTTGGAAACACAAAAAATCGACTTATGTCTTATCACGGAAACTCACTTTACTAGACAATCAATCAAATATTAAATTTAAAAATTATCAAGTATATAAAACCAATCACCCAGAAAACACTGCTAAAGGAGGCAGTGTTGTTATAATTAGAAATAATATCCACCTTTACGAAGAGCTGAAATATGAAACAGTTGAAATACAAGCAACTGCTGTTAACGTAAAAACGAAAAATAATTATGTTAGTGTTGTTAGTGTTTACTATACTTTTGACATTAAGCGAAAAATTATTCAAAAAGAAAGAAATCCAAACCTAATAAATAAACAACGTGTAGGGAATACTTTAGGCAGTCCTTAGAAGAAAAAATTAACCTAAAGGTTTCATTAAAAAGCGAGGAGCAAAGTTCAAAAATTTGTAAATGATATACAACATCAGCCTGGGAAAGTACCCCAAAAATTAAATATAAAATAAAAGGAAACAACTACCCTAAAGAAATTAGAGAACTCTTGGCAGAAAAAAGAAGAGCGAGAAGAATATTGCAACAAACAAGAGCTCCTCAATATAAAACTAAGTTAAACAATTTAACTCAACTGTTAACTCAAGGGAAATCCAAAAAGTAAAAGATGAGTCAATCAGTAACTGTCTAAAAAAACTAACTAATGATAGCATGACTGATTATTCCCTTTAGAAAGCAACCAAACAAATTAAAAGACCACAATTCAGAGCCCTCCAATAAGAATAGAAGGGGGGAAATGGGCTCGAATAACGAAGATAAAGTTCAATATTTTGCGGAGCACCTCGAAAAAATATTCCAACCACATGATGATCAAACTTTAGAATCTCAAATAATAACGATGGAATCTGAAAAAGAAAGTGAAGAAATCCTATTGCCTTCACCAAAAGAAGTCATGCATGAGATAAAATTCAATATAAATTCGAAAAAAGCTCCTTATTATGATCTTATTACTGCAGAAATTTAAAAAAAAACTACCAAGGAAGAAGGCTCTAGTTAAGCTTACTTATCTTATCAATGCAGCATTTAGAACCAAATTTGTGCTCAGATTGTGGAAAATTGCAGAAGTAATAATGATATCAAAACCTGGAAAACCACCATACGAAACTTCATCTTATAGACCAATTTCGTTGTTGCCAGTTATGTCTAAACTCTTTGAGAAACTACTGATTAAAAGGTTAAATCCGATAATCGAAAGGAATAACTTAATCCCAAATCATCAGTTCGGATTTCATCGTCAACACTCAACAATAATTAAAAAAACACTTGAAGAGAAAAATGTATGCTCCAAGATATTTTGAGACGTGGCGCAAGCTTTTGACAAGGTTTGGCATGAAGGACTTAATCATAAGTTAAGAAACCTCTTACCAATGCAATTCGCTAAAATACTGGAATCATACTTGGAAGATAGATTCTTTAGAATTAAATTTGATGAAACTTATTCTGAATTAAAAGAAATAAAAGCAGGTGTACCACAGAGCAAGTGTATTAGGACCGATTTTATATTTACTATACACGTATGATCTACCTGAATTAGAAAACAACACAGTGGCGACTTTTGCTGTTGGAAAAAGCAACGAAGTATCAACACAAAAATTACAATCAGCTATCTCCGAAGTATATAAATGGACTAAAATATGGCGAATCAAGCTAAATGAAACTAAATCAGTTTACATAAATTTTACCAACAAACAAGTTGAACATACACCTGTTTCAATAAATCAAGAAATAATACCGTATGCGAACACAGCTAAGTATCTAGGCATGACCCAGGATGCTAAACTTAGATGGAAGATCCACGTCAAAAAGAAAAATGAAGAACTAAAACTAAAATATAGAAAAATTCATTAGCTGATAGGCAGACACTCTTCTCTATCATCATACAATAAGCTGCTACTTTATAAGCAAATACTAAAACCAATATGGACTTATGGTATTGAACTTTGGGGTTGTACAAAACCCAGCAACGTCAATATCATACACAGGTTTCAGAACAGGGTACTAAGGAACTTCGTTGATGCACCATGGTACGTCAGGGTAGTGATCTTAAAGTGGACCCCGTTTCAATTGAAATTTAAAAAAAAGCAAGAAAACACGTAGAAAGAGTCCAGCAACATGTGAATATAAACTAAATACAAGCTCTATGGAAGATATCACTAAAATTATATTAGAGCTGGCAGGATTAGCATATCAACGTTTGCTGATGATACAATCATCTTGGTGTCACACAAAAATCTCCAAACTGCCTCAAAACAATTCGCAAAATCATCTGAATAAAATTGAGAATAAAAGTCAACATCAATGCAATCTAAGTGGTATTTTATTTGCCAAATTACACTAACAATGCTGTATACCCAATTCCAATTTGAAATTCACCCAATACCAAATAATTTGTTGGTATTGAAATTCAGTTACAATTTTTTAGTTTCGGTGTTCGTTCCTAGATGTCACATAATAATTTTTGTTCTAAATATCAAAATTCCAAATTTTGAGTTATTACTTTAATCACATTATTAACTTTTATTTTTTAATTTAAAATTGAGTTTAAATTAAAATAAAGTTTCAATTTAAAATACACTACCAACTTTTAAAAACAAAACTCGGGAATTGGTTGGTTATTTTATTTGACCAGCAATTGAATTCCAATTTGGTATTCATTTCCATTGCAAACAAAATACCACTCATGTAACATTCATACCTCGTTCACCAAATTTAAACGGCGTAACTCTTCCGCAGCAATTCATTATCAATATTTTTTATACGATGACAGAAGTTTGGCATTAAAGCAAAATTTATTCAAATAAATATAAAATTTGCTAAGATGTAAGAAGTATTGGCTAATAAGAAGTCAAGATTATCACTCAACAATAGTTTTACTAAACAAAACGATACTTATCCACCAGCGCATTAAATCTCCGAAAGGTTTAAACCTTTGCTAACATAATTAATATATTAGAATCCACCTACTGTATATATATATATGTATATATATAAATTAAATACTTATTCTAAATTTTGATTTTAAAAACTCAGTTTTATCCAAAATTACTTTTATAATTCATTATGAAAATGTACATATCTTGAAACATTGTTCGCCATACAATACTCGATTAATAAAAAATATCTTAAGAAAAATGTAATCGTAAATTATTTTCCAGCCGCAGTTGCTAATGGATTTCTTAATACCAATATTACCGAATCGCCACGTAAAAACATTTTCGATATAAATCGATCCTTATTCACTGGTTTAACCTTCTTTTTTCCTTTCCCAGTACGCGGCACTTCAGTCCACATTTCCTTTACGTTTTCCAACACCATGTTACAGTGGCGATCGAATGCTTTTACACGACCTAATAATTTTTTGTTGTTGCGACAATTTATTAGAACCTGTGTATTATTTTTAACTGATTGTGTTAGAACTGAAAGTGGGCCAGTATTAAATTCCTCTTCTTCTTGGCGCGCCAATTCTTCAGGAGTTAATTCAGATTTTGGTTTTACAAGAGCCCTATAAAAATAAAATTGAATTTGTGGTTATGTTACTCTTAAAAACGTTTAGAAATCTATATCAATATTTTTTTATGTACTGATTATTACTTACATTATGTTAATATAATTTAATAGTTAAGTAATTCAAAAATGTTTTCGAGAAATTGTATAAATATGTAATATTACTTATATGAAATACCGCTTAATTTTAAAATTAAAATGCGACTAGGAATTCAATTTCTATTTTGACACTGTTTTCCAATGAAGTCAGACGCAGAAGATTTTAGCGATATGTAACGATTATTCGTTAAAGTAACGAAAATACATCTATGGCACTACTAAAAAATTGCACCTGTCAGTTGTAGTAATCAATGTCACAACATAAACAATGTTTTGATAATTTCGTCACATAAAAACATAACATCACATATAAGAAAAAAACACCAAAATCTTATTTTATTTAATTTATATTTATTTATTTAAAGTTAGGCTAATTGTGCTAATTTATGATTATTAAACGTATTAATTGTTATTTTAAGTGTAATAGTTTTATTTATATTCAAAATTTAATTTTGATGAGTCAGACTACAACCAAATAAGAGCGCTATGAGTCAAATTGAATGTCGTCGTTTGTTAAGGGCGGCCTTAGACGCCGATGAAAAAGAAGATAAAGAAAATGCAATTGCATTTTATACAGAAGCCGTTGAGGAAATACTGCGATTACCAGTTGAGTTAAAAGATAAATTTAATGGTTTCGCGTTACAGGCTCTAGACCGGGCAGAAGAATTAAAAGGGATTAAGAATGAATCAATTTACCGGTCATCTTCACCTTCAAACACCAGTGTAGATCTAGTTCAAAATTCAAATAGTGCTAACACAACACCAAATACATCACCAAATAGACTGTTAAAGCCAGATCTAGAAGTTTCAGGCAACGAGAGCTACACTCCAGAAGAACTGCACGTACTCGAACATTCATCGCGAATTAATGATCGAATATTTGTTCCTTTCATGGATGTTGACTTAAAAGAACGGTTTGTTTTTCCTATTCCATTTACTGACAAAGAAGGACGATTAGCATTGGCACCAAAACAGAAGCGAGACTGTAATATGTGGGCTAGAATCAGTGAACTCAGCGAAGATCCTAAACTAGTATATGGGAATAACGTGGATTTCTATAGCATTCGTCAAACGGTCGTGTCCGATTGTAGTTTCGTTGCGTCATTAGCCGTTGCTGCATTATATGAACGTACGTTTGGTAAACGACTAATTACGTCGATTATCTATCCGAGAAATTCGAAAGATGAACCTATTTATAATCCGTGTGGAAAATATTCTGTTCGGTTGCATGTCAACGGTATACCACGAAAAATTGTTATCGACGATTTTCTGCCAATCGGACGACAAAATCAACTGCTGTGTTCATATTCTAGTAATAAAAATGAATTTTGGGTGTCACTGCTAGAAAAGGCTTACATGAAATTGATGGGAGGATACGATTTCCCGGGTTCTAATAGTAATATTGATTTAAACGCTTTAACCGGCTGGATACCAGAACGAATTGCGATTCGTCCGAACGACGCCGATTTTAATGCCGAAGCAATTTTCGATCGATTGAGAGAAGGCCAACAGGCCGGTCGCTGCTTAATAACTGTGGCAACTGGAGATTTAACAGATGCAGAAGCCGAACGAACTGGTTTAGTATCGACGCATGCATATGCGGTGTTGTCTCTCCGTGAAATTGATGGTGTTAAGTTAATACAACTTAAAAATCCATGGTCGCATTTACGATGGCGTGGAAATTATTCCGAGCTAGATACCGTGCATTGGACTCCAGAAATGCGAGAATTTTTAAATTATGATCCTACAATGGCAGCTCAGGTGGACAATGGTGTATTTTGGATCGATTACAATTCAATTTTACATTTCTTTGATGTGTTTTATTTGAATTGGGATCCAAAGTTATTTCAGTACACATATTGTATTCATCAGATGTGGCATGCGGGAGTTGGACCAACGAAAGATGCTTACACAATTGGAGATAACCCACAATATAGTCTAACTGTGCCTGCTGGTCGTGGCTCAGTTTGGATTTTATTAACACGACATATAACAGCAATTGAAGATTTCAGAGAGAATAAAGAGTATATAACCCTTCTTGTATACAACAATAATGGAAAACGAATTTACTATCCTTGTAATATTAATTTACTTTGAAACGATGTAGTGTTCGAAATTTAGAATAATATTTTTGTTATTTTTAGATGAACCGAAACCATATATTGATGGAGTGCGAATCAACAGCCCGCATTACCTATGTAAAATTCGGCTTGACCCAAATAATCCACGTACCTACTCACTCGTCATATCACAATACGAGAAGTCGACCACTATTTACTATACGCTTCGAGCATACTGTCGAGACCGATTCAAATTAGTTAAAATTAATGATAATTTTCATATGAAAAACGAATTAAGTGGAGAGTGGAATAGTTCTTCAGCTGGGGGATGCCCTAATCATCCCCAAACATACAAATCAAATCCATGCTATCGCCTAACAGTTGGACCTAAAGACTATTGTAATCTAATAATTGAACTACGAGCGCCAAAAGTGTATCAGGTTGGTATCGAAATCAGGAACATATCAATCGAAGATCAAACCATTACGGCACCATTTAAATCGCATAGCACGGGAAATTATCGATCGGGATTTTGCGTTCTGGATTTGGAGAATATTCCGGCAGGTGTTTATCATGTGATAGTATCAACATTCTTGCCAGGTCAAGAGGGACCATTTTTCTTAAAATTCAAATGTACAACGGGTGTTAGAATTGAAAAAATTCATTAAACGTTTTCACAGCTTTAATAATTTTAATTTGATTAGCAAGATTTCTAAATTTAACTAATTTAATTTAAATGTTATATATTTGTTATATTAATATGTGCTATTGTATCACCTTAATAAATTTAATTAAAAAAGCTTTTATGCCTTACCAAATACACCAATAATAAATTTGGTTATAATTTTCCTCTAATTATGATTAGAACCACTTATATATTTGTACAAATTAAGGAATTTAAATTAATTTATAATTTGGCCCGTGCTAATGCAAATTTAAACAGTCTTGTGTATAAATAGAAACACAAAAAAATACGCGTTTCATGCTGTGACTTTTCAAACTAAACTTTTTAGATTATTCAAGCTTCCGCTATTGCCTCATGTAGCTGAAAAGTATTTATGCTGTGTGCCTCAGAAGACTTTTCGAACTAAACTTTTCAAAATTTGAAGCTTCTGCTACTGTCTCATAGGCGAAAGTTGAAAAGTCAATCTGCGAGGTTACTTTTCAAAGACTATTCATTTTATTGTGTGACTTGAATTAATGTTTTTGTTAATTTGTTTTGGCGTTAGTATAAAAAAAATCAAATGGAGAAAAATATAAAAATGGCCGGGTCGTACTCTGTTCGATGAAATTTTAATTGATTTTACTTTTTACCAAGCGCAAACATTTCATTTAGTGCATTTTATTAGCGCATTAGCACTGGAATAAGCAGTAAAATCTTTAAAATTTTTAACTTTTTTTAAATTCTTAAAATTTTATTTTACAAAAGTTTAATCGAATGTAAGGCACAGACAAAAACTTTTGTACTAGTGATATCTGTTGGCATATTGCTTGAACTAACAATATATTGAAAAGTTTAGTTTGAAAAGTCTTCTGAGGCACACAGCATTAAACAATAAATAAAGTTAATTATTTTTGGTTTAGCTTAGTTTTAAGTTGAGGCACAGTTAGTGACTTTTGTGTAGTTCCATCTATCTATAAATAGCATGAACTAACTCTTTATAATTTAGTTTAGTTAGTTTAGTCGATTAAGGCACATAGCATCAATTTGACTTTAAATGGCATAACTTCATTTTTAAAGGCGAGTGCACATAAACAGCGAGTAACAAGTAAGTTCTTCTCGTGTTGTGTGCCTTAATCGACTTTTCAAACTAAACTTTTCAAATTGTTCAAGCTTTCACTATTGCCTCATAGGTGGTAGTTGAAAAGTACATTTTCGATGTAACTTTACGGTGACTTTTCACACAATGTATAAAATAACTATAATAGTTTTAAACTATAAATAAATTAAAATACTTTTTGGTTTAGTTTAATTTCAAGTTGAGGCACAGTAAGTGACTTTTGTGATAGTTCCATCTATCTAGATAAAAATGGGAATTAATTTATAAACCAAACTGTTTTTGGCAACCTACTTTTAGCAAATAATAATAAAGAAGGTATTGGACCCATCCCTGTATAAGAAACCGTCCTAGTATTGGATTGTACCACAAAATTATAAAAGAATTTGAAAAATATCCCGAGTTGTACTATAATTAATATTTTCGTATGAGCCAACATAACTTTGATAAGTTATGTAACATTTTGAATATTACCCTTGAGCTTAAGCCATCCAGTCTTCGTTAGTGTGTGTCTGGAACAGGAAATGAAAAATAAAATATTAATAAAAATAATTGCTTGTAACTGCCTGTGCATACTATGTTTTTAGTAACGGAGTTGTCATTTATCCAGTTATTCCTAGACAATATAATTAATAAAACAAATCGATAGTAAACTCGTCAAACATTATAATGCCCTAGCCGTCTAGTCTTCAATTGTCTCTCGTTAAGTAAAGACCAAAAAAATAAAGGAAGAAATAAAATAAAATTAATATAAAATAATTAAAAAAATATTAAAGCTTTAATAATTATAATAAAATTAATTAAATAAATTTAAATTAAAATTAAAACTAAAATTAAAAACTTTTTCGGTAAAATTCATTCAAAAATATAATGGGAGCCCTAGTAGGGGGCTACCCAATTATATCGGTATCGCGATTTCACAACGATTTCACAACGATCTAAATTAAACTTCTATTAATTATAATAAAAAAAAATAATTATTTCTATGAACTACAATTCAGTGTTAAAGAAATTATAAAAAATATAGTGGAGCTCTCATTTGTATGTGCAAGAGACTCATATATGTGCCGTTAATCAAACTTAAATTAATAGTGATATAGTTAGTGCCTTATATACATTCATAAGAGTGCAGTGTGTATGTGTGCCCCCTAAAAAAGGACACCCTATTCAGGGGGTAACTCAATTTCTCATTGAGAAAGATTGAATTTTCTTTAAACTTTCAAATATTTTTTTTTTTTCTTTTTTTTTTCAAAAAAACTTTCAATTATTTTCGTGCAATTATCTGTCAAAAATTTTTAAAAGAGTCCTTGATTCAAAAAAATTAAATTAAATAAAATTATTTTCAACTTGTTTTACTAACGTCAAGCTACAGTTTTGGTGAACATAAATAGTGCAACAATATAAATATATAAAATTTTAACATAACGTTTAAATACAATTAGTTCCTTTTTTAATTAGATTTATAAAAAAATTAAAAAGAAAATAGTTAAATATATAAATTCAATTAGTAACCTGAATGCATCGGTAGCTAATAAATATAATCTAAGTACCATAAAATTAAATAAATCATTAACAATGATCACTACCAAAGCTGTGATTCATCACGAAGAAAAATCGCTTCCATCATTAACACCATTACCAACGATGAGCGATAACGATGAAGACCAACAAAATGTAGAAGCCATAAATTTGGATCCAACTCCACCATCATCAACTTCGACAGCAGCAACAGCATCAAAATTATCTTTAAGACCAAAAAAACGAAATTCAAACGAGGAAAACAATTCGGGTGAGTTTTTCTCTTTAAAAAACACAATACAAAATTTAAACAACGAAATTAAAATGCTAAAGGAGCAATTGGCTGATGCTCACAGCAAAAATTTCATTAAAAATCTTTCGACGAACAACATCAAATATAATAATACTAACTCTATCAACAACAACAACATTAGTACATCGTTTATATCAAAAAATTCGTTTGCCCCGCTAATCCAAGAGATCGAGGAAAACGAATCGAGCATTATGTATTGCGATCAAACAAACGGC
Source organism: Tipula confusa (assembly GCA_963556175.1). Taxonomy (NCBI): domain Eukaryota; kingdom Metazoa; phylum Arthropoda; class Insecta; order Diptera; family Tipulidae; genus Tipula; species Tipula confusa. Next base: position 113,313,742 of record OY744476.1, read on the forward strand.
GATGACGAAAACGAAAAAGGAAATACTTTCGAGATAGTTAAAAAAAAAATCAAGTCAAAAAATATAAACTCAAAAGCGACTACTAACAACAATACGAACAATAATAATAATAATAATAATTCAGCGAGAAAAAACTCTCCCCTAAATAATAATACTAATAATATCAATAATACAAATACAAATAATAATAAAAATAATACAGCAACAACAACGGCGGAGACGAAACCAAAAAATCATAGACGTCCACCACCATTACACATCTTTGGCCAAGACATCAAAAATACGGTGGCTCTAGCCAAAGGTATTAAGGTCGAAAATTTTGAAATTAAACGGGTTAATGCAAACAAACATATCCTAATGACGGACTCATTACAAAATTTTAATTCGTTAAAAACTGTTTTTGACGAAGTTAGTACGAAATTTTATACATATACGCCCAAAGAGCTTAAAACAAAATCACTAGTTTTACGAGGACTAACTGAAAACGAGGACCTGAACGAACTAAAGACGGACATTGAGACAGCAAACGATGAAATACAAATAATTAAAATTTTACAAATGCGTTCCAAAAAACCCGAGCAACTAAAAAAATTATTACCTCTATATATCGTGCAATTTAGTCCTGAAACCCCCCTAAATTTGGTCTACAATATTAAACATCTAAATTATCAAAAAATTGTTTGGCATACCCTAAATAAAACAAATGAAATAATGCAATGCAAAAATTGCCAGCGGTATGGCCATACCGCATATAATTGCAAATTAGATTTCCGTTGCGTGAAATGCGCAAATGAACATACACCAGGTAAATGCACCATCAACGACGAAGTTGCTAAAGAAAATATTTACTGCATCAATTGCAAAAAATCAGGTCATCCGGCATCGTATAAAGGCTGCCCAATTTATCAACAAATGCTAGTGCGCCTCAAAAAACGCATCGAAGAAAAAAAGAAACAGCAACAGATGGACAAACCGATTCCCAAAATGTTTTCATCGATTAAAGTAAGCAAAGAGAATGGCACTTTTGCTGAAATGATGCAAGGTGGACCCACACAACTACAACAACAAAAACAGCAACAGAAACAACAACACAACGACAACATCCTCCAGACCCTCACTACACGGATTGACAAGATGGCCAAAATCATGGACCAGCAGAGTGAGCAAATTTCGCAATTACTCCAGATTATCGGTCAACTATAAATTATCAAAATTCCACTTCACATATTACACATCTTCAAAATTCGTCAAAATCATCTCGTTGAATGTTAACTCAATCGTTAGCATTCAACGTAGATTAAATCTATTAAAATTTTTGAATACACATCACCCGGACTGCCTTTTAATAAACGAGACCAAATTAAATGATAAACACAAAATTGAATTTAAAAATTATAATATTATTCGACGCGACCGTATCAACTCAAAACAAGGAGGTGGCACCGCCATTCTCATCAAAACGGGACTCAAATTCAAAACTATCGAACCACATACAATTAGCAATAGGAAAGGAATCGAAATAGCTATCATTAAATTAAACATTAAATTTTCGGCCAATAAAATTTTTCTAATCTCCATCTACTGTACGGGCAATGCTTCTCACATTTCGGACGAACATTTCATCGAGGAATGGAGCAAAATTTTCACCAATCTAAATTTAGACAATCCGAATCATTTTTACATCATAGCAGGAGATTTGAATGCACGCCACACGAATTGGGGAAACACGCTTAATAATTCTCGAGGAAATCGACTTAATCGGTGGATGACCGAAAATTCTATGGAATACCGAGCAAAATTATTCAAAAGCGATAAGCCCACTATGATCCGTTCAGGCAATCATTTCTTGATTTGGCCATTTTAGACATACGCATCCAAGTTAATCAAAATTCAAAGCACGAAATTTCAACACACCATTATGACAGCGATCACAGAGCCATTGAGATTATGGTACGAGGAGTTGGCGAGTTCGAGAGAGGAACCAACAAAATTGACAACGACGAACAGGACGAACAACAACACTTACGATATAATTTTACCGGAATTGATTGGCAAAAGTGGACCAAATCATTGGATGACGCACATCGGACAACAACACTACATCTTTCAAACAATAACAACAATATAGAGCAAAATTTAATACCCACCGACCGAAATCTAACCATCGATGAAATTAATAAATATATCACGCAAATCACTCAATTAATTCTGGGAAATATTAAACAAAATTCTCCGAAACAAAGGCGTTTCAATAATATGATCTGCTACACAAACCCGATCATTGAGAAACTCTACAAGCATAAATCCTTTTTGATCACCAAAATTAAAACTTTGAAACGAAACTTAGCCTCGAACAATCGAAATCAAAATTATACTTTTGGCAATAACAACAAAATTAACGACTGGAAAGTGGAAATTAAAAGAACGGTCCAACTCATCGAGCAGAATGTCAAAATTCAAATTGAAAAATATTGGTCAGACGTAATGAAGGGAATTCGACCCAGTACAAAAATGTGGTCAGAAATCAAAAAATTAACAAAATACAAAAATAGCAATTGCATAAATGTAAAATTTTAGAAATTAACAATTCGGACATAAACAATTATAATCGTTTAGACATTGATTGGAGCCAAATTGCGAAAAATGACGAAACCAATAAATTCCAAATTCACAACGAAATTATAAATTTAAACATTATCGGCCAACATATTGAAGATCACACACAAAGAAATAAAAATTTAGGAAATCAAGATCACGAACGAGAAATCAACAAATTAATCAATCCAATAATTGAGAAACATAAGAACGATAAAGCTGCTCATATCACTAAAACAAAATTTTCGGCAACGAATCGAGCTAGCTCACCAAATCAACCTCAAGACGATCCAAATTATTTTATTACTTTCGATCAACTAACAGCAATATTAAAATTAGCCAATAATAAAAAATCGTTCGGCCCAGACTTA